>CM014273.1:11892224-11909507 GCA_004135705.1 Alloteropsis semialata | reverse complement strand
TGGGGGCAATGCGCATGGCCGATCTGCAGCTAGCTACACGGCACAAAGGGAAGCTGCGTCAGGCAACGGTAGATGGAGACACGAGAGGTTTGAGCGAGCAGCAAAAGAGAACGAGCAGATGAATGACGATGAGCATGTGATGTGTCGGTGTGCTCACCTACGAGACGAATCGGTGATGAACGGAAGAGCACGATTGTGGTCTCGATACTTCGATCTCTCGCGTGGACGTCCTCCTCCGGCAGCAGAACGACGGCACGGCTGGTTGGAATCAGAGATCGAAGCTCCAGGTCGGCCATGGCGCAGGGAAGTGCCTCAGTCCGGCGGCTTCCGGGATGGCGAGCTCGACGGCGGCGGGCGACGAGAAGGGGAGGCAGACGTGCGGCCCGATGCATCGATCTTCGTGGTGGGGACGGCTTGGTCCGGCACGGCCTCCGGCCGGAGTTGGAGGAGCTGGCGGCGAGGAGGCAAAGTTGAGGACGGCATGTTCTCACCTCGAAGATCAAATAGGCGGCGGCGGCTGCTGGGAGGGGATGGAGAGGAGAGGGAAGGGTGGGGAATTTATAGGAGAGAATTAGGGTTAGGCTGTGGGCTTTTAGATGGGCCTAGATTTTGGGCCAGATTATTATCAGCCCACGAGATAAATCGATAACAATTTATTTCGTAAACTGCGGTACAAATAAATTAGACTAATTATCCAGAACGAATTAATTAAGTAATAATCAATTCAAAATTCGGATAACATCGTCATAATTCAAAACAAATTCCATAGATATTTTGGATGAATTAATTAGACTATTTTCTGAACTAGATTAATTAAATAAATAATTAATCCAATCAATTGGAAAATAGCGTCATAATTCGGATAGGGTCTTCTGGAACTCTGGATTGATTTGGGCACCGAGAATTTCGATATGGACTTCGATTTGGGATCAGAGAGAGATGGCGGCAGGAGGTAGAAGAGAGTGCCGACAGGTGGGCCAGAAGAGAGAGAGAAAAGGTTAAAGAGATTTGGATTTTATTTGAGGAATTTGAGTAGGAATTTGAATAGGATTTTGGACAGGAACTTTGAATTTGGAGTTTGATTTGGGGAATTTGATTTGGAATTGAATTGGAATTTGGTTTGAAATTCTGAATAGGACTTTGAATAGCAATTGGATTAGGGATTTTGGAATTCTGAAATTGTGGGTGTTACAAATCTACCCTCCTTAAAAGGAATCTCGTCCCGAGATTCGGAGAGAAAAGAAACAAGGAAGGGAGGTAAACAAGATTTTGTCAAGGGCAATTAACAAAATAACAAGGCAAGGAAATGATGAAAACGAACTTAAACATGAGACAAGGAAAGTAGAGAGATTCCACCTTGTTGTATTCTTCATTTGATTCAGGGAGAGGATAGAGGCAACACAAAGGAGAAGCTAACTATAGCGATAGTTAGACACAATAATAGTTATTGCAAAGCATCAAATAAAAGTTAGCCAAACAAAGCAAAACGAGGCTAAACGTTGTTAGAGCTGCTTCATGGGATCCTATAGCCTATAAAGGCATCCTCGGTCATGACATCTGACTTCTTGATCTTGATGGTTATTGGTCTTGAGTGTGACATAGCCTTCAATTGATTTGACTTGACTCATAGTAGCTTGATTCTTCACTGAGGCTTGGGTAGACATTAAGACATATGGTGCTAAACATCTATTTTTTCCTAATATAAGAGGAGAGGAGAAAGCCACTTTGGAATAAAGACAATGGTTAGTCCAAAGTGTTAATATACAAGAAAACAAGGAGAATGTAACAATGTCAAGGAGGATCATTAATAGCACTTTCAAGGTGAGGGACGAATGATCAAGGTCAAGCAATCAATATCAAGGAGTCAAATAGACAAGAATTGGGAATTAACAATTCCAAAGCAAGGTAGAGATAAGTGATCAAGAGTCAAGTATGAGAAGTAGACTATCAAGAAGGAGATAGAGGGTCAAAGGTTGAGAAAGATCATCAGAAAAGGTCATGGACAAGTCAAGGAAAGTTTTGATATCAAGGAGAGCATTATAAAATGACCATTGCTATCTAGGCTTACGTCCTACAGTCGATACAGCTCTGATACCACTTCTGCCACACCCGGTTTTAAGGACAAAACCGAATGATATTCATATGTGTGCCAGGATCAAGTTTTCACACATATGAGACTTCATTAGTGATAAACAATAGCAGTATCACGTAAAACAATATAAAAGACTTACAAACTATCAGAGTCACAGCTTATCCTGGAAAAACGAAGGCTCCAACACTTCACAGGCAATCGACTGGGGGTTGCATATGCCTAGCATCATCTTCAGCGGCTTCACAACAGCTTCTGAGCAGCAGTAAGCAAGGATGAGTACACTTATGGTTGGTACTCAGCAAGGCCACAAGAAATAACCAGAACATCGATTCATTTCCATCTTTAAGTTTATTAATCATGTGAGGGTCCAGGCCGCTCTTGACCATGAGCACGGCTGTTATAACAGTTTTTAACACTCTGCAGAGGTTGTACACTTTCACCACAAGTCGCGTAAAAGTTCAGAAGAACTTTAGACCCAACCATGCAGTGTTGATCAGGCACATTCATCACACTACCTTTGGTGTGACTGCATAGGGACGCTACGAGGCCTTTACAAAGACACACAGATAACTAGCAGCCCGCTAGAGTTTCAGCAGCGGTGAGGTCCATAACCCTCCCTAATGAGGACGTACCTTAGCAAAGGCTACTCCTCCAAGAGGACCGAGCTATGACCCCTTCACCGGCCCCCTCCTTGCCCTTACGGTAAGACCACTAGTCACCTATACATCTAATTAATTAGCCAAGACCAGAGCCATATAGTACTCGTGGTTGTACTGTTTTCCTGGGTGGTTCTCCATGTTCCAATTAACAACATCACAATGATATATTAAAAGCATAGATAGAAGGATGGTTAGGGACACTTGCCTTTCTCCAACGCAAAGTTACTCTTACTGCTTGACTGCTCTTGCTCACTTGAAATTCTTGATCTTGAACGAACAGCGATCCTTCTACTCGAAGCAATCAACGGGTACAAGCATACAAGGAAACAAACAAGTACAACTAAGAACAATACACCAAACATAGAGAAGCTAAAAAGAACGCACTAAAGAACGGGGTTTGGAGCTATGGTTACGAAGGCTCAGAGAAACGCTGAAAACAGAGAAACGATGTCACTTCCGATTTACACCTGAAGATAATAGAATAGGAACACGAGGAATGCTATCATGTAACTTGCAGATTAATACATTATTACCTTAATAGTTTGAACCTATGCTAAAATCTAATGGCATAGAATTAATAATTGTTATACCATTGAAATAGCATAAGGTCAATTATTAAGTAATACAACTAATCTGTAGTGGTCAACATATTATTTCTCGTATAGGCTACTAAGAAGCAACTGATGATCAAAGACTAAAGGAAATGATGGAAGGAGTAACACATGAGCTTTACAAGCTTATACATTATTTAATAATACAAACTTAAGTTGTATTGCAATGAAATTGAAATGAACCAGTAATTAAGATCCTGGGTTTCATTGCAGCAACATAAATTTAATTATTAAATAGATGCTAATTTGCGAAGATTTATTGTGTCAAAGCTTTACTAGGTTGGATCAGAAAGAATGAGTTGGCCTAGTAACGAAAGGAAAGCAAATTGATTAAACTAAGCACTAAGCATAGTTAACAATGTGGTTTGACAGATGGGATTTATAAGAAAGGTGTGATTACTCTGGCCGGTTGTTCCAAAAGGGCATGTGCTGTGTATAGATGATTTGCCGGATTTGGAAATGAAAGATAGATTGAGAAATAATTTGGCAACGGAAAAGAAAAACTGAATTATATATACCATGACATAGGCATGACGTCACCATGACATCATCTCTTGCATGCCGATCGGGGGCCATGTTTGCTTCTGCATATAGTAGTCCAGCATCGGTTGATTGATTACTTGCCTCGGCTTGCAAAGATCATAGCTGATTAACGACGTGCCCAGCTTGCTCCACGGTGATGGCCAGCGATCTGTGCAGCTCGGCAAGGATGCAAATTAATTAAATAAAATACCTATTGATTTGATAAGAAGGATAACATGAAAAGAAGCGTAGGATGGAGGGAAATATTCTGGCCGGCTGATCACGTTGGTCAAGTGCACATGCTCGTACTTGTTGGTTGTATGCATAAAAGCATGCATGGCGAGGTGAGATGCAGCGGCTGCTGGGTGGCTCGATCCGGCGCATGGATATATTGGACTGGACAACTATGGACGACGGCAGCTCGCAGCCGGGAATGCACTGCAAGCAGCACGCAGCCAGGCTCCACGGGTCGTTGCAGGAGACTCGGAAACGAGAGAGAGACAAGTGTAGGCGGATGTGTCCTCACCACTGGGGACGATAGTGATCTCAGCTCGTCGGCACCGCAACGCGCGCCGGCGGTCAGTGGGGGCAATGCGCATGGCCGATCTGCAGCTAGCTACACGGCACAAAGGGAAGCTGCGTCAGGCAACGGTAGATGGAGACACGAGAGGTTTGAGCGAGCAGGAAAAGGGAATGAGCAGATGAATGACGATGAGCATGTGATGTGTCGGTGTGCTCACCTACGAGACGAATCGGTGATGAACGGAAGAGCACGATTGTGGTCTCGATACTTCGATCTCTCGCGTGGACGTCCTCCTCCGGCAGCAGAACGACGGCACGGCTGGTTGGAATCAGAGATCGAAGCTCCAGGTCGGCCATGGCGCAGGGAAGTGCCTCAGTCCGGCGGCTTCCGGGATGGCGAGCTCGACGGCGGCGGGCGACGAGAAGGGGAGGCAGACGTGCGGCCCGATGCATCGATCTTCGTGGTGGGGACGGCTTGGTCCGGCACGGCCTCCGGCCGGAGTTGGAGGAGCTGGCGGCGAGGAGGCAAAGTTGAGGACGGCATGTTCTCACCTCGAAGATCAAATAGGCGGCGGCGGCTGCTGGGAGGGGATGGAGAGGAGAGGGAAGGGTGGGGAATTTATAGGAGAGAATTAGGGTTAGGCTGTGGGCTTTTAGATGGGCCTAGATTTTGGGCCAGATTATTATCAGCCCACGAGATAAATCGATAACAATTTATTTCGTAAACTGCGGTACAAATGAATTAGACTAATTATCCAGAACGAATTAATTATGTAATAATCAATTCAAAATTCGGATAACATCGTCATAATTCAAAACAAATTCCATAGATATTTTGGATGAATTAATTAGACTATTTTCTGAACTAGATTAATTAAATAAATAATTAATCCAATCAATTGGAAAATAGCATCATAATTCGGATAGGGTCTTCTGGAACTCTGGATTGATTTGGGCACCGAGAATTTCGATATGGACTTCGATTTGGGATCAGAGAGAGATGGCGGCAGGAGGTAGAAGAGAGTGCCGACAGGTGGGCCAGAAGAGAGAGAGAAAAGGTTAAAGAGATTTGGATTTTATTTGAGGAATTTGAGTAGGAATTTGAATAGGATTTTGGACAGGAACTTTGAATTTGGAGTTTGATTTGGGGAATTTGATTTGGAATTGAATTGGAATTTGGTTTGAAATTTTGAATAGGACTTTGAATAGCAATTGGATTAGGGATTTTGGAATTCTGAAATTGTGGGTGTTACACACTTGCTACTCCCTAAGCACAAATGATGTTCCTAATCTTCACAATCAAGAACTTCTCAAACACTTCTAGTGCTTTGCTTGCTTTTAGCTCCCAAATATGACTATGAACTTCCTCAAGTCGCAAGAGGGCTAAAATGAACCAATACATGAAGTATTTATACCCCAAGCAAAGCAACTAGCCGTTGGGCTTCAAATGCTGCTGAAGTCGTGACGGTGGTACCTATGTACCACAACCGCAACAATCGGTGATTCTCTCCAGTACAAATCCCAACGGTCACTGACAACATGACCGACTGTTGCGGTGGTGAAAAATCCCATTCTCACCGCAACAGTCTGTTAATCCAGAGACGAACTGGCCTCTGGCCCTGGGGGACCGACTGTTGCGGTGGGACCACCGCAACAGTTGGTGGTCTTCTGACCCTGGGTCCTCGTGGCCCGTGCATGACCAACTGTTGCGGTGGTACCTGAGAACCACCACCGCAACAGTCCATGGTCTCCGCCTGTATTGGTCCTGGTGGCCTTACGTGACCGACTATTGCGGTGACCATCTTGGTCACCACCGCAACAGCTGGTGGGTTGCAGAAATGCACTCCCAAGTTATCAAACTCGACCAATTCAAATTTTTTTTGAGTTTATAACTTCTTCCTTAGCTTCCATGGCTTCATCTAAGCTTCCTAGTGCTAGATTTCACAAGTGTGCATCACCTTTATACTCTAGCCTTATTTAGGTCAAGCTACAACTCTTGCCCCCCTTAATAGTACGGCCAAAGGAAAAAACAAAGACCTATACTAATCCAAGTGCCTCTCAACTCGAAACGGCACTTGGGACTAGCTTGTCCTATTGCTTCTCGCATATCCTTTGATCCGACATATATAAATCAAATGATGGGGGCCAAGAACACCATGAAAACCCATCATTGCACTAACTTAATGAATGCCGCTGCAAAACTCATGTTAGTCGCAATGATCATGTTGTCATTAATCTCCAAAATTGAATTAGGGGCCTAGATGCACCTTCAATCTCCCCCTTTTTGGTGATTGATGACAACACAACCTCAAATAATATATTTGTCAATAAAAGGAGATGGGAACAGAAAAACAACGCATATGAAAAGGATATTAAGGACAAGCACATACGCAAACCAAGCATGACATGGCATATATATATGAAATAAAGCACAAGCACATGTCACCAACCAAAGTAGCAAGCCAAGGGACGAATGCATAAAAGTAAACATGATGCATGAGAGTTCACATCAAAGAACCAAAAGCTATACTACAAACTCCCCCTAACTCTCACATCTCCCCTGACATCTCCCCCTTTGGCGTCAAACACCAAAACTGACTAAGCATCTGGAGCGAGAGGAGCCTGAGCTGAGGTGTCCTCAGGAGAAGGAGTGAAAGTCCTCGCGGCTGCGTCAACTGGGTCCTCGGTCTCTGAACCGATAGCCTGAGTCTGAGGAGCTGAAGAAGAGCCGGCGACCTCTGCAGTGACCAAAGTAGAATCTATCGTCACTGTAGCTGAGAGTGTTGGGTCGTCGGTCTGCTGGGGCTGCTCCTGCTCTGGAGCTAAGATCTCTGTAATGAACTACTATGGGTCAGGTGTGCTCTCGCCTGTCAGCTGTGAGTAGGAGGCCTCAAGGGACCTCGACACTGAAGAAGTAGCAGCTGGCACTGAAGCGGAGACTGAAGTTGAAGTAGTAGCCTGAGCAGCTGGACTGGTGAAACCCGCAAGCAAGGTGGGCTCCGGTGTAGAGAACTGAGTAGGAATATCTAGAAGCGGGGTCTCGTACACGGGAGGAGGCGGGACGAAGCCACCAACACTAGCCATAGGTCTGATCGGTGAAATAGGCTCTAGTGCTGGCCCTGCCGAACTCTGAAGAAGCTGTGGAAGAGCAGAAGCTGGAGTCGGCAGTAGTGAGGGCATCCGAATCCCCATCTGCTGGAAGAGAAGCTGGAAATACATGTCGTTCTGCCTGCGCTGTGCCTCCTGCTGAGCAGCTAGGCGGCGCTGCTCCTCAAACATACGCTGCTGCTGCTCGAGGATCGATGCGAAGCGTAGATCATTCTTCTCTTCCTTGGCTGTCTGGGCAGCCTGAATGGATGTCACTGTCTATCCAAGTGCCACTATCGAATCTGCTATAGCGCGGAAATCTGGCATAGCTGGAGGAGCTGGGGCTGCTGCTGGAGGAACTGAAGCTGGAACTGTGGACGGATCAGAGGAGGCTGGGGGGTCGTCAAGGTCTGCACCAGCCTCGGCGTCGTGAGCTCCTCGGTACGGCGGTGAGTCTGGGAGCATGTACTCCGAGTCTATGCTGTCCTCCTCTGAAAGGTCAGAGCTGTCGAGTATCTGCTCAAGTCCAGCTGCATGCTCTGCCTCTTGAAGGGCCTGGTCCTCTGTTGCCTGCTCTGCCTGCTGCTCTGGAGGAACTGCCTGTCTGATCATAGCTATCGGCCTCTGTCCTCGATGACGGTCATTAGGCTTGGCAGCCTTGTAGGTCGGGTAAGTCAGCGCCCTCTCCTCTAACTTAGCGAGGTTCTCCTCACGATGACCCGCTAAGTGAGCTAGTATGTGTGTCAAAATATGAGCATAGGGCAAAGTGCGGCCGACCTTCATCCCATCTGAAATCACGTCCTGGATCTCTGCCATCAAGAAGTCAATCATATCGAACGGACGGCGACCCACTATGTGAGTGAGGAGCCACTGCTGCAGTGCTGTGATCGTCTCACGGTTCCCTGACCGGGGGTGCAGAGAACGACGAAGTGCCTTGAGAATCACATACGCTAGCGGTGTCAAGTCCATCGGGTGCCTGGGTGAAGCTGGACCAAAGGACGGCCTGAAGCATGGTGCCATCATCTTGGCTGACAGAGGCACTACTCCACTGGACAGAGGTCGTCGAGGTGGAATAGCAGAAGGGTAGCAGCTCTCGTGGAGCTTCTCGGCGTAGAGTGGAAGCTCGAGAAGCCCGTGAAGATCCTGTCGCCTCAAGGTGTACTTCTTCGCCCGATACATGAATGTCATCGTCGATCGGTCCAGGGGCATCCACACTGTGGCGTAGAAGACATGTACCCAGTCTCTGACGAAGGTGGTGGGCAAAGTGAAAGCTCCAGCAGTCCAGGCATGTAGGAGAAGTAGGCCTCAAGCTCACTAGGCTCAACTGGCACTGCTCTGGCTATCCTGGCAATGTCCATCCTCCTGTGGAACTTATAAAGCGAGATATGAGCCAGGTTGAAAGCATTGTAGAACACCTGCTGCAAGGGAGTCCAGAACAGGCCTGTGAGAAGCCGGCTAGCAGGGAACCACCTAGTCTCATTCTCGATCCTCAATCTCCAAATCAAACGAGATGAGGCTCTGGAAACCTCCTCAACTGATGGCATCTGAGAGGGCTGCCTGTCTGAGTCTGATCTGTCGGACTGCTCGGGAGTCGAGGAAGGCTGGGCCCGCTTCCTTCTACTGCCAGAAGAAGCGGGCTCTTGCGAGCTCTGCTGTTGAGGGGGTGGAGAGGTCACCTGCACACGTATACGTCCTGAGCGACGGAGAGCTGTAGCAGGAGGACCCTCTGGAGCTTCTGGAGATCCCGTCTGGTCGCAGATACTGAACTGGGCAGAACGCCCTCCAGCCTCTATACGCTCCTGCGCCCTGACAATAGCCATGGTGGTCTCCCAATCATCCGGACCACCCTTCTTCACCTTCTTCTTCGGCGGCTTTGGGGGTGCCTTCGCCTTGCCCTTGTCAGAAGGCGAAGGACGGCGAGGCGGTGAGTCCCCATTACCGGGACGTCCTGGTGTCTTCGTCCTAGCCATCACTGAACAGTCAAGCACTGATACTGAGCTACAATAGAATCACTGCCTCTGCAAGAAAACCACTGGCAAGCTGCTAGAAATCCACTGACTCTGCAAGAAATCCACTGACACTGCCAAGACTGCACTGCAACTGCATGAACTCCCCCTGACACGGACCTTTGTTGAGGCTTGGCCTCAACGTCCAAAGAAAGCACCCGAGACTTGGCCTCGAGCAACTGCCACTGAAAACCTGTCACCCAACTGCCATCTGCACTGCCACTGACCACTGACACAGCCCAAGAACACCCTGCACGCATAGAAATGATAGAGAGAATACATAAACATTAATAAGCATTTTCTAGAGATGAGAGAATCCCAAAAGCATGAATAAGGTGAGAGCTCGAAAAACAGCTAGTCCTATGATAGACATGGCAATGTGATCATGAGAGTGACATACGCTAGAGTATGGTGATATTGACATGAATTTGAGAAGAATAGGATATGTCATTAAAGCTCTTGCTCTAGTAAAAGATTATGGATGGCATGTACAGGACATGTGGGGACATTGGATGTGGATATGTAAGAATTTGGCATGAATAAGTCCTAGTGCTCTTTTGATGATTCTCATGGAATTTTGATTGAGAAAGGTAAAGGAAACACAAGTCAGTGATCCAAAGAAAATTTTGGCAGCACTTCCCCATAAATGTGAGCAAACAAAAAGACCACTGAAATTCAAAACCATCTATGTCAAACACAAAGCATGCATTGGCAATTATATCCAGAGTGTTAACCACATGCACTGAGCACAGCTTCATCCAAATTGGTATGCATCACAGAGATTATGAGTAGACAGAAGAGAATGAGCCATGGAGAGGGATCCACCTTGAGGGATGCCGAGAAGGAGACGAGCTCGGGGAGAGGGGGATCCCGGGGCCACACGAAGATGAACAAGCCCACGACGGCGTTGCACGACGGCGGCCCGGGAATGCGGCGGCCCTGCGCGGGTGCAAGGCGCGGTGGCGGCGGTGGCGAAGCGTGGGCGCAATGGAGGCGGCGGCGGCGCGTGGGTGTGAGCTGCGGTGGTGCTGCGCTAGCAAGGTGGACGGCGGCGCGCGGTTGCGGTTGAGGTGGCGCGTGCGCGGGCGTGTGGAGGCGAGGGGAGCGGTGGCGCAGGTGGTTGAGCGGCGAAGCTGCGGCCACGCGTGGCAAGGACGGCGGCGAGCAATGCAAGGTGAAGCTGTGAGGGCGGCGCGGGTGAGCGGAGACGGCGGCTGGCGGCGTACGGTGGAGGCGTAGTGAAAGATGTCAAACACCCCACGGTTCTTAGGGATAGATCGGGGAAGGACAGATGAGATCAAGCGGTTGAAAAACGAACGGCGCAGAACCACGCGAGGACCGACTGTTGCGGTGGTGGGGTAAAACAACCACCGCAACAGTCGCTCAAACCAGAGATGATTTTCACTTATCCCCGTGAGCACCGATTGTTGCGGTGGATTTATGCCTTACGACCACAACTTTTGGTGCTGCGACATTGTCTTCAAACTTGATACTCCACCGATTATTGCGGTGCTACAAAATTATTAACCACCGCAACAGTCTGTCAAACCAGAGAGTATTTTCAGATTCCGCAGGGACCACCGACTGTTGTGGTCATGAACTTGATTAGCACCGCAACTTTCTTGAATATGCACTGAAAGCAAGCTGATTAGCCACAGAGCAACGATTATTGCGGTGACCTTTCCATGTAGCACCGCAACTTGCTGTCACAGCAGAATTTTCTCTTTCCAAGTTGATTTTGATTTGAAATTTGCTGAACTAAGTCTTATCTCACGTCTAAGGATCCAATAAGAAGCAAAAAAACACATTCTTGGACAGAGACAAGGGAACCTCTCTCAAACCCTCATTTGAAAATATTTTCAATATTTTGCCTTAGGCTAAATAAACATTTTCAAATAGAAAACCAAAGCCAAAGCATAGGAGGGCACCACATACTTAGGAGTTTCAGAAATTGTCAAAGACAAAGAAAGCTCCCCCTAAGTGCGTGCCACAACCAAATGCCAACAAAACGACTAAAACAACAACCATGCATATGCATGCAAATGCAAGACAAGAATTTAAGGCATAAATTTAAATCTATCTTGTCATATTTGATCCCCTTGCAATCTTGCTCATGATGAGCCTCACCCAAGTCTAGAGCAACCAAGAGACCAAATGGCTCCAACCTTTCCTATCTCATCACTATCTTGCAAGGGTTAGACAAGCACCTAATGCATATGACAAGTTATATAAATGCAATGCAAGCACAAAACAGCCCTACACTAGTAAGTTAGTGAAAGTTAGCAAAGTCAAGCACGTTGAGTTCATTCCTCAACCTAGAAAACGTTCTCTCATCTAGAGGCTTTGTGAAGATATCCGCCAATTGATCTTCCGTCCTAACACCTTCTAGTGATATGTCATTCTTAGCAACATGGTCTCTAAGGAAGTGATGGCGAATATCAATGTGCTTTGTTCGTGAGAGTTGAACCAGGTTGTTAGCAAGCTTAACCGCACTCTCGTTGTCACACAACAAAGGTACCCTTTCTACAACTATGCCATAGTCTAAAAGGGTTTGTTTCATGTAAAGAATTTGAGCACAACAAGAACCGGCGGCTACATACTCGGCTTCGGCGGTGGACAAGGCAACACTATTTTGTTTCTTAGAGGACCAACAAACAAGTGATCTACCAAGCAATTGACACCCTCCAGAGGTGCTTTTCCTATCAACCTTGCAACCCGCATAATCCGAATCGGAATAGCCAACGAGTTGAAATCTAGCTCCTTTGGGATACCAAAGGCCAATGCTTGGTGTGAGCTTGAGGTACCTAAAGATTCTTTTCACGGCTACTAAGTGTACCTCCTTAGGATTGGCTTGGAATCTAGCGCACATACAAACACTAAACATGATATCGGGCCTAGATGCGGCAAGATATAACAAACTACCAATCATAGAATGGTAGAGAGTTGGATCAACCGGGTTACCTCCCTCATCTAGGTCAAGATGTCCATTTGTAGCCATTGGTGTAGAGATGCCCTTGCAATCATCCATCTTGAAGTGCTTGAGAAGGTCTTTGGTATATTTTTCTTGACAAATGAAAGTCCCTTCTTCAAGTTGCTTGATTTGAAACCCAAGGAAGAATGTGAGCTCTCCAATCATAGACATCTCGAACTCCCTTGACATCATTTCACCAAACTCTTTGCAAAAGTCTTCATTTGTTGAGCCAAAGATGATATCATCAACATACACTTGACAAATGAAGAGATCTCCATCAATCTTCTTGGTAAATAGTGTTGTGTCAACTTTGCCAATCTTGAAATCCCTTGAGATGAGGAAGTCCCTAAGGCGCTCATACCATGCTCTAGGAGCTTGTTTGAGACCATAGAGTGCCTTGGACAACCTATAGACATGGTTGGGATATCTTGCATCTTCAAAGCCCGGTGGTTGATCAATATAGACTAGCTCATTGATATATCCATTCAAGAAGGCACTCTTCATATCCATTTGATATAGCTTCATGTTGTGACTTGAAGCATAAGCAAGAAGGATGCGAATTGCCTCTAGTCTTGCCACCAGTGCAAAAGTCTCTCCAAAATCCAATCCTTCAACTTGAGAGAACCCTTTTGCAACTAGCCTTGCCTTGTTCCGTACTACAATGCCTTGATCATCTTGCTTGTTGCGAAACACCCATTTGGTTCCACTCACTCTTGCATTCTTGGGTCGCTCTTCAAGAGTCCAAACATCATTGCGGGTGAAGTTGTTCAATTCTTCATGCATTGCATTCACCCAATCCGGATCCTTGAGAGCTTCATCTACATTAGAAGGTTCAATGCAAGAAACAAAAGTTATTATATTGAGTTCTACGAGTTCGTATCCCCTTTGTTGGACTTCCAATGATGAGGTCTTGTGGATGAGCTTGAATTCTTAGATTGTGTCTTCTCTCAACCACTTCTTGAGGGGCTTGTGGAGCATCAACTTCTTGAGCTTGTGCCTCAACTTGATCTTGTGGTACATGAGTGTCCTCAAGTGGAAGAGGTGAATCTTCCACTTGAACACTATCATCTTGCTTATCACCACCATCAACTTGGGGCACCATGGATGAAGAAGATGGAGGATCAACAACTTGAACTTCATCATCATCTTCTTCTTTTGGCTTGATTGCTCCAATAGGCATGTTCTTCATGGCCTCCCTCAATGGTTCATTACCTACATCATCACAATTTTCATGTGCTCCTTGGGAGGCATTAGATTCATCGAACTCCACATCATATGTTTCTTCAACTAACCCGGTGGCATGGTTGAATACTCTATATGCTTTGGACTTCAATGAGTAACCAAGTAGAAAACCAATATCACAATGTTTTTGAAACTTCCCTAGGTGTTGCCGTTTCTTGTAGATGTAGCACTTGTAACCAAACACCCGGAAGTAGAAGATATTGGGCTTTCTCCCAATGAGCAACTTATAAGGGGTCTTCATCAATAAGCGGTGAGAAAAGAGCCGGTTGGATGCATAGCATGCGGTGTTGATTGCTTCGGCCCAAAACTTCTCATGAGTGTTGTATTCATCTAACATAGTTCTTGCCAAAGTAATCAATGTCCGGTTCTTCCTCTCAACTACACCATTTTGTTGAGGAGTATAGGTGACGGAGAACTCATGCTTGATTCCATTGTCATCACAATACAACTCAATGCTTGTGTTGTCAAGCTCTTTCCCATTGTCACTCCTAATCTTCACCAAAGGTTGCTTGTATTCATTTTGAGCTTTCTTTGCAAAGGTCTTGAATGTGTTGGCCACTTCGGTCTTGTCTTGAAGAAAGAAAACCCAAGTGTATCTTGAGTAATCATCCACAACCACCAAGCAATAGAGATTTCCACCAAGACTAGCATAAGTTGTTGGTCCAAATAGATCCATGTAAAGCAACTTTAGTGGTATTGTTGTTGATACATAGGCCTTGGATGGATGAGTGTTTGCCACTTGCTTGCCGGCTTGACAAGCACTACAAAGTTTGTCCTTCTCAAACACAACATCATTCAAACCACGAACCAAATCATTCTTCAAGAGCTTCTTGAGAGTACCCATACCAATATGTGCAAGCCTTCTATGCCATAGCCAACCCTTTGATACTTTGGTGAATAAGCAAGTTGACTTCACTAGAAGAGAAGTCCACAAGATAGAGATTGTTGTATCTAAAGCCCTTGAATATAAGCTCATCATTATTTGACTTCCTTGTGACTTCTACATCCTCATCGGTGAATGTGACTTTGAAACCACGGACAATAAATTGAAGTTCAATGAATCAACCAAGAGAACATTTGAGAGTGAATGATCATTGAAGATAGCAATCTTTCCCAAACCTTCAACCTTGCCCTTTGAGTTGTCACCAAATGTGATCTTGTCACACCCGCTAACATCTTCATCTTCATCCAATGAGGTGAACATACGGGGATCACTGGTCATATGTTGAGTGCAACCACTATCAAGTACCCAATGGTGTCCTCCGGTCTTGTAGTTCACCTACATCCACAAACATGATCAAGCTTGGGGTTTAGCCACCCAAACCTTGTTGGAAGTTTGAGTGATAGAACTAGAACTAGATGCAACATCGGTAGTAGAGTGATGAGGATGAGCTTGTGCACTAGCAATGAGAGTCTTGGGCACCCAAATTTGCTTAGGTCGTGAATGATCCTTGCGGCCATAGAACCTCACAATAAACTTGCCATTTCCCAATCTTGACAATGCATAAGGTGTGTTGAAAGCCATGGGTCTTAGGTGACTTGCTAGCTTGGGAGGAGGAGGTGTCTTGCATTCAAAGGACAAGTGACCTTCTCTTTTGCAATCCATACAATATCTTGGTCTTAGACCGGGAGGAACATAGGACGCTTTGCCATGACCTTGGGAGAAGGATACTTGAATGCATTCTTGCCCTCATTTGCCTTGACCAAATTTGCATACAATCTCTTCCCATCACACATTGGGTCACACTCATTCTTGTTGTTGACTTGTGCAACTTGTGGCTTCAATATTTTGACTTGTGGCACTTAAGCTTGCATATTCTTGAGATTAAGAACTTGTTGCTTGAGCTTTGCATTCTAAATCAATATAACTTCATTTTCTCTCTTGAGCAAATCATTATCAAGAGAAATCTCATCATTACAAGATTCTACAACAACAATATTCTTGCCCTTGCACTTGTCACAAATAGAAGAACTCTTGGGCAAATCAAGCAAGTCATCACATGAAGTAGAGCAATCAACTTTCTCTACTTGAGTAGCTTCAACACTCTTCTCATTTGATGTAACATCAAGGTTGGACTCAAGATTCTTGTAACTAGTGTTGAGCTCTTGAAAATCATTTTTCAAACTTCCATACTTTGACTTGAGTTCATTGTAAGACTTCATCAAATCATCATGACTACCCTTGAACTCTAAGTTGCTAGCCTCAAGCTCATTCACCTTGTTCTCTAGTTCTTTCTTGACTAGCTTCAATTTTTCAACCTTTTTCTTTGAGCTAATGATTGCCTCATTATATTCATTTAGAGTATCAACAAGATCATTATAAGAGGGTTGCTCATACTCATCATCATCACAACCACTAGCATCATCATCATCATCACTAAAGCCATGGTTGCTTTTGCTCACCTTGTGATCACCTTTTGCCATGAGGCAAATGTGGGATCTTGATGTAGAGAATAGTGACGTTGGTGGTGGAGGAAGAGAAGCCTTGATAGCAAGACCGGCAATGCCTTCATTTTCACTTTCACTTGAAGAGGAGGAGGAATTATCCGAATCTTTAACATCGGTCACCCACTCTCCAATATAAGCCTTGGCTTCTTTCTTCTTGCCTTTCTTGTGATGCTTCTTCTTCTCATCTTTCTTCTTGTGATGCTTCTTCTTATGATCTTTCTCATCATCATTTTCTTCCTCTTGATTCTTGTTCTTTTGCTTTCTCTTGTCAGGAAGAGGGCATCCATTAGCCAAGTGACCTTTCACACCACAATTGAAGCATGGCATGTACTTGAGTGACTTCTTCTTGTCATTGGTGAAGAACTTCTTTTTCTTGTAATCAAAGTTTACTCCTTTCTTGTTGAACTTCTTGAGCATCTTGTTGGTTTTCTTCATGAGGAGTGCAAGATCAACATCATCATCACTTTCATCATCACTTGAATCTTTCTTGACAGCCACCTTCTTCTCTTTGCTTGCCTTGAGTGCAATATCATTCTTGAAGGAGGAGGTGCTTTGATTTTGGGCAATACCCATATACAACTCATGGCCGGAAATCTTGCCAAGAACTTGAGAGATTGTGACAAGCTTGAGATCAACTTGATGAAAGTATGTGACAATATTTGCATACTTTTCTTTTGGTAGAATACTAAGAAGTCTTCTTATGATATCCACACTTTCCATCCTTCCCATATCAAGATCATGCAATTCCTCTATAAGGACACACTAGTAGAGAAACCGCTTTTAGTCCTGGTTGGGAACTCCCATTAGTCCCGGTTCCGCAACCGGGACTACGCCACCGGGACTAAAGGTCCCAGCCTTTAGTCCCGGGTATTTACCCGGGACTAAAAGCCACCTTTAGTCCCGGTTGGTAATACCAACCGGGACTAAAGGGTCTCCACGCGGCGCCCATGGTGGAGCCCCTCTAGTCCCGGTTGGTATTACCAACCGGGACTAAAGGGCTTTTTTTTTTCTTTTCTGTTTTTCTTTTTTTTCTTTTCTGGTTTCTTTTATACAGAGATACGTATTATACCTGTATAATAATATACGTATATGTCCATATATGTATTAGTTATACGTCACTAAT
>CM014273.1:11876091-11891224 GCA_004135705.1 Alloteropsis semialata | reverse complement strand
TATATGGTGCTCTTTCTTTATACATGGGTGAGTCTATTTTTAAGAAATCCTAGTGTATGAATAACCCCTTTATTTCCACAGTATTTTAGATTATATAGCAGGGTATTGTGTTTTCGTTTCCTCTAATTAGGAAGCCCTCTTAATTAATATCCCATCCTTCCCTTTAGATTCTTTAAAGTGTATCTCCCTTGACTCCTTGAGTGTAAACCTCTAGATTTTAAAATTTATGTACTCCTTGGAAAAGATGATGGATTTCAATGGCCATGAAACAGCAAAAAAGATGAGAGTGTCCCCAAAGATGAATCATGTGTTTTCGTACTCTTAGTCTTAGTTGTTGGGTGGCTCCGTATCACTTGTAATATGGTAGGTGAACACTGATATGGGGGAGCTTCTCTATTACTTACGTACAAATAATTTAACAACAACTTCGGGAAACTCTAGTCGACGTTTTGAATTTCGACGACCTCCACAGAAATACCTTCACAGAAATATCTCACCTGCGTAAGCGTAACAGGCTTTTTTTTTTTTTGAGGGCCGTAAGCGTAACAGGCTGAGAAGGAGCCTAACACACATACATGGGCCGTGCTCCGAAAAAAAAAGTACATCAATTGAGGGCCTTGCTTCCGGAAAGGAGGAGCCCAGGAGGTGGTAGCTGCAACTCTGCAGCCCATATGCTCTACTTGGGCCGCAAGCACAAATTGCGCGAACGAAGGACGGGACGCGCGGCACGCCGGCAAACTATATATGTTCCGGAAGAAATTTTCTTCATTTATGTTCTGATATTTGAGATGTGTACGTAGAAAACAAACGGATTTATCTTCTAAAGTTTGAGATGTGTGCGTAGAAAACAAACAAACGAGATTAAAGTGCGTGGAGATGCTTTGTCTGGTGCACAGCGGCTTGTGGGGAGAGGTGAACACATGTCGGCGCCCCGTTCGCTGCTAGGGATGGCAACGGGTTCAAACCCGCTGGGTTTTGCCATTCCAAACCCATGCCCATGAAAGTAAAACCCGCCCGTTAAAAAACCCATGACCCGTCACGGGTTTGATTTTATGCCCAAACCCGTGCCCGTCGGGTTAACGGGTACCCACGGGTCGCCCATGTCCGAGAACGCAAACCGCATACAACAATAGTCACGTATATATTTTTATGCATATGTATGCATCCGTTGCTCATATAAATCAATATAAACACAGCACATAAATGGTAGATTAGNCACTGACGACAGCAGTATTCTGTATGTACGATTCATGGCCTTCACTATGACATAGGTCCCAACAACATTTTTTGATGCATTCGCAGCAACAAAGTAAATTCCAGTGAGGCTACTAATTCCAGGTGCATCCCTTTTCCATTGTGATAGTTCACTGCAATTTTGATCCCCTTGACTCCCGTCATCCCACCCACATTATGATTTATTTATTTATTGGTGTAAATATATAAGTTTAGGGACCCTGGCTGTCGACATATATATAGACCACATTGATAGTGACCTCACGGATATGTTTTCTGCCATGTATAGGAAATTAATTGGTGCCTGTTGTTGAAGTAAGCATGACTCCAATAATATGCAATTTACCTACTACTGTATTCAAGATCACTATTGATATGACACGTTCCTTGTCAAACCTAGCTTGGTGTAACAATGAAAGAATAATGGAGAGGAACATATGGAATGATTAAACTTTCGTACCATCTCTGTGTTGATGCTACACTGAAAGTGTCAGGGCATCATTCGCCAAAAAGAAAACGTTATGACATGCGTCTTTAGCTTCATGTCTAGGATCTGCTTCCTCTGTTCCAAAATGTAAGTCATTACAGCATTTTTGAAAAGTCAAACTATTTTACGTTTGACTAAAAACTTAGAGAGAATTACAAAGATTTATGGCACCAAATAGATATAACAATGAAAATATATTTAACGAAGAATCTAATGATAGTTATTTGATATAATAAATGTTAGTATTTTATTGTAAAACTTGGTCAAACTTAAGATGCTTTGACTTTCTAAGAATGTTGGAATGACTTACAATTTGGAACGGAGGGAGTATAAAGCAGTATAAACACATGTCTTGGGTCTTCTCATCTTACTATTACTAATTGGAGGCTACTTTTGAAGCCTCCACGTTAATCCTCACGAAACGCGCTAGAAAAAAAGATAAATCCTAGAAATTCTCACAATAATTAGAAACATCTGGCCATCCATCTATAGATTCTAATCATCGTAACCATTAGATCTATTGTATTTTCTAAAAAATTACCCACTTTTGCCATTATGAAAAAAAATAGCCTAAAATAACCTCCTAAATGTATAGGTAAATTACCCATCACTGCCAATATGAAAAACAAACTAATTAAAGTAACCTCCTAATATTCATATAAATTACCCACCTACGTCATTATAAAACAATTTACAGCAACACCCTAAATTTTCATCTAAATCACCTACACTTTCCATTATTAAGAATCCAACATATCATTATAAAAATATCTCAAAGTACACCAATATATGATTCTAAACTATATATGTGTTCCATCAGTTGTTAATATAGAAAATATGTATTATCTTATGATGTGTATGTATGATGTGTCTCACCATGTAGATCATATATAAATATAAATGGAAACATGAAAACACATATTTCATATTCAACACGTAACTTGAATTCTAAATTTCCATCAAAATTACCCACATATGTGATTAAAGTATACCAATATATAATTCTAAATTATTTAATTCTACCATTATTTAATACAGAAGATGCTAACTTATTAAGGTATATACATGCAATGATACATGATGAGTGTCATCATGTAGACTATGTATAGATGTATGGAGGAAACAACGGGGGTACCAATTTCATGCTAATCGCATAGCTCAAATTTAAATTTCAATAAAACACATATAGAAGTGCTATGTAAAGTGGAAGAGAAATTTTTTCAATAAGAGAGAGCACAAGGTAAATTCTTATTATTATTATTATTATTGTTATTATTATTATTTTATTATATATGGCTTTATATTGGTCACAAAAAATATATGCTTTATATTTTCATAAAATTTTAATACTCATGTCTTATAAATTATTAGCCCCTAATGTTCATCTAAATTACCCCAATGACATTATAAAAATAATTCAAAATAACACCTTAAATTTACATCTAAATTGACTATATCATTAAAAACAACCTACACATGTCATTATACCATCCCAAAATATATTGGTATATGATATCTAAATTATTATTTCTGTATTAATTATTAAATATAGGAAATATAAACTTAAGGTGTAATCCATGTTGAGTCTCAGCATGTTGATCTTATATGAACGACGAAACAAGAGATGCCAACAACACCCGCTATTATTAAAAATGGCATACATGTCATTATAAAAATATGCTAAATTACACGGAATATATGATCCAAAATTACCTAACTATGCTATTAATTGTTAATATAGAAAATATTAACTAAAAATATGTATGCATGATGTATGTCACTATGCAGATTATATACATGTATGAAAAAAGCGATGAGAGTATAGATTTTGCATGTTAATTAAGCACACAACTTAGTTCTGACATTGTTAATATAAAAAATACTAGCTTATTAAGGTATATATGAATGGTGTATATCACCATGTAGACTATATGTACATGTATGGATGAAACAGTGAGAATACATATTTATATGTTAATACCATAGTTTAAATTTAGGGTTCAATTGAACACGATACAGAGGGCGATGCAAAGTTAAAAAATTAAACAAATAAGAGAACTGATGGTAAATAATTTCTTCATAATTTTTAATACTCATGTCTCCTATATCATTAGCCCGTGCGGGAAGCACGGGTTGATAGACTAGTATGTCAAATAACTTGAGACCCTTGAGTTTCCTTTAGACCAGAGCGCAATACATCAGGGCAAAACCGCAGAGACGAAAGAACTGACTTCTGGGACCATACTGAAGAATGGATGTTGAAACGACGACCAGAATAACCAGGTCAATATTGTAGTCTCAAAGTGATGGTGCTATTCTTTCCTTCCAACTTCCACGAACAAACGCAGAAAGCGTCTGGACTGACAATGCCAGTCCACAGCAGCAACCAGCAAGTCAGAGAAAAGTCAATGTCTTCGCTGCATCTCCTTCAGATAAGAAAGCAAAAAAAAAAAAGTTGCAAAATGCAAAGCGAAAAGATACCGAGAGGAAGCAACGGAACAAATTCTCCTCTCAGAAGCCGCAGTGCAGAGGAGGAGCTCGTCGCCTCACCGAGGCCGGACAAAGATGCCGCCGCTGGCAACCGCTGCCTCGACAGCCGCGGCGGCGCACCCATGCTTGAGGACCCACGGGAAGCAGGTCGCTTGGCTGCACCGGTTCGACTGGCTCGTGCTGCTCCTCCTCGTCGCCATGTACGGCGTGCTCAGCTTGGTCCAGCCCTTCCACCGGTTCGTCGCAGAGGACATGATGGCGACGCTCCGGTACCCCATGAAGGACAACACCGTGCCCGGCTGGGCCGTTCCGGTTCATACCTAATCTACTGATGAAATTCCGGCATCAGTTTTCCCTTTCCCTGAGTGAACGATCGAGATTTTCGGATTTTATGCAGATTATCGCCATTGTTTTGCCCATGGTTTTCATCGTCGCAGTATACATCAAGAGGAGAAACGTCTATGATCTTCATCACGCCATTCTTGGCAAGTTTCTTGTGCTATCTGAATTTGTATTTTTTTTCTGAGGATGTGCGTGGTGTGGTGGTCATTAGTCATAGCTCATTTCTGACGATCACACAACGTATATGCTCAAGCAGGCCTTCTGTTTTCGGTTCTTATAACGGCCGTCCTGACGGTTGTGATCAAGGATGCTGTTGGCCGGCCGCGCCCGGATTTCTTCTGGCGCTGCTTTCCTGATGGAGTACCGGTGCGTTCTGTTGAAATCTCAGTGACTCTTGATCTGTCATGAAGTTCATTCCACAGCTTCTTCAGAGAAGCTTGCATGTTTACAACTCTGAATAATCATTTACCTGTCGCCGCCCTGAAATCTACACGGCTGACCTGTAACTCTGAATAATCATTTACCTGAACACTCCATTTTAGAAGTACAACAACATAACAGGAGATGTCATATGCCACGGAAACCCAGGCGTAATCAAGGAGGGGCACAAGAGCTTCCCAAGCGGGCATTCTTCAGGTAAGTGATGGACTGCAATTCTGAAAACTCTTTTTTCTGAATGCATTTTGCCACTTTTCTAGCATCAATTATCATTTTCCCTAGGTCTCTTTTACAACGGCTAGCTGTCTTTCTCGTCCTCTTGCAGGTTCTTTTGCTGGGCTTGGATTTCTGTCATGGTACCTTGCTGGCAAAATCAAAGTTTTCGATCGGAGAGGCCATGTCGCAAAGCTCTGCATCGTTCTACTACCTCTGCTTCTTGCATCCATGGTTGCGGTATCACGAGTGAGTGACTACTGGCACCACTGGCAGGATGTTTTTGCTGGTGGAGTTCTTGGTAAGTATCCAGTTCAGTTCAGTAACTCTCCATCTACTATATATAACTCTTATGGTTCCTGAAGATCACACAGCCATTGACTCTGGTTGGTACAACTCTGCAGGATTGGTGGTTGCTTCATTTTGCTACCTTCAGTTCTTTCCACTGCCCCATAGCGAACATGGTATGATGCACAGTTGCACATAATAGAACAGGAAAAGGTTGTCTCATTTTTTTTTGAAAAAAAAACAATTAGTATGTCCAGTTGCTGGATCGATCAACTGTCAAATTGGGCCCCGTGCAGCTATTTAAAAAAATAGAACACACATCTAAGCAAATCTTTCTCTGCTTTCACCAATCTCACAGTACACTCAGTCTTCTAGAATCAATTGTGGACATATATGAAAAGGCATTGGGCCTTGAATCACGAATAGCATTTTGTTTAGAACACTGATAAACTAATTTGTGATTTTTCTATCAATAATTCATATTTTATTATATTTATAAAACCAAGAAATTGCTAAGCTTATTCAATTAAATGATGATGAATTACAGGATTTTGGCCTCATGCGTACTTTGAGCACATCCCTCACCCTGCTGGTGAAAGCCAACTTCAATCAACTACAAACTCGAATATGCAGCGTCATCAGTCACTTTCTGGAACAAGTGATCTGAGAACCAGCAGCCAAGCACTGGATTCCATGGAAGAAGGAAGGAGAGACCAGTGACCAATGACTCGATAGGAGGAGTACAGGGTGTCCGTTTCTTTTCTTTCCTTATTTTTGTAAGGCAGGTGACTAGCTAAAGGAAAAACGCTTCATCTACCAGGATATAGTATTTTGTATTCTTATAATCCAAAGCATGCATGCTCCTAGACCTAGAGTTTATCGTAGTCATAAACTACTCTAATGTGAAAATGGCAATTGCCAATTGGCAAAAATTTAGGAAAAATACCCATTTGATCATGGAACTCATGACTGAAAATAAAGAGAGAAAAAAAAACTGTTCAAAGACCCAGCTAAATCTGTGCCATTTCAATATGGCAATACAATGATGTTGAAGCAGCAGCGCTGCGTGGCTCAACCATGATATGTTATCATTATCATGCCCCGAATTCTAATGCATGGTATTTTCATGGCACCCCTTTTTTTCTCTGTGTAGGTTGCTGTCAAACTCCTGGTGCCACCCTTTCCTATTCATTTTGTACTGTCTAGGGAGTTTTTGTTGTTGTTTCATATAGAGTCTCACATGAGAGATGAACTTCCCTGTTTCAAGTTAGTCTGCAACAGGCATAGAGATACCAATAACCAATACATATATGCATGCAGCATGCTCTCGATCTCGACTGACAGGTAACTACACACCACATGGAATACTTTATTAATTTGTTATGAGATTGAAAGTTATAATTTTATAATTTAGTGGGGATGATAGAATAGTGGTAAATGATGTGGACAACTTTCCACTTAGTGGGTGATGATGTGGATAGTTTGCATGAAGAACTTTAAGGATGGTGGTTTCCACTTAGTGGGTGATGATGTGGATAGCTTGCATGAAGAGTTTTAAGGACGGTGGGCTGTTAGTAGGTATGAACTATATAGATATATAAGATTACTTAAATGACTAGTGAGCAACATTGTTCGTGCAAGGACGACTGTATTAATCTGTTCAACTGCCATATTAACCAGGGATTTAAATGTCACGCAAAATTCGATATTTTCGGTCATGCACGATCTTGTAAAATATTTTGGTAGCAGTAATTGTTTTTAGAAGTTAAGTGTTGCATTTGGTGCATAAGGTAAGATTTATGCGGTGCAGTGGAATGCGCCGTGTCTACCTCCTGAGACGTCTCTGGTCCTGTGTTGGACAACATCTTTTGTTTTTTTTCTCTCTGAGAATGACATGCGGGACCATGGTGAAAAAAGGATAACAGGCACTCCTGACTAGGATGAAACAGACTTTGTGAGTATAAAGCACAACGACTTTATTTATTAACCTATCCACATATTCAAATTTTCAATGTTTTTACAAAGTTTGACCTTTTTTTAGCGAAAATCATGAAATTAGCAAATTTCGTTAATCTCGCCGGAGAGCGAAATTCTGCCCAACCGAAATAGAAACCCTGATAGTAAATTTAATTGTTTGTCTTGATTGAATGCAAAAGCAATATTAACATAAACAAACAAGCCCAAATATTTACAGGAACCAGTTTCGACATCAAATGAGCTAATCCAGCCTGCCTGACAGATGGCACACGACTGCCTGTATGTGTAGAACTTGACAAAATAAAATAAAGAGTAAAGTACACCAGCGGTCCTTGAACTTGTTCGGGTATGTCATCTAGGTCCCTAAACTCTAAAAATGCATTTTTAGATCCATGAACTTGTTTCGGGGTGTCACATAGGTCCCTAATCTCTCAAAATGCATTTTTAGGTCCATAAATTTGTCCCGTGGTGTCAAACATGTCACTAAACTCTCAATATACTATTTTTAATTTAATAACAATATTTTTGTTTTGCTACTTTAAATTAATGAAAAATTCTTTTGCTACTTTAAATTTAATAAAAATGCTATTTTGATTTTAATTGAGAATGAGAACAAATTATTTAAATAAGGTTATACAAAGCGCATGCAAAATATAATTAGTTAGTAGGAAATATTTAAAATTAGCATTGATATTTCCATGTTAATCGAGAAAACTATAATATCCATTGTTGATTTTTTTAATGATCCAATGGTCTTGATTAACCCATGATGACTATGATTAAAAAGCAGCTAATTCAGTATTAAAATTGTCTTAGTGGTAAGATTTCTAAATGAATCGGCTGAAAAAATAGTTTAATAAATAGTCTATTTTGAATACAATTAATTAATGACAATTTCAAATGATATGAAAATTCACCTTGAGAGTTTAGGGACCCAAATGACACATTGAGGCAAGTTTGAGAACATGAAGATGCATGTTGAGAGTTTAGGGACCCGAATGACACATCCAGACAAGTTTAGGGATCTAAAAATGCATTTTGAGAGTTCAGGGACCTAGATGACACCTCGAGACAAGTTCGAGGACCGCCAATGTATTTTACTCAAAATAAATGAACTAAAACAACCAGATAATTCCTCTCATTCCGTTGTAAAATGTTTGGCACACATAATCTATTGTCGCAAAATTACTTATCAGCTATATGCCGTTTGAGCTGCAAAACATGAGATCCTTGTATGCCATTCCTAAATAGCACCGGCACCTCAACGTGTCTCTGCCGTGGTACCTAGTATGTGTCATGTGTGCATGACCAAAGATAGAAATCACATCAAACAATTTTCCAGCCCAAGATTTTCAAACATCTTTGTATGTTGTCACACCCGGTTTTAGAAACAAAACCAAGTGCTACCTATATGTATGCCAGGATCTAGTTTCATACATATAGTGATATCATAAGTGAATAACAGTAACAGTATCACGTTAATAAAGAGAGTTGATCAGAGATATAAGCTTAATCCTGGAAACGAAGGCTCCAAACTCGCAGGCAATCGACTGGGGGTTGCGTACACGTAGAACTCAGCATCAACTTTAGCAAACTTCATAGCAACTTCTTCCTCTGAGCAACATTGATTATAGCAAGGGTGAGTACATGTCGTACTCAGCAAGTGTAGAGCAAAAGCAAATGACATGCAAGGCTAAATCAAGGCTAGGCTGGGAGTTAATAGCATTAAGCATTTTAGTTGATCAAATTTTAATTAGCAGCATATTACTAAGTATAAGTATATACCAACCCAATTAAAGAACTGAGATACATAAATGCTCATAAGTAATCACAATTTATTTCAACTTCAAGTTCAATTATCATGAGAGGGTCCAAGCCGCTCTTAACCGTGAGCATGGCTGATATATCAGTTTTACACTCTGCAGAGGTTGTACACTTTCCCCACAAATAATGTTTCTCATATAGCCTGAGGTAGCTAGCCTCTTCAACACTTCCTTAGGTGAGGGGCCAGAGAACCATTACATGACCTTTACAAAGAATTATTAACATGCAACGACCCGCTGAGGTTTCAAGTCATAGCAAAGCATAACCCTCCCTAATCGCCGAGTTACTTATCAAAGCATACTTCCAAGAGGACCGGGCTATACCCCATCGATGCAACCCCTCTTGCCCTTTCGGTAAGGTCATCACAAGTTAACTCTTCTAATTAATTAGTCATGACCAGAGCCCATTAGCTATGTGGTTGCACTGTTTTCTTGGGTGGTCACTCCATGTTCCAATTAAAATAGTGATCTTATTTATCGTCCAATGAGCATATCACAAATTCATAATGTTCAGCATTAATGTTCTCCATAACCCATGGTTAAGCAACTAAGCAAAACTACCCAACAGTAAATAAATAACCAGGTTATGCAAGGAAAAAGGTAATCAAAACTAGTCAAGTCCTTAACATGGGTCCCATCATGATTATAAAAGTATGCAAGCATAGCATAACTATAAAGTGTGCATGTCATATGGTTATTAGGACTGAAAAGTATGATCAAGAATACACTTGCCTTAATTGCAGAGAATAATTGCTCAGATTAACCTTTCACTCTTGTTCTTCAATCTCTCGAACCAGAATCCTTCTATTCGCAGCAATCAACGAGCACAAGCACACGCTAACAAATAGACAACAAGCACAACTAAGAACAATACACCAATCAAGCACAAAGCATTAAAAGAACACACAAAAAGGCGGGGCTTGATGATAAGGTCACGAGGGCTCAAGAAACAATGGGAACGATGACAAGGATGAAACGATACAACCATCGTTAACAAAGAAGACTTGAGCCGGAGCTAAAACGAGTGACAGGAAAAGGTGTAAAGGTTGCAACTATGACTTACAGATGGCTAACTGTTAAGGTTCTAGGAAGACATAAAAAAGAATCGGATGATTTGAGGTTTATTGAGCAAATAGATCATTATCAGGTATTACATATGAAAATGATGGACACAACGAATATTGGCATGTTACATGCAGATTAACATATTACTTTAATAGCTCCAACTTATGCGATAATGCAATGGCATAGAATTAATAAATGCTACACCACTGATATAACATAGTGTCAACCATTAAGTAATAAAACTAATCTGTAGTGGTCAGCATATTATTTCTCATGCAGTCTACTGATAAGTAGCAGATGATCAAAGGCTTAATGAAAAGAATGATAAATTAACATATTAACTTTACAAGCTCGCATCGTTTAATAATGCAAACTTAAGTTGTAGTACAATGACATTGAAATGGACCAGTAATTAATATCCTGGCTATCATTGCAACAACATAAATTGTATTACTAAGTAGATGCTAATTTGCAAAGAATTAATTGTCAACTATCAAAACTTTACTAGATTGGGATCACAAACGATATATAGGCTAACGTGATAATTGAATCAAAGGAAAGCAATTTTATTAGATTAATGACTATGCTTTATTAACTAGGATAGTCTGATAGAAAGGATTTGATATTAAAAGCTGTAACGATTCCGGTCAGCTGTCTTGCGTAAACATGTGCCTCAGTGACTTTGTTGCTAAACGGATGATAAAGGATATGAACAAATAGGATTATTTTTTTTGTCATGATGAAAGCATGATGCCATCCTCACGTCATCACTTGCATGGCTGATTTGATTATGGAGCTAGCACTGCATGGCTTGCTAACGTGGCTGGTGGTCAAGTCAGGGTTGCATGCAGGGGCGAGCAGTGGTACGGGCCTAGGGCATCAGCTGATATGGGCAGAACAGAGAGCGAGGAAGTGCATGGGAACAGGAAGAGATCCTCACCGAGATATGCGCAATGCAACACGGCGTAGATCGGAGCAGTGGCCGGAGATGAAGCAGATGGCCGATGACTCGGCCTTCGCGCGATCGGCAACCTCCAGGGCTGGGTGGGCGACATGACCGGCGGCTTGACTCTGCGACGCGTCATCTTAGATGGTAACTCGACCTGGCGGCGCTGCAACGCATCACGCACACATGAAAGAGCGGCAAGACGGAGACAAGGAAGGAAGATGATTGACGGTGGCCTGCTCACCTTGGGCGAATAACTACCGACGACGATGGAAACTTCGTTGGGTGAAGACCAAACCGGAGGACGGCTGCAGTTCGACCATCGCGTGGACGTGCAACGTCAGTAGATTGGCGGCGGCAAGCTGTGTGGCAGAGGGCGATCCACGACCTCCTGCGGTGGGTCGACGACATGGCCGGCGGGACGAGGTGAATCATCGTAGATGCTCCAGGGGAGCCTGGCAGCTCGCCCCGGAGACGCTGGTGAGGTAGATCACAAATGGGGGTGTTTGTTCTGGTTGTGCCATGGCGACGACGACGAGCAGCCTTCGTGAGATAATGCTGTAGCGACGGGTGGAACAGAATTAAGGATGCCGATCGATCAGATGAGATGTGAAACCGAATGGGGAGATCAGAAAGCTGGTGTGCTCACCGACGACGAAGATGAACAGCAGCGGCTAGAGTCGATCGAACGGCGGGGACGGCGGTGCAGGGCTTCATAGCGCAGCGATGAATGGCAGTGGGGCTTCGGCTCGGCGCGGTGAAGCTCCGGGCGTCCTCTGGCTTTGGCGAGATCGGCTACACGGTTCTATCTTCACGTGAGCGACGATGACATGCGGCGGCGGTGTGCTGCTGATGTCGCAAATCTCCTGGCGGCCTCTGCTTCTCCTGGGCTTCTGGCCTACTTTCGGCAGCAATGCGCAGCACTGCATGCACCAGAGGAGGAGCCAGGGTGATGAGCCGGGGTGGAAGGGAAGGCCGATGGGCAGTCGTCGATGTGCTCACCGTGGCCGACGGCAAAAACGAAGTAAGAGAACGGTCCGAGTTGGAGATGGCCGGCGGCGATGGGCACAAGCAGGGACGTCGTCTTGGCGTGGCGAAGCTCCTGATCACGGCACGGCGGCGGGGCTGCGCAAGACGAGACAGGGCGACGCGAGGAGCAGGACAATGAGCGCGAGAGCAAGGCTACGAGGGGGCTCGATCGGGGCTTCGCTATTTGTAGATCGCGGACGCAGGGCCTAGCGTCGCACGCACGCCAAGGAGGCGGCGGCGGCGCTGCGTAAAAGCAGGGGCGCACAGGGATTGGGGCTGCGAGCGAGCTCTAGGGCGCACATGCGAGAGCAGCTAGGGTTTTGGAAGGAGCTGGGGACTCGGCGGGCGCACCCCATCATCGAGTCGGGGGCACGATGGACTCCGGCTCGGGGACGAGCTCGGGTTCGATTCTGAGAGATGAGGGACAGAGCCAGACATATGGGTCCATGGCAGCAGCAATGCACGCAGGGACGAGGTGGAGGGGTCACGTACTCAGCGCGGGCACCTTCAACGTCTGCAAGAGAAGAGCGGGCCAGCGCGCAGAGAGTTGGACCACGAGCTGCGCTGCTGCACTGACGGACTGGATTGCCCGGCTGGGCTGCGGCCTGAGATAGATTTTCTTTTTATTCCCGGAAAATTATTTTCAGATTAAAGAATAATCTAGAAAAAGTCCAGATAATGTATTTAAACCATAAAGGATATTCCAAAAAGTTCCAATAATCCTGAGAAAAATCTCCAAGATAAAGTTGGACAAGATGAACCCAAAAGGAATATATTTGGAGCTTGTGGAAAGATTTCTAGAAGCTTTGAGATTAATGATTTAGCTCTAGGAAGAATAGGAATAAATTCCAGAACAAAGTGGAAAATTTCTGGAGGAACCTATTTGATATCGGAGTGGTCTTGGAATGCTAAATGCTGAAGACACACCACAACAAGAACACAACAACCGCTCTTACAGCCTATGTCATATTAATTTGTTTTAGAAAAACAATTTTTCATATTCCAAATTCTCTGTACTAAAATATAAATGTTGAAAAATTTTAGTAATTTCCAAAGTCTATTGGATTATTTAGTGTAATCTATTCACATCCCAAAATAGAAAATTTTGGGGTGTGACATATATCTAATCAGTAGTTTATTTATTTTTAAACTGGTATGAATTTGTGCTGATAACTACTAATTACTTTCTACAAAGCACCTCTATGTTTATATTGAAAAAATCAGTAAATTGAAAAATAACTACTGATTACAACTATTTTGACATGTATCATAAAGCTACTGCTATGCTATGTCGACCCTGCAACTGGTACATATATACCAGAAGTACAACTTTCTTACAGTTACTTATATGCAAATCATTTTAGTTATTATTTGACAAATTTGTAATTCTATGGAGGAGTTTTGCACGTCTTGCTTGCATGCTAACTTTCTCAACCAAATAGGAAGATGAATAGGTTTCTTATGACATCAGAATGACACGCAATGAGTTAGATTACTGGTGGGGACAATTAAGAAAAATAATCATTACATACCCCATTGCCAAATTTTGTGGCTTTAAAGAACTTTGTATGAGAGTGAGGGTATTGAAGTTTAAGTTGACTGTCCACCTTTTGCTATCATTTTATTAGGCTCAATTTGTTGGTGCATCCAGTACAATGTGGTATTAGAGCCAGAGATACACAATTAAATAAAATAATTGCAACCAACTTCTATATTTATGTGCTATTGTTAATACCATGTGTAATATTTAGACGATGTTTGCTTACTTGTGGAATTATTAAGACTAAGTGGTAACAATAAAATTTGAATTGTAATGTATCACTTTCATGACCGGTGAACTAAGCAATTAATAATCGTAGCGTACGCATGGAAACATGCATATAGACTCGTCTATGATGCGGCTATGATAATATGAGGAAACTAAATATTCGAAACTGACGGTATTTGGAAGTTTCAAAATCGGCGGAAATTATTTGTGTTGGAGGTTCGCATAACACAGCCGCCATCAAACACTGTGCTGGCGTCTGTGTTATGCAGACCGCCAGCACAATACATTTGTGCTGGTGGTCACAAACAAGAAGATTGCTGGGGTTGTCAGATCCACCAGCAAAGAACCGATTTGATCGCCAGTACAAATATTTTATGGCCTAGTGGTAGTTCTGTTTTGATCATTGTGCTTTAAATAAAGGAATGCTACATTTAGTTTTTTACGAGCGCTGTTACATATTCAAAAAATAACTTGAGCTCTCCAAGTCCCGGGAACCAAAACACCAAAGTATGATAAAATCTTCTGCTTAGAGAAATCCTGAATACTAATTCATATCGGCTCACAATGAAGTCTTGCAACATACGGTGTTAAAATTGAATGGTTCGGGTTACCTTCCAACCTAGAATTAAAATTTGACGCATATTGACGCTGCAGCTGCAAGGTCTTTGTAGCTTGAAGCTTATGAACACTTATCTCACAGTCTCACGAACCTTTGCCTTGATCTCAGCACAGGAGCTAGCGACCGTTAGCAATTCTGCATGCCAGTAAAAATTGTATGAATAATTTTACACTGATCTCCCAACACCTACCCTGCCAATTTACCGTTGTGTGTCAGGTCCATTCATGCACACAGAGCTAGGGAGTACAAACAACAGAACTTCTCTACGGCATAAACAAGGTAAGTGCACCACCACCACCACCACCGTGATATTTAATTTGCCGGCCAGTTGGCTTCAGGGGCTATATGATCTTGGAGAACTGTTGAGTCAAACATAGGCTGGAGAAACGGAAAACATACGGTGCCCACCAGGGCA
>CM014273.1:11854252-11873037 GCA_004135705.1 Alloteropsis semialata | reverse complement strand
CCGATGAGGTGAAGGAGGTCGCGGCGGGTCCTAAGCACCTGCCGTTCATCGAGGAGTAGTGGGAGGAGCGACGACGACATCGCAACAAGGAGAAGGCTACGCGTGGCAGCGGTGGGCGCCGCGGTGCAGGCAAGCGAGATGGCCGGAGCGGCGGCCAAGATGAGACGATGACGATGCCAGCATGGTGTCGGGGTCTAGTAGGGGTTCGGCGCGCCGCAACCGTGGGAGGTGCTTCGGATACAACGAGCGTGGCCACATCGCCAAGTTTTGCCCCCATGTGCGCGGCAGAAAGGCTCTGATGGCGGACGCCGTCGAGGAAGCAACTCTACTGTGAGCTGTAGGACCGGCATGCCAAGCTTAGGGGGGTGATTGTTAGTGTTAAGCTTGGCATGTTCGTGTGTAGGTGTCGGGTGCGTGTGTGTGTGTGTGTGTGTGTGTGTGTGTGTGTGTGTGTGTGTGTGTGTGTGTGTGTGTGTGTGTGTGTGTGTGTGTGTGTGTGTTCGTGGCGTATGTCGTTGTAATCCATGAGCTGCAGAGGAGCTGCAGCCATGGCGGGTTCAGAGGGCGTCGCGTCGTGCTCCGGTCGACCGAGTCAGGCTCCTGAGCGCAGGTGTGCTGCGTTGGGTTCGGTCGGGGTTGGTTAGAGAAGTAGCACGTGTGTCGCCATGATCAGTTGGTGCGTGGCCGTGGCGAGCGGACGATTGTGTCGCCGCGATGTCGCTGCGGAATGCTTGCGTTCATGGTGAAAGAATCGGGCAGCATGGAGGATGGCTCCAGGCGCTTTCACGGGCCTACCACTACTACAGCAGGAGCATCACAGGCGGTTCGGTTGCCCACATCACAGGCGGTTTTCAAAAGTGGCGCTGGTTAAGTGGCGCTGATAATCTCATTTTCACAGTCGGTTTTTAATCGGCTGTGGAAACTGATTTTCACAGCCGGTTTACGTCATGAACCGGCTGTGAAAATAGTTTCACAGCCGGTTTTGGACCTTCAAAACCCGCTGCGTCAGGCGCTATCACAGCCGGTTTTCATCCAAAAACCGGCTGTGAAAGTGTATTTTCACAGCCGGTTTTCTTCTAAACAAAACCGGCTGTGAAAGGGCATTTTCACAGCCGGTTTTCTTTAAACCAAAACCGGCTGTGAAAGGGCATTTTCACAGCCGGTTTTTTGTCCAAAAAACCGGCTGTGATAGAGTTTTTTCACAGCCGGTTTTTGCTCAAAAAACCGGCTGTGATGCCCTTTTTCACAGCCAGTTTTTGTTATTTTCACGGCCGGTTTAAACCGGCTGTAATAACTATTTTTAGTAAAAAAATAATAATTAGGCATAATCTACGGCAAGCACAATATTGCAATATATCAATCCAGCAAAAACAAACAACAATACATCAACTCCCAATAATAATATTGCAGTCTCACAATTTCCATACATTGAGTCCAAACATATCAAGTCCATACATATAGAGTCCTTACATAAACCATACATATATCGAAGTCCATACATGAAACCATACATATCGAAGTCCATACACCTAGTCCTAAATCACACAGAACTCACCACCTGGTGTCACAACATGGTCTAAAATAAATCCACATAGTTGTTCCTGAAGTGCCCAAATCTCACTAAGAAGCAACTCAGAAGTATGGAGACTACAATTCTGCACACAACACCATAATAGCAATGTAGTTAGTGACAAAATATCAATGAATAATAAGAATTTTGTTTCTTATACTAAATATTCTGAAATTCAAGCAAGCTGCACTTTTTAACTAGGAGTACAACAGAAACTGTAATAGGAGTACAACAGAAACTGTATATGTGGCACTAAAGAAAATGCAAACAAAGTTTATTATACATACACACAACCATATCAAATTCCATCAACAACCAAAATCGCCTCAAGCAAAAATCAGTAATCATGATGAAATAAGTGATTTACAATGCACATTCTTATTCACCATCGCTAACTAAAACATATTCTGTCTTTATTCACAAGACAATGGAAATGTATGTCAATTAAAATTAATGTCTCATCATTTGTCAACATAATGTGCATCTCATTATGAAGGTTTTCAAATTTTCAAGTCTCAAAATATTCAGAGATGTACATACAAGTGGGCATTTCTAGAAATGCAAGACATAGAGGGATAGTTGATGGTAAAAATATCTATAATTGTTTGTTATCAAGAACGGGCACAAAAATAAATAGGACAATAACAAAGAATATGAAAACTAAAACAATCGTTGCGTACCTGATCTGCTTGTTCTCCGAACTCATCATTAGTTGCGCATAGCATATAATGCATCACATAGAAGCCGCATAGTTTGTTTCCAGCCGGCTGCCTAAGAATCCATTTCTTTTCAATGATATCAAATTTTTTTGTAAATGGCCTAAATATAATGCCCCTTTCTTCCTGTACTTGGCAAAAGCACTGCATACATTACGAAGAATTGGTAACATTAGATGGTAGATTATCTAAAATACATATACACATTGAAAAGAAGAAAATGGTTGTCCTGACTTACGTGTTGAGGAGGTTGATGAGAGGTTGGATGTACTCAAGCTTCCTCCGTTTCGAGTCATAAACCTTAATAGTGCTCTGATCAAGGCATATGTCGATGAGAACATGGTGAAATCTGCAGGCTTGAGGGTCTAAGAATCCTACGTCTGTCGTGCCTTCTTCCTTCAACTTGTGTGCCACCATGCTACAAAATGAGAAACTTATTAGACAAGGTTTATTCATGGAATAAGTTGTAGGAAAAAGATAGTTTAGACACTTACAGAGAAAATAAACTCATGATTGAACAATCTAAGGCATTCTGCTGGTACAACTCATATAGCGACTCGAAATAAACCCAGAGTATTGCCTCTTTTGACTTGGACGCTGGCTTATGAAAATGTTCTTCCTTGTATCTCGCCCCAAACGCCTCACCACTCTGACCTTTGTACCATTCATGCAAATTCCGCATTCGCGTGGGTAAATGAGGTATTTGCCAGGGTTCCACAAGATCCCCGCCCGTTGGAACGGCCATATAGGCGGCGGAGGTGTAAGCTTACCATCCTCTTCCAACTGTATAAGGTCTTCCTGTGTGAGGTTGTTTGCTTCTAAAAACTCTTCCCTTGCCTTCTTATTTTCCAGGAAGTTTTGATCACTTAATTTTTGGTTGATTTGTTTACATATGGTGCGCCCGAAGTCTGATGGAGGCTTCCAGTTATTCCCTGTCTGTGGAACCATTGCTAATTTGTAGAAGTGAAGTACCGCCTCAATGGGTGGTGGCGCTTGTTCCTTTTCTTGCATTAGCGATGTTATACTCGCATTCACTTGCTTTTTCCTAGTGTCTTGGTTAGATTTGGTTGGCCTTTGCTCTTGCTCTTCCTCTTGCCCACATGGTGTATTAGCATACACTGGATTCTTAGAACATAACATAGCAGACTGCATGCTCTTTTCCCTTGTGCTCGGTGGCGTGCTCACCCTTGAACATCGGCCCTGAGAAACACGTTTTTTGGGCTTGGGGCTTGCTGATCGACTTTCAGATCCTTCTGGCTGTGGGAGTGCATCATTGTCAAGAACAGGTGACAATGGACGTTCATCCGACTCACAGTCTGATTCTTCAGACTCGTCGTCAAATGAGATATAGCGCTTACGCCAAGCCACGAAGCAACCAATGTTGTCCCCAATTTTCTTCTTATCATCCTGCCCGGGGATATCTAGCTCCACTCTACGGAACCTTTTCTTAACAATGGCATCAATGGTGACTTTGGCGTATCCATCCGGCAATGGACGGCAATGCAATTGAACCCCTTCGCCCGTAGGCCATGCCTGCCCAACCGCAACCTTGGTCTTCCAGAATTTGTCCTGGACATATAGCTTGCATTGTCTTGGTTCTGTGATCGCATCCACTGGGAAAGACAGGCCTGCATCTTCCGCAGGAAGCCCGACACTTCCACAACTACTACGGTGCATGACAGGGCTAGTGTGAATCTCACCGCCTTGTTCCGGAAGCGAACCTTGGTGCCGAGCCTGCTCGCTGAATTCCTTCCGAAGCTTCTGGGTTACTTGTTGAGTTACTTGTTCGGTTACTTGCTGGCGGACTTGTTCGGTCACTTGTTCGGCAACTTCCTGGCGAACGGCTTGTATCATAGAATTCCATTGGGACTCTCGTGCTGCCTTGCTCCTTTTATGGCTTCTGTATGTGCTTGCATCGTCTACGAAGGCAAGGCCCCAGGGAACAACTCCGGTGCCTCTTGTGTGTCCAGGGTGCTCTTTGTTTCCTAGAGCACGTGTAAGCACGTCATTCTCTCTATTCGGAATAAAGAGTCCGCCCTCAACTTCACTTTGGGCTTGCTTTATTTTACTAGCTATTTCCCTGGATTCTTGTGTGCGGTAACTAAGGGAGCCATCAGGGTTGTAATAAGCACCACGAGCTAAAAAAACCGGCTGCGAAAGCCACCTATCACAGCCGGTTTTCCTTTCCCAGCCGCAGCACCAAAAAAACCGACTGTGAAAATATTTTCTACGCCACTTTCAAAAAACCGGCTGTAAAAATAGTGACTTGAAAAATGGTTTCTGTAGTAGTGTACTTGCACCCCGCGCGCTTGTGTGTGAGAGCGCCGGTTCCATTCGTGCATCAATTGAGCTAAGACACAGGCGAATTCGTCGCCGCGGCGTTCGTCACCGGAAAAACCTATTGTTCATCTTCCTCCTCCGATCTTTGGCAATCGCGTGAGCTTGAGCGGGTGAGGGCAAGCGAGAGCGGGTGGAACACGCGTTCCTGGGCGTGCCTAACAATGCATAGCTTGTCATGGTCTAGATAGCGGCTACAGTTTGGATGGTGCACCTCATTTTCCACCCCACTTGGCTTTTAAGGAGGTGGTCGTTGTTTCTCTCTGCAATGCCATCAAAAAAATGAGGTGGTTTTTACCCGCAAAAAAAAATACTCTTGCTAGTTTTATTTTTTAGAAAGAAATAGTATGTTTTCTAGAAATTTTTTAATTAAAGAATATCCATTTCCGTAGTGAAGCAACAGAAGCGTTGTGCCATCATCAACGCCATCATTGATGATGATCTGCTATATAGCTACCAATTTCTCACATATCCAAAAAAAAAAAGCATCTCCTCCCACCACCACTTGTGCTCGTGCATTATTCACCAGATGAAAACAAGCGTTGATGAAGTTCCTCAGAAGATTTAAACTATAGCCTTTGAAGAACTTCACAACCTCGCGTCGACGGAGAGCACCGTAACCTACCTTCATGAACCAGTAACCGCGATACAATCACAAGATGTGTACTTGCAGTCAATAGTACTTGCAGTCAATAGTATACTACATAATCCTAGCTAACAAATCCAATAGCACCTGATAGAGGGGAGCCAACTCATGGTAGCATAGGCATCCAGAATGAGAATGATTTCCTTAGCCCAGAAGGTCGCGACAACCTAGTTGCAATGTGCTGCTTATAACTCGATGTGCACAAAGACAAAACTCGGTAACGTGGTCTGTAATCCTTATGCAGTGGTACACAGATTCCTGATTCCTCCCAAGCCTAAACAGCTTCCCATGCATGCTCTAGATGTATTACGTATAGCAACTATATATTACATGGTATCTATCCCCTCATTCAGGCCATGTGTATCTAACCACTTCTCTCACTTATCTTACTATTACTAATTAGAGGCTCCTTTTGAAGCCTTCTGATAAAGCCACCTAGGATCCTAGGTGGACACTCTAGAAAAAGAGAGAGATCCTAGAAATTGTCACAAAAAAGCAAAACATCGAGCCATCAATTGGAACACTCAAATCATCATAGCCATTAGATCTATTATTATATTTTTAAAAAAATTACCCACCTCTGCCATTATATAAAATAAACCAAAGTAACCCCCTAATCTTCATCAAAATTACCCACTATGCCATTATAAATAATATTTAAAATAAACTCATAAATTTGCAACTAAATTATCCACTACAAATACCTAAAAATAACTTAAATTAACTGTTTTACATCTATATTACCCACATATGTCACTATTAAAAATAACATGAGGTAATCCTACATTGGAATCCAAATCACTTTAATTAAAAATATACACCAATATAAGATTCTAAATCGTGTATTTCATACACTATTGGTATATTAACAGTGATTAAGGTATATACGCATAATATGCGTTGTCATTTGTAAATATATAGGGGAAGTGAAAACAATATAGAATTCTACGTTAAAACTATAATTCAAACTTAGGGTTCATTAAATAAATTCAAGGCATACATGTGATGCAAAGTGAAAATTTAAAAATTATAATTATGTATGAAAACATTATAGAGTAATTACTAACAAAGATCTATCACAATCAGATGAAAATAATAATAAGTATATATCTATATAGGTATTGTATTCGAATATTTAAACAAATGAGAGATAGCTCATAATAGTTTGCTAGAAATGTAGCCTTAATTTTTTTATTTGGAGTGTCCGCATTAGTTATCACGAGACACACTAGAAAAAAGACAAATCCAAAAATTCTCACAAAAATCAGGAACGTCAATAATGTAAACTCTAATAACCATAGTCATTGGTCTATTATATTTTTTAAAAAGTTACTCACCACTATCATTATAAAAGTATTCTAAAATAAATCCTAAAAATGTATCTAAATTATCGAGCTATGCCATTATAAAAAATAATTTAAATTAACACCATAATTTTTATCTAATTTACTCATGCATTCATTATAAAGGATAACTTAAAATGACATTCAAAATTTGTATCTAAGTTACCCATATATGGTGTTATTAAAGATAACCTAAACTAAATACCTAAATCTTAATCTAATTATCTTCATGTGTATTCTACCGAAAAGTTCAAAAGTAAACTAATATATTATTCTAAATTACGGTAATTTATCATGTTAACATTGAAATAATAAGTTAAGCTATATACGCATCATTAGTGTCACCATGTAGACCATTTATACATGTACTAGCAACCTTGCCCGTGTGTTGCTACGGATGAAGACCGTTATATCATTTTTCTAAGTAAGTTAAAGTAATTAACTTGCTTTTCCTAATCTGATTGATTGTGGTATATATATAATGGACTACTTCTAATCCGATCAGAGGACAAGATGAAGCATGTCTAATCCGATCGTGAGACGTATATGACAGACCGTTAAAACGTTCATTTCTTTGGAAATAGGTAAATATATATAGATAGAGATAGAGAGGTAGAAGATAGAGATTGATGGGTTCAGTTAGGACTCTAATCCAATTAGAAAACCGATGTCTACAGTTAGAACCGTGGTTACAGTTTGTCGCAATAGGTGGGACCCACCTGTTAGGATGGAAAAAAAAAGAAGAAGCAATCATCTCTTTAGAAATAGGTAAAGATATGTGAGGAAGTAATGAAAAATATTGATTTTTATGTTATATATAATGTATGGAGGCGCGATACAAAGTGTAAGAATTGTGAATGTGGATGAAAAAAATTTATAGAGTAATTACTAATTAAAAATCAATTTCAAATAGAAAATGATAAGTACACATCTTTATGAGCATTGGCCCTGTTTGGATCCACCAGTTATAAAATTTAGTACTACTGTTTACAACTTTGACCACTAATTAGGGTATTAAATAAAGGCAGTTTACAAAACTACCTCCACAACCCCTGTGCTAATTCGCGAGACGAATCTAATGAGGCGTTTGACCACATGATCGGAGGATGGTTACTGTAGCGTCACTGTAGCTAATCATGGATTACTGTAGCTCATTAGATTCGTCTCGAAAAGTTACACTCATCTGTGAAGAGGTTTTGCAAATAGACTCCATTTAGTACTCCATGCATGCAAGATTCCCTTTAGCGCTTTTAGAGTTATAAAGAACCAAACAGGGCCATTATGTTGAAGTATTAACAAAAATGAAAGAGTAGTATGTAAACAATTTTGATTATTAGGTTGGAGTTTAATTTTTGAATAATTTTAAATATAATAGCTTTTAAAAATATTAGCCCGTGCGAGAGCACGGGTTGATAGACTAGCTATTAAGAATTGGAGGCTCCATTTGAAGCCTCCNCCTCGCGCTGCGGCCGATAGGTGCTCCGCCCGACGCCCTACCTCCCAACGTCCCCGCGCCTCGCCCGAGAGCCGTCCGACGCCCGCCGGCCGCCGCCCCTAACGGCCGCCGCCCCTCCGCCCGAGGCCTTCCCCTCGACGGGCGCCGCCTTCGGCCTTGCCCTGTCCCCTCCACAAGAATCAATTGAAGCTACAAGTTCAGGTCAGCAAATTGTGCTTATTTTTGTTATGATGCAATTGCATTTGTCTGATGGAAACTAAGAATTGTAGATACTAATATAGCTGGTATTATTAAAGAATTTGCACTGATATACTGGGACTTCAGTTCTGAGTGAGAAATATAGCTGCATAGACATTGCATCAGAAAAAATCAGAGAAATAGGCCTTAGTGAAGAGCTATCAGTGCTGTTATACAGTATGCAAAATAGTGGTTTACATGAAGGTAGTGAGCAACATTATTGTAGATCAAAAACTGTATCCTTTAGCTCTCACGAACTGCATAGCTGTGCTGTAGGAAACTATCCAAAATAGTCATTTACAGCAACTGTACGGATGATCGAAATCTATGTTGTGGAACACTGAACAATTCCATAGCTGTACTTTAAAAAACATTACTGACCAAATATTCAATGCACCTTTTACTGTATATGAAAATGAGGAAACCAAGAAATTTAGCCTGAGAAAAACAATGAAGAAGTCACCTAATAATTATGAAGTATGCATTCATACTGGCACTGCATGGTTTGAAAATAGTGACACAAAGGTGCACCTTCAGGTACTCAAAAATTGTACTAAAGCTTGAGGAAGTTACTAATTTTGTTGTCTACTAGGCAGTGTATACATGTTGTGTAAATGGTTTCAGATTTGAATGAGATGAAGACATGTTTAATTTGTTCTATCACATTGGTATTTCACTGAATCAATTTTGGCAGCCAACAGTATAGGGTAGCCACCTTTGTTGATAAAGCATTGTCCATAACTGAATCACATTGGTATCTTCCTGAGAGGTGACAGTTGAAATTATCACTTGTCCATAAATTAAAAGATTAGATAACAAATGACACAATTATTCAGTTGGACATGGTAAAACCATACAACATTCAGTTGTTATCTATCTGATATGGGACAAGTGTTTAGGCATTGATGCAGCATAAATTTGGAATATTGGTAATCACCACCATTATGCAATAGTGAAACATAGGTGAAATAGTTGTATGCTGGTATATTTCTGACTTTCAAGATTTGTCTAACTTTCAGGTTTAGGTTCTCCAAGAATATCTTCTGTAACTATGCAGAATAATTATATTGTATGCCATCTTAGTTGCTAAATGATCTACCATTAGTTCTGAATGACTTAGCCACCAGAACAAGACAGTAAAAGATTAGTTGTTCATCTCTCAAACCTGAAATCAGTTATCATATTTCAAGGACAATAGTATATATATAATCCAAGTTCTTGCCTCCTTAGTTGTTCACCTTATAATTTTTTTCCATCTTATTCCATCAAGAATGTCTGACTTTTAGGTTTAGGTTCTCCAAGAATATCTTCTGTAACTATGCAGAATAATTATATTGTATGCCATCTTAGTTGCTAAATGATCTACCATTAGTTCTGAATGACTTAGCCACCTGAACAAGACAGTAAAAGATTAGTTGTTCATCTCTCAAACCTGAAATCAGTTACCATATTTCAAGGACAATAGTATATATATAATCCAAGTTTACCTGCATAATGGCACAAAGAAATGAAATAATGACGGAGGGCAGTTTGAATTGGGGTATGCAGTTTGTTTACCTTACTAAATATGTAGTAATAGAGAACTATATGTGACAATTTTCCTCTGGCAAATTCTTTTAAGAATAAAATCAAGGTTGGATCATGCCTGATGAATATCTTGCCTATACATCTTTAATAATTTGCTAGTTCAATTACAACTAGTTGATACACACAAGTACCATAGCCATACTCGTGTACGCAGATCATGGGTCGATTCGACCGATTCACGTCTCGTCGAGCAAGACAGGCCGAGAATGAATTGCACAATGACGAAGGGGCTAGTGATGGTGCCCAAGGGAGCCCTTCCGCGTACCTCAACCTCGACCAAAATGATGTTGAACAAAATGATAGCTTATCAGAGAATGAGGTAATTCATGTCATTGTGTACATGAGTAACCTAATTATTAGGTGCATCGTTGGATATTAATAGTGTTTAGTATTGGCAGGAGCCAGTTCAGACTGAGGCAGAAATGTCGGAAGAACCGAAAGTCCGAGGCAAGAGAGGCCCGAACAAGATGCCAACAGGCCGAATGATAATCACCCGTGTAGATATCACCGGGGAGCCAGTCTCACCACAGAAGATTATAGGGCCTTACAAGACTGCCGCAGGGCGCATAGTGAAGGATTACGTTCCGATCATATATCATGGCTGGAATTCAAAGGAAACGGACATGCAACCTCCTAATCCGATAAAGGAACTATGTTGGAATAAGATGAAAGAACATTTCATTTTCCCTGATCCAAACTCAGAGGCACTTGCAAAGCGCAAAGTACTGCAAACGATGGGCAAGTCAGCAAATAATTTTAGGACGGTACTAAATAAGATGAGGAAGGAAGGTCAGGTGCCTAACTGGAAACACTATCCGAACCAGGAGCAGTATTGGGAACGTTTCTGTAAGTACTATGAGAGGCCTAAGGTACAAGAGACCTGCTCAAAAAATACAGTTAATTCCTCTAAGAATACCTGCCACCATCATTGTGGGTCTCGTGGGTACCTTGGGAAAATAAACGACTGGGAGGAGATGGCTGAAGCGGTGACAAGCTCTGGTGCAACGCTTGAGACAGATGGTTGGGATGAGCGTGCCATGAGGTACCTGCTTGCTCGTGGTGCTTATTACAACCCTGATGGCTCCCTTAGTTACCGCACACAAGAATCCAGGGAAATAGCTAGTAAAATAAAGCAAGCCCAAAGTGAAGTTGAGGGCGGACTCTTTATTCCGAATAGAGAGAATGACGTGCTTACACGTGCTCTAGGAAACAAAGAGCACCCTGGACGCACAAGAGGCACCGGAGTTGTTCCCTGGGGCCTTGCCTTCGTAGACGATGCAAGCACATACAGAAGCCATAAAAGGAGCAAGGCAGCACGAGAGTCCCAATGGAATTCTATGATACAAGCCGTTCGCCAGCAAGTTGCCGAACAAGTGACCGAACAAGTCCGCCAGCAAGTAACCGAACAAGTAACTCACCAAGTAACCCATAAGCTTTGGAAGGAATTCAGCGAGCAGGCTCAGCACCAAGGTTCGCTTCCGGAACAAGGCGGTGAGATTCACACTAGCCCTGTCGTGCACCGTAGTAGTTGTGGAAGTGTCGGGCTTCCTGCGGAAGATGCAGGCCTGTCTTTCCCAGTGGATGCGATCACAGAACCAAGACAATGCAAGCTATATGTCCAGGACAAATTCTGGAAGACCAAGGTTGCGGTTGGGCAGGCATGGCCTACGGGCGAAGGGGTTCAATTGCATTGCCGTCCATTGCGGATGGATACGCCAAAGTAACCATTGATGCCATTGTTAAGAAAAGGTTCCGTAGAGTGGAGCTAGATATCCCCGGGCAGGATGATAAGAAGAAAATTGGGGACAACATTGGTTGCTTCGTGGCTTGGCGTAAGCGCTATATCTCATTTGACGACGAGTCTGAAGAATCAGACTGTGAGTCGGATGAACGTCCATTGTCACCTGTTCTTGACAATGATGCACTCCCACAGCCAGAAGGATCTGAAAGTCGATCAGCAAGCCCCAAGCCCAAAAAACGTGTTTCTCAGGGCCAAGGTTCAAGGGTGAGCACGCCACCGAGCCCAAGGGAAAAGAGCATGCAGTCTGCTATGTTATGTTCTAAGAATCCAGTGTATGCTAATACACCATGTGGGCAACAGGAAGAGCAAGAGCAAAGGCCAACCAAATCTAACCAAGACACTAGGAAAAAGCAAGTGAATGCGAGTATAACATCGCTAATGCCAGAAAAGGACCAAGCGCCACCACCCATTGAGGCGGTACTTCACTTCTACAAATTAGCAATGGTTCCACAGACAGGGAATAACTGGAAGCCTCCATCAGACTTCGGGCGCACTATATGTAAACAATCCAACCGAAAATTAAGCGATCAAAACTTCCTGGAAAATAAGAAGGCAAGGGAAGAGTTTTTAGAAGCAAACAACCTCACACAGGAAGACCTTATACAGTTGGAAGAGGATGGTAAGCTTACACCTCCGCCGCCTATATGGCCGTTCCAACTGGGCGGGGATCTTGTGGAACCCTGGCAAATACCTCATTTACCCACGCGAATGCGGAATTTGCATGAATGGTACAAAGGTCAGAGTGGTGAGGCGTTTGGGGCGAGATACAAGGAAGAACATTTTCATAAGCCAGCGTCCAAGTCAAAAGAGGCAATACTCTGGGTTTATTTTGAGTCGCTATATGAGTTGTACCAGCAGAATGCCTTAGATTGTTCAATCATGAGTTTATTTTCTCTGTAAGTGTCTAAACTATCTTTTTCCTACAACTTATTCCATGAATAAACCTTGTCTAATAAGTTTCTCATTTTGTAGCATGGTGGCACACAAGTTGAAGGAAGAAGGCACGACAGACGTAGGATTCTTAGACCCTCAAGCTATTAATGAGGAAGAGATTAAAAAGCCTCACTGCTTAACCTACTTGGTGCATGCTATGCTCAAGATGCAGGACAAGAAGCGCATACTTCTTTCATACAATTGCAAGTAAGTGTCTTCAAATCACTACTTTCTTTGGTCAATTTTAGAAATGATTTATTTGGTTTTATCCTAAATGCAGATTTCACCATGTTTTCATCGACATATGCCTTGATCAGAGCACTATTAAGGTTTATGACTCGAAACGGAGGAAGCTTGAGTACATCCAACCTCTCATCAACCTCCTCAACACGTAAGTCAGGACAACCATTTTCTTCTTTTCAATGTGTATATGTATTTTAGATAATCTACCATCTAATGTTACCAATTCTTCGTAATGTATGCAGTGCTTTTGCCAAGTACAGGAAGAAAGGGGGCATTATATTTAGGCCATTTACAAAACAATTTGATATCATTGAAAAGAAATGGATTCTTAGGCAGCCGGCTGGAAACAATCTATGCGGCTTCTATGTGATGCATTATATGCTATGCGCAACTAATGATGAGTTCGGAGAACAAGCAGATCAGGTACGCAACGATTGTTTTAGTTTTCATATTCATTGTTATTGTCCTATTTATTTTTGTGCCCGTTCTTGATAACAAACAATTATAGATATTCTTACCATCAACTATCCCTCTATGTCTTGCATTTCTAGAAATGCCCACTTGTATGTACATCTCTGAATATTTTGAGACTTGAAAATTTGAAAACCTTCATAATGAGAATTTGAAAATTTGAAAACCTTCATAATTGACATACATTTCCATTGTCTTTTGAATAAAGACAGAATATGTTTTAGTTAGCGATGTTGAATAAGAATGTGCATTGTAAATCACTTATTTCATCATCATTACTGATTTTTGCTTGAGGCGATTTTGGTTGTTGATGGAATTTGATATGGTTGTGTGTATGTATAATAAACTTTGTTTGCATCTTCTTTAGTGCCACATATACAGTTTCTGTTGTACTCCTATTACAGTTTCTGTTGTACTCCTAGTTAAAAAGTGCAGCTTGCTTGAATTTCAGAATATTTAGTATAAGAAACAAAATTCTTATTATTCATTGATATTTTGTCACTAACTACATTGCTATTATGGTGTTGTGTGCAGAATTGTAGTCTCCATACTTCTGAGTTGCTTCTTAGTGAGATTTGGGCACTTCAGGAACAACTATGTGGATTTATTTTAGACCATGTTGTGACACCAGGTGGTGAGTTCTGTGTGATTTAGGACTAGGTGTATGGACTTTGATATGTATGGTTTCATGTATGGACTTTGATATATGTATGGTTTATGTAAGGACTCTATATGTATGGACTCGATATGTTTGGACTCAAATGTGAGACTGTAATATTATTATTGGGAGTTGATGTATTGTTGTTTGTTTTTGCTGGATTGATATATTGCAATATTGTGCTTGCCGCAGATTATGCCTAATTATTATTTTTTTTACTAAAAATAGTTATTACAGCCGGTTTAAACCGGCCGTGAAAATAACAAAAACTGGCTGTGAAAAAGGGCATCACAGCCGGTTTTTTGAGCAAAAACCGGCTGTGAAAAATCTCTGTCACAGCCGGTTTTTTGGGCAAAAAACCGGCTGTGAAAATGCCCTTTCACAGCCGGTTTTGGTTGGAAGAAAACCGGCTGTGAAAATGCCCTTTCACAGCCGGTTTTGTTTAGAAGAAAACCGGCTGTGAAAATACACTTTCACAGCCGGTTTTTTGGATGAAAACCGGCTGTGATAGCGCCTGACGCAGCGGGTTTTGAAGGTTCAAAACCGGCTGTGAAACTATTTTCACAGCCGGTTCATGACGTAAACCGGCTGTGAAAATCAGTTTTCACAGCCGGTTAAAAACCGACTGTGAAAATGCGATTATCAGCGCCACTTAACCAGCGCCACTTTTGAAAACCGCCTGTGATGTGGGCAACCGAACCGCCTGTGATGCTCCTGCTGTAGTAGTGTAGGTTGGGTGTCTTTTTTTTTCCTGGACAATTTCCCTTATCCATTGTCGCATATCTCATCCTTTTCTCATTTCTATCCACCTTACTCAGATCTCACGAAAGATAAATGCACAACAAAATCCATCTCACATCCCTGAAAAGAACATTGGCACATCAAAAGCTATGCAAAATGCTGTTAAAACTCTTTGTCACTACTGGAGAACTCGCCATCCATCAACCGTAATCGGTCACGGATGGAAAGGACCCGGTACCAATGCATGCATTGGTACCGGGTCCAACGGTCAATAATTCTGCGAGCTCATTGGTACCGGGTCGTGGCACCACCCGGTACCTATGAGGCAACATTGGTACCGGTTGGTGTCACCAACCCGGTACCAATGAGCCTCGAGGCCTTTGGTACCAGTTGGTGACACCAATCGGTACCAAAGTGGCCCCCTTTGGTACCGGATGGTGCCACCAACCGGTACCAAAGGGGCTCTGCGTATAAATTTCCTTATTCGTCCCCCAGCCCGAGCCATGGCTCATTTCTTCATCCTCCATTGAGCTCGGGTTGGGGGAGCTCATGCCCAATTTTTCCATAACTTTTGGAGATTTTGCAAACCAAGTCCGCTAGAAGGTTAGCAACTTCATCCTCTCTCTTTTGACGTTTAGTATGGTCTATTTCATGCTCTATGTTTTGAGTAATTTGTGTTTTGTGGAATGGATTGAAATAAGAGATTTTAGATTGAATCTTCATTTTTATTATGAATTTGTTATAGAGAATCACTATATAGTTAGTTGTTGCATGTGTAGAGATGATGCACAAATTTTGACATTGTTTAGATTTTTGGATTATTTGTAGAAACTTTAAATGATTTTCATATTTATGCTTATTATGATTTTTAGATATTCTAAATGATATTCATATTTAGGGTTATTAGAATTTTTAGAGATTATAAATGAAATTCATATTTAGGCTTATTACGAAATTTAGAATTACATCTTTTTAGAGGCTTCAAATGACGTTGATATTTAGGGTTATTAGGATTTTTTGAGATTATAAATGATATTCTTATTTAGTTAGATTTTAAATTTAATTTTACTTCTCATGGTTGTCAATATCTTGAACTAAAACAATCCAACTCTTGGCATGCCTATGATGATATCAAATTTTACCTAGTTTTCTAGCTGGGTAACATATGATGACCTTGAGCTTGAGCTTGTATTGTATAGTTATGCTTCTCATGGTTGTCATCAAACCATGGGACACATCCATGCCCAAGCAACGGATCGGTTGTGATGGTTGGGCTGGATGTGTCTCATGGTTCCATGCCTACCATGAACCAATTTTGTTACCACCTGTAATGTTTCTTATGCTCCAAGTTCAATGTCAAATGAAAGACAACGTATCTGAGGCAAATCACTCCTTGATTTTTTTTTGAGATGAGCAAAAGTAACACTTGATGATTTTGTAATGTGGTTGTGTAACATCTTTGTGGTGGCATCAAATGATGTTGATGTTTACGGTTATTAAGATTTTTAGAGATTATATATGATATTCTTATTTAGGTTTATTATGAACTTTAGAAATTGGGGATGAATTTTTCATTTTATTTTGTGAATAGATGAATCGGCAATGGATGTACAACGCGGATAGACGTTCATCTGACTTCATTAATGGCGTTCATCAATTCCTCGACGCGGCAGAGGCTAACTCGACCTTGGGTTTTATATGTTGTCCATGCAAGGTCTGTGAGAATAAGAAGGATTATCATATCTCGAAGAAGGTGGTCCACACACACTTTCTTATGAGTGGTTTCATGCCTAACTATATCTATTGGACCAAACACGGCGAAGCGGGAATATTCTTTGAAGAAGGTGATGAAGAAGGTGACGACAACATCCTGGACTTTGCACAATACGGTGCCTTTGCAGATGATACAGCAATGGGCGAGGGTGAAGCAGTTGCAGAAGATGAGGATGATGACGCCTTAGGTGGCATGATCCGTGATGAAGAGAAAGACTGCGAAAGTGCGAAAGAGCGGGAGAAGATGAAGCGTTTGTTGGAGGACCACAAAACATTGTTGTACCCAGATTGCAAAGAGGACCAGAAAAAATTGGGTGCCACACTGGAACTGTTGCAATGGAAGGCAACTAATGGCTTGTCTGACAAAGGTTTTGGAGAGATATTGAAAATGATAAAGAAGATGCTTCCAGAGGGCAACACATTGCCCGAAACAACATACGAAGCAAGAAAAATTGTTTGCCCTCTAGGACTGGAAGTACAAAAGATACACGCATGTCCCAATGATTGTATCCTTTATCGGGGCAAGTCGTACAAATCTTTGGACGCCTGTCCGGTTTGCAATTGTTCGCGGTATAAAATCAGGCGAGACGACCCTGGTGATGTTGAGGGAGAGCCCCCAAGAAAAGAGTCCCTGCCAAGGTGATGTGGTATTTCCCTATAATACAACGTCTGAAGCGCTTGTTCAGAAACAAAGAGCATGCTAAATTGCTGCGATGGCACAAAGAGGATCGGAGGGAAGACAATATGTTGAGACACCCCGCTGATGGGTCGCAATGGAGAAAAATCGACAGAGCGTTCCCAGACTTCGCAGAAGATGCAAGGAACATAAGATTTGGTTTGAGTACGGATGGCATGAATCCTTTCGGTGATATGAGCAGTAGCCACAGCACTTTGCCCGTGACTCTTTGTATGTACAACCTTCCTCCGTGGATGTGCATGAAGCGGAAGTTCATTATGATGCCAGTGCTAATCCAAGGGCCAAAGCAGCCTGGCAACGACATTGATGTGTATCTAAGGCCACTGATTGAGGAACTTTTGTTGTTGTGAGGCAAAGATGGTGTAAAGGCGTGGGATGAGCACAAGCAAGAGGAATTTAACCTACGAGCATTACTGTTTGTGACCATCAATGATTGGCCTGCACTTGGTAACCTGTCGGGACAGTCAAACAAGGGATACAAAGCATGCACACATTGCCTAGAACACACCGACTGCATTTACCTGAAACATTGTAGAAAGTGTGTGTATATGGGCCATCGTCGATTCCTTTTTGAGAAACATCCGCTAAGAAAGAAAGGAAAGCATTTTGAGGCGGAAGGTCGTAGCAAACCAAGGTATCGGGATTGAAAATATGTATTTGCTATGGTAAAAGATGTGAAGGTGGTCTTTGGGAAGGGACTTGGCAGCCAGCCAGTGGCAAGTGAAAACGGAAAGGCGCCCATGTGGAAGAAAAAGTCAATATTCTGGGACCTACCATATTGGGAGGTCTTAGATGTCCACCACGCAATTGATGTGATGCACCTGACGAAAAATCTTTGCGTAAACGTGCTAGGGTTCCTTGGTACTTACGGAAAGTCAAAAGATATGCTTGAAGCACGACAGGACCTGAAACGTATGAAACAACGAGATCCCCTACATCCTGAGAAAAGAGAGAAAGGGCATTAGAACTTGCGTCCTGCTAGCTACACTCTAAGCAAGGAGGAGAAGACCAGCATGTTTGATTGCTTGAACAGTATTAAGGTCCCGTCCGGCTACTCATCGAATGTAAAGAGTCTGATAAATATGAAAGAGAAGAAATTCATACACCTCAAGTCCCATGACTGCCATGTGCTGCTCACACAATTGCTTCCGGTGGCGCTGAGGGGAATTCTACCCGTTAATGTCCGAACAACTATTGTGAAGCTATGCGCCTTTCTCAATGCAATCGACCAGAAGGCAATCGATCCTAGTAATCTAGCAAAGCTGCAGGATGATGTGGCCCAAAGCCTTGTCAGCCTTGAGATGATATTTCCTCCGTCTTTCTTTAATATTATGACGCATCTCCTGGTCCATGTTGTCAAAGAGATTGGTATTCTTGGTCCTGTATTCCTACACAATATGTATCCTTTTGAGAGGCTCATGGCTATTCTAAAGAAATATGTTTATAACCGTTCTCTTCCAGAATCGCCAAGGGATACAGAACAGAGGAGGTCATTGAGTTCTGTGTTGACTATATCCCCGAACTGAAACCGATTGGGCTACCTGAGTCACGCCATGTGGGGAGACTACTTGGGAAG
>CM014273.1:11812310-11853252 GCA_004135705.1 Alloteropsis semialata | reverse complement strand
GTGCTCGCCGCCGCCGCTTTGCTTCTCGCCGCCCGCGCCCTCGGTAGCTGGTCCGACCACCGGCGCCCGACTTCTTCGATCCGCAGCGCTTCGACGGAGTCTGCGATGCCGGTCGGGAGCTCGTCATCCGCGCAGAGTATTGGGCCCTTGAGATTGGCCGAGAAAACACGGCTGCCCCTGATCCCGTGCCCTAAATGTGGCGAGGAGATCCTCGAGCTCACTTCGGGTCAAGGATCTAAGGTCCCGGGGGCCATCTTCTTCATGTGTCGGCTCCATCGCAGAGATGTAAGTGTCGAGCCCTTGAAATTTTCCCTCCCTGTTCATCATCGTTCATACTCACTGTACAATTTGCAGGACACTACAAGTTGCCCATGGTATTTGTTTGCTGACAAGTATGAGAAGTTGCTGATTTCTATGGGACTGGTGGACAAAAGAGGGGCTACTGGCGCCGGCATTAGGCAGGAGGTTACCTTGAATGAAATTGAGCAGGTCAAGATTGCAATTGGACGCTTAGAGGGAGTAGTGGAAGGAAACAAGTCAGAATTGACACCTTTGCTTGCTGATGTAGTTTGTCTGAAGAATGGCTGTGACAGTGTAGCTGAAAAGCTTCAGAAGTTGGTAGACCTAGGAAAAATTGTAGCTGTGAGCCTTATAGTTGTTGCTGTTGTTCTTGTTCTGGGTGTAATAACCTTGTTTTTCAAGTAGAAGTGGCCTACTGAACCATGTGTTCAAGTATGTTTCAGGGCTGTAGCTGTAATGGCTGTGTTCATGTTCAATGAATGGAATGTGAGTTTGTTTCAATGCAAGTATGTTTCAGTTGGTTTTTTATTCATTTATCTTGAATCAAATGACAGAAGTCGATAACATATGATAACTTATACTATATCACTGGAATTTCAGAGATAATTCAGTCACTGCAATTACATATGTCAGTCACTGCAGTTACATATCATAATTTGTCTCATTCCTTCTACCACCCTCTTCATCAGATTCTGGAAGCTCTAATTCTTCATCAGAGTCCAACTCATCCCATTCTTTGCCTACTGGTTCATTGTCTACTGGCACAAACCTTTTCCTCCCTGCTTTTACCATTAACCCCTTTGCAGCACCCTCATCAACATCACCTTCATCAACATTATCACAAAAAAGGTCATCATCATCCTCTCCAACTGCATAGTCACTGTCAGCAAAATCAATATCTGAACTTTGGTCACTGTCATCACCATCAGCATATTCTGTCCTAGCAGGGGCAGGCACCTTAGAAGGACTAATCACTTTGGGCAAGGATGTGGCGGACGAGTTAGCTCGGAAACAATGTCACAGTTTCATCAGCTGGTCGTTGTCTAGCACGGAGCGTTTTAATGGCCGTTCATCCTGTGGTGGCTTAGCTTGCACTAGTACACAGGGTCATGCCGTGATCGTTGGGTCTGTATTACGCTTCTAGCACCGAATAAATGTGTCGGCTGTGTAGCGCTGCAGCCTTCATCCTCAGATCACACCGGATGGACACAGTTCCGAAAGGTGACTTCTGTCGTAGGCCGACCGGATGAATGGGTGGCTGAAGTGGCGTCGGGCAACTCCGAGCGCGGCACCAAATGAAGAGACATTGGTCCGTTGCGTTCTGTTTTACCCAGACCGGATAAACCTGTGCCAAGGGGAAGTCATACCCAGCTACTGTCGTGACCACCGAATGAATGGGCATTCGTCCGGTGCTCTCTATTGGTGACTCACCGTATAAAACTGTCGTTTAGGCAACATCACGGTCAACTATGTTCGCGCCACCATATGAACAGTGTTTATGTAAACGTTGTGTGATCGTGCCGACGGAATGAAAGGGCATTCAAACGCTCCTGTCTATGTCTATGGTGTGACGAGCGTATAAAATGTTGGTCATATAGTCGATTAATATGCAAGTGCTTACAAATTTCAAATTTGAATATAAGTTAATATAGTAATGTGAAGACGTCCCCGTTCATACCCTCTGAGGCAATCAATCCTTACAATACACATGCATACAAATTGAAATTTGAACAGAAGGTAATATACATGTCATATCTAGCCGGTGACAATTCTTGGTTCTCCATCATTCCGTGCCCATGGCTTTTCGCCCCTTTTTATGCCTGCTTCTACATTCTGTATCTTCTCTAGTAGATCTTGGAAGAGGTTCATTTCTTCGAACTGATTGTATTGTTCGACGTCCTCAACTCCGTCAGCTCCTATAATAGCTTGTTTTCCAGGGATCACAATGTGCTTCTGTTTTTTAGAAGGGTCGATTACATAAAGAACCTGTGCAACATGTGAAGCAAGTATCCAAGGGTCATCTTTATATCCAATATTTTGGAGGTCAACAATTGTTAGTCCATAGTTGTCCACCTCAACACCTCTTGGGTGGTTCACCCATCTACACCGAAAGACGGGGAACCTAATATTACAACCATAGTCTAGTTCCCATATATCATCTATGATGCCATAATATGTGATGTTTTTGCCGGTATTTCCGTCTAAGGCTTGTGTGCGAACACCGCTATTTTGAGACACGCTTTTCTTGTCTTTTTTGGCAGTATAAAATATGTAGCCATTAATATCATAACCTTGCCATGATGTGACCTGAGCGGATGGTCCTGATGCCAATCTTTTGATTGTTTTTTCTTCTATGGTTTCCCCATCTGGTATGTCCTGTTCCTTTAACCAATCGACGAATCGACGCTTGTGCTCCTTCATGATCCAATCTTGTGAGCGGCCATGACTTTCTGCTCTTACAACATCCAGGTGTCTTTGGATGAATGGTCCCATTAGTGTGATGCGTTGCAGGACACTGTAATGTGCTAGTTTTATCTCATTCAAGTCATTGTCGATGAATGTTTTCCTCCCCGCTATGCCGATACCATCCAATCTTCCCTGATGAAGTGACGCTGGTAAACCAATCCCCAAATTATCTTTTAGATAAGCCAGGCAGCAATCGATGACTTCTTCAGTACTGTATCCCTCTATCATGCTTCCCTCAGGGTTTGCACGATTCAGTACGTATCGGTTCAAGATTGACAAGAAACGCTCGTATGACCACATTTCGTGTAAGTATAGGGGACCCAGTGCCCTTATCTGATCTACCATGTGAATCATGAGGTGTTCTGTGATGTCAAAAAATTGTGGAGGAAAGCACATCTCAAGCTGCACCAATGTCTCCCTGACAAAAACCTGCAGATCGTCCAATTCATCTTTGACAATCACCTTCTGAGAAATTCTGTCGAAGAAGTAACACAACCGAGTGATCACCATCTTTACGTATACTGGCTTGATCGCCCTGATTGCAATTGGAAGGAACACAGTCAGCATAACATGGCAATCGTGACAATTGTATCCAGTAAACGAGAGATCTTTCATCGACACTAGTTTCTTGATGTTGGATGAGTAACGACTCGGAACTCTGATACCCCGTAAACACTGACATACTGCCCTCTTCTCAGCCAATGTTAAGTTGTAGCTAGCGCGGGAAGTTTATATCGTCCATTCCCCATATCTATAGGGTGAAGATCATCTCTAATGTTCATAGCTACCAAGTCCTGGCGCGACTTCAGGTTATCCTTTGAATCCAGTAAGAGCCCAATCATGTTACCGAACACATTCTTCTTCATGTGCATACCATCTATGGCATGGCGGACCTCTAGGTCCTCCCAATACGGTAAGTACTTGAAGAAAATTGACTTCTTCTTAAACGGCACGCCATCCTTAGGTGCCTTATCTCTTTTTTTCGGCTTTCCGTCTTTTGTCATCTTCCCATATTCAACCTCGATGTCCTTGACCATCTCAAAAACTGCGTGTCCGTCTTGTTTTGCAGGAGCGGGACCTATCACAGCGTCGCCTCCAAAAAATTGATGGAACTTCTTACCTCGGTACTTGTGTCCTTCCTCTAAGAAGCGTCTGTACCTCAGGAAAACTCCCTTTCTAGTTCCGTCGAGGAAATACCAAGCGGTTTCGTCGTCCAAGCATACACTGCATGCCGTCTTTCCTTTGACCTGCCCTGAAAGCACAAACAATGCCTGGTAATCGTTGATGGTAACGAAGATCATAGCTCTTAGGGTGAATTCTTGCTGTGTAAAACCATCAATCATCTTGATACCGTTGTTCCATAAATTTGCCATCTCTTCCAACAGAGGCTCAAGAAAAACATCAATATCTATGCCTGGATGCTTTGGGCCTTGTATAAGTATGCATAGGAAAAGATACTTTCGCTTCTGGCACAACCATGTAGGTAGGTTGAACATGCTCAAGACAACTGGCCATGTGCTGTGTGCTCATCCTTTGACCAAATGGATTCATTCCATCCGTACTCAAAGCAAACCGAACATTTCTTGGATCTTTTGCAAATTCTTTATGCTTCTCATCGAATTTCTGCCACTGGCTAGCGTCGGCTGGATGGCGAAGCTTTCCGTCTCCCTTCCTGCGCTTATCAGAATCCCACCAGCGCATCAGTTCAGCGTCGTTTGGGTTTGAGAACAGACGCCTCAGGCTATCGGCCACAGGGAGGTACCACACGACCATGGAGGGAATTTTCCTCTGCTTCCCATCATCATCAACGCCTACACAAGTGTCAGGTTCCTCATTACAAGCAACACTACCCCTCCTCTTTCTTTTATTCCCATCTGTTTGAACTTTGTCCTCGCCCCCACAATAGCTAGCATTGTTTTTGTACCGTTTTGCACCACATACTGGGCATTTGTCCAAATTTTTGAATGCATCCCCTCGGTACAATATACAATGATTTGGACAAGCATGAATTCTTTCCACACCCATCGTGAAGGGACTAATAAGCTTCTTTGCTCGATAAGTGTTCTCCGGTACTTTATTAGGCTTTGGAAGCAACCATGCTAAGATACGAAGGAGATCATTGAAACTAACGTCGGACCAACCATATTTAGCCTTTAGAATCAACAGCTCGAGTATGAAGCGAAGCACAGTCCAGTGTCTCGGACAACCCTTTGAATGCTCATACACAGTTTCCTGAGCTGCCTTTTTCAACGACTCAACATTTTGTGCGCCTTTCACACTGCCAACTAATAGTTCCTCTTCGGTATGATGCAACAACTGGCCCAAGAAATCGCTGTCATCAAATTCATCACCACCTTCATCCCCAACAATGTCCTCAGCACCTTCATCCCCAGCAATGTCCTCACCACCACCGACTCCATCACCACCACTTCCATAGTCAACACCATCATCACTTCCGTCATCCTCGAAACCATAATCTTCATCATAACCGTCAAAGTATCTGTTGACGGCTTCAGGGTCTCGCCAGATGTCTTGCAACTGGTCCACAACGTCGGTATCCTTCTTCTCACCATGGTATGTCCATAATGTGTACTCCTTCACGAAACCATGAACCAGCACATGTGATCGGATTGTAACCAAGTCATTGAAAACACAATGGTTTTGGCACATTCGGCAGGGGCAACGCATATCTTTGGTCCTCTCGTCCATTGCATGATTCTCTGCGACTTTAAGAAACTTGTCAAGCTCTCGGCGAAAATATTCACCATGCCTTGATATATTGTACATCCATGACCGATCCATCTTGTAACCTTGAAAAATTCCATTAAAAAATAAGTCAAGAAAAAATAACACATATCCATGAACAAAAAATATAAGACATTATATGAGGCTAACGTTGAAAATGTAACAAAAAGAAAAGAAATGCACGCTTATTGTAAAAAAGATAAATCTTCTTGTCTCTCCTCCATGGTTTTAGCAATTTCCCCATCCATGAATAAGCCTAAAAAGTCAAATCCGAGGCAAATTAAGGGAGAATCATCTTCCCCTACTTCACTAACCTAGTTCCATCCAAAAGGTTGAGCTTAATTGGGGTCCAATCGGCCAAGTACTACCATACATGGAGATTTAGATCTAGCTAGAGGTACTACCATGGAGATCTAATTGAGCCATATAATCAATGCAATAAGCTTAAGAATAGTCATAGGATAAGCATCAACTCACCTCCTAATGAGGGGACAAACCATCCACTTGTCCTCCACTTGTCTTGGGAAATTTGGGCAGCACCTCCCTCTCCTTTTTCCGGTTTGGAGTCCACCTGTCGGGTTGTGGAAGAAGACCTCTCGCTTTATGTACAGTGCAACACTTCTAGGGGCGGTTCATGGCGCGAGCCGCTCCTGATAATCAGTTTCAGGGGCGGGTCATAGCATGGGCCGCCTCTGGAATATACAGCATTTACAGGGGCGGTCGACGCCATTGCCCGACCCTGGAAATGCTATTTACAGGGGCGGTTGATGGGGCCAGCCGCCCTGATAATGAGTTTCCAGGGGCGGGTCATGGCATGGGCCGCCCCTGGAAAGGGAAGCATTTGCAGGGGCGGGCCATCCCATCGCCCGCCCCTAGAAAGTGCTATTTACAGGGGCGGGTCATGGCGTCACCCGCCCCTGCAAAAATTTGTTGTTTCCAGGGGCGGCTCATGGCATCACCCGCCCCTGTAAATCGTTCTGTAGGGGCGGCCCTTAGCTACAGTGTCATTCATGCATTTGTAGGGGCGCGTCGCCTTTTAGTCCGCCCCTAAAAAAAAACCCTGGCTCTTACAAATGTTTTTAGTAGTAGTGCTTGGTGTATATACGTTGTGTTACTCTTCTGCAATCTTCTGTGAAAGTGAACCTTAGCAGTAGCTCCGTAGCTAGTGGTGCCTCTAGTATACCACAATGAGTGGCAGAAAGAAATTTCGTCACTCTAGTGCGGTGCATTGTCCTTGGGACCATGGTGAAAAGTCCTAGAAAATATCCAATGAGCGGCATTCATGCAGTTCAGTTAGGCCGTCTGGTGCTTCCATTGGTGGCCATGGTCTGAAGAATTGCCTACTGAGAAGTGTCAAGAGTAGCGATAGAACTAGATCTATCATCCAGCACTTCTGTTGCTCTTGCTTACCATAGAAAAGTCCTCCACGTGTTTGAAATTTGAATTGTTATGCCATCAGAAAGAGTTGTTTCGGATATTATTTGAGATTTTGATCTATATATAAGCAGGATATGCTGGAATTGACTTCACAGCGCATGACTAGCTTTGAAGTACCAATTAATGATCCGTTTCTCACAAGTTCATCTTTTGATGTTTGAGCAAGCTCACAAAGGTTTGTACAGGTACCGTACCTCCAGGCCAGTGAACTGTGATTTGCATGTGTATGTTAGCAATCAGGTATTCGTATAGAGACTTTACTTGAGCGGCTGAGTATTTAAATGGTTGGTGGATTATTTAGTTACAATGTACAGATACATATAACTTCTTTTAACTGGTAACCTATAAGCACACCACATTGCTCAGCTCAAGTCTTCTAGTGCAAGTAAGAAATTCAAGGATGATGAGAAGCACGTAGTAGAGGTTGACTAGGAATAGAAGTACCAGGAATTATCGCTGTAGTAGCAATGGTCATGCTCCAACTAGTACATGTTCTGAGGTTAGATCGAAAGAACCAAAGTTCTTTAAGCTGGCAAAGAACCCTAGAAACTAGGAAGCTCTCTGTTCTTGCTACAGGACCAAATTAAGCATCATGAAGCTCCTCCACTGGCGTGCTGAATGGGGCATAGAATTAATGGAAGAGCCCACAAGAGTTTTTGCTACAGGCTAACACGCTGAGTCATTCTGTGGAGAAGGCAGTAGAATACACAGGGCTTATTTGTTGCAATACAGGTGTGCGAACATGCCGGTACAACTTTCTAGTGTACTCCTAGACACCTGACAGTATCTTCACATTGAAAAACAATATGATCAAGTATTTTCTAGTACTCTTTCATTTTTGTGCTAGCTCATGTTTCAGCTTAATGATATATCATTAATCTACATACTGTTTTTAGGAATAATGTTTCTTCACGTGGCGCCCCTCAGTTGGCTGGATTCACTGGAAAAACGGTTCACTACTCGGTTTCACAGCTTGCATTGGCGGTCTTGCCAATTTGATTACATCAGCAAACTCGGTCGATGGACTGAAAATCCTATTACCATCTGCTCTCTCCTCAACAGTCACAGCCGAAGATGCCATATCTGAAGCTCAACAAGAGCGAGCTTTGTACGGAGTATGTCTTACCAGCCGCGACCCAGCACTACTAGCAGAAAAATATCATAGTGCATAGCTCCCACTGGTGGTTTAGGTGCAAGGACAAGCAGGAGACAGGCGATTCAAGCTCTCCAACTCCAAGAGTCAGAGACGACACCTGGCATAGCACCTTGACATCATGGGGACGGATATCTGCCCTCACATGCATGCCAAGTGTCAACCAATCTGGCAGTCAAGTAATTACAGCCGTTATATTTTGATCAACGAGCTAGAGACAAGAAGGCTCCTATAACTTGTCTTTGATTTCTTCGCATTTTTACAATTTCACTAGGAGAAGAGGATGCGGTTGGTAGGAAATACACACACACACACACACACACACACACACACACACACAAGAAATTGTGGGATGGAAACACTCTAGGAAAAAAAGTTATGGAAATTCAAGCAGGTAAACCAAACATCTGATCGACCATACAACTTATTAAACTTCTACAGTTTCACTAGTTAAGCTGTGCAGCATGATATATAGTAGGCGGCCTGTTGTGGAAGTCTCTACCTATACTTTGCTTGTCTAACTTTGGCTCTGGGCTATATAAAGCCTCGATAACATTGAGTCATTGACCATTCACTAATAACGATACACACCATCGTCGTCCTTGCAATGCTATATACAGGTAATAACACAAGCATTATAAGAAATGTAGTGAACGGTGTTTGTCCAATAGGAACGGGAAGCAAAGGGAATATATCTAAGCTTAACATTGCTGTAGCCATAGTCAGAGTACCTAATTCAAGTCAGGGCCAAAACTCAAGGATGATGAGAAGACAAAATAGGCGTCTTGGTCCTTCAACTATCAAATGAGAAGGCAAAATAGGCATCTACGTCCCTCAACTATCAGATCGGCCAATTTAGTCACTCAACTTTTATTTTTTGGTCAAAGTGGTCCTTGGGTTGATGGGTCGTGCCATATTTGTACGAGACGTACTAATGTAAAAATTCATTTTTGCCCTTGGCTTATTGTTCCCCATCATGCATGAGCCTGTCCTGCACATGAGTTCTTGGCTTGGATGAAAGGAAATCATGTGCTGCCTGACTCCACCTCCACGCCATGCAGGTGCTCCTTCCCTCCTCTCCTGTCCTTTATTTAGGGGTTAGTGAGTTATGCATCATTTAATTAATATTTTATTTTACCAATTTTAATTAATTTGAACTTGATGTAAATATAATGAAAGAGCAACAATAGTGCCTTGTACTTGAAATACAAGACCATCCATGTTGCCTTTATGCCAGATAGCTGTACTTTAAAACTAGCAAAAATTCTATGGAGAAGGAGCCAAGGGCAAAAAAGACGTTTTGCATTAGTCTTATGCGAATATGGAGTGCCTTATCAGTAAAAGGACCAATTTGAAACAAAAACAAAAGTTGAGGGACTAGATTGGTCAATCTAAAAGTTGAGGGGCGGACTTGACCGTATAGTAAAGTAGAGGGACCAAAATGCCTATTTTGCCTTCAAAAATTGAATTATTAAGCCATCAGAAAGACTAGTTTCAGCTATTTGAGCTATATATAATCATGATATGCTGTCCTTGACATATCTTGCAGTACAGCCAAATACTATATCTCAGCAAGGCGTCTGGCTAATAAATATTGCACTTTATTGGGTAACTCCATAACGACCACCATAAAGACGATAGAACTGCACCGGTTATTTTTCTTCAACCAATTTCATAGCACATGAGTTCGTTTAAAGTACAAATTAATGATCTGATTTTCACAAGGACATCTTCAGATGATTAAGCAAGTTCGCAAAGCTTTGTAACTTCCATGCCTGTGAATTTGTGATTTGCATTCATGTATTCGTACAGAGACTTTAAGATGAGCGACTAAGGGAGTGTTTGTTTCCCACCCAAATTATATAATCTAGCTTATGAGTCAGGGCACCATGGTAAAAAGCTATCATGGACCACCCAAATAATCTCAAATAAGCTGCACATGGGTAGATTATTTCAGATTATTTGGTGGTCCATGATGACTTTTTACCATAATATCCTTGGTCTATAAGATAGATTATATAATCAAGATGGTAAACAAATAGGGCTCAATGAGTATATGAATGGTCGATGGATGGTTTATTAGGTACAGTGTACACGTACATATAACTTCCGCTTTCACTGATAAATTAGAAGCACCACATTGCTCGTGCTCAAGTTTGCAAGTGAAGGATTCAACAGCGCAAATTCAAAGATGTTGAGAAGCACATAGTAGAGGTTGGATAGGAACATGAGGTACCAGGAATTCTTGCCGATGTAGCTATGATAAGGATCCAACAAAAGTTATGATATCATCGGTAGCTGGTAGAATGAAAGAACCGAAGTTCAATAAGCTGGCAAAGACCCCTACAAAGCTCTGTTGTTGCTCTAGTGCTGTACGCACAGTCATCATGCATGAATAAGCTCCCTTCGCGTGCCCAAGCATAGAATGGAAGAGCCCATAGAGCACTGATGAAGAATGCTGTAAAATTCAGTAGCAGGGCTTATTTTGTGGCAATTCAGGACTTGAACATGCCGTGTGCAGCTGTCTAGTGTAGGTGTAGCTCAGACACCTAACAGTAACTCCGCATTGAAACAATATAATCAAGTAAAAATATTTTCTATTACTCTTTCATTTTTGTGCTAGCTCACGTTTTCAGCTTAGTAACATATCATTCATCTACGTAATGTTATTAGAAATAATGTTTCTTCACTTGTTCTTCCCCCATCCGTTGGCCGGATTCATTGGAAAAAAAAACTTGTTCTCAACTTTAGATCCAACAAAACATAGCTTCACATCTTGGCGGCCTTCAGTTTGCTTAAATCAGCGTCGTCCATGGGAACTTGGTAAGGGACTGAATCATATTTGCACCTGCTCCTCAACAGTCACCAACAAAGATGCATGTCATGCCTCAAGAAGAGCGAGCTTTGGCCTGTTTGATAGAGCTCCACCTGATTCTGATTCTCCATATATAGGAGCTGATTCTTCGAGAGACTGATTCTGTGGCCGAAAGTGATTCTGTAGCAAAAACTCTCAAAATTGAAATGGAGAATCACTTCACAGAATCAGGAGAAACTACTTTTTTCAGCTCCTAGTCTCTTAGTTCATTTCAGAGAATCACTTCAAAGAATCAACCAAGAATCACTTTTCTATAAAATTGTTTGGCAAAGCTCCTACTAGATTCAGCCAAGAATCAGCTCTGGGAGCTCTGCCAAACAGGGCGTCTTACCAGCCGCGACCCAGTAGTAGCAGTAGCAGATAGACACAACATCATGCACAGCTAGCTCGCATATGGGTGGTCTAGGTGTAAAGACAAGCAGGAGACAGGCAAATTGAAGCTCACCAAACGTCAGAGGCAAGAAGTTATGGGAATTCAAGCAAGTAATAAACCAAACATCTGACCATCCAACATGAACTACAAGTTCAAAATTAAGCCGTGCATGATAGTCTACATATATATGTATCCGATAGGTGGCCTATATTGTCGTGGCAGTCGTCTATAGTCTATACCTATATATACTTTGCTCGTCTAACTTGGCTCTGGACTATATATATAAAGCCTTGATAGCATTGAGTCATTGAACATTCACTCTCCGTAGCTGCCACGATTTCACTAAGGATACACACCATCTTCCTTCTAGCTTGCAATGCTATACAGATAAACACAAGCTAAGTAAGCATGGGAAATAATGGTGTGGATGGTGGTTGATCCAATAGGAACGGGAAGCAAAGGGAATATAAGCCTAACATTGTGGAAGCCATAGTCAAAGTACCTAATTGAAGAATCCAGTTTCAGTGACTCTCTGATTTTTTACAGAGGTGATAGGACTCTAACCATTTCAACTGTCTTGTCATTCCCCATGAGACTATGGGCTAGTTATCTGTACAAATCCAATGGTGTCAAGTATTGTTGTATTATTAGGAATGGTATCTAAGAACAGTTAACGTAACAGGTTCATCATCAATCACTAAAAATGTAATAAGCTTTGCAGACATTTAAGAGCAAGAGAAACTTTGCCAGTTTGTCAAGGAATAGGATTTGCATGTGTCCATAGTCCAGTAGCAAAATGTTTACACCGTACCATGCATTTATTTGCTTCTCTACAGAAGAAATATGTGATGCGAAATTATAAGAAAGAAGGACGACAGTAATTGTATTAAACGACTCTAAAGATCAAGTAAAACCAAGTAGTAGTTTTCAAAAGCAAGCAGGAAACTCAGGTATAATTAATGAGTTATTTTACGGTACTGCATACTACTCTATAATCTATACTATAAAGAGAGAGAGATTTGATGTCAATTCCTACACAATGCTAAGCCCACCCTCATCTCACTAAACCTTGGATTGGGCCCACCCAGCAGGTGGTACGAAGACGAAAACGAGGGGGGGAGAACGATTTTGGTGATGTTTCCCCGTGGAAACCCCCGGATGCACCTGTTTTTTTTTCACCGAAAATCTTACCCGTACCCACCGGGCCCACTAGGCTCCTTGCTCGGCAAGGTAAAAACTGGATCGGCGCCGTGCATCTCGCCGGAAATTCCGCGTACGTGATTCGTGCCCTTTATTCAGCCTGACAGTGGAGCTGCCTTACAAAATTCCCCACGCTCGCTTTGTTTATCTTGGCATTACAAAATTTCATTCTCTTTCACCGGCGGCGGCTCGAGGGCACAGCCCGACGTTGGCACAACTTGCAGCTCGCCATCGCCGGCGGTACAGCTTGCAGATCCCCCTCGCCGGAGGCACGTTGGTGGTGGCGCGACACCTTGTTCAGGTGGCGGCATGGCTCGATGGCGGCGTGGCGTACTCGTAGGTCTCCTCCGCCGGCGTGGCTGCACCGGCGTAGGACACCTCCCCATGGCGACCTCCCTCCCATATTCCCTCGCGCATGGAAACGGCGTGGGCGAGCTCGAATGTGGTGGCTGCTGCGCATCCACTGCAGGCGGAGCACGTGGGCTCAGCGGCCGCGACTCCTCCCCTCGCCGGCGTGGAGTATGAGGGCCTAGCGACCACTGCCCCTACTCTCCTCGACGCCTACCTCCCCGCGACTGGGGCGAGCCGCGGCGGCGGAGACCTAGGCTACGAGCGGCGGCCCACCAATGGCAAAGTAATCCCTCAATCCCCGTCGCTCTTCCTGTCATCATTCCCTTTTGCTTTCTTATTTTTCTCCAACACCAACACCCACCCCCACCCCCCCCAAAAAAAATCTTCCAATCCGGTGATGGATTCACAAATTAAACCATGGAGAAGAGCAGATCCGGTACATCCGTGATGGATCCAAGAAAATATGTGTCCTGAGCAACGGGAGGCGAGCAGGAGAGCGAGAAGAGCACGAGCAGGAGGACGAGGAGATCGAGCGTCTCCAACGACGGCGTGTGCCTGCACACCCCTCTTGCTCTGAACGGGTGGGTGCTGCCCACAGGACTGGATCAAGCTATCATCGTCGTTCCGCCAGAAAGGGGACAGACGCGGAGTCCCCTGTCCACACAGTGTCTAAATCAAGGTAATAAGGGGCGTGTTGCTGAGGATCTTCCTTCCACGTAAGGCTTGGCAGCAGGTGTTGCTAAGGTCAGGAGAGTTTGCTCCTTCAAGTTCATCTGACTTATTTGTTCCTGAAGCGTCTCTCTTCTTTCTATAATGATTCTAAATCTGGGAGAAGATGACATTTGGTTTCACGGGGTCTTTTCTAATCATATAACATATAATTCGGCATGAAATTAGATGAAGATGCTGGCCTAAACTATTTATGCTGCTTGTAGTTGGACTCTTGATATGTCAGATACTCGGATCTACTTTCAAAATATGATGAAATGCTGATTTTTTGCATTAATTCATTCTCTTGCCCCCTTTTAATTACTTAGCTTACCTGAATTTGCTACGTTACAGCCTCCAAGCTACCGCTTATTGTACCCTCTGTTAGTCTACATCATGTGGTCGGTATATATCATTAAAATCTTTGGTTATTGATTGTCAGCTGGTGTGATTAAATTCTTGGGGTTAGTGCATGTACATCCAAGTTTGCTTTGTGTTCATATTGTTGTTCTCTGAAAAAAATGCATATTATTACTATCTTTCTGGGAAAAGCAAAAACCATCTGCTTAGTACCAGTTGTTTAGAAATGCTATTGTTCTAGGTGAACAAATATTAGAAGGGCACCAGAGTTGGTGACGTAGGACCATCAGTTTTTATTTTAGCAAATGTCTCAATAAGTGTCAGAGCAATTTTTTTCTCAATTTCTATCAAATGTATACTTACTGCAATTTAATTCATCTATCAAGAGTTCAATAGATTGATAATGTTGCTTGAGCAGGCTAGGCCGTACCAGCTCGAGGGATTATGTTCCTTCTGGTTTGACAATCAACAGGGAAAGCCCAAGCAAGCAGCCATGGCCCATGGGGCAGAGCTCCCTCAAGCTTGAGGTGCGTATATTTTGCATAAGCAAGAACTAAGTAGTATTTAAATAACTTATTACCTCATTGGAGGTATCTCAAGTTCTGATAACTCATTACATATTTTAAGGTTGTCATTTTGATCGGACTGTGCATCTATGTATCATGAGCCCTTGTCAATAAAAGTTAGGACTATAGGCTTTTATTTTCGTTTCTTTGGAGTACCATTGAATCCTTCAATTCTGTGTATGCCACCATAATTTATGAATAATTTTCCATTGTTGTGCAACATTCAATGAGAACCATCCCAGGGCTTTTTGGAAGTAGTCCATTGGAGAGGCAAGCAAAATGCAATAGGCTGGCAAGGAGGTACTGGCATCTAAATATCATGAATATATATGATCTTTCATTTCTCCTATTCAGTTTTGTAGAGCTGAATTTTGTTGCTTCTAACACGCTTCTAATTTCAATGTAGGGTGCAAATTCATATTTTTAGCTGAGCTCTGTCCTACTTTCCCCCCTTTTGAGCCCAAACACTTCTTATTAGCTTGTTAGCTTGCTAGATTTGTTTTATTTTTTTTTCTTCAGATTGTGATACGCCATATAAGAAGTGAAGGCAAGAAGATGTGTCGTGACCTCCTATTAGTGTTGCTATGGACATCTACCAGGCCACTGCAAGCACCACAAGTGGCATGTCAGGCCTAATTTCTTTTATGTATTTCTTTTCCTTCTGATTTTTGTTAACTTGCTTATTTTTTATTTTTATTCCTTGTTACCATTCTGGTATGCTTGTGATTTTGTGCTACCTATTGTAACTAAAAAGAAAACCCGTCTCAGGCCTTTAAATGGCAGCCCTATTAACTGTCTTGCCTGTTCATGATTAAGGATATGTCTTGCACTCTCTTGCCTGTTCATGATTAAAGATATGTCTCAGGCTTGTCTTGTCCATGAGACCTCCCCTGGTGATCGGCAATAGATGCGAGGTGCTACGTACCCTACTGGCCTTCTGTCTTCCTCAACAAACGCAAAAATGCAAGCATATCCTTAGGTGGAAATGATCACGCAAGATCTCATCATGGGAAATGGTCACTTAAAATTTTATTACACTGGAGCAATAGCTGTGCCTATATCTCATTTCCATATTTTATCCATGCCCAATGTTAAATTTGTTAACTTGAGTTTGTTACATATATGTAATTATATCAGCTATCACTTGTCAATTTTACAACTGGTTAAGAAAAAGAAACATTTAATTTTATCCATGTCCTTTATTAAAATTGTTTCTAGGAATATTTTGCTTAGCTTCTAGGATATATACACATGATTGTTATATTTTTGTAAATATATAATTTTTTACTATGATTTTTTAAGACACATGCCTGTGGCATGTGCATCTCCACTAGTAGTGTTTAAAAAGGACTAGTATAAAAAGATCATACGGTTGAGATTAATTGTATACTACTAGAATCATTTACGTTTTGACTCACGTGATAAACTGTGAACACATTTTCTTTTGAAGCCATAGTAATTTATAAGCAAGTTTGCCAAAAAAAATAAAATGCTATATATACTTATATGATTGTATTCCAACCCCCGGTCTAGTGGAAAATATTTTTCATATTAGCAGAGAGGTAGACATTGCTTGGAGTCCCTATAAGAACTTTAACTGGCATGATTGGTGAATCCTTTACGTTTTGATTCACGGCGGTCCACTACACCAGCATACATAAAGTGACTCTTATGAAATAACGTAAGGTCAAAAAAGTACACAATGATCATGATAAACAAGAATCGTTGCATATCTAAATCATAGTAATGTGTCCACTAGGAAAGGGAAGCATCAGGAATTCTTAACCAGGTGTGATTTCCCTAAGCTGACCTGACTAATACTTGGGTATCACCAGGATTGGCAAACACGTCTTGGTTCCATATTAAGACAACGTTATACAAGCACGAGGCTAGTTAACATAACATATTGACATCTGTGTGGTATTGTGCATGACGAGCTCGTTTTCAATTCGTTGGCTATGCTCTGACGATGCGCCTCAGTCCTGAACCAGTGTTACCTCCGCAATGAACCATCTAGTAGTAGTGCTACGTTTTCATATTCCTTTTGTGATTTCCAGCTTCTTTTTTCACCAGACAAGAGCTCTATCGATTCATTAATATAGGGGAAGTGTTTTTCTTAAGAGAAACAGTGTACGTGCGTCCCAAATATACATTTGATGCTGGAGTAGACTACAAACCCATTCCGTCAGTCCACTGCTGCATTTTTATATTATGCCTTTTTAGCCGACCTCAACATTTAGTTTGTGCAACAAATCAGCCAGAGTCCTTCAGTTTCCATTCATACTAGTGCACTTTTTGTCCTAAGAATAATTCACATCCTTCAGAATTAGGTATGTTAAATGTATGTACTTAGCAATTGAGTCTCCCCTTTTTCATGTTTATTAACGTCTCCCTTTTTTAAAAGAAATGTTCGGATTACAGAACTGGAGATGGCATGCCTTACGGAAAAGCTCATGCCTTTTTCATTACTACCAGAACTATTGAGCTACTAGATTGTTACCTTTTGAAGGGGAGAAAAATATATTGTAACACAGGCGGCCTTCTGCTTACCTGTGCTTGCTACAGGTGTCCAGCCTATGTAGACATTAACTCTCAATATATATTATAGAAGCTAGCGTTTTATGTCTTTGATAGTGCTGTTCTTGTTTCTCTTTTGTTTAGCTGCTTGCGATGTGTAAAAGGTCCACTAGGCCACATGCGAGTGCTTAAAACCTGGTTGCTGGTGTTGGCCACTTTGAGCTATAAACTGAAACGTTTTAAGTAAGGCCTTGTTCGGTTAGCTAGGATCTCCATGGATTTGAAGGGGATTGAGGAGGGTTGAGGCGTATTTTGACTTGTTAGGGATTTAATCTCTCTCGATCCCCCTCAATTCCCCTTCAACCGAACNATGGCATGGCCCTCTTTTCTTGTTTCATTATCTCGTCTGATTGCTTGCTTGTGTGATGAAGCATGGGTCATGACTGTGTGTGGATTTATAGGTCCAAAGGTGCGGATTCTAGCTTCAAGTAGTATGTGTATTTTACCCTTCTCAGAATAAGGTTGTCTTGAATAAGGTATTCATGGAGGTATTGAGGATAATTTTTGGCCACAGCTATATCAATTCCAGTCAGTTTTTTTTTATTTACATTAGTTGATTCGAGAGCTCCTCATACCATTTTTTTTTTTTGCTAGAGCTGTCAAGTTACCTTTAGCTTTAACTGATCTAAACATGACATTGTTATTCTCAGCTAATAACTCTCAATCCCTGTTACTGAAAAAGTTTGTATCCACCAGCTAGAAGAAATTAGCTAGATAGTTGTTGTTTGCTCTGACTGATTAATTCTGCTGGATGAGGTGGTTGATATCTAATTCTGAAATAGTTGTACACCAATTTCTCCTATTCTATCCATAACATGGTTGGTTGCTTATTCCTACTGCCTGTAAACTTGAACTAGTTTCTAAAGCTGTAGTCAAAAGCTAACTGTTCTATAGGGTTTAGTTCATTGATTGTTTAGTTTGGACTCCAGAGATTTACTAGAAGTTGCATGAACTCTGAAAATGAAACAAAAGTTCTGTTCCCTTGCAGCTTGCACTCCTTTGCAGCAGGGTTTTGTAAAAACACACCTAACTTAATCTGCATTTGCATGCTTGAAGTGCAGTAGTAGGCACTACCTAGCTTGAAGTGCTGTAAGTACTGCTTCTTGTTAAGAGATATATAGCTTTCTTTACTCAGATAGCTGCAGCGATATGTAAGCGCAAACTCTTTTGCTCAGTCTTCATAGTTTAGAGCATGTCTTCTTTACTTGGGTAGCTGAAGTGCTGTAAGTGCATGCTCTTTAGTTCATTCTTCATAATTGAGACCGTTTTGTCGATGATTAGGTTCAGTCTTCATAGTTCATATAAAATTATTACATATATATCTCCCCTGGATGATCCTAAATTCCTAACACGTTTGTTTTGGGTAGTAGGTCATCTGTCTCCATGATCCTAACACTTTTGTTTTTGGTAGAGGATGCTGGAGAAATAATAGGCTATGCCAGTGCTCGTCATTACAGAAGCCTTTGAAGGGGAGAAAAATAGTAACAGACGGCTTTCTGCTCACCTGAGCTTGCTACACGTGTCCAGTCTATGTAGACATATTTACTCTCAATTATAGAAGCTAGCGTACGTTTTATGTCTTCCATAGTCCTGGTTCTTGTTTCTCTTTTGGTTAGCTTCCTGCGATGTAAAAGGTCCAGTAGCTAGGCTACACGCGAGTGATTAAAACCTGTGGTTGCTGGTGTTGGCCACTAACTCTGAACTATAAACTGAGACTTTCTTGTCATTTAAGTAAGGTGGGGCCGGGGGGGCAATGGCTCTAAAGCTCTAGAAACACTGTTTCCTCAATTATAAATGGGGGCCATACCTCAGCATCCATTCATGTTCTAGAGCAAACAAAACTATGTATGCCCATCTCTTAGACCATATATTTCTACACAAAAATAAAATATCACGACTAGAATTGCATGTTCCATAGCTCTTCTGGGGGTGGAAATAATGTCAATTCCGTAGGAAATGGAGGCAACAGGAATTCCTTAGGTCTTCATTGTTCGGCTGCTTTCTCTAAACGTTTAGGCCGCCCAAGAGACATCATTGATCCTCGTTCTTTGGTACCGCACTAAGCAGTGTGGGTGGTAGGAGACTGAGGGCCGGGCGTGCGGCGGTCGGAGCTGAGACCGCCACTTGGCGGGCCGCCGGACCGCAGGGATAGCAAGCTAATCCCTGAGCACAAGCAGTGTAGCCCTATGCAGTGGTGCCTAGCTGCCGAGCGTCGGCAGGGCTGTCCAGCCGGTACTATCATCAGTTTCTTCTTGCGAGGATGACAATTTGATTTGCTTACTTCAACCTTTTGTACGGCTCGTTAAGCTTTCTAATAAAGCTGGGCAAGTGCCATTGGTCGAAAAAAATTGATTTGCTTACCACCAGTACGTTATTTTTCATCTAACAGTCGTTCTTAGTTGAGCCGCAATTGGATTCCCAAGCTGATGATGTGCTTGTCTTTGGGAATGTATTGTGAACTGGTGGTGCAAAGGGTGAATAAACTATATAATGCCACAGATGCATTTCAAATCTCTTCTTGGACAGTAGAATTTTGGACCAATGAAAGTGCTTATGATGTTTTCCACAGGGGCCATCGCCCGAATTTCATTACTTTAAGCAACGAAATCACAGAAGTTCAGTATCAAGAGCCAGTTTAAAACTACCTAACAAAAGACCGGCAAGCCGCAAGTCGCTAATGATGTTTTGGTTTCTGAAGAAAAATAACAGCATAAACAGCAATCTGCATTATATGTTGTCAGTCTACATCACAATTTTTTCAAGCAACAATGATCTGAATTTCTGAACCACATTGCCAAATTAAATTCAAAGGCTCTTCTATGTAAAATGTTTCCTGATGGTATGATAAAACCATGGAGCCTGTGAGAGAGGATTTAATGCTTGTTTTAGAAATGGAAATAGCAAACTTTAAAATCCTGGCTCCGCCACTGGGTGGGAAGGTATCTGCCTCTTGATGAAAGAACTTGCATCGTCGACCCTGGTGCTTTGCATCTTGCAGCAGGTACAAATGGTGCTGTACTGGCATGGCGATGTGTTTGCTGCTGACCATCCTACTGGTAGTACTGAAAGAGGGGGCGGTAGGCACATCTGATCCTGTAGGTTGCCACTTGTTCTAGTTATTTACAATATAGTGTTTTCTCTAGTATGTGTTGTCGAGAGATATATATACATACACACTGAGCCACCCAAATCAGAGTAGCACATTCTGGATCCTGTAGAAGGGTGTGTTTAGGTCATCTAGGTGAAAAGGTGTGACACCCGGCCCAAATTGGATATGGCCCAGTTGTGGCTCATTAGTGCAGGTGCACATGTTTAGTACCACATTGCTAGTTGAGCAAGGGTGGAACCAGCTTATAAGCCTTTGTCCTCCGGCCATAGCACCTTCGGGTTAACCCTTTTACACGAAGCGAGGACGAAAGTGTAAGCAGGGTGCTATGTGTAAGCGGGCGAGCCCCTACGGAAGGGCGGCGCTGTGCAGTGTTGGAGGACGGGGTGTTACAAGTGGTATCAGAGCCGACCCTCGCGGTTGCGCGTACGGGCGCAGTGTGCAGGCGTATGGCGCATGGCGCGTGTGTGCCCGGGATGGGACACACGGCATGGCATATGCCGGGCCCTGGACGTACGGTCGTGCGCTAAGAGGGGGCGGTCTGCTGGGACATTTGCCCAAGTGTGGGTGAGCTGGTCCGACGAGTACGTCGGGTTCTTTGAGGGGGGGGTGTATGTGACACCCGGCGCGGCCCAAATTGGATATGGCCCAGTTGTGGCTTATTAGTGCAGGTGCACATGTTTAGTACCACATTGCTAGTTGAGCAAGGGTGGAACCAGCTTATAAGCCTTTGTCCTCCGGCCATAGCACCTTCGGGTTAACCCTTTTACACGAAGCGAGGACGAAAGTGTAAGCAGGGTGCTATGTGTAAGCGGGCGAGCCCCTACGGAAGGGCGGCGCTGTGCAGTGTTGGAGGACGGGGTGTTACAAAAGGAATACATCCAGGGAAAAAGTCAAAGTCCACGATTATATTGATGGTTAGAAATGGAAAACTCAACACTGAAATTAACCAACAAATGTCCATGTAATAGATTACTGATATGAACTTATCAAGTACCACATACTACGAGATGGATTGCATCAACTTATTTCATCTAGAGAAGTGATGCTTTAAATCATAATATTAAAACTCGCCCTTTTTCCATCGTACACGCTGAAAATTACCCACGCCGGTTCTAGTGCAATCACCACTGTGACTGGTTACAGACGATCATGGCCTAATCAGCCAAGAGAGAATCATGCAGGAACCAGATATTCATGTTGACTTCACGAATTTACACTAATCCATTCTCCTAGCATGCCATTCATGCATGGCGCCAACTACTCTGCAGCATCGATCACACCATAAACAACAGAGAGGACAGCACACATGCGTGCCGGGTCACTGATTATCTCTGCAAGCAAGAATTACATGTGGCCAATAGCCCAAGAGACACCGGTCATTTTTTTTGGAGTTAACTCCAATAAATATGGGAACCATGGTCATTATACCTCCATACTAAAATGTCCTAAATTCCTAAAATGTCTTTTTTTAGACAGATGGAGTTGGAGTAGGTCACATCTCAAAGGATATTAAAATGTATATGGGAACTGAAATGAAAAGGCTGGAATTTCTCTCAGTTTCAGATTTTTGCATTAGGGCACCTCATATACGTTCTTTAGTTTAGCTTACAACCACTACCCCAAAGAAAAATAACTGGCATCTTAATAAATCCCCGGTCAATACAACCAAGGCCATCGATCTCATTTACCTAGCTAGTAAAGTTCTACATGAGCTAGGCTAATAAAAATTACAAGGTGCCATATTGTACCATTATCTAAATTTATAGGGAAAAGGAGGCTCCAGGAATTCAAACTCATGCAAAGGTAAAAATTATTGAACCAAGTGCTCATGTGTTTCACAGGAAATTAAAGATGTCTACAAGTCGAGTTGAGGATATTACATTGATATAGAAGTACATATAAATGCCTATGTTTCCATTGTTCGACTAACAGAGAGTATGGTACCATTTCAACGTTTTGCATAATCAAAATGGTTTCACTTCATGGTAAGGAGTTAACGCTAAAGTGTAAAATTACGTTCTAACAAAATACTCTTTAATTTGCAGAAGTATCTCCAAAGCATTACTGACAACTTTGATCATGGTAGATGGCATCAATTTATTAACAATATAATGTTGCTATTTTTTCTGTAACACATTGTGCTAATAAGATTGATAAAGAAAGCTTTATTAATTTCAATATTGGCAGTCATCACTATACCTAGTAATCATCCAGTAAACATAACAAAGCCAAGCAAACTATGGAATCATATTTACAGGGAAACTGGTTCCTGATAATAAGATTGATGAATGGAATGTTACATTCTTGGAATCTTGGTTAATCCTTAGTTCTGTTAACAAAACGTCGCTGGGATGAAAATATAGAATGTGGTGAACGGGGATGGTAGAAGAGACAGCGAGAAGTGGGGGAAAATGATTCAATAGTAGAAGTAGTGAGACGAATAAGCACATGGAGAGGGGATGAGGTTGAAGAAAGAATTAAGAGGCCCAAGTGTACACGGGCATCACATCTCTGCAAAATCTGGTGGTTTGATGTGGAGGCAGCAGGATTAGCTGACCTAAATCCACTATGCGCGAACCACGACCAGCACGCGGGGGGCCTCCTTCCTTAGAGCAAGTCCTTAACCCTCATGATGGCCCGTGCCAGTGCATCACGTGGATTCTTCCTTCAAAAAACATAAATGGAATTCTTAATCACAAATATCAGCAAGATTACTACTAATCATCTATGCAATTAATTATAAAAATAAGAGAAAAGTGCACCGCTGGTCCCTAATCTTGTGCGGCTGTCTCACCCTAGTCCCCAAACGCGCAAATCGCTTTGTTAGGCCACTAATTCGGGTCTCATTAGCGTCCAATTGGGCTCTAGCACGCGTTTATCAGGTGAAGTGGCTATGCCACCGTGTCGCAAACGTGGCAGGGAGAGGGGTGGGCTTGTTTAATTTGCAAAAGGCCCTCAGAATAGTCATTCCCCTCATTTATCCCCTCGTTTACCTCTCCTCTCTCGGTCTGTGTTGTTTCCGCCGGGTCAAAGTCGACGAGGTCGAGGAGGGTGGAGGCGGCGATTGGGGGAGGCTTGGAGGCGGCGATCAAGGATGAACGGAGGGAGCGCGAAGGGAAGCAAACGAAGCTGGAGCAGCCCGCCGCCACGACGGGATGGTGGCGAGGTTGCGAGGCAAAGGGGAACCGGCTCCGGAATACGGTGAGTTGATCTTTTCCGCCGCCAAATTGTTGGTAGGGTTAGGCTTAGGGATTGATTGGGCTATAGGATGCGATTATGGAGTACTCAGTAGAAAAACATGGATTTGGCAGATGGGATTGTGGTTTTGGGATAAATTGTTAGGGTTTTGGAAATTGTGGGAAATTTTGAACTTTGGAGAGGTAGTAGCTGATCTGTGCATGTGCAATGTAGGTCCTGGTTCAGATGAGTTCAGTATTGAGTTTCACCATGGGGGTTTCTTTATTGGATATGATCAGCTAAAGTCTTATGTGGATGAAAAGATCGACTGGTTTGATGGCATTGAAACTGATACATGGAGTCCAATGTGGTTTGAGGATTTTCTTGAGCGGCTTGGTTATGTGAGCAATACTAGCGTGAAGTATTATTGGTTGTTACCAGGGAAGACCTTAGCTGATGGACTGAGAGTGATAGCTTCAGACCATGAAACCACTGTGATGGCCTCAGTGGTAGAGAAGTTCAGGACTCCAGTTGTTGATCATCATGACAATGTAGTAGGTCTTGATTGGGATGATGTGGTTGCCAATCCAGTATCTAATTTGCGTAAGGTTATAAGTCCAAAAAAGGTTGAATTTCTTGACGGAAAACAAGGTGGGAAACTACCAGTGTTCTATACTGATCTGAAGAAAGGTAGAGTTGAGGAAGATGGTCCTAGCAATGTAGACTATGAAGAGGTTGCTCATGATTAGGAGTTCATAGACAGTGACAATGACATAGATGGCAGTGATGAGGACTTGTTTGAGGATGCTGTTGAAGTGGATGTGAAGGGTTTGAAGGACAACAAAAAGGAAAGAGGAAGCAAGCTTAAATCATATGAGATAAACAGACCTGCACATGTCATTGATGAGGATGACACTGATGATGAGGGCTTGGAGCTACCAGAGTCAGATGGAGAAGAGAGGCTAAAGTTCAAATCCTGGAAGGAAGAGGACATGAACAATCCATCTTTCTTTGTTGGACAAGTGTTTCCATCTGTTCAAAAGCTGAGAGAGGCAATAACAGAATACAGTGTGAGGAACAGGGTTGAAATCCTGCAGCCCAGGAATGACAACAGAAGGCTAAGGGTCATTGTGCTGAAGGCTGCCCATGGACCCTATATGCATCAATGGATAGCAGGGTGAAGTCATTTGTTGTGAAGGCATACTATGGTGTTCACAATTGCCAGAAACAATGGGTACTTAGAAGGTGCACTTCTAGGTGGTTGGTTAGCAAGTACGCTGATTTGTTCAGAGCCAATGAGAAGATGAGCATCACCAGTTTTGGCAAGACAGTCCAAAAATATTTGAACTTGACCATTTCCAAAAGCAAACTTGCTAGAGCAAGAAGGCTGATCTTGAGTTGCATTCATGGTGATGAGGTCCAGCAGTACAATTACTTGTGGGACTATGGGACAGAGTTGAGGAGAAGCAATCTTAGGAGCATATTCTATCTAAACCTTACTAACAACTTATTCAGTACATGTTATATGTCACTGGATGTCATATTAAGACCAAGTTTGGAGGACAACTTTTGACAGCAGTTGGCATTGATCCTAATGATTGTATTTATCCAATTGCAATGGCTGTTGTTGAGGTAGAGTCACTTGCATCATGGAAATGGTTTTTGGAAACTCTAAAGGATGATCTGCACATAGATAACACATATCCTTGGACAATTATGACAGACAAGCAAAAGGTATTTGATCTGTGCACCATCAAATAACAATATATGTTACATGGGCATCTTGAAATGTCAATATTTGTTATGTGCATCTTTAGTAACTATAACGATTTTTTATCTTTTTGCACTGTGCAGGGACTTATCCTAGCCGTGCAGCAGGTGTTCTATGAATCAGAACACATGTTCTGTGTGAGGCACCTTTACTCAAACTTTCAAGAAAAATTCAAAGGTGAGATTCTTAAGAATCAGTTGCGGGCTTGTGCAAGGTCTTCTTCAGTTCAGCAGTGGACTAGAAACATGGAGAAGATGAAGTTTTTGAATGAGGATGCATACAAATGGTTAGAGAAGATGGCTCCCAACACATGGGTGAGGGATTCCGAGTTCCCCAAATGTGACATATTGTTGAACAACAACTGTGAGGTGTTCAATAGCTACATATTAGAAGCAAGAGAGCTCCCAATTCTTAGCATGTTTGAGAGGATAAAGTGTTAGCTCATGACAAGGCACTTCAACAAGCAGAAAGAGTTGGTAGAAGAAATTAAAGGAAGCTTCTGCCCTAAGATCAGGAAGAAAGTGGCAAAAAAATGCTGAATTTGCCAATTTGTGCTATGCTATGCCCTAAGTATCAGAACATTGTTGACACTAAAGGCAAGACTTGTGACTGTAGGAAGTGGCAACTGACTGGTGTGTCTTGTTGCCATGCAATTGCTTGTTTAAGGCATGAGAGGATTAGGCCAGAATCAGTGCTTCCTAGTTGCTATTCAGTGGAGACTTTCAACAAGGCCTATGGGTTCAACATATGGCCTTGCAAGGACAAAAGTGAGTGGACAAAAGTGAATGGTCCAGAAGTGCTTGTGGGATATGGGTACCCCTGGGCCCACTACCGACCGGGTAGCCAGTCGGCCTGGTCCCACGTCTGACAAGGATGTGGGCCGACCCCAGGTCGGCCCACAAGGATCCCTGGCTTAATGGATAAGGATGGAGAAGACTTGGCTCACAAGGCATGAGGTGAGATGTACTCGGATCCTGCCCGGATATTTCGGAGATTACATGACAACCGACTCAGATTAGTTTCCTAGTCAGAGCCGGATACAATTAGAGATAACCGACTTGTAAACCCTAGGCCGTCAGCCTATATAAGGCGGCCTAAGTCGACCCCTCCAGGCATCGGATCCCATCTCATTCTTCCTCCCATTGTAACCACGAACTCGCCGTTATTCTCCGGAGTTGCGCCGAGCAGAGCAATATAGCACCACCGAGCACAGGACGTAGGGTATTATACCTCCGGGTAGCCCAAACCTGTATAATCCCTGTGTCCCTGTGTTACCTCGAGCTCCCTAGTCTTGCGATTGCCCTTTGCCTACAAATCTACCATCTGGGTACCCCTGGGTGGACTGCCGGACGATAAATCCGACAGTGCTCCCTCTAGTTTATGAGAAAATGGTAGGCAGGCCACCTAAGTCTAGAAAGAAGCAACCTCAAGAAATACAAGGTAAACATGGTCCTAAATTGTCTAAGCATGGGGTCACAATGCATTGCAAGTACTGCTCAGGGGCTGACCACAACACTAGTGGTTGTAGTATGAAAAAAATGGGGTTCACTTCAGAAGAGGCAAAGAAGCTTGTTGCACACACACAAGCTCAACTGCAGCTTGAGGCTGAACAAGCCGCTATGCAAGCTGCTACACATCAATCCCAACAAATTGTTGTGTTAGATGCTGCTGAGACTGCTGCTAATCCTATCAACCAAGTACAATTACTTCTCCACCTATAATACTTGAGCATGTTTACTTCATCACATCATACATTGTGTGTTACATATAATTGATTTAGACCATCACACAAGAGGATGTAGAGGTGCCAGTCACATAAGCAAGTACAACCTTGTTGAGTCAGATGCTTTCACAGGTACTGGTTTCTTGCACAGTTTTCTTTCACACTTGTTTTCTGATGACTTAGCACTTGTTTTCTTTCACACTTGTTTTCCAGGATAAATTGAATCTACATTTCAATACAGTCAACCTATTGGTCCACTACCTGATAATCAGTACATCATCTCCAATCAACCACTACCAAGGCCTACCCCATTGACAACAAACACCAAGGCAAGCAAGGCAACAACAGCAAAGAAGAGGAAGGCATCCACATGCGAAGATGCTGGTGCTGCAAAGAAGACCAAGGCCACCAAAAGAAACAAGACAAACTAAATGTGCCTATGACTTTTGAGTGTTGAACTTCATACTTTTGTGCAAGATATGAAACTTTTTGTTTTGCTTTTGTGTATAATAGTGAAAGCAAAATAGGTTTAGTCTGATCAGTTAGCACTTATGTGTAGGGTTATGCATCAAAGCAATCTGGATGCTACAAATCTTTTGTACATGATGATCAGTTACCACTTATGTGTGGGGTTATGCATCAAAACAATCTGGATGCTACAAATCTTTTCTAAATGGTGACAAATCAACACACTGAAGCCTGATGCTTCATTTAGCTTTTTCATTCCTTGCTGACATTATTCATGAATGATAGCAAATTACAATTTCATTCCATTTCAACTTCACAGTCTATTGTTGACGCTCGTTAGCGACACCTTTTTAGTGCTAATTAAGTGATGTTTTGGGACCAATTCATATACTAACCTGCCACTTGGCACTTGAAATAACCCCGTTTTCGCATATGCATGTATTTTTGGAGGATTTTGGTTTATGCAGGTTTTTGAGCTATAAATGAGCACTTTTGGTTGAAGACCAAGGTCATGCGTAGCATGGAGGAACATGAAGGCAAAGGACCTAATACAACTCGGATTTCATTCGCTCTCATCTATGGTGAACCAACCTCCAAGAATGTGGAAGGGCAAAGACTTGAAGATAAGGTCGGATGACTTCGGGATCAAGGCAAATCAGGCAGACATATGGAAGGTTATCAAGACCTAATCTTATCCCGAAGCAACCGACGTCAAATACCCACATGCATTAGCAAATCAATTCCTGGAGGATCAAGGAGCTTGCACGCAAAAGATGAGGCCCAGGCGGGCCAAAAAGGCCCTAGGCCAGCCGGCCCAAGACCTATGGGGCCGACCGACCTAGCTCCTTTTTGCGCCGCATCGACCTCCCCTTCAAGCTAGGGTTTTCTTGGACTATTTATAGCCCCGGTACCCCGAAGGCACGAACATTAATCCATCAGAAGTCGGCGAAAACTAGGGCATACACCAATGGGAGACGAGGGTCACTGCAAGTCTTCGAATGTACCTAGGGCATGGCCTAGGCCAACCCTAGCCGCCATGGCCTCCCTGCGCGGTTGTACCACGGCGGAGCTTAGGAGTCAAACCCCAAGATTCATCGGGGTATGTACACACACGATGGTGATATCAATCTAATCTCTATTCTAGTTGTCTCAACCTTGGTCTACTTTATTGGATGCTTTATATTCATATGCACGGCCGTCATATGTTCTTAGTAAGATTAGATCTAATTATGGTGATTAGTCCATATCTTGCGGATACATTGAAGTAGCGCGTTCTAGCTAGTCCGTCGATTACCCCGGTGTGGTGACAGCATGTCGGAGGGAAAAGTTCTAGTGACGACGTGATGTTGAGTTGGATCAATGACGAGTACGATGGGAGTTGTCGCAGCCACTACAAGAGGAAGCTCGTTGAGCGCTTGCTAGTTGTTTGGGTAAAGCTTTGGGAAACCTTAGGCATTGGCACGCACCTCGCAGAGGTGACCATTGGAAAGTAGGCTGCTTGCGAGCCGCCTTTCAGAGAGAAGACTCGGGTACCTTTGGTAGAGATACAATCTATGGTTTTGATCACCTTTTAACTAAGAGCTTTACCTAGAGACGATTAGGCCTTCGTTAACCTTGGTTATGTTATCTTTGCTTATACTTCCGGATGAGATCAACCCTACACTTCACTCATATATATTTGGTTTACCTTAATATGCAATCTACGCTTAATGTTGGGATTAGATCTGTTAGATTAGATGGAAAACCCTAGGTAGTTCATTGTCGATCCACGGATTGATAAACCTTGGATGGAATACTCTAAGGGAAAAGCTATGATGATCCGTGCGCTTGCGGTTCACAATTGGCGCGTCTATGGACCGTCAACAGTCTATCAAATATGTTCCACATGACAAGAATGCAGCAAACATAGAAGATACACTTCAAAACACTTAGGATTTCTTTGCCTATTCGAACTAAAGCTCTGATCTGAACAGCTAAATCTTCTTCCATGTTCTGCTTCTCAACTTTCTTCATCTTGTTCTGTTCTTCCACCAAATTGTTCTGCTTCACTTCTTCCTTAATTCTCTTCTACTTTTTTTTGTCAGCATCTCTAATTCTAGCCTGCTTCTTCACCACCTTCACGTAATCCTCCTCCGAGAACTAGAATGGGCAACCACTTTGCACATGACACATCAAAGAACTCAAATCAAACCAAATTGAAACAAAATGTCTTCAAATCCTTGCAAATCAGAACACATACATACCTTATGAACTGGGCACTTGTAAAATATGCGACCGTGATTCCCATTCTCATCAGTCTTCACAGCCAACTCTAGCACCGTGTGGCGTCCACATTCGGTGCAGGTGATGAGCGGAAGGGCAGGCCTCCAACGTCGGCTTTGTCGCGCAGATGAGCTCGAGTCTGCCGAGTCAAGCGCCATGAATCTACTCGCCGACGTCGATGGAGTCGCAGGGGGGGAGGGGAGAGAGAGGTGGCGCAACCAAGCGGCAGCTCGTGATGGATGGGGAATTTGGGAGCTAGGGTTTGAGTCAACGATTCGGGAGATTTCATGAATCTACTCGCCGACGTCGATGGAGTCGCAGGGGGGGAGGGGAGAGAGAGGTGGCGCAACCAAGCGGCAGCTCGTGATGGATGGGGAATTTGGGAGCTAGGGTTCGAGTCAACGATTCGGGAGATTTTACCCACTTCCCGCAGCCACATCGACTTTTCACGTCGTCGCAGATCACGGGTCTACACCCGTCAGCGACACTAATGAGACCTGAAGAGGGTTTAGGGGCCTAACAGAGCGATTTGCGAGTTTGGGGACCGGGGTGACACAGCCGCACAAGATTAGGGACCGGCGGTGCACTTTTCTCTAAAAAAAATCATCTACGCAGGCAAACTTTTGCTCACACAACAAGATAAAATGCAAAAGCAGATATGAATGCTACGCATGAAAGGGTACAAACTGATTCTGATCCGGTCCACATCTTTATATTACATTTGCTTTCACAAAATCAATTATGCATGATTACACGACTTCAACTGTTTTAAATTAAATTTACTTGGCTACGTTGCTTGTTGTCCTTATAAATATATTATCATTGGTAGTTGTCTACAATGTAAGGCTTAAAATCAAGAATGTGACACATATATATAAAATAAGGAAAACCTGCCAGTGGAACGCAGACAAATAACAATATATAGTTGACGATGAGATAGCAGACATCTTAACCGACTGATGCTGACATAATAAATAAAATGGTGAGACAAGTTTCATTTCTTAAATGATATTACCGCATCAGTAGAGTTCAATGCATGTTTTCATTTTAAAAAGATAAAACTGTGTATTTTGACCATCACTGAAAACATTGTTTCATACTGCATTGGTTTTGTAACTACCCATCCCATTACTCCACCAACATATCAAACATTTACAGGCTAAACGCATGAATATTACTTTCCTATTCTCCCTCAGTTTTGTTCAGAACTTTCCCTTTGCACTACAAACATGCATGCATATTTACAATAGTTTTATCTAAAAGCCCACCCAACTGTTTATGCACAAGTGGATTATGATGTCTTCATGCTTTGCATATATATTGTGCAATGATTAAGACAAGGACTTGGTCGAAGAGGAGTTTAAAACCTTGAGAAATTGCTTACAAACGGATGGTTCTAGGACAAATCAACTTTGAGATATCGATCGATCCATAATGGGGTACCAATTGGCCACGAAGACTCTTCTTCTCAGCCTTGTGCTCGGCGCCGTCGCCGGCAGCATAGGGCCGTGCGAGATCGTGTGGCAGGTGCCGGCCATCTATGTGTTCGGTGACTCGACCATGGACGTCGGCAACAACAACTATTTGCCGGGGAAGAACGTTCCCAGGGCGGACCAGCCCTACTACGGCATCGACATGCCGGGCTCCGGCAAACCAAATGGAAGGTTCAGCAATGGCTACAACACCGCCGACTTCGTCGGTAAGTAACAAAGTATACAATATGTACCACATCACTAATTTAGCATTCGTAGAAACATGTATATGAGCATGAGTTTGTCTGATAGTGTATATGGAATGCTTCGTTTGGTATGTTTTGAATTGAAATACATATATGCCGCAGCACAGAGCATTGGTTTCATGAGTAGCCCTCCGCCTTACCTGTCGCTGGCGCCAAGCTTGGAGAATCTGGTACTGACTGCCATGACCACTGGTGTGAGCTATGCGTCTTCAGGAGCCGGCATCCTGGACTCCACTGTAAGTGAACTGTATCCTATGGTTGAAACAAAACAAAAAAAATACTCAGCGTGCTGACTAGTGAGAAGCTGTGTGTGTATGGATGAAGAACGCGGGCAACAACATCCCGTTGTCGAAGCAGGTGGAGTACTTTAAGGCCACCTGGTCTGAGATGGTCGCTAGCAAGGGCTCCGACGCCGTGCGCGCCCTGCTGTCCAGCTCCGTCGTCCTCATCGGCCTCGGCGGCAACGACCTGTCGGCGTTCCCTGCAGGCCAGCAGAGCGACGTCGCCGCGTTCTACCGCATCCTCATCTCCAACTACTCCACCGCCATCACGGTGAATTGAAGCTGCTAGAAGAGCACCTGATTTATAGCTTTGATTCCTTAATTTGCCATGGATTATGTTTTGCAGGAGCTATACACGATGGGGGCGAGGAAGTTCGCCGTGGTCAACGTCGGGGTAGCCGGGTGCCTGCCGGTGGCGCGAGTGCTGGACCCCGCCGGCGCGTGCTCGGGCAGCCGGAACAAGCTCGCCGCCGGCTTCAACGACGCCCTCCGGTCCCTGCTCGCCGGCTTGGCCCCAAGGCTGCCGGGCCTCGTCTACTCCATCGCCGACTCCTACGGCATCATGGTGGACATCTTCGCCGATCCACCGGCCTCGGGGTTCACCGACGTCTCCAGCGGGTGCTGTGGCTCCGGCCGGCTCGGCGCGGCGGGCTGCCTGCCGACGTCTACTCTGTGTGCCAACCATGACCAGCATTACTTCTGGGACGGCATCCACCCTTCCCAGCGGGCCGTGGCGCTCAGAGTCCAGGCCTTCTATGACGGCCCGGCCCAGTACACTACACCCATCAACTTCAAGCAGCTGATTCAGACGAGTTGACAGTGGCGGACCTAGGTTTTTGATATAGGGTGTGCCGGGGTGGAACTGGAAGGGGCGACGGCTCACGGCGGCGGGGTCCTGGGGGCGACGCCGCGACACGGGGAGAGAAGGGGCGACGGCTGAAACGACCCGGACCCATATTTCTATGAATCCGAATCCCTGTACCATTGTGTTAGTCCCAGGATCAACAGCTAACACGTACAGAACTCATTCCAGCGGAATATCACATCCATTCTTCGAATAAAAGTATAAAACATTACATTGAAGTCTTACAATAGTGGATAACTCTGGAAGTACGTTTAATACAAGCCCTTTGGGCTAAATGCGACAAAAAGAAATACTAAGCGAAGCGGTAGCTAGTCTTCTGTCTTGGCGGTCATCCCCACAGGCTCTTCAGCTTGAGCATAGCAGCAACCTCAATAGAACCAACCATCAGCATGGTTGCCTTACTCACTCTCGTATCCTGCATCATCATAAGCTGTTCCTAAGGAATGGAACAGTTCCACGTCACCATCCGTAATGCAAGCTTTAAGTGGCCTAATTCTAGTATAAGAAAATATCAAGGATAGGCTTAAGGTTAATCCTATGCAAGCAGCATCTTCATCCCAAAACCATTCTCACATCACCTACGAGCAATCCTGGCTCACCAGGTACCCGTCACCAAAATCTTCCACTCATCACTCTCTAGGCGATGTGAAAGCTCCCACCCTTCACATCTCAACTGCCCGAGGCAGGCCCTACTCTAGAGGGGAGGTAGAAATCCCTAAAACAATGGCGGATTGTGTGAAATTCATTGGAGCATCCATTGCCCGCGGACGGCGGCTATATATAGATTAGACTCTGCAGAGTTTGTACACCTGGACCCACTCGGGCTGCAAGTCGGTCATGACCCGACTGAGACACAACCCACAGCACAGACCCTAGCCAGTGAACGGTACCCTCCTGCTTTTCCCGGCCTAGGATACACTGAGGACGCAACTCGGTGTCCGAGAACTGTGATGGCCTGCCCCGCGGTGGCCAATCCCGGGTCCGAGCCTCTCGGGGAACAAAGGTCTTCCAGCCTTTTCCCCTTACACTTCCGCTAACTCCTACAGTCCGGGTACCGCACTTAACTAGGCTGGCTGGAACATCCCCCGTAGATGTAAGTGGTGTGTACGAAGTTCAATGAACCAGGCAATCCAACTCGGTTTTTGGTGCCGGGGTGAGCGTCACCGTCAAATTGCGTATCCACCTCCAGTGGTCCGCATCGCGCACCCATTACAGGTATTGCCGCCATACTCCTCAAGTAACACAAAGAACATGTACCCGCCACAGGTACCACACAGGATGTGCCCAAGCACACACCCCAAGCCCTCGATACGAAGATCGAGTTAATCTGCTCACCCCCGCAAAGTTCCCAAAACCCCTTACTCCTTTCCCGGGTTTTTGCCCCACACACGCCAAGAATCCTATCACAACCATCCCATAACACATGCAAGCATCGCATCAAAGTAAAGCAGGTTTATCAAGGAATACGGTATTTAAACAAGGCTATGCAATAGGACAGGATCATCATCATGCGGTAAAGTAAAGCACTAGCATACTAGTTGCAATGCCTAAATAGGATTCAAAGACGGATGGGCGTGAACCTTGCGTTAAGTAGTGGTACTCTTCAGCTTGTTCCTCAGTGAAGTGGTAGAAGACGTCTCTTCCTGGATCCTCCTTAGCTGATCCTAATCACCAGAAATAAAATACATCGGACCTATAATCAAATAAACTCCAAAGAAGAAGCAAGAAGAGCCAAAAGCACTCAACTCCTGTTCTAACGCGTAGAGCATGATTTTAGGAATTTATAGAAACTGGTTTCATAATTTTCTGAGCTAGGATGAATTTATTATGAATTTTCTTAGCTAAAACCTATTTCTGAAATTCCGAAAAAGAAAAAGAAAAGACAGTGACACGTGGCAGCACCAGGGAGCGACACGTGTCAGTTCCAGAGCGCGCCACGTGGCATGCTGACGTCAGCATGACGTCATCAGTGGGGTCGGCCACTGCTGACGTCATGATGACGTCAGCGTTGACCGGTCAACGGTCAACGGTCAACGGTGGGGTCCACAGGTCAGCGGGTTACTGTGTATGACAGGTGGGGCCGGCTTGTCAGTGACTGGGTGAGGCTGACGTGTGGGACCGGGCTGTCAGCTGGGAAAAAGGAAAAGGCCGGTGATTGGGCTGATCTCGGGCCGGATCTCTCGCGGGCTTCGGTCCAGATTGAGATCGGATTCGTGGGCTTCGAGGATGCGGCCCACGGCCATTTTGGCGGGCGAAGGACGAAACAGGGGCGACGCGGGTCCACCCGGCAGCGACTCACGCGACCGGGCCCGCGGGTCAGCGACGGGGTTCGGGGCGCGGGATCCTGTGTGGGTTTTGCGGCTTGGCTTCGGTGTGGTCTCCGGTGTGGCTTGCCCGCGGCGTTCACGGCGCGTTCCAGAGCGCGGCACGGCGGCGGTTCGCGGGGCACGGCGGTCAAGGGCATCGGAGTCATCACGTATGCGGCCCGGACCTCCTGCCCGAGGTGCACAACGTGATCAAGACGGCTCAAGGAGTACTCGACGCAAAGCAGGGGAAAGGCGAGCGCGGCGGTCACGGCGAGCGCCGAGCGGCGGTAAGGATTCAAGGCGGCGGAGCTCCTCGTGCGTGACTCGGGCCTCCTGCCCGCGGTGCGCACGCGAAGGGAACAAGGACATGGGTTCGGAGAAGATCAAGAGGGGTCTGTGTGCTAGAACGGCGAGCGACGCGGCGTGTTCCGTTCATGGCGAGCACCGGGCGGCGAACGGAGACAGAGGAAAGGGAGGGCTCGGTTGGAGAGGTTCCTGCAGGGGTTTGGTGGCGGCTCGAAGGCCGGTCAAGCAAGTGATTCACAGGAGCGATTCGGAGGTCACACATCACACGGAGCGGAACAGATGTCGTGCGCGGCGGCGCGGACCAGGGCATGGCGTGTGACGGGGAGAAGAGAGTGAGGACTTACGGCGGGGTTGGAAGAAGAACGTGAGGCCGAACGGGATGTAGTGCTCGCGGTACGGCTTCTCGGCGCGTCCTTCTCGCTCTCCTTGGCGCGGCGGCGTGGGGCGGCGACACGGCGTCGAGGGCGGCTCGGGCGGCGTGGCGTCCTCCTCTTCAAGCGGCTCCCCTCCTCCACTCCTCCTCCTCCTCCTTGGTTCCGAACCGGGGTGGCTTGGGAAGAAAAGGGCAGGGCTCCGCCCGGGGATTTGGGATTGGCCGAAAGGAAAGGGGGAGAAGGGGGTTTTGTAGGCGAGCTCGGCTTGGGCGAGGGGTTGGGGTTTCCGTGGGAGCCAAGGGAGCGCGGGGAACAGGAGCACGTGGGTGTGGGGCCGGCGGTTGCGGGCTCGCGCGATTCGCGGCGGGCGGAGCGGCTGGCGCGCGCGCGGGCGGGAAAGAGGGCGAGGCTGCGCGGCGGCGTCACGCGGGCGAACGGGGAAGAAGAAGCACAGGTGCCGTGGGACCCGCATGTCGGCGAGGGAAGAAGCGGCGCGGCGTCCGTGCGCGGAGTGGGCCGGCGCGCGTGTGTTGGGCTTGATGGGCTGCGAGGTGGGCCGCGCGCGGGGAAAAGGGAAAGGGGAAGTTCGGGCCGGTGCTGGACTTTGTGGACTGGGCCGGAAGCTTGGGGTTGGGCCAAGAGATGGGAACGGGCCGGCTAAAGGGAGTTTAGGCCTGTTAGTTTATTTAGGATTTGAATTCATATTTGAACGGTTTGGATTCAAATATGAATTCCACTCAAGCATTCATATAAAACCAAAGAAAGCCAAAACACTCTAGCATAATAATTACCCTAATGCAATGCACATGAATATTTATTAGGAAATTTTTGAGAGAGAGAAGTATTATTCTTGGAGTTTACACACATGTTGCACAAAAATTTTAAGTTCACCAAAATTACAAACTAGGGATGTTACAACGGCGGCGGGGGTTCTGGAGCGACGCGCGACGGGCGAAGTAGGCCTGGAGGGTTTTTTTGCTCAGTAGCTCAGGTGACAGGCCGAGCAGGAGCAGTGGGCTGGGCGATTTTTTTTTACATGGACTTGGCCCATTTCTTAGGGTGTGCCATGGCCCATATGGACCACCCTGTAGGCCCGCCCCTGCGAGTTGACAACTGTATTTGCTCACCGAAGTATTCAATCCTTTCATTGATAATATACTCAATCATGAAGCTCCAAATTAACGTCAAGATCATATCAATTGCACGCACTACTCCAATTGTTTGCATGTGCTGGTCAGCAGGGATGGCAGCAGCTCGTTACCACACTAAATAAATAAGTTATGTTGTTTCGGTTTTCTAATTTGATTCAACGGAAAATACAGAAAGTTTGTAATAATTTAGAGGCTATGTACACTTAATGTAGAGGTTGGACTATACCACAACACTAAATTAGCGACTGTAGTTGGTTGGTAAAAAATGAAAATTAGCATTAGAGCTTCAGTCGGTATAACTTACCATCGCACTGTTAGTCGTTGAATCCGTTTTTATCAATGGATCATCGGTCGGTATATATCTAGTACATATATGATTAAGCATCAGGTGCTATACATGGAAATATAGACTACCCATTGGTCGGTATAGCCATGGGCCAAAAATTAGAAGGCCCAGTAAACCCAGAAAGTGGTGATAGCCCAATAAAACTTGTCATCCCCACCTTTCAATAACCCTAGCTTGCCGCCTCCAACCCCATCCATCGCCGACTCCTCTATAGTTGGTAATCGGGGGCTGTGGTATAGTGCTGGAGATGGTTGGTGGATTATTTACATCACGTGCTATGATCAAATCATTAAACCCACCCCATGAATTATGCCAAATAAAAGCGCCATAGACCTTTCTTGCTGCCTGTGCCAATTGCCTCGACGATAAATAGTATGAAGCATATCGTTTGCTTTTGTGATGTAGACCTTGAGCAAACTAACATCCACATGTTCATGGTAGAACTACGTACATCATCCAGTTAGAAGATAAGGCTGATGAGCAGGATAGTTTTCAGGGTTTGCCTATCTGAAAATTGCATGAATAATAGGAAGTGGAGGCGTCGGGACACAAGTGCTCGTATGCTGTCTGGCCTATTGCCCATCACACCGAGCTTCCTCGAAAGTGGCATTAGAGAATCATGCACAAAATCGAGGTAGATGCCCAATCTAGTACACTTACCAAAACGGTCTCGCTCGACGATGCTGATGCGCCAGCTAGATGACGGCGGATGAGTCGATGGGGGAGACGAGCTTATGCTCGCAGCCTGGGGCTGAGGCGATGGGACTACTGCTGATTCTGTGAATTTATTTTACGCAAACCCTTAGTTTGGTCATGACCAAAGAGCAATTCAAACTAACCAAAACCGAAAATGCTCAGTGTTTGTGTTTTCTAGATGAATTTAAGTCTAGTTTCAGATAACCAAAATTTATTAAGATTCAGATAGATTAATATAAAAAGATTGCATCCCATTGAATCACAAGGTATGGTGTGATGCAATGGTTAGGTGGGTATCATGCGAATCAAGAGGTCACAGTTAAAAAATTGTGACATTTGGAGGAGAGGGTGGCCTGATTCATTGGAGGCTCCCATTCGAGCATAAATTTTTTTTTGTCATCTGGTATTTTTATGCGGTTTTTGAAATTATTTTAATTGGTGATGAAAATCACTTTGGCCAGTGTCCCCTTAAACTGGCGGTGATGGGGTTAAGAACCGACGGTGGTAAGGTTTGTGTAGTGTAGTGTTGTACTGGGATTGATTGGTTAGTTTGGTCATGACCAAAGAAAAAATCAAGCTAACCAAAACCGAATTGCTTGGTATTCGTGTTTTCTCCATGAATTTAAGTTTATAATTTCAGATAACCGATGATTTTTTTTTGAAACCAATGGAACGAACCCAACTAATAGTTCATCGCTCACCAAAAGTCCACCCCTATCAGCCATTGCTATGATTTATTTCCCATCTAATAATGTCCTCCCGTATGCTATTGTGTCAGTGCCACGCTACTGCTACTGAAAGATGCTACAACATTTCTCCATGAAAAGCACTAATATTTAGTGTCAATTTTGAGTACAGGCCATGTGGTGACTGATTACATTTTATACTACCTACTTCAAAAACCAGTAAGACCTACCGGGAGGGGTTCGAACCCCCTCTGAGATGCGTGGCCATGGAATTAACTCAACCGTCTCCTTCTCCACATCTTATTACTCCAAAGAGTCATGATTTGAGTCCTAAGCCTGCTGAAAGACGTGCTGTTAGCCAACGCGAGTCATCAGTATGCAGGGAATAGGGTAGGTTAGCATACATAAAGGACGTGATATTGAAGCCGGCCCCTCAATACTCTTTACCTATCAATGCCTACAAAATGACTTTCTTTTGCTTGGTGTCCCAGCCACACCAGATTATTTGACTTCTCTGGTGATTACTCTGTTACCATATCGCTGATCAAGTGTCGCCTTCATCAATTATTTGCTATGAAGGCGCTGACGCGCCCAGTTATTGATTCATGGACAATCTCTTTTGAAAAAACATGTCCGCTCATTGTTTGTGATAAATAGCAGTCGTCTCCACGCCATAGTTGGTAGAGGGAGCAAACAACATAACCAAGCTCGTCTCGTATGGATGCAATTGAGCATCAGCACGAAAATTGTTGACTGGCCAAAATATAGTTTTTTCATGTACTTTGTGGTATGCATATAATAATAAGGAGGTCATTTATGTTTGGTTGCTAGCCACAACTTACCACACTTAACCTTAGGCAAGTGTGGCAAGCCATAAAAAGTGTGGCAAAGAAAATTGTAGCCATACTTTGCCATGCCTAAAGGAATCTTGCCACTTTTATTTCTATAACATGTGGAGCCCAAAAATTTTTGCCTAAAGTTAGTTGGCAATCAAACACTAAATAACACCCCCTAGAAACAGGACGCACCAGGAATGCGTAACCATTAACCACCTATCTGTTGTCAAGACCTTAGTTGATGCAAGGTCATGCTACAGTAGCTAAGAGAGGGTTGAGACTTTGCAGAATGAAAATATTGAGCTCAAATAATGTTTTCTTTAATTTGCACCTTGGTACCTAGAGATAAATAACAGGTTCATCGGTACCACATGCTTCTTGAGGTTGGACAATGGCCACACGCCCACACATACCGCAAATCTTCTTTCCATACATTGTCTTTAACATGGGTAACCGCAAATTCTATGATCAATCGAGTTTGCAGTTAACATACTAGTCATGTTATTTAGAAAGTAATTAAATCATATTTGCATTTATACGTAACACCTTAAAAATGACTTTAAGATAAGTAGTAATTAATTTATTTAATTATTTTTATGTTCATAATTTATATAGGGGGAATATGAATTTTTTTGGATAACTAAAATCAAATATAAGCTATTAGAAACATGTGCATTCACGCTGCTGCATTTATTTTAGTTGTGGGCTGTTCAAAGTATTGGATTTGAATTTATATTTAAATCCTATTTTGAATTTGCTTTGATTTGAGCTATAGTTTAGTTTTAACAGCATGAGTTCGAGTTTGCTCACTAAACTCTCAGCCCAATTTGCCTTTGCCCCTCCATCTTTACCTGCAGCTCGCTTTCCACCCCTCCCTTCTTCTCCTTTCCCCGCGGCCTAGGCGACCTTCTGGCCCAGCTCTTGCCCGCCTCTTTTCCCCGCTCGTCAGCCCCATCTCGTTCATTCGGCCGACTCGGGCTCGAGTCTGAGCCACCTACACCAGCCGCCGCCCCGCTCCGCAACCGCCGCACGCGGAATCCGTACCAAGCCTCGCGCATCTCGGTCCGCCATCGACGAGGTGATCACGTCGCCGCCACTGTCGACTTCCGCCACTGGCCAAAGCACTTCCGGACCCCAACCGAGCTCCGACATTCTGCGCAGCAGCCCCTCGACCAAGATCCGACGTTCCTGAGCCCTAGCCGGACCCCAAAGCAACCCCCGCGCTGAGGACTGCCGCCGCCGTCCGCCTCTACTAGACGATCGCCGACCTCGCCGCCCATCTCTTGCCCAAAACACCCAGGTGAGCTTCATGGTCAACCCCTTTTTCTTCCCGTCCAGATCCCGTTCGAAACCGAGCACCACAACGTCGTTTCGGCCTTCGCTGGCGATGCACCGCCGCCCGGTGCCGCTCGCCGCTAGCGACCAGCGCCCCATCCTCAAACCCTATCCATCCGATCTACATCAGACGGATCAAAAGCTGTACCCCTTCGCTCCCTTAACATGTCCACCGTGGACCTAGTGGACATTGTCCACGGGCTGGTCCATCACATCTAATAGAACATTCTGTGAAGAGGTGTTGATATATTGTTGTTCTGAGCTTTTGACGAGGCATAATGACATTCACTGTTTAATTCATTGAAATAAGGACACGTTTTTGTTCCATACATCTCGATGTACAATGTCATTCATGTAGAGGGTCAGGTACTAATTAATCATAACTTATCCTGAATTGAAAA
>CM014273.1:11762561-11811310 GCA_004135705.1 Alloteropsis semialata | reverse complement strand
AATCCGGCGAGGTGCAGATAGCTTCAAGGTAACATACGCACCTTGTCTCTGCCTCCTCCTCTCTCTAGCTCCTCGCCTGTTTGACATAACCACTACGGGAAACCTCAGGTTTGCCGAGTGTCTGAAACACTCGGCAAAGGGCCAAATACACTCGGCGAAGCCTTTGCCGAGTGTTACACTCGGCAAAGAGCACTCGGCACCGCTCGGGTCGGCAAAGGGGCTCTTTGCCGAGTGTATTATTTCGGGCACTCGGCAAAGGCTTTGCCGAGTGCCTGGGCCCACACTCGGCAAAAAAGGCACATAACGGCCTTGCGGACGGCGCGCCATCGTTTGCTGACGTCACGCCGACGTGGCGGCGACGGCGGCGGACGGCTGACGGCGGGCCTTTGCCGAGTGCCACCTGGCAACACTCGGCAAAGAGCCAGGCTTTGCCGAGTGTTGCCACGCGGCACTCGGCAAAGCTCCAACCTTTGCCGAGTGTCACGGGTAACACACTCGGCAAAGCTTGAGCATAAGGCCGGCTCTTGGTGCACCTTTGCCGAGTGCCCGAAATAATACACTCGGCAAAGGCTCGGCACTCGGCAAAGGTGCACCATAATGTAACAGAAATGGCACCTTTGCCGAGTGTATGGTCAAAAACACTCGGTAAAGGGCCTCTTTGCCGAGTGTACACTCGGCAAAGGTGCCAAACTGCCCCTGTTTCATTTGTTTGCTCAGGTATAACGTGCCCCCACTGAAAATACATCACAGGCAGTTCATATAGATATATATACACATTACAGGCAGTTCATATAGATAAAATCCACAACCATAAATCCACAATAACCATAGCAAATAGTATCTCATCCACAAATAGTATCTCATCCACAACCATAAATCCACAATAACAAGCACAGTAAAGTTTATTCGTTCACAAACACACTAAGTTCATAATCACAAAGTTCATAAGCACAGCATCACTGAGTAGGCCCAGGCGGTGGGCCGAACAGACTGCGGCTGAGGCGTGTCGGCATGTCTTCTTCCGCCGCAGGAGCCTCGTTCGACGCCGCCGCCGATCCAGCAAAGTTCTGCACAAGTTTTAGGACAGAAACAAAGTAGAGCTAAGTTTTCTAAGCTACGGTTGTGAATCTAAGTTTTCTAAGGTTTTCATTGATCGAAATGAAATTATAAAGTTTCAGCGGTGACTCACAGGAGAATATGTCGGAGGTGGCATCACTGGCGGGGCGAAAGTCATCGGAGGCGGAGGCGGAGATCGGCCCATGTCCCTTGCCATGCCGTTGAACCAGTTGTACCACTCGGTCATCTGCTGCATGCGGAGCCGCTCGGCCTCGTCCCGCTGCCTTTGCTCCTCGTCCCGCCGCCTTTGCTCTTGCTCCCGCCACTGCCGCTCTTCATCCAGCCGGGCCTCTAGCATGGTCGTTCTCCTCCTCTCCTCCTCTAGCTGGGCCTGCAATATTCCATCAAAGCGTTAGAATTCAACGGTAAGGAAAAATGAACTAAAGTGTAATAAAGCAGAAATAACCTGGATTAGTTGCATGTTGAAGTAGCTAGCGGTCTGCGGCTGGCGTATGTCGGGGTTAGCGCTACCGGCTTTGATCTGGGAGAGAGTGGGGGTACTGGCCGTGTCGATCGTGCTGTCACCGACGGCGTACCTCCCATGCCTCTTGCCTCCTGCCATCCTCATGATGACTTCTCCATCAAGAGGCGCGGCGGCCGGATCCCACTCAGGCCCATGCTTTTGGCGTCCCATCTCCGAGTAGGTGGTGAGGCGGGCGTGGACCATGGGATTGCTGTACGCCTCCGGCCCGGCTTCGGGGTTGTAGCGGACTTCGGACGTGGCCCTGCCCATGTGGGACACGGCAATAGCCTGGAAGTCAGTCAGCTCCTCGCCTCCATGTGCCGCCGACTACAAAACACACAAAAAAAACAATATGATTACAAATATTGCAGAATTGAGCGTTTCAATTATAAAATGAGATGTCATACCCATCTTTGTTTGTACTCGGGGAGGGTAAGGCTGCCCTGGTGGTGTGCTGGACCTGGCATCAGCAAACGGCGCTCCCGGGCAGCCAGGTGTGCCTCCATCCACTCAGGGGAGCACCAGTAGGCCACCCACTTCTCCCAAGCCTGGGGATGCGAGGCACACCACCAGGGAATCACCTACGCAGGATGATGTAGAAGAAGATTAGATTATACGTGCTTAATCATATAAGGAATCGTAATTAAAGTTTTATATTTACCGAGATGTATTGATCGTGGGTCAGGTAAATGGTTCTGGCTTGCTCTTTGGAGTACTTTGTGCCTCTGTCCTTCCAGTAGTCAATGACGGCCTGGATCCGCGCCTCGTAGTACATGTCCTTGACCAGTTTGTGAGCCGCCCTCTTTGCCTGCTCACCCGCCTCCACCTCGTGGCCCGGGGCGCATCTGTAAAAATCCTACATATATATGCGATATAGTGGTGACAAATGTAGAAAGCATGCATATATATATAGATGTGTTGAAATATGTATTGCGGGAAACACTTACCCACAGCTCGGCAAGCACCCGCTGGGCCTTGTTGGGGAAGCTCCTGCCCTCCCGGTCCTCTTGGTCGTCCGTGGCGTCGTAGTAGTGGGCGAACGACTCCGCCGGCTCCTGGACTCCTTGGTGCGTAACTATGCCAGGGAAGTTTGCCCTGCACAGAAGACCCAGGATGCCGTTGACCTTCCGGCTGTGAGAAGCACCCCGCTCTACCACGTCCCAACCCCTGCAAAGTGATCAAGATAGATTGTTAGTTTCTATAGTGATATTCAACATATTAAATAAAAATAGAATGATAACATATAAAGTTTATTACCTTGCACCGCTAGGTCGGATCATCGGACGGTGTGCTGGGGGTATCGGCCGCCTCGGGAGTTGGGATGGACCGCGCGCCCATAATCGGGCGTTAGAAGCGGAACCCTCCCCGGACCCCTCCCCCGCATCCCCCCTCTCCTCCTCCGACGACTCCACCTCGCCCTCCACCACCGCGGGAGGAACCTCCTCCTCAGACGAAGACGAGGACGAAGGTACAGGGGTCGGTACCGTGCCCTTCCGTCGACCCCTGCGTCCACCCTTCCCTCGCCCCCTGGGTCCACCGCTCCCAGACCCTGAAGGTGCCTCCTCCTCACGTGACCCCCTCCGGTAAAGGGACTTCACGTTCCTAACTCCGCCCACCATCTGCATTGAAAAAGGCAAAATAAACATAATTAGAAAGATATGCAAAATATAATGAGAAATAGAAGCAAACTGAGCAAAATATATAAAGTAATTAACATGCATGGTATTACAAATAAAAAAATAGCTAGGATCATACATGTATTAGAAATAATCATCGTGATCGAGATTTTCTTCTTGGTTCTCATCATCACTATCACGCATTTCGAGATCCTCATGCCCGTGCTCCTCAGGTTCTTCCATCTCATCATCACTCTCAACGCCTAAAAGCATGTTTTCAAGTAACTGCACGTCCTTCAAGTTAAGAACCACATCTCCATCGTCCACTTGTTCATTCATTTGCTCTACTTCCATTTCGTCCACTTCGATTAAGTCTATCACAAAACTCCCTTCTAGCCCATCTTCTTGAAAGAACTCTTCGGCATACGTGTTTGGATCGAAGTTGTAATCGTCATTGTTTGGGACTGGTAGTTTTCCGTGTGGTGATACCTTGTACACAACATCCCAACCCTGAAGACGCTTGTCGGTTGTGCACGGATACGAGAGGTAATAAACCTGTGTGGCCTGTTGAGCCACAATATATACATCTTCTCCGGCATAGACGGATGATGGTTGAATTTCAACTAGCCCAACGTTAGGGGTCCGTCTCACAGCTGAGGGATCAAACCAATGGCATTTGAATATGACAGGATGAAGAGGTTTGCATCCACCAAAATTGAGTTCGTATATTTCTTCAATTATTCCATAATATTCAACCCCATCAAGGCTTGGCGTACAAACTCTGGTATTTGTGGTCCTTCGATTGGGCATCTTCTGCTCATGGCTCTTTGTGCGAAAACGATAACCATTCACATCATAACAGCCAAAGGACTTGACCCTATAGGCACAACCATCGGCAACTTGTCTCAACTCGGCACTCATAGACGCATCGGTTTGGGCCTGCAAGTTCGAGCATGATTGTCCGTTATGTTATTGGACGACCAAGTTATAATGTGAAACTAATAGGAGGGAAATTAGAATGAACCTTCCGTTTGAACCAAGAAATAAAATTGGCCTCTCTAAGAAGGGTATCTACTTCGTCCGGTCTAGGTTGCCTCGATTGACGCCAGGATTGTTCAACAAATTCCCTGTACCACCGAGAAAAACGATGGTTGGATGAAGAATATGGGTCAGTAATGGAATAAGTTTGTTGAGAACTTACGGGATGTACGGCTCGACTTCGGAGAGGTTGGTCAACACATATAGCATGATTGTGCGCCACTCTTCGTATTTCAAGGTCTTGGGTGTGCCTTCACTTGCACTTCCGAGTTGCCCTCGAAATATGCTGAGGGTCGTGTCAACTTCACCAGAATTGTATCGAGTTGGTGGATTGTGCACGTTAGGAAGATTGTCAGCATAGTATTTTGAAGTGAAGTTTGAGACCTCCTCCAGAATGTATGCCTCTGCAATGGACGCTTCAATCTTGCATTTATTTTTACATTTCGTTCGAAGAACTTTTTGACATCTTTCAACTGGATAGCACCAACGGTTCTGCACAGGCCCCCCCATTCTTGCCTCATACGGGAGGTGCAAAATCATATGCTCCATCGGATTGAAGAAGCCGGGTGGAAAGATCTTCTCCAACTTACAGAGCAACACCGGGGCCAGCCTTTCCATATCTTCCATCACGGTAGGAGATATCTCCTTAGCACAAAGGACGCGAAAGAAATTGCTCAACTCTGCCAGCACTAGCCAGATATGATCAGGTACATACCCGCGAATCATCACCGGAAGGAGCCGCTCAAGCCATATGTGGTAGTCATGGCTCTTGAGCCCGTTGATTCGCAAAGTAGCTAAGTTCACCCCCCTCCTCAGATTCGCTGCATACCCATCAGGGAACTTTAACGTTTGGAACCATTTGAGAACTTCCCTCCTTTGATCCCTCTTCAGGACGTAATCTGCCCTAGGCTTCTTCCAACGTCCGCCGTCTGTGGGAGGCGGTATGTTCATCTTCGGTCTATCGCATAACAGGCTTTGATCCACTCTAGCCTTCACATTGTCCTTTGTCTTGTCAGCATGGTCCATGACAGTACCAAAAAGAGCCTCGCCAAGATTCTTTTCCGTGTGCATCATATCAATGTTATGCGGTAGAAGAATGTCCTGCATATAGGGGAGCCTCCACAATGGCGAAATATGAGTCCAGGCATGTAGCTCACCATATCCCGCAAAAGCATCCTTCTTTTTGTTGAGCTTCAGAGCTTCTAACTCAGCACGGATCTCGAGACCTGTCATCAGATGTGGTGGAGGGTCTTCAACAACGACACCCTTCGTAAAATTCTTCGTGTCTCGTCTGAATGGATGATCAAGAGGGAGAAATTGACGATGTTTGTCGAAAGAAGAATATTTGCCACCCTTCATCAACCAAATAAACCTCAACATTGCCTTGCATACCGGGCATGCGAATTTCCCATGAACACAGTGTCCGCAGAATAACCCATGCGCCGGCGCATCATGCAGGGAGTACATGTACCAAACATGCATTGTGAAGTTTCTCTTCGTAGCTCGGTCGTATGTCAAAACACCTTCCTTCCAAGCACGTTCCAATTCATCAACCAGAGGCTCCATGTACACACCCATTTTTTCCCCGGGTATCCAGGAATGATTAACGACAAGAAGATGTTCTGTCGTTGAAAGAGGACGCCGGGGGGAGATTGAGAGGGATAACAAACATGGGCCAACAAGTGTATGCGGCAGCAGACATCCCATACGGATTGAACCCATCGGTTGCCAGGGCAATACGTACATTGCGAGCCTCCAGAGCTTTCTGACTATGAATCTCATCAAATCTTCTCCATGATTCACCATCGGCTGGATGTACCAGCTTCTCAGGATTGTATCGACGACCATTTTATGCCATGTCATCTGTTTCGCGGACTCCTCGGTCATGTAAAGCCGTTGGATCCTCGGTATGAAAGGAAGGTACCGTAGGATCTTCTCGGGAATCGTGGTCTGCCTCTTAGTGCCATCAGCTGATTCTACCTCCACGAACCTGGACGACTTGCACTGTGGACAGTACTTCGCGTTCTCATATTCTTTCCTAAATAAGACGCATCCATTCGGACAAGCATGTATCTGCTCATACGGCATCTTAAGTGCGCGAAGAAGTTTCTGTGCCTCATACATGCTCTTGGGTAGAATGTGACCATCCGGAAGCAAACTGCCAAATACTGTCAACATGACATCGAAGGCTTCTCGACTGTGGCTAAACTGAGACTTTACGGCCATCAGACGGGCAATGGCATCCAGTTGCGAGACCATGGTATGCTGGTGAAGGGGTTTCTGTGCCGCAGCCAACATCTCATAATAAGCCTTCGCACTGGCCTCCGGCTCTTCCTCCGTAGAACCTTGATCTATCTGTGCTTCATCGAAGTCATTCAACATGTCTCCGACCCCGGCATCATCATCAAATTCCTCGATGCGTTGTCTCACGACTTCGTCTCTCATACGCTGGGCCTCACCATGGCAAGTCCATCGAGTATAGTCCGGCGTAAATCCATGCTTGAGCCACCCGAGGATGTGTAGATTGGGTTAGTTTTCATGCTCTACTCCTATCTGAGCCAGAATTTCGGCAGCACCTACCCGCTGTTCTCCAGATACACGTCCTAGAAAGGAGATTGTGTATCCGGAGAACAACGGGGAGGTGATGCCGAAATTCTGACTCAGATAAGAGTAGACCATGAAAACTAAACCCNTGCAGCACATGGTAATTGAGAATAACTGGCCGGATAACTAAAATTAGCATGGACAATTTCCTCATTCACCGGCATGTATCGTGGTGAAACCAAATATTGTGAATTTGCTGCCGATGAATTAAAAGATGAAACACCTTGCTGAATATTACTAGAATCATTAAGACATGGTGCTTCATAAAAATTGGCCGAACTCACAGTGTTAGTTTGGCCTTGATAACCACTAACCGGCATTTGAACTTGTTCCGCTGCCGGTGTATGAGAATAATGTTGCATGTTGCTAGTAATATTAAAATTTGAAGTATGCATACTATGTGACAATGGCTTTTGCACGTAACATTCAGAATTATAATTTACATAATTGAAAGCATTATCTGAACAATGACTAGCCGATGCAATATGCCTACTAATATCATATATAGCAACATCAACATGAGGATTTGTGGTACTTGCAAAATAATTATTAGAATCACATAATAAATTTGCAAATTGTACCTCGGGCTCACTGTAATAGCACTGCTGTGAAGTGTATTGATAGCCCGCCATAACAGGTATTGATGCTCCTGATCTTGTGGCCAATAGATCCAATTGTTCTTGACAACTTGAGCAATCAATGACCAATAAAATCCTTGCTACTTTGCCTTTCTTTGATTTTCAGAATATGCAGCAGCAAGCAAGTGCAATGCAATCGGCTTGAGCAATCTGATGCAATATCACAGGTGTAGTTACCATCGGTCCCAAAAGACCAGATGCAACAATGGTGGCAAACCAAAGTAGTAGATCAATTAGGTAATTGGCTAGGTTAGAAAAATTCGGATGTTGAGATATCCAGAATATTCTTCCCCAGCGGAGTCGCCAAAAGTATGTTGACGCAAAATTCGGTCAACACACGAGAGCGCTAGATCGCGCGGGTCGCGAACGGACCGAATCGCCGTGGGGCTGTGCAGACCGGCCAGACCAGTTTAGCAGACCGGTTCCCTAGGGTTTGGCCTAATTCAGTCATTCGAGAAGATAACTATCACGCTTACGTGGTGAAGGACGGCGAGGTTTACGAGCGAACCAGCAAAGGGATAACCAACGCACTTACGTAGCGAAAAACGACTAGTTTACGAGCAAACTAGCAAAGGCCGTCGAAGCTCTCGCCCGGGAGTTACCCCGTCAGGGCGTGGACGTCGCCGGACGTGCCCTAGGTTGACCAGCAAGCCTTAGGACGCCATCTATGGTCGTGAAGATCAGTAGATGAGTAGCATTGGAGAGGTTGCAAGAGAATTAGGATTTAGGAGATAAAAGTAGATGCATAATTGTTTAGATTCAATTGTGTGTGTATCAATCGGCCATAGCCCTTTATATTTATAGGGTGGGGAGGTCTGTACCCAGGGGAAAATGTTTTACAACTCGTAATCTACCCAAACTAAGAGTCCTACTCGAATTACAGGGCAACCGGTCTGATCGATTCCCCAAACCGATCAGACCGGTCTGGACTCGGACTTCTCCTTTTTGCGCCAATCCTTCGTCTTGCTCCTCGCATCGACTCTTGCAGTCCTCCTGAGCCCCTACAACCGCAACAGTCGGTCATTCCAGAGACCATGTCACTCTCGGACCGATTGTTACGGTCCTCAAAGCACCAGCACCGCAACATCCTATCCTGGACCGGTCAGACCGGTCTGACCGGTTTGCCTCGGTCTGTGCCAATTTTGGTTGTCAACACCTGTTTGGGAGCACTCCAACTCTAAGAAATAACTCCACTCCACCAACTCTAGAAAAACAAGAAGCTGATGTATCTGTTTGACAAACAATACGGTACTAGCTCAAAAACAAGAGAACTAGCATTCTCTCTTTTTGTCTTCCCTTTACTCTCCTCTTATAAAAAAGAAAAAATATGCACCTTAAAAGAAAAAAAGGAAAAAAAAGTCCAGCCCGCCCACTGAGCCGGGGCTCGCCGGGTGCTGCCGTCGCGCCTTGCAACCGTGGACCGACAGAGTTCGCTGGGGCCTCCGCCGTACCCTGTTGCTGCGGTCGTTGGGGGCCCCCGCGCCGCACAGCACCATCCCGGGGGGCTCTTCGGTGGCCGCCGCTGCAGCCACTGTGGGCCACCTCGCCCCTAACTGGCGAAGCTTGTCGAAGGCCACCGCTGCGCCCTCCTGCAATGGTCACTCGAGGCGGCTGCCGCACCCCGCAGCCCTGGTCCAGTGGAGCTCGCCAGAGGCCGCCACCTCGCCCTACCGCCGCGGCCGCGGGGGGCTGCTGTGCCGCACCGCATCCACATCCCGGCAAGGAGCTTTACTGCTGCCTGGATCCACAGCCCTCGCTATGCAAGCCAGCCCACAAGCCACGCTCTGCAGAGGTGCGACGGGAGAATGATAAGGACGGGCGATGGGAGGAGTGGAACGGAGTCGACGTTTTCATTTTTTTCGTGAACCAGTAAGTGTGTAACCAGTAGCATAGTGTGTAATTTCTCCACAACTTCATGAGGATTTATATAACTGATGTTTTTGGAGCACCTCTTAAGAGGCTCTAGAAAAAAAATTGTGGAGTTGGGCTCCAACTCCTTGTCTTTTCTGGAATTTCCAGATCTAGAGTTGTGGAGGTAGACGTGTTTGGTAAAAAGTTTGTCGAGTAGAGTTAGTAAAGTTAGAGCGGAGCTCTGCGAAACACTCGCTATATGATGGTGCTTTGGCTCTTACTATTTACGGTGCCACATACAAGCTGGTGTGTGAAACATTTCTATTCATGTCTAGCCCGTGACATTGCATTGGGTAACGACTGGTTACATTTTGTTTCAAATGAAAGATGGATGACTCTTGATACGGCATTAAGCCCACAGGCATTGCTTTTACTACGGACTGTTACCCAAGAGCGCTTCTTCCTTTTTTTTCTTTAAAGAACATGCTTGGCACGCATTTTATTAAGAGAAGAAGGATGAGTTTAAACAGTGTATATTACAGGACCCAAAGACAAGGAACCACAAGTTCCCCCCAAAAAAAAAGACAAGGAACCACAACAACAATAAAAAACGACACCACAAGACAACAAACAAACTAGAGGAAACTAGAAGAAGAAGAAGAGGAGGAAACTAAAGAACTATGCTCCAGTGTCCCGGCGAGGGAAGAGGATGAACCGCAGGTCCCGAAAACCTGCCAACGATCAGACACGCGCGACTTCCAAGATGTTCTGCGCGAGTTCGACCGGCTGAAGAGCCGACCTATCGAAGACTCGGCGGTTCCTCTCCTTCCAAAGACTCCAAGCGACCAAAAGAACTAGAGTATCAAAGCCTTTTCGAGCGGCCTTAGGAACCCTCTTACGCACGAGCGACCACCAATCCGCAAGAGGCGATTCCCTAGAAGGGGAATGGTTTGACAAGTTGACCCTCCCAAGGACCCTGAACCACGTTTCGCGGCTATACACACACCCAACTAGGAGATGATCAATAGTCTCCGGCTCTTGTGCACAAAGCGCACAGGCATCATCCTCTCTAAGCCCGTGGCGGCGAAGCCTGTTGGAAGTCAAGGACGTCCAAGCAGCGCCAACCAGATGAACAACCGGCACTTGTTAGGCGCCCTAACCTTCTACAAGAGCTTACATCCCAGGATGGTGGACTGCCCCAAGAAGAAAGCCCTGTAAGCACTCGCTGAGGTGAAGATGCCGTCCGAGGTCCACTTCCACATGAAGCGATCATCCCGCGAGGGGTCTAGGGAGCGACCCACCATGATTCTCCAGAGATTCAGATATTGTAGGATAGCGGCAGGAGAGAGTGCCCCGATAATATCTCTTACTCATCTTTTTGCGACCAAGGCTTGCGCGACCGTTCTAGTTTTTAGTGCCCTTGGTGAGACTTCTAAGACCAGATTAGGTGCGATGGCCGCCACCGAAGCACCCCCAGCCATTTATCAGTCCAGAACCGAGCTAGGAGACCATTACCCACCTCAACGGTAATGGAGGACTCGAACAAAGCCAGAGCACGGGGTCAGTTTTAAGGGGAGCGCTCCTTCCTTTCAGGCACCTTTTTTTTTTTTCTCTCGTGAAGATATTCCCACGTATTCCCTTGCAAATTCTAATACCAAAGTATCCAACTTTATTTCTCTGTATAGTGCACATAACTTGGTGCCTTTTTTTTTTTTTTGCGATGAGCACCTAACTTGGTGCTAATGTCATTCGCGACAATAATTCTTTATATAAATGTGAAACAGATCCATATGACAACTGCCTGCAATTTTATTGATGTTCTAGCTACTTTTTCTTATGGACGAAGCAAGCATCAGTTGTTTGGTTCCTACCGGTAATTAAAATGTGGAATGGATTCGCAGCATCAAATAATATATGTAACTGGATCGGAGCATCTGTGAACGAACTAACTCAACGGCACGATTTGCTCCAGGTCACGTGAGCTCTATAGAAAGAAAACACAAAGCAATTATATCATCAAACTGGACCTCAAAAAAGAAGAAATAAAAATCAAACATTCAGGGACCATTGCATCTAAAAAATTTAATAAACAGTAGTAACCCATTCGTTCGTCTTACACGGGCAGATAGAGGGACGAGCAAGAGCAGGGCAAAGAAAGACATTGCAGCCATTAACTATCCTGATGCGTTAGACTTCAAGGAATGAATGAAAAAGACATACCCCCTCCGTTGTAAATTATAATTCGTTTCACTTTTTTGACCAAGTTTGACCGCTCATCTTATTCGAAAAATTGTGCAAAATATCACATCTTTTATTGTGGCTTGCTTTATTAATAAAATTTCTTCAAGAATGACTTAAATTTGACTATATTTGCATAAATTTTTTTGAATAAGACGAGCAGTCAAATTTAGGATAAAAAAATCAAATGAATTATCTATACTATAAAGAGTGAGAGATTTGATGTCAAATCCTACACAACAATAAACCTACCCTCACCTCACAAATCATCTTTTTGGGCCCACCTAGCAGATAGGACGAAGACCAAAAGGGAGGGGGGGAGAACCATCTCGGCGTGGTTTCCCCGTTAAAAACAGCGATCTTACTCCGATTTTTTGTCACCGAGGGCGAGGAGCGTACCCGCTCGGGCCCACCCCTCGCCCGCCTGCTGTCCTACCGTTCCCGTCAATCACGCAGCTCATTTGCCTCTCCTTTTCTTCCTCCCGAAGTCCCGATCCGCCGCCTCCATCCCCGCTTCCTGATCCACCGCCCCCGCCTCCTCATTTTGCGCGGAAGCGGGCATAAAGCTGGGAGGAGATGGCAGAGCTCCCAGCTTATCGCGAGGGGCGTCATCGTCTTGCCCCTCCACCCTCCCGCACGCCGGTCCTCAGGTACGTCGCGTTGCGAGCTGCGGCGAGTGAAGGCCAGGGGCGAGGTGCGGCGGTGCGGAAGCCAGGGCACCCAAGGCGGCGGAGACCTGGGCGGCGGCACGGAGTGGAGGCAGCGACCACACCGAGCGGCGGCGATCTGCTCCGCCGGCAAGGCAACGCCAGCGAGCCACCTCCCCCACGGCGCCCCCCCTCTACACGAGTAGATTTCGGGCAGTGCGGGGTGGATTCGGGATAGGGGAGTATGACCCTTCACTCACCGGCGGCGCTCCCTTGGATCGAGTAGCGGCGAGTGGCGGCGGCCCACCGACGGTAAAACAAAACCTCAATCCCCGTCGCTCTTTCAGCTCGTGGTTCGCTTCCTGCTTTCTTCTTGCTCTAAAGAAAATTCTTCCAATCTGGTGATGAATTCACAAATCAAACCATGGAGAAGAGCATACATCTACGGTGCATCTAAGCAAATCGAGTCATGAGCAGGGGGGACAGGGCGCGCGCGACCTACTCCAGTGACGAAACGAGCACAAAGGACAGCGAGCGGCCGTCCCAGTAGATGCATCCGTCAGAAGCCGCCCACGCTTCTCGGAGGCCACTCGCCGAGGCCAACATGATGACAGACCTGAGTGCTGCCCTCACATCTCCACAACAAGGAGCAGATCGAGGTGAGTGTCAACATTCCCTGTTTTGAATTGCATTCAATTATTCACCCAATGACCTAATTATCCAAATTGATTGTTCACGGCCTAGCGCTTCCATTTGCATCCAAAACTTCTTGGGGCCACAGCCGTGAAGACAACTCCGACAGGAAGAAGTCAATGTGCATCCGCCACCCCTTTTCCCTTTTCTCACTGTGCATCCGATTTTCTATTTTGGTTCGTTGTGTGCAGTTTGCGATGGCTGCTTACTTCTTCATTTATTTGTTTTTCTCTTTGTGGGTAGATCAGGAGATAGGCAGATGATGGTGAAGGGTGCAAGACGTGCAGCTACATGAAATCCAAGTGCTGCAAGCTGTAAGTTTCCTCTTTTTCCAATTGCTCATCAACAGTTAGTTTATTTTTTATATTTAAAACAAAATAATGTTAAAGAAAATGGTCACAATTATTTTATTTTATTTGTAAAATCGGACGGCCATGAGCAATAGCCAGTAGATAATGTCAGTTTAGCTGTTTGAAGTTTAGAAATATATAAATAACTACATCCACGTGCTTATGATTTTTCTCTTTACCCTGATACCATCAAATTTCTGTCTAATGCTATGAGCTATGAGTACACCACAGAACCTTTGCCTGAATGTAGGTGTTCCTATCAAGGTAGTTTGTTCTTGTCTAAAAATGAAAACAGGATGGAAAACTTGTTAGTCTTTTTCATCCTTAATCTGTGCATAAGCCCCATTTGTCCTATGCATTAGCCATTTCTTTTCAGTGAAGAAACCAGAAGCAGATTAAAAATTACCTAACTATATATGCAGCCGGGAACCACCTTTATTGTTACATTCAATGGCCTAAAAACAATTAGTTTCTAACTACCATTAGTCTATATATACACTCATGGTCCTCTTCACTGAGTCGACCACTCCCTTTTCAAACCACAAGATGCATGGTACTTCAGTTCAGCATAGTTAATCTCTAGGTTTGACAATTCGACCCAAATGTGCTTTGCTTTTTTTTTCCTGCAGGTATCCGCTATCGAAAAGAGTTCTAAGATCTTTGTGTTGTAGTGGACTTGTTGGATGCATGGTATGACCTACTACTCTAACTGGCAGCTGATTCACTTCCGAACTTTCCCCTTTTTTCATTTTTTTTTAATTTTTACCAAAGCTTATGTACAAAGCAGAAGCGTCCATGCCCGTTCATCTTTGCTATTGCTCATTTCATTTCCGGTATTGCAGGTTCCTTGGATCATATTTTTTCAGTACTTCTTTGCTTAGATGTACCTTCACTTAAGTAGGTAACCATCTTTCAATGACCTTATTCAGGTGACAACCATTCCTGTTGTATGAGATTGATATCTTCCTGCTTATTTTGTTATCCAGTCCAAACTTAAAGTGCAATCCACTTGTTATTTAAAGTACAACTTCAAGATTTTTGTTGTTTAAAAGGAGGTAAGGCCACACCCTACATCTGGATGGCATGCTCATGTCCTGTTTCTTTCATTTTTCTTTGACGGGACTATGGCAGACCCGTCTGTGTCGGCCAGAGCTTTTTATTTTAAAAAATGTTGGATTATGGAAGTAATTTTTTTGAATGATCCAATCATTTGCACAAAGTGTATTTAAACCCACCACACACACATCAGCTAAACACTTCCAATGGCATCTTTGGCTTGTTTTGTGTTAACTGTTTTGTTAGCAGGGCCAAAAGCTACAAAAGTTATGAATTTTACTATTTAAGTGGAGCTTGGATTCATTAAAGATAACTATTTTCCACATGAACATACAGTATATCAATGAGCAATTATTCTTTTTAGGTTTCGTTTGTTGGTGCAATAGTGTTTCTTTCCTCTCTTTTTTGGTTTTCTTCAGGTGCGTGGAGACATAGCTAGGTCCCTAATGGCTGATTTACATGTCAGTAAGCTATGGATCTGGCCGGAAGGAAGGAATTTGTAATTTTCTGGTTCACCAAGAATTCAACATTTGATGATTATGAATGTTTCTGGATGAAAAAAATGGGAAGTTGCATTTGAAACATAACAAATGTGGAAGTATATATGTACATGGACCATGATTAATTTGAGTTGCCAGTTTGAGTTTGTATGAGGAAGTGTGAATTCGTGCTTATTACTTTGCTTGGAAAAAATCTGGAGACGTCCAGGTCAAACACATGCAAAAAAAATCTCCACAATCTCTTTCTCTACTTTCTCTTTGTCCTGGTGAAATGTGATATAGTACTGAGCTCTTCTTCTTGTTGTGCACTGAGGAGGAGGGTGAGCGGTATCTTCAAGCCCTTGCCGTCGTGAAGCCTGCACGAGGAACAACAATAAATATCTATTGTACAACTATGGAGTAGCAAGGTATATAAAAAGGTAGATGAGAAGTCATGAAGATTATGGGGCAAGTACTGTGATTCTATTAGGAAGAGGAGGTGCCGGGAATTCGCACCCCAAGACATCAAGATCCAAGGCACAACATGGTTCTTCATTTCAGATAGGATCATGGGCAGATGCATGACAGCCATTGCCTCGATGCAGCACCCAAATGATGCCTCGCAAGTAATCAGTTGAGGTGGATCACCTGCTCGCGATATTGACGCCTGGTACGGTGACATGTTGAGGTACTTGGCGACTAGCTAGCAGTTAAGGATGCTAATATGCCGAGCGATGCAAACAAGAAACCCAGTAATAACGAAAATCCCTCTGTCATTGCACTTTTTTGGCTGGCTGACATGAACACTCAAATCCTTTGCCCCTCCACGATATAAAAACAATTACTCCCTCAGCCCCAAAATTTAAAATTGGTCTTTGACACTTTTTCATCCCATAAGCAAGTACAATGGTTGTAACAACAAAACAGTAGATGCATGGAAGTATTTTTAAATGTCATTTGGATATTATTTTCGTGAGCTCTTTTACGGTACTCCATACTACCAATGAGTTTGTAAAACATCCTAACTTAGTGCCACGAACCAAAATTATTTACCAGGTACATGAGTGGTCAATGCCACTTCAGAAATATAACAATTAATCTTGTTGCCAAAATTGACCCCTATGATAATGCCTCAGGTACATTCTCTGTACGGCACAAATGTAAGTATCCGTGCTGACAGAACAATAATATACGTCCATGAGGGGGCATCAAGAGTACATATTTTCTTTTTTTACTTTGATTACTCATTTCTGTACATTAAAAAGTATTTGTTTTTTAGTCTTCAAGTTTGGTTGGTAGATTATTTAAATATCGATATATGGCTTGTGCATCTGTGCATCTATCCCTCAATTATAAATAGGAGCAGGAGGAAATAACAAAACTCGTCTCTTTTACAGTACTTTGCCAACAAAAGGATGAAAGATAGACGAGAATAGCAACTATCATTGATCACACATATCCAAACTCTGGCAACAAGAAAAATGAAAGATGGATGAGAATGGCATCAAATTATCCATTATGTATTATTTAATAAATGGGAATTGGAGGCAAAGAGGATCCCTAAGCTCAACATAGTTGAGTTTCTGTTGCAATATCACCATGAGCAGGAAGAGCTTCCAAGTGGAAGGTACCACTATTGACAGTATGAACTAGACTGCCTAGGGCATGGCACGTTGGCCCCTTCTAGTGTCCACTTAACAGGAGACCATCATCCAGGAAGGTACGCAATGCAAGAGCATTGACAGGTGTAGCCATTTCAAGACCCTCACTACTACAAAAACAAACTGTAAGAACGTCTCCTTTTTGCAACAGGGGCGGTTCGGGGGCGGACCGTTCTTACAGCGACGGAACAGCCCCAGGAGCTGACCAGCCGCCCCTACAGAATTAACAGTAGGGGCGGCTGGAGTTACGAACCGCCCTTACTGTTAGTAGGGGCGGTTCAATCACCAGCCGCCCCTACTGTGGTTCACAGTAGGGGGCGGCTCTATATTGAGGCGCTCCTACAGTGTTTTGCCGAATTTTGAAATGAGACACTAGAAAATACATTTTTTAAAATGACCTCGGATGGAAAAACTTCCTAAATAAGAATTGTAGATCTCGAAAAGTTATGAATCTTTGTTGTTGACCACTTTTTGAATTGACTTTATTTGATGCCTCAAAATGTGGGTTTGAATGTCTAAATTTTGAAATTTGAATTTTTCAAACGACCTCAGATGGAAAAACTTCCTAAATAAGAACTGTAGAGCTCGAAAAGTTATGAAACTTTGTAGCTGTCCACTTTTTATTTTAAAATCATCTTGTCATGCAAAAACTACGTTGAAATGTCTCAAATTTGAAATTCAAATTTTGTAAACGACCTGGGATGGAAAAACTTTCTGAATATGAATTGTAGATCTTGAAAAGTTATGAAACTTTGTAGTTGACAACTTTTTCATTTGAAATCATATAGTCAACGAAAACTAAGTGTGAATGTTCTCAAATTTGAAATTCAAATTTTGTAAATGACCTCGGATGGAGAAACTACCAAAATAAAACTTGTAGATTTCAAAAAGTTATAAAACTTTGTAGTTGACAAGTTTTTAATTTGAAATCATTTAGGGCCTCAAACAAGTAATTTACACTCAGTTTAGTATAATACGGTAGGAATCAAAACAATATCTAGTCACAAATGAGAGTGTGGTGCAGTGGTAGAGAAGGTCACGCGCGAGAGAGAGGTCGCGGGTTCGAATCCCGCCGACCGCGTAGCGCGCGAATTTTCCGCGAAAAATGGCTTGGATGGTTGGAGTCCTTCCCACATTGGAATAAATTTTTTTTGCTATTATTTTCGGTTTTTTTGAATTTTGAAAACCCGATTTCCTGGAATTCACTGTAGGGGCGGCTCATACAGTAGGGGCGGTTGCATCACCAACCGCCCCTACTGTGGTTCCACTGTAAGAACGGTTGATTAAGGGCGGCTCGTAAAACCGCCCCTACAGAGGCTTACGAGCCGCCCCTACTGAAACTTTCTGTAGTAGTGCCTTTTGATCCTGTAGTAGAGCTAGTTCTGCTTGCTCATGACTGAAAAGATTGATGAGCAGTACTGATTATGTTCTAATGAACTTGTAAGCTGACAAGTTTCGTGTTAAGATACTAGTACTTGCTCCCGCGTTTGGTGCCAAAGGCATTTATCAGCTCTTTTTAATGTCATAGATAGATACATACGAGAGTACATGAATGTGGCCTTGCCACGTAGGTCTTAGATATCACGCTTGCTGAAACATGGTATCTTTCTGTTTGTTTGTTTGTTTGTTTATGATATCTCTTTTAAGAGGGCAATTTGGAGTATGATATCACCAGTCATTTTTTTTGGGACACTTCAATAGGACCGACAAACAGCCTAACATTCATAGTTCCACAGTTCACATGGTGAAAGATCGTTCTAACACCACATGCCAATGTAACATGCCAAGCATGTTGGTCTGGTACTGATGAGACCCAGCAGAAACCGCATATGATAGGCAAAAGTTTTCTATCCACTTTGGTTTATGCACTGCCATCTCAAAGGCAAACAACTTGTGTGTGTGTGTGTGTGTATATATATATATATATATATATACACATTCCAGTGGCCATCATTTTCAACGATAAGAATAGAAGGCATGTAACTTTTGTTGTTGGTTTTAATCTTGAACGCCAGATGCACACCACTGTGTTGACGACAAATAGCAAGCATATCTATATCTAGATGACTTTTCATGAGAAAACTCTTCCATCCACATCTGAAATTCCAGAAGAAAGACTTCAAGAATTCGAGTGCAGTCTAACTGCACAGTTTGAAGTTCGAACAACTGATGACATACTTTAACCAATAGCTACAGTTAAGTCTCTGTTTTCTCTGTTCCTTTGATTCTTTCTAGCAGATGACCAGCAGCAAAGATTAGCAGACTGTAAGTAATTGATGATCGTGATAGCCTAAAAGGGGGAGGGGGTGAATTAGGCTTTCTAAAAACTTAACCTACCACTTGCCTCTAATTGCACAAATATAAAACTAAGACAAGCTATCTAGATGTGCAACTAACACTACGGGAAATCCCAAGTTTGCCAAGTGTCTTCATGTTTGCCGAGTGTTTTTTTTCGGGCACTCGACAAACAACTTGTTTGCCGAGTGTTTTTCAAAAAACACTCGGAAAAAAAAACACTCGGCAAAAATAGGGTTTGCCGAGTGTCAAAAAAAAACACTCGGCAAAGATATTCTTTGCCGAGTGTCAAAAAAAAACACTCGGCAAACAATATCTTTGCCGAGTGTTTTTTTTTGACACTCGGCAAAGGTCCTGTTTGCCGAGTGTTTTTTTTGACACTCGGCAAAGTCATAATTAAAACCACATTTTGAAGTAGTAAATCAATTCAAATTAAAAAGTTTTGAACTACAAAGTTGTATAACTTCTCAAGATGCTGAACTTTTAGTTTGGTCATTTCTTCATTCGACAAATTCATATGAATATTGTTCACAAAATCTAGATCTCTCATAGAGTTTCCTGAAACTATAAGAGAGATCTATAAGATTTGTGAACAATGTTACTCTCACTACATCGGATGAAGAAATGACATATATCAAAGTTGTAGATCTTCATAAGTTATACAACTTTGTAGTTTAAAACTTTTTAATTTGAATTTGTTTTGCTAATGAAAAGTACGTTTGTAGTTCTCAAAATTCAAAATTTGAGTTTTTTCAAATGACCTCGGATGAAAAAACAGTCAAAATAATAGTTGTAGATCACAATAAGTTATGAAACTTTGTAGTTGACAACTTTTTCATTTGAAATCATATAGTCAACGAAAACTAAGTGTGAATGTTCTCAAATTTGAAATTCAAATTTTGTAAATGACCTCGGATGGAGAAACTACCAAAATAAAACTTGTAGATTTCAAAAAGTTATAAAACTTTGTAGTTGACAAGTTTTTAATTTGAAATCATTTAGAGCCTCAAACAAGTAATTTACACTCAGTTTAGTATAATACGGTAGGAATCAAAACAATATCTAGTCACAAATGAGAGTGTGGTGCAGCGGTAGAGAAGGTCACGCGCGAGAGAGAGGTCGCGGGTTCGAATCCCGCCGACCGCGTAGCGCGCGAATTTTCCGCGAAAAATGGCGCGACTTGGATGGTTGGAGTCCTTCCCACATTGGAATAAATTTTTTTTGCTATTATTTTTGGTTTTTTTGAGCACTGGAAACCGGCTGTTTGCCGAGTGTCAAATAGCACTCGGCAAAGGGTTTGCCGAGTGCCCGAGAAAAGACACTCGGCAAACAGCTCTTTGCCGAGTCACTGTTTACCGAGTGCTGTTTGCCGAGTGTAACACTCGGCAAAGTGTTTGCCGAGTGCATTTCGGCCTTTGCCGAGTGCATCTGGCACTCGGCAAACAGCCGGGTTCCCGTAGTGTAAGGTTATTCTAGTGTTTGCACCCACCCAAAAGAGTTTTGCAACCTACAGGAAATCCTATCAAGAAACTACTCTAAAAAGGTAAAGGCACACAAGTTACAAGTATGAAATGTGGAAGCTTAATAGGGTTAGAAGGATCCAAACTTGACATGAAGATTTATCCCGTGGTTCGGCTAATGCCTACTCCACGTTGGAGCTCCACAAAGGATATGCTCCCAGTCGTCAAGTCTTGTTCCCGGTCAAGGCCTTGAGCTCGCCACAAAGGCTCTCCAAGAGGAATGATGAGCAAGTCACTAAGACCTTGCTCTTATCAACCTACTCTCCCGGAGATCTTGACGCCGCCTTCACTACGGAGCTTCTCCACCAAGGAGGAGGACTCCTCTTCCCCTGCACAACGTCGTCGTCGCCGCTCCACACCAAACCAGAGGGTCGAAGACTTGCCGGCGAGTCACCAAGACTCCAAGGGGCCGGCACACCGAGATTACAGGAGTTGGTTCACTCTAGAACTAAGCACAAGGCTCATTGCCTTGCCAACTCTCTCACTAGATCTATCCTAGCTCTCTCACTCACTATGGATGATCTATGTAGCACAAATGGTGGCTTGGATGTCTTGTAGGTGTAGATGAACTTCTCTGGACTCCATCTCTTTAGAATGGCCGAATGAGGGTGGTATATATAGCTCAAGGGGCTCAACTAGCCGTTGCACAAAGGCTACAAAAAACTGTGAACACCATATGTTCCGCCATGTGCCAAACCCCCATTGGTGGATAATACGCCGTGTGCTTTTTCCAACGGTCAGATTCCTTTTCCAACGGCTCTTTGCACACGCTGTATGCTTCCCAACTTGTACGCCGATGGTCGGCATTTTATACGCCGTGCCTTTTTCTCCATCACCTCTTGACATCGTCCCCATGTAACTTGTACGCCGATGGTCGACGTATGATACGCCGTGTAGGGTATTGCAGATCCTAACTTGAACTTGCCCATGCCTAAAACGTCGTATCATGCGCCCTTCATGCGCACAGTAACATCGGATTATACGCCAGTGCCTTTTTTCTGATTTCTTCATACGCCATAAGCTTCTGAACTTGTACGCCGTGCATTGGCGTATCATACGCCGTGTAGTGTCTTCATTGTTCTACTTGACCAATCACTGCACGTTGTATGCTTCTTGTATGTACGCAGCGTATAGACTCTGTGGGCTTATCCAATTCATTCACCTCAAGCCCTTTTCATGATTTAATATGCCAATACCATGTCATGAATACTCCCAAAATAAGACTGGTTTTTGGCTATGCTTTGGAATCATTTTTTAACGTAATTTTCTATGTAAATTACTTAATAAACTTGCTAGTCCCAATGACTATGTTGTCATTCAATCACCAAAATCACAATATAATGGCACATAGGGTCATTTTCCTTACACAGACTCCAGCCAGCCTCAATCAAAAGTGCTCCATAGTAAAGGCCGCAATTATTATTTACTACTTGTATGTAGATAACAAATGGGTATAGTCAGACCAAACTTATCAAGACATTATTTAGCCAACACAGCTAATCATCACATTGTTCAAAAAGTGAATCAATCATATTGGGCTTTCTTGTATGCATGAAAAAGATACGGGTACGTGGAGCAGTTTTACTTTTATTTTTTTCCACAGGCTAAGAGAAATTTGTTTCTGCACCAGAAAATCTGCTGCCCGATATATACATGTCGACCTATCTGTTTTTCTTTTGATAAAGGTTGGTGAGAGGATTACTTGTATGTATGTCGATGTATGGCCCAGACTATTTATGCACCAACACCTCAATGATAAAAAGGAGCAGGACAATGCCAAAGGTCACCTCTTTGAACAAACACTGTCAACAAGAAAAATGAAGACAATGAGGATGACAGCTATCATCGGTCACACTCCACTAATAATGAAGTCCACTGGGAATTGGAGGCAAAGAGAATCCATAAGCTATGCACAGTTAAGCGGCAGGCACGGTCTGGATGTACGGCACATGGCAAGAGCCAGGGGCGGACCTTCCAGTAGGGCAAGGTAGTGTGGCCGCCCTGCCTATCCCTTGTAGTGAAAAGCCCCAATCCCAAAATGTTTCCTGCGATGTCAAGGATAGGAGTTCCAAGAAAGACGATGACAGAGCGAGGGGCTATGCTGTATTGGGAATATGGGATGGCCCAATAGTGTTGCTTAGCTACTCGACGACGACTAGAAGCCCAATGTAGACGATGCCTTTTCGGTTCTTCTATTTGCCTATTATATTGGCTCGTATAATGTTCATTCACCAAATTTATGATGTGTGGATATAAGTTATCACTATAATGAATTCATTTTTCAAATTGACAACGAGTGGTCAATGATTAGTTTTTCTTTTTTATTTTTTGATATATATATGGTGCGAAAATTTCTCTGTCTCTATTTGGATGAGAGTCATCATTCATGATTCTATGTTTGTATCATTCATTTACCACATTGATTCTGATACAGAATTGTTATATGTAAGTCGTTTGATGGTTGAATTTAATCTATGTTCATGTGTCCGCCCTACCCACAATTTTGTGTTGGGTTAGCCCCTGGCAAGAGCCCATGCCTAGGCCTGGCAATGACAGTTTAACACCAGCTTTAGGTGGTTTTCCAAACCAAACCATAGATATGCGCTTTGGTTTGGCGACTTGTGTAGAACCGGAGATTACAGAGATCATTGCTAGCTAGCCACAACGAGGTTGCTTAAAGATGCGTGGATCCTGACATATCTGCATCCTTGGTCTCAAAAAGGTTTGAACAACGATGCAATAGCTTAAGAAGCTACTTTCACTGCTAGTATAGTTTGTTTCACACCACCGACTTCTTTTTGAATCTTTAGGAGCGGTTATCATGGACTGTGTTATTGCATCTTGAATAGCATAAGTTACCATGACAAAAACCAATGTTATAATCCAGAACAAGATCTTGATATATGTTTTACTTTTTAGACAGTTCCATTGCTTTCCATTCAATCATTACTTGAGGGTTTTGAGAGAATCTCCACGCCTTCTTCTAGGTCAATAGAGAAAAGTTGTTCCTTAATTTGGGACATCAATCTCAGCTCCATATAACCAGGAAATGATGGTCATGGTTGGTGGATTACTTATGTGGTGAGTTATGGTCAACAGACTATGTGTCTCCATGCATGCCTACTATATATATGTCGATGCTAATTAGCATGTGTTTCTACCATCTCTCTGCTATCGATCCCATGGTAGAACTTNGCCGCCGTCCACGCCCGACGCCCGAGCCCTCCACGGCCGACGCCGCTGCCGCCCCCGACGCCCGACGCCGCCGCCCCCGAGCTCCTCCACGCCAGACGCCACCCCGATCGACTTCCTCCTGCGCTGCCCTGTACGTGTGCATGTGAATTGCAGGAAAGAATTAAGAATTGTGTGTGAATTTTGCATTGTGAATTGTGCAGGGGAGAAATGCCGCATTGTGAATTACCGCGCATTGTGCATTGATAGAATTTTTGTTTTAGTGATTTTTTGATAGAATTATATGTTGGAAATTATAGGATTTTTAAGTAATTATAGGATTTTTCATGTATTTCATAGAAATATGAATCTAGAAATGCTGCATTGTATTATTGGAAATGATAAGATTTTTATGTAATTCTAAGATTTTTATGTAATTATAGGATTTTACATTATTTCATGTGTGTGTGAATCATATTATCATATCATATAGGAAATTGTTTAGTAATGATTATTAGAAATGTTTAGAAATAATTATTAGTGTAAATGAAAAGATTATTAGAAATGTTTAGAAATGATTATTAGTGTATTAGAAATGATTATTAGAAATGTTTAGAAATGATTATTAGAAAATGTTTAGAAATCATACTATATTAGAAATGATTATTAGAAAATGTTTAGAAATGATTATTAGTGTAAATGAAAAGGATTATTAGAAATGTTTAGAAATGATAGAATTTGATAGAATTTGGTCCATTTTGATAGAATTTGATAGGATTTGATAGAATTTGATAGAATTGATAGAATTTGATAGAAATTGATAGAATTTGATAGGATTTGATAGAATTTGATAGGATTTGATAGGATTTGATAGAATTTGATAGGATTTGATCGAATTTGATCGAATTTGGTAGAATTTGATAGAATTTGATCGAATTTGATCGAATTTGATATAATTGTTATTTCATGTATATTTGATAGACGGAAGACAAAATGAATATGACAGAAGAGGAAATGAACGTGTATATGATGGAACAAATCGCAAAAGGCAGTGCACGTGCCACAAACCTTCTCGACGTCGACGAGGAGGCAGGTGGTGACGATGGCAGCCAATACCTGAATATGTAAGGTGATGGCATGGAAGAACCTGCCGCTGGAAGTGTTCGGGCCGAGGAGGTATATATGTATACATATTGTCAATATCGAATATATATATATTCAAGCATGAAATCTTAATATATACATTTCTTTCTCGTACGTGTAGCCCTCAGGCTCACAGCCTTCTGGGTCCTCATCATCGAAGAAGACGAAACGTGGCCCGACCAAGAAGTTAGAGGGCAGACTTGTAATCACTGATGTGGCAGAAGATGGTCGGCCAGTTGCGCCAGAGAAAGCTGCTATAAAGATGGCCAATCAGTGTGGTGTTCTAGTGAGAGACCACGTGCCCATCAGCCTGCAGAGGTGGAAACCCTGCGATGATGCTACATACGTGCCGCAATCAGAGAAAGAAATGCTATGGCAGTCTGCAAGAACATTTCGCGGTGCCTCAAGGTTCAGAGGCAAGAGTCAAAAATTGGGCTCTAAAGACGATGTGTACTGCATTTCAAACATGGAAGAAAAACAAGTACAAGAAATATGCCGAGAAGAACCTGACACCCAACTTTGATGATTACCCAAAGCTGAGGGGTCATTGGGATTCCTTCGTGCAGTACAGGCGGTCGGAGTTAGGTGAAAAGAACTCGCGACAGAATAGGATCAATGCCGCGAAGAAAAGATACTTCCACTCTCTTGGACCAACTAGCTATAAGAAGAAAATTCCTATCTGGGACAAGATGGAAGAAGATTTGGTTGCCAGGGGAATCACGCCGGCGACAATGCATTGGCCCGAGCGATCAAGGCATTGGTACTACGCTCATGGTGGCACTCTGGATCTTTCCGATGGGTCGCTTATATACAGCGATGAGGTAAAAGAGGCGGCCGCTGCTATCCTTAAGGTCATTCAAGAGACAGCCGATGGGACATTCGTTCCCGACAGAGAAAACGACGAGCTAACAAGGGCTCTGGGAACCCCGAACATCCCGGACGAGCTAGAGGTGTCGGCGTAGTCCCGTGGAAGGCTGCATTCCCTGCGGACAGTGACACATACAGGAGTCGAAGCCGCTCCAAGGCCGCACAAGAGAGAGAGTGGAGAACTTGGAAAGAGAGCTTCGGGAGACAAAGGCCGGCATCCCAGACATGGTGTCTAGACAGCTACAGACATTGCTGAGCCAAGGGCAGACGGTGCCGGGAATAGTACATGTACCAGCTGGTGGATCAGCTGATAGTGTTAGCCCGCCCTCCCAACGTCGCAGCAGTGTTGCTTCCACAGAGCTCCCACCTGCCGATGCCGGGGACGAGAGTGCTCGCTATCCAGTGGACGAAATCACTCTGCGTACGCCATGTGAGCTTCATATACCAAGCCGGAACTTATCCACTAAGGTGGCTTACGGTATGGCTTATCCGGTGGAGCAAGGGCAGACCATTCATGGGGCACAGATTCCAAGTGGCTACTGCAAGGTGGGGGTCGAGCAGATTTGTGAAGGATATGATGAATTGGAGCTCGACATCCCAGGTGGCGACGAAGAAAAGACGTTAGCGGATGCTGCCCACGGCAGTATCATTCTATGGAAGAAACGTTACGTCAAATTTCGCAGTCAAGGGCCGTCAGCTACTCCACCCAGGGATCCCCCGCAGCCACCGTCACCTTCAAGAAGGGCCGAGGATGACCCAGAGCTGCCACCTCCAGGTCAGGATGATGCCGGCTCACACAGGTCTCCTCCTCCACCAGCACGGCATCCCCCAAAGCGCCAAGCTCCGCCCCCACGGCGGACTACTCGCCAGAAGCGCCAAACGGTGGACAAAGAGCCTACCGACGAAGAAAGGTTGGCCGCCATAAGGAAGAAAAGAGCCTACGACCAAACTGACGAGGAACTGCTTTGGTGGTCGCAGCCCAGGTCAAAGAGCATTTCAAACCAGATGAGCCAGAGAAGCCGGTGCCCATAGATCCGACAGCGAAGACATTTTTCACAAAAATGAGCGCGGTGAATCAGAAGAGATTCTTGCCCTCCGACTACGACCGCCAGCTTGCAAAGTCTTATGATAAGCAGAAACAACAAGCCAGCAGTGGATCCTCGGTGAAGAAGGCGGCCACTCCTAAGAAGAAACAAGTCGGTCAGAGCTCGGCTAGGAGGACACAAGGGCAACAGGAATATGACGACGAACAGCTTGCGTTGTTGTGCGAGCAAACAGGCCTCTCAGCGGCAAAACTTTTATCGGGCACGGGCGCAATTCCTGTGGCAGCACCTGTGGAAATTTGGAAATTTGAATATGGCAAACCAATGCTGCCCCAGATTCTTTGAAGTCCCTAACCACTCAAGCATTCCGATTTCATGAGTGGTACATGAAGGCGTCCAAAAAGGGTAGACAGATGCTCAATGTTTTGATAAAAGACCGTGATTACTTCCGTGGGCATAGTCTCTTGATTTTGGATTTCAAGGATGTGTATGATTTGTACCATCAAGATGCCATAGACCTCTCATTGATGAGCTGCTGGGTTGTGTAAGTTTCTTTCACTGATCTATTCTCGCAATACTTGCTTTCTTAATTATAATTTTCAACAATAACAATCTATTCTTGTCATGTAGGATGGAGATCCATACATGCCGTGAAAAATCGTATGATGATGTCGGCTTCATGGATCCATTGATGGTAAATGCCGTAACTGTAGACAGTAACCCACTAGAGACGGTGGACAACATATACATGTACCTGGAGAGACAAAGAAGCAAGACTTACATTCTTTTGCCATACAATTTCCAGTGAGTACTTCTCTCTATGTATGTATAACTTTAAGACTTTGTTCTCAATACTTGTGCATGTATTTATATATATATATATATATACAGCTTCCACTGGATACTGCTTGTGATAATCATAAACACCGGTCAAATTGTTGTCATGGACTCACTGCGGAAACCACAAGAGGATTACCAAGCAGTTTTAGACTTGATTGACATGGCATGGACACGTTTCCGTGCGAAACAAAAAGGAAATTTCAAACAAAAACTGGATGTGAGGACGGACTTTCAGGTACGTGGCTGGTGTACCCGCATATCTCGTAAAATCACACTAATATATAGTTGTCTAACTTTATTTTTCTCCACTATCAGTGTGCCAGACAGGAAGCAGGGACGAATCTATGCGGATACTACGTCTGCCAGTGGATCCATACCTTTGTTTCTCCCAAAAAAGCGACTCAAGAAGAACTCATGGTATGAATTAGATTATTAGTGTATATAGAAATTAGATTATTAGTGTATATGGAAAATAGATTATTAGTGTATATGGAAATTAGATTATTAGTATGGAAATATTAGTGTATATGGAAATTAGATTACTTGTGTATATGAAAATTAGATTATTAGTGTATATTGAAATAAGATTATTAGTGTATATGGAAATTAGGTTATTAGTGTATATGGAAATTAGATTATTAGTGTATATGGAAATAAGATTATTAGTGTATATGGAAATTAGATTATTAGTGTATATGGACATTAGATTATTAGTGTATATGGAATATGATTATTAGTGTATATGGAAATATGATTATTAGTGTATATTTATTATGAATATATTTATTATACTTTGTTATTTCATGTATACTTTGTTAATTCATGTAAACTTTGTTATTTCATGTAAACTTTGTTACTTGGTTAGAAATGATTATTTGTTATTGATTATTGTTTAGAAATGATTATTAGTTATTGTTTTGAAATGATTATTAGTTATTGTTTAGAAATGAATGTGTTAGGATATTTTATAATAACATGCAAAATTTATTTATTATATGAATGAATGATTATTAGTTACTTGTTTAGAAATGATTACATGCAAAATTTATTTATTATATGAATGAATGTTGTCATTTGTGATTAATGCAGAGGATGTTTTACCATCAAGTGCTCCCAATGAAACAAAAATCAAAAGCTATTGCGGACCAACTATTTGAATTCATTATGGACCAAGTTATAAGTCCACTGGGAGAGTACCACCATGACGGAACCGCTATCGCTCAATTGGACTCCCTTTCCGCTCCTTCTTCTAGTTCTGCTCGTTAATTGTAAATAACTTTTAAATGCTCTAACTTTTGTATTGGCCGATCTCAAATGTTTATATGTGAATGTTCGAAAAAAAATGCAATCAAAGTCGGGTCAAAATCAATTGACAATTGCGACGACTTCAATCTTATTGCGTGAAAGATCGTGTACGACATATGACGAGCAGACACGTAGACGCGTAGATTTGTATATAACTAACCCAAATATCAAACATTTAAAAAAAATAACCAAAACAGCCTTTGCCCCCGCATGCCTACGCGGGGGGGTCCTTTGGTACCGGTTGGTGTTACTAACCGGTACCAAAGGCTCCCTTTAGTACCGGTTCTGGACCCGGTACCAAAGGCCGCCCCCCTTTAGTCACGGTGTCGCGGTACCGGTTCCAGAACCGGTACCTATGAGGGTTACGAACCGTGACCGATGACGAGTTCTCCAGTAGTGACTCTTGGTTTTCCTCGAAATTCAAAGTTCTTCTGAAATCAATCTGCCATTGGTTGTCTTTACAAGCCTTTGCCACTGACATATTAGTATTTCTGCAGTAGCTATACAGTTGGTCAAATTCCAGTCTTAGAGGACAGTTTCCAATCCAAAGATCTTCCCAAAACCTTGTTTGCTGTCCACTTCTAACTGTCATAACTCTTCCTTTTTGAAACCAATCTCTAGTTGATAAGACTCCTTTCCAGAATTGGGATCCTTGGGATCTTGTCAATTGAAAGATGCTTTTATCTCCCAGGTATTTATTCCTTAATAACTCTATACAAATACTGTCATCCTCTTTTTCCAACCTGTCAATCCATTTTGCAACCAAACATGTGTTCATAGCTCTAATGTCCATAAAGCCTAGACCGCCAAAGTCCTTCGGTCTAGCAAGAGTTTCCCATTTGACCATATGGTATTTCCTTTTTTTATTTGTTCCTTGCCAGAAAAATCTAGCTCTAATTGTATCCAAAGCCTGGTAGTTGCCTTCATACAACATGTAAACTCCCATGGTATACATTGGCACACTAGATAAGCAAGAATTTATCAAAATAGTTTTCCCCCCAGAGGACATAGTGTCACATTTCCAAGTTTCCAATCTCTTGCTAGCTTTATCTGCAGTATAACTCAACTGTGCTTTTGTAATCTTGCAATAACTCACAGGTAAGCCTAGGTATATCATAGAAAATCTTCCAATCTGACATCCAAACACATCAGCTATTCTTTGTTGACCTTCTAGCTCTAACCCCATAGTATACACTTCACTTTTTGCATAATTGATTTTCATCCCTGACATTGCCTCATAACAGAACATAATAAACTTCATATTTCTTAAATTTGAGTCTGTGTTTTCAAGAAAGATTAATGTATCATCTGCATATTGTAGGTGTGTCAAGCCTCCTTCTACCAAATTCGGGACCAAACCTATATCACCTCTACTACTTGCTGCCTTCAACATGGCAGAGAAAGCATCACCCACCAGGTTAAAGAGCAGTGGAGATAGCGGGTCCCCTTGCCGCAAGCCTTTGTAACTCTGAAAAAAACCTCCCCTCTCTCCATTAATGTTGATAGTTACCCTTCCTCTTTTAACTGTTTGTAAAATCCACTGTGACCACTGATCATCAAAACCTTTTAGTTGTAACACTTCCTCCAAAAAACTCCAGCTAACTCTATCATAAGCTTTCTCAAAATCTAATTTTAGAATAATCCCTTCTTTCTTCTTACTGTGTAATTCATGCAAAACTTCATGCACAATTACCACCCCATCCAGAATACTTCTCCCAGGTATGAAAGCTGTTTGGTTTTTGCTAATAACTCTACTGGCTACCCTTGTTAATCTCAGGGTAAGAACCTTTGTAATAATCTTGTAAATCATATTAAGGAGACAAATAGGTCTGAACTGCTTGATATTATTTGGGAGTTTCATCTTTGATAACAGGATAATTTCACCATAATTCAATCTCCAAATATCCAGATCTCCTCTATGCAAGTCATCTAACATCTCTTTAATATCAAGTTTAATTTCAGGCCAGAAAGCTTTGAAAAACTCTATTGACATACCATCTCGACCAGGGGCAGTATTGTTCTTCGTTTCTTTCATAGCAATGTCTAACTCTTCTATTGTAAAATGTCCTGTTAAGAACCTGTTCTCTTCTTCCGAGATCTTCTGTTCACTCTGCCAGATATCCTCTGAAAGGTGAATATCCATTACATCCTCTTTCCCAAAGAGTGTTTTATAATACCCTGTGATATGATCCCTTAGCTCTTGTTTGTCTATAATTAGGTGTTCTCCATCTTTCAAAGAAACAATTGTTGTTTTTCTTTTCCTGCCATTAGCACATTTATGAAAAAACTCTGTATTAGCATCTCCCTCTAAGATCCACTTTTCTCCTCCTCTTTTTTGCCAATATAACTCCTCTATCTTATAAATTTGATGCAAGTCATTTTTCAGTTTATATCTGAGGGCCCAGTCTTCACTGGTAAGATCTTTGTTTAAAGCTTCCTCACAATCTTCTCAATTTCAAGCAACAGTTGTTGTTTGTGCTTTTTTATATCACAGTCAAAATTTCTACCTCTTCCCTTCATAGCTCTTCTTAACTTACTAGAAATCACATGCCAGTGGTCTACCACCTTATGTTTGAATCTTTGTGGCCATCTCTCTAACACCCATTCCTTAAAGCCATCTTGTTTCAGCCAGACTGGATCAAATCTGAAATACCTCTGTGTGCTGTGTTCCAGTTCCTCTGTGCTGACCATCAACGGATTGTGATCTGACCCTATTCTGGTCAATGTCTGAACTCTTACTCTTGGGTATTTATCTTTCCATTTATTGTTTACCAAAACCCTGTCCAAAACACATTGAATTGGTGATAGTTGTTTGTTAGTCCAAGTATATCTGTCTCCACCTCTATGTAACTCCATTAGCTCTACTTCTGCTATCATCTCATTGAAAGCATTCATGAATCTAACATCTACATTTCTTGTGGATTTCTCATCAACCTTTCTAACCATGTTGAAATCACCACCAATTAGTAAGGGAATGGAACAAGCCTTAATCTTATCAGCAAGCTCAGCCAAAAAATCTAGCCTTCTTTCATCCTGAACAGGACCATAAGTATTGATGACTTCCCATCTAAAATTCTCCTTGGTGTCATTGACTGTTAGACTAGTGAAAAAATCTCCAGATTCTTCCTTACAAATATCAAAACAATTCTTGTCAGCTCCCATCAACAGACCTCCAGAATGCCCTCTTGAAGGTGTCCAGTACCAATGGAAATCCATACCTCTACTAAATCTGTTCAAATCTCTAGCAGTGAAGGAGTCCTTAATTGTTTCCTGAAGACATATGATCTGAAACTGGTGTTGATGGCATTACTCTACTAATTGTTTTCTTCTTCCACTTCCTCCAAGACCTCTAATATTCCAGAAAAGGATCTTCATTGAACACTATTCTGTGTACCCCCACCCTCAATAGGATGTGGGTGATTTACTTCTAAAGTATCTTGTGTGCAAACTATTTGTAAAGTATCTTGTGTGCAAACTACCTGACTATTTCCTTCTGCTGAGCTCTGAGCTCTATTCTCCTGCTCTTTCTTCTTTAACATCTCTTCTTCCTTCCTTTTTTTCATAGCTCTATGTAACACTGCTTGAGCTTCCTCTCTGGCCTTGATAAGGGTAACATTTTTTGTTTTCTTTTGTTCACTACTGCCTAATCTTATTCCACAATTGTTAGCTATACTAAAAAGTTCTTCTTCTTCTTCTATAGATTGCAGAATAGTAAAAGAGTTTGATGAATTACCTTGTGAGTCAAGATTGATGTTTGCTTTCCTTTGTTCAACTGCCTTGAGAACTTGAGTTCCTGTCCTTGGTAATCTCTTGCTAAATCTTGGGCCTGGTGGTTGTGTAGATGTCATCTCCATAATTGCTATATCTGTCTCCTTGTTATTAGTAGCTCCTTCTAGCTCAGATAGCCTCTGTACTGAAAAAGAATTCTGCACCTTGTCCTCCCCCATCTTCTTAGTCTGACTGTGCTGTAACTGATTCTTCTCCCCTTGATTTGCAGCATCTTCCAGGCCAACTATGATTTGTTGGTTATCCACAGTTGTCTTCTGCTGATCTATCTTTTGGTCTAACTCTTCTGTCCGAAATGACATCTGCTCAAGCCTTTGTTCATCTCCAATGATCTCATTGATATTTTCCAAAATGATATTCTGTATGTCTTCAGTCATAATATCTGTTGTAGTCACCTTCTCCAGATCTAGATCAGCTTCACCCAACTGTACACTCTTATCAGCTACCTCTTCCAGATCTTGTTGGACTTCAGTAATTCCAGTCACATTTCCCATAGCAATAGACTTCCCTTTAACATCCCCTGTATTTGTTGGTTGGTCAGAAGAATGTGATGGTCCTGGTGCAAATTGATTAGGTGGTTCACCTGACTTTGCAAATTCCAGGTCCATATTGCCATAGCTGTCCTGTGAATCAGGGTCCTCCTCATCTGTAATATCATCATCGTCCTCATCTCCCCCGCCTGGTGGCTTTGTGGATGGTTTTGTCTGACCTTTGTTGGCGACAAACCATGTTATCTTGTATCCTTGCTTGTTAATGTAAACCTCTGAAGTACCATTAATCTTCTCAGGATTCTTACAAGCCACTTTAACCCAAACTTCTTTCCAATTAAGTGATTCTAGATGCACTTCTTCTGGATCTCCAACCAGGTAGGCTAACTCTAGAACATACTGCTCTTTCTTAGCAATTTTTGGGATACCCACAGCTCTTACCCACACCTCTCTAAGAACATCAAAAGAGTCCTGTTCCATATCTGTTTCTGCAACTGAGGCTTGTATATTATAGCATGTGAATTTGATGGTCCTCATCTTTTTCAGCAGGTTAAGAACTTGTAGAGATGGAACTGTAATCAAAAACTCATTTCCAGAGATCCTCTTGACATTCCATTCCACCTCAGACCCCACCAAATAATTGAGTTCTGTAGTAATTCTGAATCTAGTACCCCTTCCTTCATGAACCGTCACAATAGCTCTAATAGTTTCATTTATTTCTGCTACCTCTTCCTTCTTCTCTACTGGTATGTTCAAGCTATAAAAAAGCTGACCAGGAATTCCATAACCACAAAGTTTCAAACCTTTGCTTCCTTTAGCACTTGGGCATTTAGTTGCAATATGACCAGGTTGTTTACATGCATAACAAAATGAAGGATTTGTGCATTGTGATTTATGATACCCAGGCTGATTGCAGTTGAAACAGATCATTCCTACAAGAGGGTTATCTGGCATACCTTCCCTCCTTTGATGCCTGTTGTCCTCTCTTCTTGGGGGATCCCACCTTGGTTGTTGATTGAACTGTCCTCCACCTCTTCTTCTCTCTTCTTGCTCTCTATTCAACTTATGTCGAAGATCTTCTTCTGTCATCTGCCTAACTTCCCTCTCTTCCCTGTAATCTCCCTATCTCTTGTTGTTAGGATAATTCCTTCTTGCCCAATCATCACCCCCACGGTTGTCATACCTGCCGCTTTGCGTGAAATGCTCCTTCCCTGGACCACCCTGAAACTCCCTTCTGTTATCTCTATTCATGTGCCCAAACGGTTCCTTTCCCATGTTCTGTCCTCCCCCCTCTGGACCTCCACGGATCTCCCTCTGCATATCTCTATTCTCTCTTCTATCTCTACCATCAGGACCTCCTTCACGAGCGTCTCTCCCATCTCTCCCACCTTGAAATCTATGATCCATTGTAGCAGGCGCCACCACTTCTGCGAAAGATCTTGCATCTGTTGATGAGGGGTGGATCTTACGCAGCACTTTTGCTTGGTTGCCGAAACGCAGCACCTCGCTCCTTCTTGCTGGGAATCGCTCGGCGGTGGAATCCCAAACCCTAGCGGCCGGGATCCAACACCATTGCGGCGGATTTGTGAGAAGAGGATAGGGTTTGGAAGGAGACAGCATTGGCGGAACGTACGAGTGAATAAAGAGGTCCTCCACATGGGCTCCAAAACAGTTTGCGGGCTGGCCCATCAAGGATTGGCCCAATAGATTTTCCTGTGAAACATTTTGAGCCTTACCGCCGGTGGCGGCTGGCCCTGTCTTCCTCCTCTCCGGTGGGCGAACTGCCTCCAAAATCTGCAGATTATTGCGTTGGATCCCTTCCTCTTCGTCGAAATCTGCGTTCTAAATACCTCTGCTAGCCTAGCGAAACTCAATTTGGGTATCCACTAAACGAATTGCGCTCTGATCGATTGCATCAACTGGTGGAATTGGGAGATGTTTCAGTCACCGATCTCTAGTTTTCTCATCCGGCGATGAGTGTTTTGGGAGGCCAATCGCGATCGACGTTGATTTCGTACCCAGCATCACCGAATCCCGAATTGATTTTTCTCCGATCATTGTCCCAATCAGATTATCTCTACTAGCGTTGATCCCCCAATCGTTCGTATGGAAATCCACAAGTTTCGATGAAGCAACCGTACCTTTGGCAATCGTGAGACGGCGTTGGTGCTGTGATGAAGGTTCATTCGCTCGTCGACATGCTTCCCTCTTCACTATTCGCTCCACCTCTCCCCCAGAGGTGGATGATGAAGGGGAATGATGCCAGTTCGCCATCTTCAAAATCCCCTCCCTCAGTCCCGCGGACGATGGGCGCGGCGATCGCCGCCGAACACAGTCGAGCCGACGCGCCTCGCCCCGGCGGCGCTTCTATACTTGCCCTCCAAAGGCCGCTCAGAAGTTCCGGACCCGGACAGGTCGATCGTCCACGCTCCGTCCAGGTCATGTGAATATCTTGTGGCAAATGGACACCATTTGCATTTTGGTCTGTTGATTCCACTACCAGAGAACCCGCCATCCATCCACCGTAATCGGTCACGGATGGAAAGGACCCGGTACCAATGGAAGCATTGGTACCGGGTCCAACGGCCAATAATTCTGCGAGCTCATTGGTACCGGGTGGTGGCACCACCCGGTACCTATATGGCCACATTGGTACCGGTTGGTGTCACCACCCGGTACAATGAGCCTCGGGGCCTTTGGTACCGGTTGGTGACACCAACCGGTACCAATGTGACCCCCTTTGGTACCGGATGGTGCCACCAACCGGTACCAAAGGGGCTCTGCGTATAAGGCCCCTTCTTCCTCCCCCAGCCCGAGCCATGGCTCATTTCTTCATCCTCCATTGAGCTCGGGTTGGGGAGCTCATGCCCGATTTTTCCATAACTTTTGGAGATTTTGCAAACCAAGTCCGCTAGAAGGTTAGCAACTTCATCCTCTCTCTTTTGACGTTTAGTATGGTCTATTTCATGCTCTATGTTTTGAGTAATTTGTGTTTGTGGAATGGATTGAAATAAGAGATTTTAGATTGAATCTTCATTTTTATTATGAATTTGTAATAGAGAATCAATATATAGTTAGTTGTTGCCTATGTAGAGATGATGCACAAATTTTTAGACATTGTTTAGATTTTTGGATTATTTGTAGAAACTTTAAATGATTTTCATATTTATGCTTATTATGATTTTTAGATATTATAAATGATATTCATATTTAGGGTTATTAGGATTTTTAGAGATTATAAATGAAATTCATATTTAGGCTTATTACGAAATTTAGAATTACATCTTTTAGAGGCTTCAAATGACGTTGATATTTAGGGTTATTAGGATTTTTGAGATTATAAATGATATTCTTATTTAGTTAGATTTTAAATTCAATTTTACTTCTCATGGTTGTCAATATCTTGAACTAAAACAATCCAACTCTTGGCATGCCTATGATGATATCAAATTTTACCTAGTTTTCTAGCTGGGTAACATATGATGATCTTGAGCTTGAGCTTGTATTGTATAGTTATGCTTCTCATGGTTGTCATCAAACCGTGGGATACATCCATGCCCAAGCAACGAATCGGTTGCATTGTGATGGTTGGGCTGGGTGTGTCCCACGGTTCCATGCCTACCATGAACCAATTTTTTTTTACCACCTGTAATGTTTCTTATGCTCCAAGTTCAAGGTCAAATGAAAGACAACATATCTGAGGCAAATCACTCCTTCAAATTTTTTTTGAGACGAGCAAAAGTAAGACGTTGATTAATTTGGAATGTGGTTGTCGGCCATCGTGCCCTTGGTTTGTCGCAGGTTTTGGAAACCTCCCGATGCAGGAGAGGTGCTGTCGAAATTTTTAGAGATTATAAAAGATATTCTTGTTAAGGCTTACTACGAACTTTAGAAATACATCTTTTTGGTGGCATCAAATGATGTTGATGTTTACGGTTATTAAGATTTTAGAGATTATATATGATATTCTTATTTAGGTTTATTACGAACTTTAGAAATTGGGGATGAATTTTTCATTGTATTTTGTGAATAGATGAATCGGCAATGGATGTACAACGCGGATAGACACTCATCTGACTTCATTAATGGCGTTCATCAATTCCTCGACGCGGCAGAGGCTAACTCGACCTCGGGTTTTATATGCTGTCCATGCAAGGTCTGTGAGAATAAGAAGGATTATCACATCTCGAAGAAGGTGGTCCACACACACTTGCTTATGAGTGGTTTCATGCCTAACTATATCTGTTGGACCAAACACGGCGAAGCGGGGATATTCTTTGAAGAAGGTGATGAAGAAGGTGACGACAACATCCCGGACTTTGCACAATACGGTGCCTTTGCAGATGATACAGCAATGGGCGAGGGTGAAGCAGTTGCAGAAGATGAGGATGATGACGCCTTAGGTGGTATGATCCGTGATGAAGAGAAAGACTGCGAAAGTGCGAAAGAGCGGGAGAAGATGAACCGTTTGTTGGAGGACCACAAAACATTGTTGTACCCAGATTGCAAAGAGGACCAGAAAAAATTGGGTACCACACTGGAACTGTTGCAATGGAAGGCAACTAATGGCTTGTCTGACAAAGGTTTTGGACAGATATTGAAAATGATAAAGAAGATGCTTCCAGAGGGCAACACATTGCCCGAAACAACATACGAAGCAAGAAAAATCGTTTGCCCTCTAGGGCTGGAAGTACAAAAGATACACGCATGTCCCAATGATTGTATCCTTTATCGGGGCAAGTCGTACGAATCTTTGGACGCCTGTCCGGTTTGCAATTGTTCGTGGTATAAAATCAGGCGAGACGACCCTGGTGATGTTGAGGGAGAGGCCCCCAAGAAAAGAGTCCCTGCCAAGGTGATGTGGTATTTCCCTATAATACAACGTCTGAAGCGCTTGTTCAGAAACAAAGAGCATGCTAAATTGCTGCGGTGGCACAAAGAGGATCGGAGGGAAGACAATATGTTGAGACACCCCGCTGATGGGTCGCAATGGAGAAAAATCGACAGAGCGTTTCAGACTTCGCAGAAGATGCAAGGAACATAAGATTTGGTTTGAGTACGGATGGCATGAATCCTTTCGGTGATATGAGCAGTAGCCACAGCACTTGGCCCGTGACTCTTTGTATGTACAACCTTCCTCCGTGGATGTGCATGAAGCGGAAGTTCATTATGATGCCAGTGCTAATCCAAGGGCCAAAGCAGCCTGGCAACGACATTGATGTGTATCTAAGGCCACTGATTGAGGAACTTTTGTTGTTGTGGGGCAAAGATGGTGTAAAGGCGTAGGATGAGCACAAGCAAGAGGAATTTAACCTACGAGCATTACTGTTTGTGACCATCAATGATTGGCCTGCACTTAGTAACCTGTCGGGACAGTCAAACAAGGGATACAAAGCATGAACACATTGCCTAGAACACACCGACTGCATTTATCTGAAACATTGTAGAAAGTGTGTGTATATGGGCCATCGTCGATTCCTTTCTGAGAAACATCCGCTAGAAAGAAAGGAAAGCATTTTGAGGCGGAAGGTCGTAGCAAACCAAGGCATCGGGATGGAAAATATGTATTTGCTATGGTAAAAGATGTGAAGGTGGTCTTTGGAAAGGGACCTGGCAGCCAGCCAGCGGCAAGTGAAAATGGAAAGGCGCCCATGTGGAAGAAAAAGTCAATATTCTGGACCTACCATATTGGGAGGTCTTAGATGTACGCCACGCAATTGATGTGATGCACCTGACGAAAAATCTTTGCGTAAACGTGCTAGGGTTCCTTGGTACTTACGGAAAGTCAAAAGATACACTTGAAGCACGACAGGACCTGAAACGTATGAAACAACGAGATCCCCTGCATCCTGAGAAAAGAGAGAAAGGGCGTTGGAACTTGCGTCCTGCTAGCTACACTCTAAGCAAGGAGGAGAAAACCAGCATGTTTGATTGCTTGAACAGTATTAAGGTCCCGTCCGGCTACTCATCGAATGTAAAGAGTCTGATAAATATGAAGAGAAGAAATTCGTACACCTCAAGTCCCATGACTGCCATGTGCTGCTCACACAATTGCTTCCGGTGGCGCTGAGGGGAATTCTACCCGTTAATGTCCGAACAACTATTGTGAAGCTATGCGCCTTTCTCAATGCAATCGACCAGAAGGCAATCGATCCCACTAATCTAGCAAAGCTGCAGGATGATGTGGCCCAAAGCCTTGTCAGCCTTGAGATGATATTTCCTCCGTCTTTCTTTAATATTATGACGCATCTCCTGGTCCATGTTGTCAAAGAGATTGGTATTCTTGGTCCTGTATTCCTACACAATATGTATCCTTTTGAGAGGCTCATGGCTATTCTAAAGAAATATGTTCATAATCGTTCTCTTCCAGAAGGATGCATCGCCAAGGGATACAGAACAGAGGAGGTCATTGAGTTCTGTGTTGACTATATCCCCGAACTGAAACCGATTGGGCTACCTGAGTCACGCCATGAGGGGAGACTACTTGGAAAGGGCACGTTAGGAAGGAAACAAACAAGGTGTAGCGACTACGATTTATTCATGAAAGCCCATTACACTGTATTGCAGTCGTCAACCATGGTGGCTCCTTACATCGAGGAGCACAAGACTATAATATGCTACCAAAATCCAAGAAAGTCTGACAAGTGGATTACACGCCATCACATAGAAACTTTCGCTGGTTGGTTGCGACAAAAGCTCATGGGTAACGAGACAATACATACACAGCTGGCGTATTGGGCAAGGGGACCATCATCCTCATTCTTGACGTTCCAAGGCTATGACATAAATGGGTATACATTTTACACGAGAGCCCAAGACGACAAAAGCACCAACCAAAATAGTGGTGTCTGTATAGATGCCTATGACAACAAAGGGAACAGGGACTCATATTATGGCCAGGTAGAGGAGATCTGGGAACTAGATTATGGACCTTTGAAAATACCACTTTTCGGTGCAAATGGGTGAAACTTACAAGTGGAGGTGTTACTATAGACCGCTACGGCATGACAACTGTGGATCTCAACAAAATTGGGTATGTAGACGAACCATTCGTGCTCGCCAAGGATGTGCATCAAGTGTTTTATGTGAAGGACATGTCTACCAAACCCAAGACGGGGACTCTGCAAACAAACAACTCCGAACTTTATCCAAAACGGCACATAGTTCTCACAGGGAAAAGAAAAATCGTGGGTGTCGAGGACGTCACCGATGAAGATGATTATAATAGGTGTGACGAGGTGTCTCCGTTCAGTGTGGAGGATGACACAAGCATCCTGTTGGCCAATGAAGATGCTCCTTACGCTCGCAACGATCATAACGAAGGCACTCTTGTAAAGAAAACATTTATTGCTGTTCAAGCATAATGTTGTACTTATGTTGAAGCATGATGATGCTATGTAATTCTAATTATGTTGAAGCATTATGGTATGTAATGTTGGCCAAATTTGATTTTGTCTTATGCTTCTTGATAAGTATTTACTAGTTTTGTTAAATTGACTTGTAATATATTACGGTTTATTTTGGTTAGTATCATGCCGAGACAGCGTCAGGCAGCTAGACGTGGTGGCTATGTTACTAATATGCCACCTACCATCCCGATTCGAGAGGCTCACGAGCCTGGATGGTCGACAACTCAACAAGTTGATCGTGTCCCAATTCCCACACCTCAGCAACTTCGCTACAATATGGTAGGGTTATGATATTTCTCTGCAAGTTGCATTTGAATGTAATCACTATATCACTGAGAATAGAAATTATTAATAATGCAGATCATTAATCCAATTACATGGCTAAAAGATGCAAACATCGGTCAATCAAGTCCTTTGGTATTAAGAGAAAATACTGGTAGGGTTATGATCTCTGTTAGCATTCAACAAAATGCCACCCGTGACCCAAATCCTGGTGACATGGTTATTATCCACGTTCATTCTGGCGCGTGGCAGCAAGACCATGTGGCCTCGTGTGATGCTGTGATGCAAGCATTAGCCCAAATAGAAAGTCAAACTGGCCATGTTTTCCCGGACTACAGCTACTTCAAGTTGAAAGCTCTCGAGATGGGTGAGCCAGACGTGACACAGATGCCTAAAAGGATTAGTCCTTCATATGAATCGATTTATGTAAGTTAGTTTTATTTTTAGTTATGTAATTATATTATAATTTATCTATCTTTATCTGTAACAATATGTTTTATTAATCTTATTGTAGGATGACTACTACTATGGATTCATGCATGCGTGTTCTGGTCTACGTGCAGTCCTTTATCAAGTCCTTGGAAACTTAGGTATGCACACACGACGCCAGGGGCTTATCGAGTTAATGGTGGTTTCCAAGCTAATATAACCTTGAGTCATGCCAATGCTGCTGAGATCACAATTTATGGAGAGGTCTTGGATTCACGTTACAAGGCACAGGATAGTGCATACATATATGCACTTGATTATGTCGACAGGTTCCTAGGCATCGAGGTTATAGATATAAACTATCCTTTCTATCTCATGAAGAAGCATGGCGTGCAGCACTACAAGAATAGTTGTGATACATGACGTTCCTAATCTGTCACAATGTACCAGAAAAACGTCATAAAATGATATCCATGACGAAATTTGAATCCGTCATGTATCGAGCGTCATAAATCGACTCGCGTGACGTCTTACCAAAATCGTCATAGACTTCCACAATTTATGACGTTTTCTGACCGTCATAGACACTGCTCGAGCCCACTTAACCCAGATCCGGCCCAGGCCTTTGTGACGAAGTTGATTTGTCACAACCAAAGGCCACGCGAGCATTACATGCCTGCCAACGTGGCTACTGACGTGTCTTGAATACAGCCCATGTACATACGAGCCCAATTACGGCCCAGCTACTACTTTCAAATTTTGTGGCAATTGGGCTACTTATTTGATCGAGCACATCGCTTTTAGCCCAATAAACAGGACAACCAAGTTTGGCCTACTAAAATTCCAATCCAGAAGTAGCTTTTACATCTAGCCCAAAAAATTGGCCCAATGTCAGCATTATTATTTCAGCCCACGAAAATATATAAAGCCCATGAACACAGCCCAGCCCCGATTGAACAACCACAACAATTATCACAAATTTAGTGCAACATTCAGGCAAACATATATTCTGATCAAGTAGCACATCACATACAATAAGTTGTTTTGCACAAGCACACCACCATATTCACCGTGGCAATTCAACCACTCCACACCAAAGTAACAGCAAAATGCTTGCATTCTGTTTGTATTAACAAAATGCATGCACTTTGCACCAGCAAAAGAATGACCTCCTCAGTAGGGCAGTAAGCAACAAAAACAGGTTCCATCTTAGCTAACATAACTTCAAGAAAGCTATGTTTCCAAGAGACCAAGGCCACCTTACCCTGTAGCCTAACTTCGTCGAATCTGACTTAACAGAAGGTCAAGTTTCGCATCTGTCTCTGCTTGCTTCTTTGCTGTCTCCTCTCTGTCCCTGATCCTCGCTTGCTCTGCTTCCTCTCTGTCCCTGATCCTTGCTTGCTCCGCTTCGTGCAGCTGCGTCGACAACACATCCAGTTGCTCTCGCTGGGAGTTGACCAGCAAACAAAGCTCTGCATTTGCCCTCTTCTCTGCAGACAGTTCAGTTTCAAGGTTTCGAACACTAGATGTAGGCTGATTGTTCTGGATACCCACATTCAGCAAAAACTTGTTTTTCTTGGTGTTGTCAGCTAGCACAGCAGCCACAACCTCTGTCACAGTCTTGGGCTGTTGATCTTCTACAGGTTCAGAGATCTTGTTTTCCATTTGGGCCTACCAGAGCAAGCAAGAAACATAGTTTGAGATACAACAAAAAATGAGCATTGCAATGAGCTTTATTACAAAATTGTCTTACAATAGCAGACTGAACAGCAGATGTATAGCCTTTCTTTTTTTTGCTGTAGTGGCACTCCTTGAACAAATCCAAAGCATCAGGTTCCTGATCTTTGTACTTATCCCCCTGAAATGACATATGTGTGCATTCAACTAGCATGTTGACAGATGACACTTGAAAGCAAAATAAATGAAGAAACAACATGCAGGTTCACTCCATCATAAACGACATGCAAAATGCAGTAACATTTTACATAAACAGTAAATGGAGCTTTGCAGCATGAATGTGATCAAAGCATCCTTTTAAATTTGACAATATGCTAAAATTTGATCAAACAACATGTGCAACTGATAATACCTAGTGAACAACAATACACAATATTGATTACTATATCCAATTATCTTGTTTCACATGACATGTTTAACTGATGATATCCAGTGAACAAGAAAAGGAAAATTTTACTACTATATCACATTATACAGTTTCACAGAGACATGTCTAACTTACCAAACATTCTAGGTGCACCATGTAGCTGCGCGAGCCAGTTGTTTGATGGAACTTAACATTACCTCGATTGCCTTTGTTTGTTTCACAAGTTTCCTACACCATGAACAACATACGTGTCAAATAGAATTCCAAATTAATTAGACTACAGGAGGCAATGGATTGATTTTCAGCATGAAACATACCATTTTTTTGGGACTCTTCCAAGATTCCACAAGGTCATTCCACTGTATGTCAGTCATACTTTTGACAGGAGAAGTTTTGGTCACCATATGGAGTGGGTAAGGATTAAAATACTTTTTCTTTAGCTTGTAGCGTTGTTGGCGAACTGCTAACTTCATCATCTGGATACAAGCCTTTTTAACTGGGGCAGCTCTTATGTCTATATCAAACTTTGCCTATTTAGATGAAAGGACATTTATAAGAATTTCAATCCCTCAAAATTAACAGATTGCTACACACTAAAGGAGGAAAGGAATTGAGATTGCACTTACAGCAAGTTTCCCCATAAATAGTCTAAGAAGTCCAGGTTGGTTCTTGTAATCCTTCCAATTCTTGAACACAGGGATATGGTTCCTAACAGCAATGTTGCATTCAGTTGCAAACTTTGCAGCAACAAGAGGTACTACTGGCCTTATCCTCCCTTCAGGAATGACCACTGACAGTTTGCCACGCCGAGCCCGAGACAACCTTTGGAGAGCTCTTCCCACATTAACCCCCCTGATGCATTGCTCATCTTCTGGACATACATGTAGACATAATTACAACTAGTGAGATAAAAAAACTTGGATCCACATTGTTAATGTATAAGCCATTTGACAAGGTAATGACCCTATTAAGTGAAAGACCATATAAATATATACTACAACACATCAGTTATTGTGATCCATTTCATATGTAGTGAACAAACTAGTAGTCTTACATATGGTAAGTAATATAAATCAAGGAATACTATTACATATTTATAAGCACCATCATAAATAGAAGATAAACAATGATATAGCATTTAGTAAACTGACAGATAATACAAGTGTATGATGAACACAATGAACAGGGCTGGGAGGATTAATTAGGGTGTAATAACATGCCTTCATGCTCATTGTCAATTTGGTTCTGGTCATCAGGTTGAGCAGAGCCATCAACTTCACTGGCCACCTGGTTGTGCCCATCAGGTTGGACAGTATCATTACCTTGCTGATTGGCAATGATATCACTTCCGTTAGCTATTGGGGAGTTGCTCTCAGGATGGTCAATGACATCATCTAAAAAAAGGAAAATATAAAAATGTGATCATCATGCAGTCAAATAAAATAGAGAGGTTGTAATCTGGTAAACTACTAACAAGCATGGTACTAGAATTTGCCTTCAATAAATGCTTGTGCCTGGTCATCACAGTTGCCAACATTTTTTTCAACTTGACTGGCATGAGGCACAGATGGAGTAGGCACAGGAATTTCAGTTGGTGCCAAGCTTTTCTTCGACCTTGTAGCTCTAGTAATTGGCTGATCTGCAACAACTCTCTTAGGAGGCCGAGGCTTTATCCCACCAGGAGCCATGTCAATAGGTATTTTGCTACTGGTTTTCTTGCAGACCTTCTTAGAGAACTTCAGTACTTCCTATAAATGAACATAGACCAATCAACAAGGCTTGAAAAAAATTTATTGCATTAGCAAATAAGAAAAATGTTAGACCTAGACAAGATTGGGTAGTCATGAATGCACCATAAGACAGCAGCACGAAGATTGAACATTTTGTCACTAAGAGCATCATAAGTAGGCACACCCGTCCAAAGCTCAATCAAATCTTCTACAAGAGGCTCTAGAAATAAATCAAAGTCTTTCCCTGGGGATGTCGGACCTGGAATCAACAAAGCCATCATCAAATTTGACTCATCCATGCATGCCCAAGGTGGAAGGTTGTATGGAACAACAAATACAGGCCACATGCTGTATTTGGTATTAAAATTGCCAAAGGGATTGAATCCATCAGTAGCTAGGCCAAGTCTGAGGTTTCTTGCATCTTTGGCAAAATCTGGATATTCTTTGTCAAAATCTTGCCATGCGTCACCATCCGCTGGATGACTCATTTCCTTCTCACTAGGCACCCTCTTTAACTTGTGCCATTGTGCTTCTTCTGCACCCTGCTTGGATACAAATAACCTTCTTAGCCTAGGTGCCAATGGAAAATGTCGCAACACTTTTTGTGGAATCTTCTTTCTTTCAGGGTCTTTCCATCTTGACAAACCACAAATTGGGCAATTGTCACGGCTGGCATAATCCTTTCGGAACAGAACACAATTGTTGAAGCACACATGTATTGATTCATATCCAAGACCCAATTCCTTTAGAAGTTTCTTCGCTTCATTATACGATTTCGGGATTGTGTTGAAATCTGGGAATGCTTCAGCCAATAACTTTAATATTGCAGAAAATGCAGTATTGCTAATCCTATAAAGTGACTTCATATGAAGTAGCTTAACCACAAATGAGAACTTTGAAAATTTGCTGCAACCAGGATAAAGCTGACGCTTTGCTTCCTTCATAACATGTTCAAAAAATGTCCCACTTGCCATAGGGTTTCCACCATTGCTTCCATTTTGATTTTCACCATCTTGTCTAGCTTGTTCTTCTGCATGTTGCAGGTCTGTTAAAACACCTTCTAACCGATCAGCATCACTTGTTTCATCATCAGGAACACCCATCCCATGTAGGGAACCATCATCGTTGTCATGCCCATTAACCGGAACTTCAATAACATCTACATCAATGTCCTCACCATGATGTATCCACCGAGTATATGTACTCTCCATGCCATTCATCAATATGTGCTTCTCAATGATGGCCTGATGCAGATACTTTTGATTAAGGCATCTACTACATGGGCAGAGAACCTTATCATCCACACTGAATTTTTCTTGAATGAAATCCATAAATTCCTTGACACCATTGATACATTCATTGGAAAATAGTGTGCCATGCACCCATCTTCTATCCATCTAATCATGAATTGCAGAAAAAACACAATTCAACAAGTTGGCACACAATTCAGATACTACATTCAACATAATGGAAGGAATAAATCACATACCATGGTTGTGGGGTAGAGTTCAGGTGGGCAATGAGGGGTGGCTTGGGGAGAAGAAGGAGCTTCACAGCTGGCCACCAGAGGTGCCTAGGCTGCACCTCACTTCGCCGCAGCCAGACTGCGATGTGATGAATCGGGGCCAACGCAGCAATGGACTTGGGAAGCTAGCAGTACACCACTACCAAGTCACAGTCCAAATCGCTGTAGGAGGTCGCTCAACCTCTCAACCTTCTAGCGGTCGAGCGACAATGGAGTGCAGTAGATTCGACGGTGAAACCACGCCCAATCCATTGCTGATTTGCCAAGGCAATGACTGGAGAAGGCAATCTGGGAAGGCAAGATGGAGAACTAATCCTGCAGCAGGCTCCTACCTGTAGATCTACTTGCCCTCGACTGGAAGTGGTCGGTGGCGCAGCGCAACTTGCCGCGATGGATTGGGCAGCTGCTCGGGGCGGGGCTGAAGGGATTGGGGATCCCAGGTTAGTTCGGCTCCTTCAAAGGCCACGAGTTATTCTACTAGTTGGTTAATATTGCTCCTACGACTACTACGAACGTGTGGTCTAGTGGTGTGCTGCGAACTCTGCATCCAAAAGGCTTGTGGTTCGATTCATGTGGTGTGCAACATTTTTTTTATTTTTCAGATTTTCCTCCTTGTTTCGATTCTGTCAAATGGCTCCAAATCTTCAACTAGCTGTACCATATTCCTAAGTTATGCAATTTTTTTAATCAGATTTTGACTTTGTTTTTCATTTCTGTCATATGGGCCCAAAATATCCAACTAGTTATACACATGACGAATTGTATTCGTCACAATGGCTCTAGAAATTTTGTGACGGCCATGCATCAATTTTATCACGTTCATGCATCAAGCCATGACAGATGCAAAAATTTCGTCATAAACCATAGGCCCACGCTTGAAGGGAAGATGAGCCCATTCATGATCATGACAGAAAGATAAGAATCGTCACAAATATAACTATGTTAGTGACGTTTACTAAATACGTCACCTAGAATCTGTCATGGATCAATACTATTCTTGTAGTGCAGGGACCCTGATTATTGCTGTTCAAGCATAATGTTGTACTTATGTTGAAGAATGATGCTATGTAATTATAATTATGTTGAAGTATTATGCTACGTAATGTAGCTGTTATGTTCAAGTATTATTTTATTAATATTTTATTTGAAGATTTAATTGCAAATATTTAATAGTATATATGTAAAATAATAAATACTAACGAGTTAAGTTGCAAATACTAAATATAAGAAAATTAATTGCAAATACTAAATGGTGAACAAGTTAAATTGCAAATAATAAATGTCAAATAATAAATACTAATGAGTTAAATGGTGTACTTATGTTGAAGCATGATGATGCTATGTAATTCTAATTATGTTGAAGCGTTATGATATGTAATGTAAAGGAGTTAATATATATTACTAAATAGTAATATGAATCTAGAATAGTAAAAGAGTTAATATATATTACTAATATCAAAGGAGTTAATATATATTACTAATACCAAATAAAATATATATAGAAATATGAATCTAGATTTACATTATTTCATATGTCATTATAGTTGATGTATACTTTGTTATTTCATGTAGATATGTCAAACAATACATACAAAAGATTTAAATTTCAAATATTAAATATAATAAAGAAATTAATTGAAAATACTAAATAATATATATGTCATATATACGTACTAAAAAGATGGCGTGTAATCCACTAACAAGTTAAATTTGAAATACTAAATAAAATATACTAAAAAGATAAATTATAAATACTAAATAGTATTTACTAAAAAGATAAAAAGGAAGAAAGATTATATAATAAAAAGATAGAAAGGAAGAAAGAATTATGCAAATAGTATATATATGAAATAATAAATACTAAAAAGAAAAAAGAAAGAAAGAGTACTTTTTATTTGGCGGGAAACTGAATCGTGGGCCCTTTGGTACCGGGTTGGGACACCACCCGGTACCTTAGGGTTTTCATTTGGCGCTCAAAACACCCTTTGGTACCGGGTGATGTCACCACCCGGTACCAAAGGCCCTTTGGTACCGGGTGGTGACATCACCCGGTACCAAAGGGAGACACCTTCGGTACCGGGTGATGTCACCACCCGGTACCAAAGGCCCTTTGGTACCGGGTGGTGACATCACCCGGTACCGATGGGTGCTTGGCATATATAGGCGGGAGCCCTCCCCCACACTTGGTCGTTTTTTCGTGAGATCGCCGCCGCCGCCCTTCCCCAACGCCGTCGCCCTTCCCCGACGCCGCCCGCCCTACCCGACGCCGCGCGCCCTCCCCGACGCCGCCGCCGCCCTTCCCCGACGCCGCGCGCCCTCCCCGACGCCGCCGCCCTACCCGACGCCGCGCGCCCTCCCCGAC
>CM014273.1:11727287-11761561 GCA_004135705.1 Alloteropsis semialata | reverse complement strand
TAGTGTGAGGCAGCTTATAATCTCATATTGAAGAATGCACTATTTAGATATATCGAGCCACCAATATTTGTAGGAAGTTGACACCAATTAACTTAACACAATGTGGCCATATAGGTACCGGGTGGTGCCACCACCTGGTACCAATGAGCTCGCAGAATTATTGGCCGTTGGACCCGGTACCAATGCTTCCATTGGTACCGGGTCCTTTCCATCCGTGACCGATTACGGTGGATGGATGGCGGGTTCTCTGGTAGTGATATGTCATCAAGATGCATCATGGTTTTTGTTTCATGGAAAAGGAATGTTTGATCCTTGGCCCTATCCCTTTATTATCTATTTGTACATGGCCATTATGCACACATCCAAGTTTGTGCCCACGTCTTCATTCTTCGCTTTATATGAATCAGATACCTCTAGGTTGGATGTATTTAGCTATAGCTATGATAGGCATTTTGTTTCCTGCATGAGGCCCATCACAATTTTTGTAACCATTACAATATCTGCACTCTATGCTCTCACTCAAACTTGCTGAGTAAAATTCATGTCACATCACATCAAAATTTGTATATATAGACACATATATGTACCTCCCAACTAAAATACCTATTTTATTTTTGTGCGTGTTTTGGGATAATGAATTGTGTTGAATGAGATTACACATGCTCTCTGTTATTAAATTTCTTTATGCGGCAAGTTTACACAGTACACGTCTTCATGACGCTGCCGTCTCTTGCTCACGCGGCGAAGCGCGTGCCTCTTCCTAGTCATTATTACTCAAGACTCTAAATAGTTCAGAGAATCCTAGTCCCTTGTGAGGTGATTGGTTGCCTGGTTCGGGGGCATCCAGGCTCGCCAGATGCAACTCCGGTTTGTTTGGATGCCTGAATCAGTTGCTGGGACTGGCCCCTGTGATGCAAAATGCTCTCTAGAGCCTGGCTCTCCAGATACGGAAAAATCGAGCGTTTCTGGAGAACCTGGCTCGTGCGGTGCAGGTGGAGCGCGCCCCTAGGCCAAAAATCATTCAGCACTATAGTTCATGCAACCAACCAATCAAAATCACTGCAAGGCCGTGCTGCATGCACCAGACAACCAATCAAGAGGCTACCGCATGGCCTCAGCCTGGATGCACGGAGCCTGGCTCTCTGGAGCGGGACAGGCTCGAGGGAGAAACCAACCAATCACGCCAGACCCACAGATAAAATTGCATCTGGGCACATCAATCTCAGCTCTGTAACTAGGGGCGTCCGCAACCGGGTGGAGAAGTCGCCGGCTGATATGGCGGAGGATAGGAATAAATAAAAGAATATCTAACAGCTGCAGGCAGTGAACCAAAGGAGGCAGCGATTGTTGTTTTTTTGGGACGTGCGCGAGACTAGCGACGAGATCGTCGCTGACGACGAGATTTTTCACGTGCCTTTCTCCTCCACGTAGGAAAAATGGACACCTCAGCTAGCTAGGAGGTTCTCGTTGGGGACGCCCTAAGAGATGGTGAGATGAGTTTGTAAGCAGTTACGCCCCATACATTACAATTTCAATGCAAATAGAAGGCAAGTATCTCCATGCCCAACTTTGCCGATGATAAATATCACGCGACAGCCATGGGTACTGTCATTACCTGAAAAGAATACATCTCTGCTGTAGAGCTATAGCCCGCAAGCCCAACACTATCTAGTATAGAACACTACCAACTTGTAAGCTGTAGTATATTCACGATCACGCTATCTAAAATGTGCAAATCAGTTAGGAATAAGAGGAACCAGGAATCCCACACGATAAGGACCTTTGAACATCAGGCCGCACTGTCAGAAGAAGCACTGTCAGAAGATGCGCTAGGCCTCTATCCAGGCATCCAGCACTTCACTCTTCCCATCCTCAAGTTTTCTCCATCATCCAGCACTTGCGATTAGGCTATGCTCCATGGTGTGGATCACTTCCTTGTAAGATCACCAAAGTAAATACCAATCAAATATCTTTCATAAAACGTATCAAATAATCATATACCTTCCAGTATTCTGCTTTATATTCTGAATCTGAACTTGCCAGACTAGAGCTCAAAATATCTTTCTATCTGCTCTAGCATACCCCAAAAAAAAAAACCCCTTAGCCCCGCCTCCACAGTGTAGACTTAAGAAGGAACCTTAGCCAAACCGGCCAAGAAAACCTCAAAAACCCTGACCTGATCCATAGAGCCGTAACTTAACCCTGATCCACTATATTGTGGGGAGGCACAGCGAAGGGACCTTTTTAATCAGTCCTAAAATTCGTTCCTCCTACGGGGAGTCGGACCTATAGTGCTACTAAAGTGCAATTCCCATTCAGCTAGCCACCCGTTCGCCTGCTCTGGCATACCCAAACTATGGAATGACAATAATAGATTGTGCTGATGCCTGGTCAATGCATCAATCAAGGCAATTGCGCTGAACCATTACGATGAGATCCATTCTTAAACTGGCGAGGGAGGACAGAAACCATGTATATATGCAATTCTGTTGTTACCATTGGGACGCATCACAGGGAGATGATTCAGGATTTTATCATCACCTCAAGGATAATGAACCAGTAAGAAGTAGAAGGCATCGTGTCCACCTCTCAACTGAAGAAACAGAGTACGCACCCATGGTAGAGCTACAATGGCAGGATAAATGGCACAAAAGGTCGAGAAAAGCAAGATAAAAATGTGTAGGTTGTGCACCATTAGGAAGAGGAGGTGTCAGGAACCCACCAATGGTCAATTGGCCACCAGACGGCATCATCAGAAGACGGGTCATCCGATTCTTCCCATCCTCGCAGACTGCATTTGATGGTAAATCGAGTTGTTCTTTTAGCTACAGCAACTGCAGTACGACCAAGCCACCCGCCATTCAGTGGACAACTGCTGAAAGGCAACTGCAGTGAGCAATTAGGACGAGATCCATTTCCGAAGAGTGGAGAACAAAAACAATGTATGTAATTCAATTGTCACGACTGTTGTACTTGCGTCAAGTCCCACAGGGAGATGGGTTCAATTTTATCAGCTCAATAAGTCCGTCTTCAACAAGTCGATTTGATCCAGCGATTTGGATGATGACTAGACTCAGTAATTGACGTGGACAAGCCAGAGCACAAAAAGCAAATCGGCATACGCTTGGTTTGTCACTCGCGTGAAGCTCACCAACCAAAGTTGTGTTGTGGCCTTGCCTATAGAAAGGAGAGAAAGAGAAATAAATTTGTGGGTCCCACATAAGAAAGAGAGTAGATAGAAAACTATAAAAGATCTTATAAGTAGGGCCTCTAGTAGGATGGGATGAAATCCTCTTGGCTTGTAACTGGCTAGGACTGTTAGAGGCACCCCAATTTGGCAGCGGTTATCGACTTGCTGGTTTATTTTATACAGACAATTATGACTGATTGATTATTACATCTCATTGGTACACATTACAACTACGCATAAATATAGAATGCATCTTCCATCTCTCAGTTCAAGAGATGGGGCACTGGCACCCACCTATCCAGTGGTAGACCTATAAATGGACATTTTGACAAGAAGAAGTGAAAGCTATGATCTATAAAATGGTTGTGCGACATTAGGAAGAGGAGGCGCCAGGAATCCACACCCCTCCGACACGATCAGACCTTGTAGCCACCAGAGAGCATCATCAAAAGACGGTGGATCCATTGTTGCCAATCCTCATAGATCGCTAGAAGTACCAGCTAGCCAGTATTCAACCACTCTGGTCAATTACCAACCAGGGGCCAATCCAGTACGTGGACATGGGTATACACATGTACATCCAATATTCTAGCCCAAAATGAACAAAGAGCCCATATATTGTCTCAATGTCTCATCCTCCCGTGCCGGCCTCCCGTATTGGGCTGGCCGCAGACGGCCCAATGGCCTGCTTCCATCCCTCGCGGCTCGCACGAGACGGCGCCGTCTCCCGTGTTTCGCTCTCGCCCTTTACCCTTCTCCACTTCTGTTCGTGAGTGCTAACGGAGATCCCCAATTCCTCTTCCTCCAACCCGCTAGGGATTGGCATTGCCCTTGATTTGCTTGAATCCTTGGACGCCAGCTCGTCGGTTTGCTGGCAGCCGCTGCGCCGGGCTGCCGGCTGCCTCCGCGCGTTGTTGGCTGCTACATGCCTGCCGCGGGCGAGGGCATGGCTACCGCGGGGCCTGGTCGGGCCGGAGATGAGGAGCAGGAGCAAACCACGGCGACAGGTGGAGATGCAGAGCAGGTGCAAGCGGACATGGGCCCGCCGGTTGCCGACGCCGGTGAGGAGGCCACAACAGGCAGGGAAGAGGATGTTGTGGCTACAACAGTAAGGAATGGCGATTCAACAGCATCAAAGGTATTTGTGGAACACATATTGGGTAATTGAAAATCGACTAAGTAATTCTTGTTCATGTTTGATGTAAGTAATTCATGTCTTGTGAAAATTGTGAAATTGTTTGGTTACATGTATTGATGAGGAACTTTTTCTACGTGTTACCGATGAAGACATTGTCTCTCTTTTCCAAAGGCCGCCTCGTCTAGTTAATTTGTATTTTTTTCTTTATTAGTTAATTGCTTCAAGATATTGTATGGATAATGGACTAGAAATTACTTGTGTTGTATTATGTACCCTTTATTTGTATAGACCTTTCTATTAATATGGTATGATTGTTTAGTTTGCTAATACTTATGTATACCAAATCTTAAATTTCTGTGTCCTCCATTGCTAACAGCTACCGTTAAAAAATGACCACATATTTATCTTTTTCTTCTTTAAATTTTTCAAGATCATGCAGTAACCATGAACACCATTCTTATTGTGGATGGTATAAATTCAAGTTCAGCCATTCTTTGAAATAAAACTGGTACGAGATCTCCATTTATTCATCTAAGATGTGTGCAGTTGTGTGGGTGAGGGCACCAATCCCCATAGAAAACCAAAGGACTGAGTGCCATCTCATAAAAAGCCTCGTTGAATGCCTAAAGTATGAGAAATTTTACAATTGTTAAAACAAATGAGCATATGTATATAAAATAAAAGAAGCTCCCAATTACCGCATGTCTCAGATTTTGTTTTAGAGAAGGAAAGATAGAATGAACAATATGGAAGAAGAAATAGTATTAGAACATAGTTAACTATAATAAAGGAAATGTAATTTAGTTGATGGTGTGAGATACATGTCACATTCTTGAAAATTAGGTCCTCTTGGCATGTCTTTTCCCATCACAAATTGAGAGTGAAAGAGAGAAAAGGAGAACCTCTGGAAATAGATAGGTGTCGCTGGCCATTAAGTTGGAGAGAACATAGATGGAAGAAAGCGATGGGGCAGTGCCGGATATTAGCAGCCACAAGAGGGGGATGGAGGAACGTTTGGAAAGGGGAGGCGCAATGGCCTCTTTGGTATCGTCTGGAAATTGCTGCTGCAGAAGGTATGGGTAGCTGAAAGCTCCAACTGAAACAATGGTGACGATTTGAAACAAACTAACTGGAAGAGTAGGAGGCTGGCACTTCTGGCATATTGCGATTGATGCAGGGCAGGATTGCTGCTTGGATGCTGGATGATGAATGCACCAAGAGGAGAAATAAAGCTCAGTGCATTGGTGGTATTTGAAGGATTGATTTGGAAACTGGATGATAGATGACATGGATAGGCTGAAATTTGAGTTTTAGAGGGCTGTTATTAGGCATGAGCTCGATAGAAATATATGTGTAGGATTTGCCAGTGGAAAAGATCATGGGAAGCAATTCCGGACAGTAAATGCTTATAAAGTTATTAACCAATTGTGATATGCATAAAATTCTGTCTCGTGGACCTAGATTATCTGAAAACAAACCTCCGCTTTAAGGACCTAGATTGATACGAATGCAGGAAACACGAACCACACACCTCACCATTGCAGAATAATCAATGGATAATGTATATACTCACACAAATCAAATGTGCACACAAGCATTGCGCTTATTACATGAGACCATGAAGCATGAATGCATCACAATCAATACAGAGGAAAGCCACACAAGTGTTTCCCACGTAAATTATATAATCCAGGTTATGGAACAAGGACATGTAGAACATAAATTCACACCACACACAGCAGACAGAAACACGCAATGGCAAACCACATGAGCACATAATACAAACCATGGGAGGGACTTGATGGGGAACCTTCAGTTCCTGCGGCACTATCCCTTATTATCCTTTGAGATGAATGGACGACTTTTTTGGAACACCATCCTCATCTTCTGTATTTTCTATAGTTTGATCTTGACTTCCCAGTTTGCGATGTGTGTTATAAATTCTCTCTTTATGCTTATTAATGCCTTCTTTCATCTGTTGAGGTAGAGAGTCACCCTTGAACTCAAGTTCCTTCAATGGAATGTTCTCAATGCCGGAGAAATTCATGTTGGCGAAGGTCCATACGATCTTTTCAAGCTTAGGACAAGACCCACTGTTGAATTTGATTCCTGTAATTTTAGAGCAGCTGACGATAAGGATGTTGAGTTTTGGGAAGTCATCTTTTCTTAAGACAAGCTGGCTTTCAACACAAGAACCATCCAAAAGCACCAGGCAGCGTATGTTTGGCATCCTTGCGAGGAATTGCAAATCATCTTGCTTCAGCATCGTACCTCGAAGAGTCACCTTGGCTATTTGATTGGCATCAGAAAGTAATTTTGAAAACAATATGTTGTCTCCAGAGGTCGTGGGGGCAGAGAGTGAGGGAATGGTGGTGGCAGCGGTGACAGTAGGGTCAGAGGAGGTGGTGTCAGTGGCTGTGGCAGTGGATGGGACAGGGTCATTGGCAATAGAGGCAACAGTCAGGGCAAAGGGTGAGGGATTGATGGTGGTGGTGGCTGCAGGCGTGGAGGGTGCGTGGTCAGTGGCAGCAATAGCAAAAGGGGCAGGGTTGGTGGGGGCGGCAAGGTGGCCTTGGTCAGCTGCGGCGGTGAGGTTACTGACGGCGGCGGTAACTCCACTGTTGTTGCTGCTCTTGTTAAAGTTGTTCAGGTCGAGCTCCTCCAATTTTGGAAGCTGGTATACTCCAGCAATAGACACTATGTTGTCGAGGGACAAAACCATCTTCTCAAGCTCTGGAGCTGCTCCATATTCAAAGCTGATTTCAATTCCGTTATCGCTCTCAAGAAGAAAGTACATGAGTTTCCTGAATCCACCATTGAAGATGAGTTTTCTGTCGGTGTATGTATTGCGTCGGAGCCTCAGACAAAGTAACATGGGCATCTTGGAGAGGGACTCCAGGTTGATGTGGCTCAATGAGGTGCTGCTTAAAGTTACCTTTATAAGAGTAGTACTAACCTTGTCCAGCAATAATCCAAGAAGCTGCCCCTGCCTTATGTTTCCACTGATACTGAGCCTATCAAGAACCTTGGGAGAGTTTTTCAGTTATGTAAAATCTATGCTAGGAGTGTCCTTGCATCTGGTTATGTCAAGAGCAATTGACAGAGACCGGAGGCACTCATGCATGTTACTGATAGCTTGAAGCAACTTGTCTAGGTGGCTACCCTTGTCCTCGATAACCACACCAAAGCTTCCTTAGTTGCCATAGCTTTCCGATGTCTATCAAATTTTGACTATTATGTGCCTTGACATTGGATAGTACCTCCATTTCTAACATTTTCCCGATCCTTTTAGGAACGAGGACATGGCTGGGGAACAATGTGCCGGTTCTACTTGAACTTGGATTAGTGTGACCAGCCCGCAGACACTTCAGCTTCAGGAGCACAAGATCTTTGGTTGCTGACTTAGGCAACTCGGTCTGCTGAATATCCAGTATCTCCAGCTCACAAAGATTGTTGATTTCTTGGGGCAGCCAAGTAACATCTGTTCCCCTTAGACTTAGATACTTGAGTAGCAATATCTTATTGCAAATATTCTTCAGGTAGCGCCGGTTCTTCTTGAAGCATTGACAACCTTCTAGATCAAGCACCTTGAGCCGAGACCACTGAGATGATTCAGATAACCTCTTCAAGAAACTGTCAATTTTGTCAGAGCCGTGGAGATGGATATCATTGAAAATGGAGAAGTGCCGAGCCAAGTGATGTGACAAGCGTGCCTCCACAATGTGTTGTTTCTTGGCGATCTTGGTAATGAACTCATGAACTAGATCACCCACGGTACAGCTCTTGACCTTTCCAGTCGCATTAATCTCAGCAGAATAAACGAGCCACTTGGCGACAAGTGTGTCAAAACATTGCTCGGCTTTTTCCACTGAACTGGACCAGCGCCTATCTTCTGTAGTTATGAGACCTTCTGCAACCCATCGTCCTGTCAAGGTCGACCGCCTGATTTTGTGTCCTTGGGGGAAGATAGCTAGGTACAGTAAGCAGGACTGGAATTCTTTAGGCATGTCCCTGTACGAGAACTTGAACATCTCCATAGCAATACTACGGAATGATTTTGGATGAAGCACCTGCAGGGTGTCGCGCAACTTGTGCAGTTCTTCTTTGCTTCTCTTGGGCTTGGCATACAAAGTATGAGCGAAGATCTTCATGCAGAATTGATTTGCCTCGCACTTGTCCAAGATGGTGCGAAAAATCCAGGGATCATAGTTTTCTTCATTCCTCTGCTGGCTTGTAATCTCGAGCACAATATCATGATAGAGTGCAGTAGAAGAATAGGCTACAGGCTCCTCCCATGGTGGATAGCAATATTCTTCTTTGGCCCGTTTCTGATTGTACTCTGTTTTGGTCAGAATCATCACAACGGCTACGTGAGGCAACAGGTTCAGAGCATTTCTGGTCTATTGCCACTGGGACACATAGTTCCGATCAACTTTGAGGACGATCAGGGTCTCTACATGTTTCAAATGATTTTGAATCCTGTCCACAATCCCATTGATATCCAACTGCCTTATAATCTTCCGCTGGATATATCTCGTCTTCTCTATGGCTTGTTTGATAGAGGCATCTAGAATCCCTATGTTCTTGTCCTTGGCTTCTCCAACATTAGCTTCTCTAGTGGGTAGCTTGGCCTTGTCCTTGGTTACTTCAGCGAGAGCTTCTGCTGTTGGTCCCTGAAGACCACCTGGTACACCTGTTGTGGCTTGCTGGACCTTGTTGTCACTGATGGCCATCAACAACTCGCTCAGGATTTCTTGTTTAACTTTTTCGATAATTTCTCTGATTTGATCATTGCCCGGAGTAGCTTTGCTAGTGGCTTGCTTGGTTTCTTGCTCCTGGGCTGGCTTGGTTTCTTGCTCCTGGGCTCGCTGGCGCTTGCTGTCGCGGCTGATCTTTGGGAACACCTCATGCAGGATGTGTTCGTATTGGGTAACATTGTGAAGGATCCGTTGTTGTTACCCTTTATTTACTTGATCCATATGGGCTTTTAGCTTCTTTGCAGTATTCTTGATTAGGGTCTCATAGCATTCTGCTAATGTAGGCCGCACCTCGATCTCCGTTTCATCCGCAGCAGCTGACCTGAGCAGCAGGACGAGGAGTACACCTAAGATGTTTCGTCGTAGATCATGTCCTGAACATATTCAGCCTTCGTCCTTGCTAGTCCCATGTACCTCTGCAGGTCCCAGTATTTGACATTCAGAATGTGGGTGTTGATCTCTTGAATCTTGTCGACAACCTCTAGTGTTTTGATATCTTCCTTAATTGCACTAATGACCTTCCTTTTTTGGTAGCGGATAACCAGTTTTCCCTCCCATTCGTCCTCGTGGTCCCATTGGCCATACTGCTGGGGCTCGATCTCCCTCAGGATGTAGTAGAGAACAATCTTGGGTCCTAGCTCACGCCATATGTGCAATGCCGGGATGTCGACCACGACAGTGTTCTTGACATGCTTCATTGCCACAGCCCAAGCTTGACGCGCAATAGCGTCAGAGTCCTCCGTGGTCGGCACCACAACGGCCATGCATTGGGTGTTGTGCTGTTCTGTTCCCACTGATGGCGAACTCGCTTCCAGTCGGCTAGCTTGTCGTTGACGTAGTCCTCCGGAGAGTAAAGTCCAAAGAGGGCTCTTCTTACTCGACCACGACCATCGGTCGCCGCCGTCCCAACTTGCTCGTGCCCGTCTTCTTCACCGCCGTCGAGGTCGAGCTCAAGGCGAACAATGGCTTCCCCGCCCTATGCAGCAGCCGCCGCCCAGCCGGCCATATATAGCCGCCGCCGCCGTCTTGGGTACCTCCACTGTAACCCCCAAAATCCATCACATAAATTGTAAGCAACCTTGTGTTTTTCTTTTTAGGGTTTAATAAATTTTCTTTTGATTAATTAAAATATTGGCCTTTAATTATTTAAACAATACTTGAATTAATTTTAGATTCAATAAGTGTTTGATTGCATGCATGCCGTTTGCATTTGAGTTTTGTTTGTGTGTGAATTCCAAAATCCCAATTCAAATCTCCTTCAATTCCTATTCAAATTCCCAAACAATTCCTAATTCAAATTCTCAACCAAAAATACCAAAATCCTTTTCTTTTCCCCTTCCCCATTTAGGCCCAACCCATCTCTCTCTCCCTTTCGGCCCAATAGCCAGCCCAGCCGGCCCACTCACCTTCTCCCTCTCTCACTCAATGACAGGTGGGGCCCACCTGTCATCTCCATCTCCCACCTCTGGCCATCTCCTTCCCCGAGCAGAGCTGCTCCCAATGGCGCCCGAGCCCGGCCCCTCTCCTCCCTCGCCCGCTCGTCTCCCTCCACTAGCGCCGCCATCACTACTCAGTGGCGCACTCAACCCCCTCGCTTCCTCTTCTCCTCTCCCGAACGGCCGCACCACCCACCATGGCCATCAATGGCCGGCCGCCGTCGCCCTCGATTCCCCTCCCAGGGACGCCCCCGCTCCCTCCCCCTTGGCCCTATAAAAGTCGCAGCACTCCGCCCGAACACCCCCCACTCATTCCCCGCTCCAAACCCTCCACCAAATCGCAAACCCGACCTCGCCGGAGTAGCCCGAGGTCCACCGCTCGCTGCCGGCCCTCTCCGGTGCTCCTCCGACGCCCACAAGCCCCGGGGTGAGCTCCCCATTCTCTCCTCTCTCTCCCTGTGCAAGTCCCGCTTGTCCTAACCGCTCCTAGCACCGAGCCGAGCTCACGCCGGCGAAGCCCCACCGCCGGCCATGGCGGCACCACCGCTCAGACCCGCCGGTGGCCATCAAACTCCCTGTGAGCCGTCGGTTTTTGAATGAACGGCCACGATCAGATCCAATCCAAGTCAAAACAGCCACATACCGGTCAACCTTTGGCCGTTTTGCAAAAGAGCCCCTGTAGTTTTACTTATTCAACCCGCCGTCCAAGTCATATAGAAAATATTCATATCCATGCCCTTTCTTTTTATGCTTTGACCCCTGATCTTTCCAATAATTGAACCCGCCGTCCTCTATGTTCTTTTTATGAATCTAACCCTGTTGACTAGGTTTATTTATGTTTTAGTCCTCGGTTTTATTACAAAACAACCCGAAACCATAGGTTTATTTGCATATTAGCCCCTAAACCTTGTAATTAGTGTATCTTCACCGTTTTAAATCCGTTTTGGGCGATTTTCGCGTTCACGCGATCGTCTCTGCGTAACCTTTAGTTCTAGATGTTTGTTTTGTGCTTTTGGTACTGTTTGTTGTACTGTTTTATTTATTTTGTTGTATGCTTGTGTGATCGTGTAGACGCTTCGTTCGAGGAAGGCCAAGAGCAGCAGTTCGAGGAGGAACAGCAGTTTGTAGAGGAAGGCAAGTGGTCTCCTTCTTCATATTCTTCAACCCAGTAACAGCATTCTAATCACATTTACATTTATGTATTGCATAAATTTGATGGGATGCCTATTTAGGATATATCTAGTTTTTATTGCCTCAACCTTGATACACCGGGTTTAATCATCCTTGTTGGGTAGAAATGCTTAGTTGCTTTATCTTGGGATGGTAACATCAAACTTTTGAGAATAATAAACATGGCTTTATTTGTTGCTATACATGGTTAATTACAAGATTATCATGATTAAATGGAACATGGAGAACCACCCAAGAAAACAGTGCAACCACAGTGTCATATGGCTCTGATCTTAGCTGATTAATTAGACTTGGGGTTGGCTAGTGGTCTTACCGAAAGGGCAAGGAGGGGGCCGGTGAAGGGGTCATAGCTCGGTCCTCTTGGAGGAGTAGCCTTTGCTAAGGTACGGCCTCATTAGGGAGGGTTATGGACCTCACTGCTGCCGAAACTCTAGCGGGCTGCTAGTTGGTTTTGAGTCTTTGTAAAGGCTTCGTAGTGAACTCTCGCCACTCACCAAAGGAAGTGTTTAAGGGCCTTGCAAACTCGGGCGACCAAGGGAACACGAGCTGTGGGAAAAGTGTACAACCTCTGCAGAGTGTCAAACTGATATATCAGCCGTGCTCACGGTTAAGAGCGGCTTGGACCCTCACATAATAATTGAATCTAAATATGATATTAAATTGTGGTTTCTTGGTTTTTGAATAATTTGTGGGTTCTCTCCTGCTTAATTGGGTTGGTATAAACTTATACCTAGTAATAATAAGATATGACCAACTAAAAGTACTAACCGCTGTAAGCCATTAAACCTCTCTTTGATGGCCTTGCATTTCCCCCGCTTGCTGAGTACCAACCATAAGTGTACTCACCCTTGCTAAAACTGCTGTTCAGAAGATAATGATGATGTGGAGTACTTCAACGACTTCGAGGAGTTCTAAGGCTTGCGTCAACCAGTCAATAGCCTGTGGGAGAAATCGTGAAGCTTTTTACGTGTTAAGTTATCGGTGAAACGATTAAGACCTTCGTGTCTATTATCGCTGAGTGTAATAAAGTTATATACTCTCTTTTGTACATTTTGAACACTGTCTTATGATATTTTCACTGATGACGTCAACATATGTGTGAGAACGGATCCTGGCACACATATGCTATGCATTCGGTTTTGTCCTCAAAATCGGGTGTGACAGAAGTGGTATCAAAGCTGTGTTGACTGTAGGACGCTAGCCTAGATAGAAATGGTCGAAATTAAGGACTCATTTTCTTAGCGAGCCTTATCTGTTTTTTTTTCATTTGTCCTTGTTCCTTATAAAAACTTATTTTATTTCTTGTTCTTTGTCAAAACTCTGGTCTCTTTTTGAGCTTGTTCTCAGCTTTCTTTCTTGCTCTGTCAGATGGTCAGGACTAAGAGGACTGCTCGCAAAAGCACCGGAAGACGGATTCGCATTGCTCTTGCTCAGCCAGCTTCCCCAGTCCTACCCGTGGAGGAAGAAGAGCCAGAAGAGCTCTACTACTTCGTTGAGATGGAGGATGGCCGCATCATGGAAGTCGGCCCAGATGGGAATCTGGTGACTCCGGTAAGGTCACCGGCACCAGCAGCTGAAGAACCGCCAGTTGTGCCTGCTCCAGATGCTCCGGCACCTGCTGCCGCTGGTGGAGGCGGTCCGGATGACTCCTGAGATGATGTTGATGATGATGACAACGACAACGACGCCGAAGGTGCCAATGGTCTGGGCAATGGCCACGGCAATGGCAACGACAACGGCAACTGCAACGATGCTGGTGGAAACCAGGGTGATGGTCCTCCAGCAGCCATACCGACTTGTGAGACTCGCACCTCCATCAACGAGTCCGGCTACTTCTCCAGGCTGCTCCAAGATGTGCTACAGGAGCTTGGCAACACGGTGCAGCCGCTCTACGTCACCCAGCGCGTCTCTCCCCCGACGCTCGACAGCTACTACATCACCCGGGTCCATATCCGGGAGCGCCCTGAGGTTTCCGGTGGCATGAGGACTTGTTCGTCGCACGACTCCACTACACCTCATGCTACCTATGCTGCCTCAGTGAGTGCCGCTGCCAGGAGAGCACTGTGGTCTCTCTGCTACACCCACCGCTGGGAGTTGAGCATCACCGAGTACTGCCATCTTCCTCGTCGTATCAGTGGCACTGAGGAGACAGTTGTGCCACTGGGAGAGCCTGATGAGCATCGCGTCAACAACCTTGTTCAGGTCATCGCAGGGCTCAACACTGATCTGGAGGGTGCTACCACGGAGCTTATCCAGACCCACGAGAACCTGATGGACGCCCACGCCAGGATTGCCCAGCTTGAGGCCCAGCTTGCAGGAGTGGAGCCACCCGAGGAGTCGGATGACTTCCACTGCCCTTCTGACTCCCCTCCCCGCAAGAGGCTTCGCTACGGCGAACCAGGCTCCAGCACCGGTCTTCTTGGTTAGGATCATAGGATGCCTACCATAATAAGTTGTCTCGATAGATCCGTTCATGTGAGAACGCGCGATGTAATAACGAATGCTGTTCGAATAAATGTTTGATTTGGAGTTTATGTAATGTCTGGGATGTCTTGTGGAGTGATGGCCACAAATGCATCAATAAAATAATTAAGTTAAAGTTTGTTCTAGCTCCAATCTCGGCTTTGTTCTACCTACTTTTATCAGTTGTTCAATCTTATCTAAAGCATTCTTCTAACAATCAGATGGTAAATACCAGGAGAGGCGGAGGACAGGATATTCCAAGTGTCCGACGTGCTACATATAATCAACCAACAGAATCAAGCACCACCTCCACCTCCAAATCCAGCAATGGAACAATTCTTGGCAGCCCAGATGCAGTTGCTCCAAGACCTCACCAACACCGTGCAAAATATTCAAGCTCAACAGAACCAACCACCGCAACAGCTACCCCCTCAGCCTAGAGACAAGCATCGGGAGTTTATGAGCCACCATCCTCCAACTTACTCACACTCGGTGGATCCTTTGGATGCTGATGACTGGCTGAAAGTCATCAGTAAGAAGCTTGATATGACTCAGTGCAATGACTGTGAAAGGGTCTTGTACGCTGCAGGACGACTCGAAGGATCTGCACCTGACCGGTGGGATGCTTACACCGCCGCACATGCTGACGCCAATACTATTACTTGGGCAGAATTTTGTAATAGCTTCCGCTCACACCACATCCCAGCTGGTGTCATGAAGCTCAAGAAGAATGAATTTCTAGCGTTGAAGCAAGGCAACATGACGGTCAGTGAGTATCGGGATAGGTTCACTCAACTATCCCGCTACGCACCTAATGAGGTCGACGATGATGAGAAGAAACAAGATCGCTTCCTGGATGGTCTGATCGGACCACTGAAGTATTAGCTGCAAAGCCACACTTTCCCGAATTTTCAGAAGCTTCTAGATAAAGCTATTGGCCTCGAGAATACTCGGAAGGAACTTGGCGAAAAGAAGCGGAAGTTCCAGTCTCAGGGACAATCCAGCAGCAATAACCGCCCTCGCTATAACTCGCAGCAGGGATCTCAGTTCCGCTCGGGAGGACAAGGGAATTATCAACAGAATCAACAATTCCAGCACTCCTCTCAGCAGTCGCCGCGCTTCAATCAACAAGTGCAGCGTACCCCCAACCACCAGCAGAACCGTTCTAGCAACGCCACAGGTGCACCAGTGCGTACTAATCCAGTCACGCCGGTCCAACCTAATGGTTGTTTCAAGTGTGGTGAAGTGGGGCATTACGCCAATAACTGCCCCAAGCACAATATGCAGACGCCTCAGAAGAACAATGTTCAGAGGTCTGGCCAGCAATCGTCCCAAGCACGCAATGGGAATCAGAACTCTCAGGGCAATAAAGGCCAGCAAAACTTCATGCGTGGTAGGGTGAACCACGTGACGGCCGAATCAGCTCAAGAAGCTCAAGATGTTGTGCTCGGTACGTTCCTCGTCAACTCAGAACCTGCGTCAGTTTTGTTTGATTCTGGTGCATCGCATTCATTCATTACTGAGCAATTTGTGGCAAAACATAACATACCTAAAAGCCTTATGAAGAAAACTCTGCTAGTTAGTTCCCTGGGCAGTGAGATGAAGGCTAGTCACATATGCCCGCGGGTGAATCTGAAAATCATGGGTGTGGACTTCCCAGCAAATCTGATAGTCCTTAAGTCCAGTGGGATCAATGTGATTCTAGGAATGGACTGGTTATCTGGATGTAAAGGAGTTATTCAGTGTGCCAAGAAGTCAGTGCTCTTAACCAGCCCTGAAGGGGAACAGATTGAGTTCGTGGTTAACAACTCATCCAAAGAAGAAGGAACTGTGAATCAGGTCAAGGGAACATCTTTGGAAGAAACCAAGGTTGTGTGTGACTACCCCGACGTCTTTCCAGAAGACTTACCAGGTATGCCACCCGACCGTGATATCGAGTTCCGTATTGATCTTTTACCTGGCACTGCACCCATATTTAAAAGACCATACAGATTGGATGTTAAGGATCTGAATGAATTGAAGAAACAAATAGAAGAATTATTAGGTAAAGGTTTTATCCGACCTAGCTCATCACCATGGGGTGCCCCTGTTATCTTTGTCGATAAAAAGGATGGCACCAGAAGAATGTGCGTGGATTATAGGTCTCTCAACGACGCAACCATCAAGAACAAATACTCCCTACCCAGGATTGAGGATCTGTTTGATCAAATGAGAGGTGCTAAGGTATTCTCCAAGATTGATCTACGATCAGGTTATCACCAGTTGAGAATCCGACCAGAAGATATCCCCAAAACAGCATTCACTTCTAGATATGGACTATATGAGTACACTGTGATGTCATTTGGATTGACAAATGCTCCAGCATATTTCATATACTTGATGAACAAAGTGTTCATGGAATACCTTGACAAGTTCGTGGTGGTATTCATCGATGACATCTTGGTGTTCTCTCGAAACGAAGAAGAACATGAAGAGCACTTAAGATTGGTGTTACAAAAGCTCCGAGAAAATCAGTTGTATGCCAAACTAAGCAAATGTGAGTTTTGGTTAAAGGAAGTTTCTTTTCTTGGACATGTTATCACCGATGGAGGAATCAAAGTTGACCCAAGTAAAGTTCGAGATGTGTTGAACTGGAATCCACCTAAGAATGTGCCCAAAATCAGGAGTTTTCTTGGACTAACTAGTTATTACCACAGATTTATTGAAGGCTTCTCAAAGATAGTGAAACCTCTCACTTTGTTATTAGAAAAAGAACGAGAGTTCAAATGGGATACAGCATGTCAGACTAGTTTTGAAGAGTTGAAAAAGAGATTAACTACTGCTCCTGTTCTGATAATGCCAGATATCCACAAAGGGTTTGATGTCTACTGTGACGCTTCACATCTAGGTCTTGGATGTGTATTGATGCAAGAAGGAAAAGTGGTAGCTTATGCATCTAGACAGTTAAGGAAGCATGAGCAGAACTATCCCACTCACGATTTGGAGTTAGCCGCTGTCGTGCATGCGTTAAAGATATGGAGACATTATATGATTGGAAATAATTGTCAAATCTTCACCGATCATAAGAGTTTAAAGTACATCTTCACTCAAAGGGATCTTAATTTGAGACAACGCAGATGGTTAGAGCTAATCAAGGATTATGACTTGGATATCCAGTATCATCCCGGCAAAGCAAACGTTGTGGCAGACGCTTTGAGTCGGAAAAGTCAAGCTAATATGGCTATAGCACGACTGATGCCTCAAGAATTATGTTGGGAAATATAACGACTCAATTTAGGCATTCTCACTCATACTGAAGCTATGACTATGGAAATTGAGCCTACGCTAGAACAAGAAATCCGAAAAGGACAATTAACAGATGCTAAGATCAAAGAAATCAAGACTCAAATTGGTTTGGGAAAAGCTCCAAAATTCACTGAAGATGATCAAGGAACTATTTGGTTCAGGAAAAGAATTTGTATACCTGACATCGACCATCTTCGTGAGCTTATATTGAAGAAAGCTCATGATTCAGCCTATTCCATTCATCCTGGCAGTACAAAGATGTACTAAGACTTGAAAGAGAAATATTGGTGGTATAGTTTGAAAAGAGATGTAGCAACACATGTGGCTTTGTGTGATGTGTGCCAGACAGTAAAAGCAGAACATCAAAGGCCAGCAGGTTTACTTCAACCATTGAAAGTACCTGAATGGAAATGGGAGCAATTGGTATGGATTTCATTGTAGGGTTACCTCGCACTCGTGACGGCTACGATTCCATATGGGTTATTGTGGATAGGTTAACCAAGGTTGCTCATTTTATACCAGTTAAAACAACATATACGGGAGCCAAGTTAGCGGAGATCTATATGTCAAGGATTGTGTGTTTACATGGTGTCCCAAAGAAGATAGTATCCGACCGAGGCACTCAATTCACATCACGTATTTTGGAAGAAGCTACATGAATCAATGGATACGAAGCTTAATTTCAGTTCCGCATACCATCCACAAACAGATGGACAGACTGAAAGGACTAATCAAATCCTAGAGGATATGCTAAGAGCTTGTGCCTTGAAGCATGGAGGTAGTTGGGATAAAAGTTTGCCATATGCAGAATTTTCATACAACAACAGCTATCAAACCAGTCTCAAGATGGCTCCATTTGAAGCTCTATATAGAAGAAGGTGTAGAACACCGCTATACTGGAGTCAGACAGGTGAAAGTCAAGTCTTTGGACCAGAAATTCTGCAGGAAGCCGAAAGACAACTCTAGATAATCCGAGATAATCTCAGGACGGCTTAGTCACGACAAAAGAGCTATGCTGACACCCGAAGAGGAGAATTGACATTTGAGGTAGGAGATTATGTGTATCTCAAGGTGTCACACATCAGAGGCCTTCGAAGATTCAAAGTCAAGGGAAAGTTGTCACCTCGCTACATCAGTCCTTTTCAGATCTTGGAAAGAAAAGGTGAAGTGGCATATCAGTTGGAGTTACCCGAGCGACTGTCAGAGGTTCATGATGTGTTCCACATTTCTCAGCTGAACAAGTGCTTGAGAGTACCCGAGGAACAACTGCCATTGGAAGAGCTTAATGTGCAAGATGATCTGACCTATTCAGAGCACCCAGTCAAAATCTTAGAAACATCAGAAAGTGCCACAAGAAACAAAGTCATCAAAATGTGTAAAGTGCAGTGGAGTCATCACTCAGAGGATGAAGCTACTTGGGAAAGAGAAGATGAGCTCATGACAGAATTTTCGCAATTCTATCCAAATCTATCCAAATCTCGAGGACGAGATTCTCTTTAAGGGGGTAGGATTTGTAACACCCAAAATCCATCACATAAATTGTAAGCAACCTTGTGTTTTTCTTTTTAGGGTTTAATAAATTTTCTTTTGTTTAATTAAAATATTAGCCTTTAATTATTTAAACAATACTCGAATTAATTTTAGATTCAATAAGTGTTTGATTGCATACATGCTGTTTGCATTTGAGTTTTGTTTGTGTGTGAATTCCAAAATTCCAATTCAAATCTCCTTCAATTCCTATTCAAATTCCCAAACAATTCCTAATTCAAATTCTCAACCAAAAATACCAAAATCCTTTTCTTTTCCCTTCCCCATTTAGGCCCAACCAGTCTCTCTCTCCCTTTCGGCCCAATAGCCAGCCCAGCCGGCCCACTCACCTTCTCCCTCTCTCACTCAATGACAGGTGGGGCCCACCTGTCATCTCCATCTCCCACCTCTGGCCATCTCCTTCCCCGAGCAGAGCTGCTCCCAATGGCGCCCGAGCCCGGCCCCTCTCCTCCCTCGCCCGCTCGTCTCCCTCCACTAGCGCCGCCATCACTACTCAGTGGCGCACTCAACCCCCTCGCTTCCTCTTCTCCTCTCCCGAACGGCCGCACCACCCACCATGGCCATCAATGGCCGGCCGCCGTCGCCCTCGATTCCCCTCCCAGGGACGCCCCCGCTCCCCCTTGGCCCTATAAAAGCCACAGCACTCCGCCCGAACACCCCAACTCATTCCCCGCTCCAAACCCTCCACCAAATCGCAAACCCGACCTCGCCGGAGTAGCCCGAGGTCCACCGCTCGCTGCCGGCCCTCTCCGGTGCTCCTCCGATGCCCACAAGCCCCGGGGTGAGCTCCCCATTCTCTCCTCTCTCTCCCTGTGCAAGTCCCGCCCCTCCTAACCGCTCCTAGCACCGAGCCGAGCTCACGCCGGCGAAGCCCCACCGCCGGCCATGGCGGCGCCGCCGCTCAGACCCGCCGGCGGCCATCGAACTCCCTGTGAGCCGTCGGTTTTTGAATGAACGGCCACGATCAGATCCAATCCAAGTCAAAACAGCCACATACCGGTCAACCTTTGGCCGTTTTGCAAAAGAGCCCCTGTAGTTTTACTTATTCAACCCGCCGTCCAAGTCATATAGAAAATATTCATATCCATGCCCTTTCTTTTTATGCTTTGACCCCTGATCTTTCCAATAATTGAACCCGCCATCCTCTATGTTCTTTTTATGAATCTAACCCTGTTGACTAGGTTTATTTATGTTTTAGTCCTCGGTTTTATTACAAAACAACCCAAAACCCTGGGTTTATTTGCATATTAGCCCCTAAACCTTGTAATTAGTGTATCTTCACCGTTTTAAATCCGTTTTGGGCGATTTTCGCGTTCACGCGATCGTCTCTGCGTAACCTTTAGTTCTAGATGTTTGTTTTGTGCTTTTGGTACTATTTGTTATACTGTTTTATTTATTTTGTTGTATGCTTGTGTGATCGTGTAGACGCTTCGTTCGAGGAAGGCCAAGAGCAGCAATTCGAGGAGGAACAGCAGTTTGTAGAGGAAGGCAAGTGGTCTCCTTCTTCATATTCTTCAACCTAGTAACAGCATTCTAATCACATTTATATTTATGTATTGTATAAATTTGATGGGATGCCTATTTAGGATATACCTAGTTTTTATTCCCTCAACCTTGATACACCGGGTTTAATCATCCTTGTTGGGTAGAAATGCTTAGTTGCTTTATCTTGGGATGGTAACATCAAACTTTTGAGAATAATAAACATGGCTTTATTAAACATGGCTTTATTTGTTGCTATACATGGTTAATTACAAGATTATCATGATTAAATGGAACATGGAGAACCACCCAAGAAAACAGTGCAACCACAGTGTCATATGGCTCTGATCTTAGCTGATTAATTAGACTTGGGGTTGACTAGTGGTCTTACCGAAAGGGCAAGGAGGGGGCCGGTGAAGGGGTCATAGCTCGGTCCTCTTGGAGGAGTAGCCTTTGCTAAGGTACGGCCTCATTAGGGAGGGTTATGGACCTCACCGCTGCCGAACCTCTAGCGGGCTGCTAGTTGGCTATGAGTCTTTGTAAAGGCTTCTTAGTGAACCCTCACCACTCACCAAAGGATGTGTTTAAGGGCCTTGCAAACCCGGGCGACCAAGGGAACACGAGTTGTGGGAAAAGTGTACAACCTCTGCAGAGTGTCAAACTGATATATCAGCCGTGCTCACGGTTAAGAGCGGCTTGGATCCTCACATGATAATTGAACCTAAATATGATATTAAATTGGGGTTCCTTGGTTTTTGAATAATTTGTGGGTTTTCTCCTGCTTAATTGGGTTGGTATAAACTTATACCTAGTAATTAGGTGCTCGCTAATAAGATATGACCAACTAAAAGTGCTAACCGTTGTAAGCCTTTAGACCTCTCTTTGATGGCCTTGCATTTCCCCCGCTTGCTGAGTACCAACCATAAGTGTACTCACCCTTGCTAAAACTGCTGTTCAGAAGATAATGATGATGTGGAGTACTTCAGCGACTTCGAGGAGTTCTAAGGCTTGCGTCAACTAGTCAATAGCCTGTGGGAGAAGTCGTGAAGCTTTTTACGTGTTAAGTTATCGGTGAAACGATTAAGACCTTCGTGTCTATTATCGCTGAGTGTAATAAAGTTATATACTCTCTTTTGTACGTTTTGAACACTGTTTTATGATATTTTCACTGATGACGTCAACATATGTGTGAGAATGGATCCTAGCACATATATGCTATGCATTCTGTTTTGTCCTCAAAATCGGGTGTGACGTCCACGCCGTACCACTGCCGCCGCTCGCTGATGTCGCGCGCCCGCTGCTTGAGCTCGCCGAGCTCCAACGCCGCGCCGTGCTGCGCCACCATCTTGTGCAGGAACCAGGGGACCCAGTGGAGGTAGCGGCGGAGGCGGTCCTTGCCCATGTGGACGTTGCGGCTGCCGCGGTACAGGTGGAGGTCGATGCAGTTGTTGCAGTCCTGAGCGAGCAGCCGCACCTGGTTCATCCACGCCCGCACCTGCTCGTCGTGGTCGCCGCCGCCGGGGGGCGCCGTCCTGGCCATGTGCATCAGGAAGCTGTTCATGCTCTCCATCTCCTCCTTGATGAACTGGACGTCGCTCTTGACGCGGCCCAGCAGCACCCACTCGTTGCGGATCACGCCCAGCACCGAGGTCACGTCGCCCAGCAGCGAGCTCACGGCGCCTGAAGCGAGCTCAGCCATACTGCGATGAGCTCTCGATCGACGGCCGACGGAGGGCAGGCTGGCGGGCGGTTTCTAGTTTTCGATTGATTTCAAGGGTGACCACGCATTCTGCACGAATGCAGATGTGGTCATTTCATTTGGGTAACTAAGCCAGCCAGACAGCAAAGGATTTGTTCGTGAGGCATGCAGCACGCTACGTGGACGAGAACCCAACCCAGAAGGCAAGTATAGTATCTGGCCTGTTCATCTTCTTGCCTTTAAAAACAAAATGTCTGAACAACTCCAGGGAGGGGTCCTCTCTTTTGTTTTTGGTCCCTATTTTTTTACATCCAACCCATGCTTTATGATGTAGTACTACTAGATTTGACAGTAGGTCTGTTTCATCGTAAGGAGAGTAGTAAAAGGAGACCGATGCTAAGGGCCTGTTTAGTTGGTGCAACTATTTTGAATCCTTTAGTGTAGCAATTCTAAACCTAAGATTAGGAGGACTAAACATGATCTAATTATAAAACTAATTACACGGATGGACGGGAAATCGCGAGACGAATCTATTAAGCCTAATTAATCCATCATTAGAGATTGTTTACTGTAGCACGACGTTGTCTAATCATGGCCAAATTAGGCTCATTAGATTCGTCTCGCAAAGTTAGGGGGTTATGGAATGGGTTTTGTCATTAACTCACATTTAATACTCCATGCATGTAAGATTCCCTTTGATGAATAGTGAAGTTGGATGAATAGTGAAATTTGTTGTGGGAACTAAACAAGGCCTAAATTAGCAGGCCGTACACACGAAAGCTCGCGCCTCCGTTCCAAGGGTGCGTTTGGTGGCTTTTGCTTCTAAAAGCCAAAAGCTGAACCAAATGGTACAAAAGCCCATAGATGCTTTTGCCAAAGCCAACTTTTGCATAGTGTAAGTCCAAAAGCACCTCACCCCTCTGCTTTTGCTGGCTTTTGGGTCTAGAAATTACCCATCTGCCACTCGTTTTCTTTTTTTCCTCCTGTGTGCTCACGTCTCCCTCTCGTAGTCCCAAAAGCCACAGCTGTTCCACCAAACGACTTTTGGATAGCCCATAGCTCACAGCTACTTTTTCACAGCCCACAGCTCACAGCTACTTTTTCAAAAGTTACAGCTCAACCAAACACACCCTAAAATAAAGGGCATTTTGGTTTTGTCCTAAGTCAAACTTTTGAAAGTTTGACTAAGTTTCGAAAAAAAAAGTTTGACCAAGTTTATAGAGAAAAATATTAACATTTAGCAAATCAAATAAATATAATATAAAAATATATTTGACAATGAGTCTATTGATGCTCATTGAATGTCTTAAATATTATTATTTTTTTAGAAAGTTAGTCAAAGTTTATCTAGTTTGATTTAGGAAAAATTAGAATGCTATATGTTTCAAGACGGAGGGAGTATTTTTTTTTAAGTTCCTTCCTCCACAGCCTTTGTATATTCCTTGATTTACCGTCTTCGGCAGCCTTTGATTATATTCTCTATCTTTAAAGCAGTCTACTCTTTTGGAAGGAGCAAGCTGAGAGCATTTGATTCGTCTTCCTATGCTACAATTTTCCGCCGTCCGTGGGTGCTTCCGTTCCACACACAAGTCACGAATGATTCTTTCCGGGAAGGGTTTCATTTCGTCTTTAGTCTTTTTCTTTTGAAAGGTGACACCGTGGCAGGACTGGCCGACTGGGATCCTTTCCATTTGATCTTTTTCTTTTGGAAGGTGAGTCGTTCTGCTATGGGACCAACACTTCTTTTTACGCAAAAAGACGCTCACTGTGGCTTTTGAAGACTGCAATAGCTTGTCACCAATCAAGAACGGGTCTATAGAACCCCTGAAGAAACATGTGTGTAATAATATAGAAGCAAATTAAATTCAGTGGCCTATGTTGTCGTCATGAGAGTCTAAATGATCTCCATTGTTGAATTCAAAAAAAAAGAAAAAAGTTCATTTTACTCCCCTCATCTATCCACTTTGTCCGCTTAACCCTCTAAACAAAATTTTGGCTCACTTTACTCCCCTAAACTATTTTATTTGGTCCAATCTACACCCTAATTAGATTTCTCTTTTTTAGTTCTCTATGTATGAGTTGAATTTTGACTTGAAATTTTTTGAATAGGTACAAAACATGATGTTTTATGCTAAAAATTTATACTAAGAATTTTTCATGGTTATTTTCATTGGTTAGAAATAATTAATACAAAATTGATCTTAGATATACAAAACTGTACAAAAAGTAATCATGAAAAAATCTAATATATTTTTCTAACTTAGAGAACTAAGTTGTAAGTCAACTGACAAAATCTGAAATTAAAACTCAACTTGTACGCGAAGAAACAAAAAAGAGAAATTTAATTAGGGGGTAGATTGAACCAAATGAAGTAGTTCGGGGAAGCAAAGTAAGCCTAAATTTTACTCGGGGGGCTTAAACGGACAAAGTAAATAGGTGAGGGGAGTACAATGGACTTTTTCAAAAAAAAAAAAAGGCTTGAACAGATGAACTTCGAACTAACCTATCTAGAAAAATAGGGCTTCCTGCACTGCACGGACATCGTCATTGCTTCGTATCTTCGTGCCGTACCTTCACAAACTTGAGTAATGTGTTGATAGCTGCGAACTTGAGTAATTCTAGTCCACGTTACACTAATTGAGTTTATTAGTTAGTACTTACCTAGTCAAACAAAGCTGCACATGAGCACCTCGATTTCATCTCTATAACACACAATCTCAATGCCGGCACAAGGTAGGTATATCACTATAATATTTTGTCTTGTTTTTTACTTGACTTATCAATAAAAATACTTTAAATATTATTTTCATATATTTGCATAAATTCTTTGATTGAGAGGATTGATAGAACATTACGAGAAAAGGTCAACAGTGAAAATTACTTTTGGACAAAGAGAGTAGCATGCAACTTCGATCCCCCGCTTGCAATCCAGAAAGTTGACACTCGCTTATCCCATGGTAGAACTCTGGTTGGCTAGATAGAGAGTCAAGAGCAGTAGAATTGCACTCAGTCACACGCGGAGCTCCCACTCTTCTCCTATGGCGTTTAGGCTGACAGAGCGGTGATCTTGAGGTCTGTTGGCAATGTTTTTCGTCCAAAGTTCTGAATGACGAAGAAGTGTCCCGTATTGGGCCGGTAGCGGTGAGTTCTAAGAACACACAGCCCATTTAGTCTTTTTGCCAAGCGCAGTACATCCCTTTTCTGTTAGCCCTTGCTGGCCTGCCCCGATCTAGCCTTTATTAATCCGGTCGTGCTCTTAGTATTTCGATTTCTCTATAAAAGTAGTGTGTGTGTGCCATCCATTTTTAGTGGTTCTTATATTTCTCGAACGAGTTCGCCCCACCTAAAATTTTGAGCGGGCTCTGCAATGCACTTAGTCTATCAAAAAATGAGTAGTTTATGTACTATTAGGAAGAAGAGGCGCCAGGAAGCCACCAGGGCACCATACCTACATGATCAGGCCCTATGGACAACGGCATCATCATAAGAAGTGCCATCTAGCCCATATGCTCCTAGATATCGCAGAGACGCACCAACCAGTATCCGATATCGTCTCTGCTCGAGGCCCTCGCCATTCGGATGTGTTCAATTGTTTTGCTTGGTCCTATTTTTCCAGGCCAAGCAAGGCCAGGCATTCGTAACGATGCAGCATTCTTGGATAACTTTCAAAGACCATGGCAGGACGGTAATGGGCACTGTTGTATTGGGCTTTACACTACACAGGATGAAGATGGCTAATTCAGAGAGTTCTATTTGTGGTCCCGTGCCACTAACGTTCTTATTTAGACAAGAGAACACGCCGATAATTGTACGCAACGAGAAGTCAATCAAAAAAGCCGACAACACAAAGCATGATTAGATGGAGCTAATCACTGTGTCATTAACTACGATTCAGCCTCCGTATCAAGACTTCAAGTAGCAGGAGCTGGACGGCCTATATACTCGGTGTCATGCTACAAAATTCATCGCCCCATACATGTATGTTGAAATCATTTAAAAAAATTGTCTATCCACTACATACCTGCCTTTTCTATTGTTTCCTCCACTGCTTAATCTTATGAACAACTTTATTATGACTGCTAAACGGAAAGGTCTCATAGGGTATATATGTTTTTTTGTTCTCTATCTTAATCTGTCTCGTCTTAAAATTGCTAGAATGCCTTGTATGACAGGACGCATGAGTAAGAAAGGGCAATGCGTTTCTTATTTTGGAAGTTGGTGCCCATGGAACATCATTGTAGCATGCCAAATGGTTTCTACAACATGGTTTGTCATTCTTGAAGGCGCCATATATTGGTTGTGGGAAGCGTGTGATTTCTGCCATGAGAATGATGGCTTTTGCTATACTATATAGAGTGTTTTGTTTGAGGAATCGATCATCCCATGAAATTTGGTAGAATAAACGCATGCCTTTTTACTAAACTAACCATGTGCGATTGATCCATCGCCACCTCATCTCTCACAAGCAATCTGGTTTAGGACAAGTTATGGGTCAACCTTGTCACTCAGATTTGGCATTTTTTTTCCCGAAACCAGGTAAAAAAATATGAGTGACAAGGTTGTGGATCACCCTATTCCAACCAAATACCCACATAACTTTCTCAAAGTCCCTCCAAAAAATCTTTCCGATTGCATAAAGACTGCAAATTCAACCATCTTATTGTACTTTCATGGCCAGACTTATGACAAATAAATGTGTGAGATCATGAAAACAGAAATTTTTGCAACTAACATAGTAAATGGAAGCATCATACTACCTTTTTTTAATCAAACTACTACTCCTACCTAGCATAATAAGCATCAGACAAGTAAGCTTAATTATTCATGATAATAATGAAATTTAAATCAGTCACGTTGTAGACAAAATAAAGTTTTCCCTGAGGCTTTTTTTTTTAGGGCAAGGCTTCTTCTGATCTTCCTACACCAAAAGGCCGGCCGATTATATCTTGATTATATTGTGGTAAATGGCTGCCATTTTTGGGTGTGCCCATGCCAAACCACCTCCAATTTAAAGTGCCCAAGGCACATGCTGCAATTTTTATACTTAAATTATTGGGTGTGAGCAGACTGAAACTAGACATATCTAACTCGCACAATTAATGACATTATTCGAGATTGGTCAATTACTTGAATGTTGAGATGTGGCCTGTACGTCTATAGATCAACTCTCAATGATAAATACACACAAGAGAACGAACAACCAAGCTCGCATCTTTTACAAAACTGTGGCAACAAGAAAATGGAGGATAGATCGATGAGGATGATGGCAATTACCACCAATCATCTATCCATTAGCTATGGAGCCCATGGGAATTGAAGGCACAGAGAATTGCTAAGCTTTGCAGATATAAGCTGCTGGCATGTCGGCTTCGGGAGTGCTTGGCGAAAGCCACCCACTTCTTACACTCTGCACACTGTCTGTCCTATAAGCCCTCAAGTGTACTGATGGGTATGAGATGCTTGTAACTGGTTCTGTTGTTCTAGTATCAGAAAGGCATTTCCAACTCTAACCATTGTGACATGTCAGACAGTTAGTATGGGATAGTAAATGAGATGTGACCGTGCCACGTCTCAGATATCAAGCTTGCAGAAAAATGGTGCCACAAGCCCACGACGCAATTGACATTCAATAACTTGATTGTTTATGGTATCTTTTTTTAAGAGAACGTATTACACCTGGACGGTGACAAAAAAAATTGACGCTTGAATAGGCCTACCAAACATCACAATATATATGTTCATGTAGGGATGAAAACGGTCGGGAAAATTCCTCAACCACTTTTGCTACTGTATTTTTTCATCGGGAACGGGAGCGGGAACGGTAAAGCCGGACAGGAAAACGAAATCGATATTACGGGATATCGGGAACGGAACATTTCGATCGGTAACATGTCGGTAACGGTCGGGAATCGATAATTCAAATCGGGAACAAACGCATGTAACCACTCTAAATATTCAGCTCAACACAGTAGTCACAACTATCCTGCGTAGTATATATAACATATGCAAATAGAAATAGTACACATAATTAGATGACTGATGACATAACAACAATAACATGATAATTGATAAGTTCACATTTGCATAGCCGCCCGCATGATCCTCAATCACGGACTCAGTGTCATAGCAGACCACAGGCAGAAGTACCTAAATCCACAAGGCACAAGCACTGCAAGAGAGTCAACAGATGGGCACGCCATATGGGATAGCAGCAACTAACGCCCAGCAGCTCACACTTCAGAAAGGACAGACACACATTGGTGTCTATTGGTGAGCTGACAAAGACGACCGGCAATGGCCAGCGGCTGGCCAGCGGCAGATGGGGCGACCGGCCGGCGGCGGAGGGGCCGGGTCACCCAAGGCTGAGGTTGGGCAGTTCCGATGGCTCTGGATCTCGGAGAGTCGGAGAGATTAGCGATGGATGAGAGACAGACCGAGAGAATGAGACAGATGAAAGACACCGAGTGTGGCGGCTGCTTAGGGTTTGGAGGGGCGGCCGGGTAGGGATGGCGCGGCGCGGCTGGGGTGCATTCGTAGGTGGGCTGGGCCGAGTGAAGTAGCCGTGGGCTGAAATGGTAGTTTAGTTTCTTTGGATACGGGAAATACCGCGGTAATTTTCCTGCATAAAAACGGGATCTGAGAATACGGTCGGGAAAAGGGATGAACTAATTCCGCTCCCGCTTTCACCGAGTTTTTCCGGTTTTTACTTGATTTCCAGTTTTTCCCGTGAATACGATATACGGTCGGCTTACACGGTATACGCGTCCCGTTTTCATCCCTATGTTCATGTGGTTTCACTTGGTTAAAGATTCTTCTTCTAACATCACATGAAAAATGTACCATGTCACATGCATGTTATGTGGTACTAATGAAAACGTTGAGCCTGCTGATTTTTCGGAGCAGTACGTAACCTTCAACAGCATTCTTTTAACTTGAATGGCAGTTGGCAGAAGTTACCACGCACAACAACTGAAGTCATTGTAACCGCCGGATATATCGGTTCCGTCTACATCTAGCAAGATAAATACCATGCATCTTTCAGCTATAGAGCTAGAGCAAAGTTGACACTCATCTAATCTAGCAAGATAGAAAAAAAAGAGGGGGGTGGGGGAGGAGGAGGAGGAGGAGGAGCAGGACGAGGGGGCTGACAGGAAGTCAAGAAGTCTATCGCAGCACTCAATTCTATCAAACATGTGTAGGTCGTGCACCATTAGGAATAGGAGGCGCCAGGTATCCACCACCCCCACGCTATCGAGATCATGTGATGGCCATTCTTTTAGAAGCAGCAATTTTAGATCCTTCTCGGACGAAGAGGAAGAATAGAAACCATGCATGTATGCAGATCCAGTTGTCACGATTGTAGTGCTTGAGTCACATCTCAGTGAGATGATTCAAAATTTGATCGTCGTGAGGATAATGAACCAGTAAAGTATTTTAAGTGAACGGACCACAAAGTTACACCTGCGTGTCAGTCTCAGCGTAATAGCTACTTGTTGGTTTTACTTATACGTGGATGATTACGATCGATTGGTTGCACCACATCATGAACGTTCTTGGTTCACTTATAACTAGTTGTTGGTTTATACTTATAACTAGTTTTGGTCAACTCCTGACCTCAATGACAATATATAGTGTGCATCTCCACACCAACTGCATTGATGATAAATAGAATACATTGTCCACCTCCCCCCAAACTATTAGGCCCTACAGCCACTAGACAGCATCATCAGAAAATGAGCCATCCGACACTGTCCATCTTGGATTCTTGGTTATCTCAGCCAGTATCCAGCTACTCGATCTAGTGAAAGTCCTAGCCAGATGGATACAAAACTGATCTATTAGGCTAGTCTCAGTGCAAGTTTCATTGCACAGTTATCTAGACTCAGAAACTAGTTAACCGTACTGAGAGAGTTTCATAGGGATGAAACTCCTCTCACATCTCATGAAACTCTCTCTTTCTCTCTCCTCGCCACATCAACAAATTTGATGATTTGGCATAAAAATTAATGCCACTACGGGAAATCCCAAGTTTGCCGAGTGTCTTCATGTTTGCCGAGTGTTTTTTTTTCGGCACTCGGCAAACAACTTGTTTGCCGAGTGTTTTTCAAAAAACACTCGGCAAAAATAGGGTTTGCCGAGTGTCAAAAAAAACACTCGGCAAAGATATTCTTTGCCGAGTGTCAAAAAAAAACACTCGGAGTGTTTTTTTTTGACACTCGGCAAAGGTCCTGTTTGCCGAGTGTTTTTTTGACACTCGGCAAAGTCATAATTAAAACCACATTTTGAAGTAGTAAATCAATTCAAATTAAAAAGTTTTGAACTACAAAGTTGTATAACTTCTCAAAATGCTGAACTTTTAGTTTGGTCATTTCTTCATTCGACAAATTCATATGAATAATGTTCACAAAATCTAGATCTCTCGTAGAGTTTCCTGAAACTATAAGAGAGATCTATAAGATTTGTGAACAATGTTACTCTCACTACATCGGATGAAGAAATGTCATATATCAAAGTTGTAGACCTTCAGAAGTTATACAACTTTGTAGTTTAAAATTTTTTAATTTGAATTTGTTTTGCTAATGAAAAGTACGTTTGTAGTTCTCAAAATTCAAAATTTGAGTTTTTTCAAATGACCTCGGATGAAAAAACAGTCAAAATAATAGTTGTAGATCACAATAAGTTATGAAACTTTGTAGTTGACAACTTTTTCATTTGAAATCATATAGTCAACGAAAACTAAGTGTGAATGTTCTCAAATTTGAAATTTAAATTTTGTAAATGACCTCGGATGGAGAAACTACCAAAATAAAACTTGTAGATTTCAAAAAGTTATAAAACTTTGTAGTTGACAAGTTTTTAATTTGAAATCATTTAGGGCCTCAAACAAGTAATTTACACTCAGTTTAGTATAATACGGTAGGAATCAAAACAATATCTAGTCACAGATGAGAGTGTGGTGCAGTGGTAGAGAAGGTCACGCGTGAGAGAGAGGTCGCGGGTTCGAATCCCGCCGACCGCGTAGCGCGCGAATTTTCCGCGAAGGGACCAAACCTGATGGTTCTGGACGAAGCATTGCCGTGTGCCAGACTTTGCCGTGTGCCGCTCGAAATGCACACGGCAAAGTCTGAAACTTTGCCGTGTGCCTTTGCTTAGGCACACGGCGAAGTTTGAAACTTTGCCGTGTGCCTTTGCCCTGGCACACGGCAAACCATGAAACTTTGCCGTGTGCCTTCTCGGGGGCACACGGCGAACTCTGTGGGCCCACGGCCGCCGTCGCCGTCTCCTGTCGCCGTCCCCCGCCGTCTCGCCATCTTTTTTGCCGTGTGCCCTGTCTGACACACGGCAAACGTATTGCCGTGTGCCCGACAAAGGGCCCACGGCGAAGCTGGCTTCGCCGTCGTGGCTGGCCGCCGTCGGGGCTTCGCCGTGGGCCACACACGGCAAACCATTTGCCGTGTGTTTTTAGGCCTTCGCCGTGTGCCTGAGACACACGGCGAACTGGCCATTTCCCGTAGTGTCAGGACTCTACATCACACCAATTGTAAGACGAGATGAAGCGACATGTTTCTGCTATTGTAACTTGTAAGTCAGTTCGGTGGGAGAAACTGCGGCAAAACCATTCTATTCGACCATTAATGTGATCCAATCGACACAATCAGTGATGAAGTAGAACGAATCACTTGTCAGATCTGCTCTAATTATGTCATGTCACTGGTACTTTGGTAGACATACGATTCTTTGACAATGAAATCAAGCCATCCAGTCCAAGGGTAACCATAAGTAATAAAGTTAGACTTCGTGTGTTGACACTTGAGTTTTGAGTAAGTCTATCCCAATTATGTGCATTACTTGGAAGTTTAGATAGGACTTAAGGCGGATCGTCTCATCGTTGCATAGTTACCGAGACTAGTTTTATGGACATAAAATTCCTCTCGCATAGTCCTTCCCACATTGGAATAAATTTTTTTTGCTATTATTTTCGGTTTTTTTGAGCACTGAAAACCGGCTGTTTGCCGAGTGCCAAATAGCACTCGGCAAAGGGCTTGCCGAGTGCCCGAGAAAAGACACTCGGCAAACAGCTCTTTGCCGAGTCACTGTTTACCGAGTGTTGTTTGCCGAGTGTAACACTCGGCAAAGTGTTTGCCGAGTGTATTTCGGCCTTTGCCGAGTGCATCTGGCACTCGGCAAACAGCCAGGTTCCCGTAGTGTGCCATGAAACTCGTCATGAAATCTCCATTAAGACTGGCCTTAGTGGCTACAAGAAACTTGCAAAAGTTGTAGAGATAAGATAATACCTCAAAATTGTGTATGTAACAAACTAGCAAAGTTAACCGAGAAATCCCATAACAATTTAAAACAAAGTGTGACTCATTGGAGATACTCATTCTACCATGCATGGCCATATTGCCCGGATGACATGAACACCTGAATCCCGAACCGGCGAACCCGGCCCCCTCACCCTCTCAACGAATTATAAGAGCAGGATGGCACGTGCTTATACACTGCGATTGAGTCTCAGCATCAAGAGCCAAAGGTCACACTACCGGAAATCCCTAATTCGCCGTGTGCACAAACGTTTGCCGTGTGCTGTTTGTCGGGCACACGGCAATTTGCCGTGTGCCACAGGATAAGCACACGGCAAACAAACGGCACACGTCAAAGTAGGCTGTTTACCGTGTGCCCATCCCAGGCACACGGCAAACTCCATCTTTGCCGTGCGCCATGCAAAATGCACACGGCAAAAAAAATTAACCGTCAACCGGCCGTCCCAAAGGAGACGGCCGTTACACTTCGCCGTGTGCCACCGGGAGGCACACGACAAAGTTGGGGTTTTGCCGTGTGCCAGGGCCAGGCACACGGCAAACACCCAAAAAAATAAAATAAAAAAAGAAGCAGCCGTCAGCCGGGCGTGGGGCGGCTGACGGCCGTCAGCTTTGCCGTGTGCCTATCCTGGGCACACGGCAAACATACCCCTTTGCCGTGTGCTTAAGCATGGCACACGGCAAAGAGGCCCCTTTGTCGTGTGCCCTGCCCAAGCACACGGCAAAAAAATAAAAAAATAGTTGATTTTGACCTCCCAAATTTTTCTAGCTTCCACATACATATGTAGGTAGTCCATGTTCAAATTTGATCAATTTCTAGATCTTTTTGTTATATTTCTCAAATTTATTTCATTCAAATGATTTTTTTGATATTATGCAAATTTGAACTGGAAGTGCATGAAATAATAGACAAAAGTGAGCGGAAAATTGATATTCATGATATTGAGTCACATTTAAGAACATATCCAGTAGTTGGCACGAAAATCTGAAAATCTTGTTCACAAAACATTACCACGACCGTTGGGCGGATTACTTATGAAATTATATAAAATTCAAACGAAGTCTGAAAATCATGAGATTCGTAAATATGTCATGCTATCATACATGGAGGCTCTAGTGAATAGTTGAGTAGGTTTCGCACATTTTGTCACGTACGTTGTGTACAAACCGAAGCTTCCCCGAGGAAGTTTTAGGAATAAGAGCAGGTTGTGACTAGATTTTGAGGCGTAATGACGAACGAATTCGAATTTGACTTTAACACTTTTTGTATATGTAGTACACAACATACATTGGTTCATGTTCAACTTTGGTATTTTTTTCGTATCTATTTGATAATTTTAACGTATTAATTGGAATTCTAACATTTTAATTGAAACAAATTCAAATTTACCTAAAAGTACACGAAATAATGCAAAAACTCTATTCAAATTCGAATATGTACATTTTAAGATCTTATTAGGCATTTGAGTGGTTTGTTTTTCTGAAAATTTGAAGTTAATAGTGAATTTGAATTTACATAAAATGATGGCCAGCCCCTTTGCCGTGTGCCTGGGCCCACGGCACACGGCAAATGCTGGGTTTGCCGTGTGCTGCAGATCTGGGCACACGGCAAAGTCTTGGTTTGCCGTGTGCCGTAGATCTGGCACACGGCAACCTCCCTCACACGCTTAACTCTCACACCGGCTCGCGGTCACTCTCACTCACCCACGCACACACCGGCCGCCCGCGCCCGCCCCACCGCCCCGCCGCACCCGCGCCGCCGC
>CM014273.1:11650674-11721311 GCA_004135705.1 Alloteropsis semialata | reverse complement strand
CCAAGTACGGCAAATGGTCACCGAATTGGGAGGGACCCTATCAAATCATCCGATGTGTTCCTGGAAATGCTTATATTCTACAAACACTTGAAGGAGAAGTGTTTCCTAAGGCATTAAACGGGAAATATCTGAAGAAGTACTACCCTAGTATTTGGGTAAACTCGTAAGGCCGATGCTGTGCGTCAGGCTTGAAAGCCGATGAAAAATCATCTCAAGAACAAAAATAAGAGCCGATGCGATATGCATCGCCTTAAGGGCTATATACAAACAGAGAAAAATATGTTACATCATCAAGCCGCTCGATGGCGGGGCAGGTTGCTGGAAAAGGGATTGCATATATATTTATATATTTCTCATACAGAAGGATTTCAGAAGATAAAAGGATCTAGTAGGCGCCGATGTACTTTGTTCATCATTGCCAGAACAAGACTAGAAAAAGGAAGGGCAAAAGGAAGCGCAAGTTTGAGGAGATATCTTCTTCCTTGAGTCGAAGAAATCCGCTCTGGATGCAGTCCCTTGAAGAGCGCGCCGGTGGACCGGTGGCTTTGCCCTAACTTGTAAAGGGCACTCTATTATACCCCTCTGAAAAACCTTCCCTTTGGTGAACCATGAAGAAACCTCACGAGGATTCTTCTAGCAGGAGTTCCACCTGGATTCACTGCAGGATCAGGAAAAGGGGGAGTACCCTATGTTACTTCACGAGAATTCTTCTAGCAGAAAAGGAGGAAGGAGTAGGATCCTGTATCAAACAGAAGGAGTTTGTGTTCTATCATGAATATTAGCTGCGCCATGGCTAGGGGATGGTGGAAGGAGAAGACCTGAGGCAGGTATTTATAGCCGGCGGTCGATGGAAGCATTAAAGGAGAAAATGGGATCCAAGGGATGCTGGTGGAAATTGTCCAAATAAAAGAACAGTATTCTCGTGAAGATATGACAGGCATTGATTCAGAGCTAGTATGATTAAAGGAGAGGGGCGTCTTTTGAGGAACTCCATTGAAAAGTCATTTCGCCTGGGTCAGTAGACGCATGGATACCCGTGAGGTAAATGCAGAGATCCATATCTATTCATTGTCAGAGATGTTATTGCCCGGGAGAGAGAAAGGAGAAAATAAGCTCTACGGGTTATTGATAAAGAAAGAAAAAAACTATGGCCCGAAAATCAAGGAACTGTACAGTAAAAGGATGGAAAGTTTCGGCACGAAAATCGGTGGAGGAGTTATGATGACAGATACGAATTTTGGAACAAAATGATATTTTATTCCAAAATTGGGGGCATGTGTTGACACCGGATTTTCGCACCTGACATGCTGAGTCAGATGGTGACGTGGTGAGGTCGAGACTGCGCAGTGGGCCCGTTGAATGGTCAAACAGAAGATGACAGAGAAGGAAGCCGATGCTGAAGAGGAGTCTGATGAAGCAAGAAGTCCGATCTGATGATGGATAAAAGAAGAAGGGCGCGTCGGCTAAGAAGGAGGCGTATCAGATGCGGGGACTATTTCCTTTTCAGAAGGCATATGAGAGTCCCATTTTATGTTAAGCTTAGTTTACTTAGTTCGCAAGTTAGTCTGGTCCGATCAGGACTCTCCATGACCAGGGTATAAATATGAGCCCTCGTCCATTGTAAAAATTATTCTCACAATCAATACAACCCGGCTTCACGCCAAAAAAACCCTAGTAGTAGTTATCGACGAAGCTCATTGGTGGACGGGCTGCATCAGTTCTGATCTCCGGCTTACCAGTAAGTTAGTCAATTTATCGAACTAGTATAGGCTTTGAATTGAGGCGTATCGCCCTTTCTCGTTTATACTGTTCAACCGATTTATCTCTGGATAAGCAAGATTGATATAGATTCCCTACGTCGGAGCTAGATCAATATTGATTATCCAACAGATTATCGTTTATCGGACAGTACTTTTAGCCTAGATTCCCTACGTCGGAGCTAGGTATCAAGATTAGGCTAGATTCCCTACGTCAGAGCTAGAATAATCTTGGTTACTAAAGGCAGTTTTTGCGGTTTGTTTGAAGTTGCTAGATTGGTTTAGATCTACACCATGTGAATCAATTCTACTTCTTCAACGGCTTTGAGCATTGGTCTTGGTCCGATTTAAGCAATATTTATCTTACAGCATCGTTCTAGGTCCGATCCTGCTTTGTGGTTTAATCTAGTTGTTCTTTGAGTATTGCACTGGTGTAGATTCCCTACGTCGGAGCTGGATCTTTGTAATACGCTTAGATTAATCTTTGATTATCATGTTTGGTTTAGATTCCCTACGTCGGAGCTAGATTCATCTTGATTAGTCAAAGGAAGCTTTGGTTATGCCTTATTGTTATTTGAATGTTAAGTGTGGTTTAGATTCCCTACGTCGGAGCTAGGTCATGCTTGATTATTTGATAGCATATCTTAGAATCAGAACGATCCTGTTAATGTTTTATCCGCTTATTTGCTTAATCTGGTCAACACCTGTACGAGCATCTTGTTTAATTGACAGGTTGATGAGTTGAGTTTGACTGTTTAGCTATCTGATTTGATCATAGCTGGAGAAATCTAGATTCCCTACGTCGGAGCTAGATTTCTCTGAAAAAGTTATGGTCCGATTGGCTAGTTAGATGGTCCGACAAGATGAGTCAAACTGGCAATTAGGCAAGATGGACAATGTATCGGCTTACACTTTGATTATTTGATATCTTGTTTCAAGACACAGCTAATCCATTACTTTACATATTGGCCTTGTTTTATGCTTTACTTTATTATTCAAAGGCTGATCTGTTATATCAATCAAGGTCCGATCCTGATTGGTCCGATTCTGAGGTCCGATTTGGTGTCTGATTGAGGTCCGATTACTCGGTCCGATTGATGTCATCAATGAAGTCCGATTTTGAGGTCCGATTGGTATCGGCCGACATGTGTCTGATTGGGTCTTGGCTAAAATTCGACGTTACTCCATCGTCTGAAATAGAGCCGGCACAATCAAAGAGCAATTTAACTGTTTTATCCCCTTGTCAATTTCAGGTCAAATTGACTGGCACGCTGCGAATCTGAACTGGAGTGTGGGCTGGCACTGGAGTGAAGCAGATCTCCCTGGTCTTCGTGTGCTGCACGCGGAGGATTAGCTATTAAACATATCTATGCAACTAGTTAAGCCATATATGCTAGTATTTACTAACAGAATTAAACAGAGAGGAAAAACATATATTTTGCTCCTACTCATATTTTTCCTGCATAGATAAATTCATGATAAAAACAAAAAAATTTATTTAGTAATTTTTGGAGTTTTCTATGATTTTCTATGAATTTTGTAAGGTGCAGCTATACATAGCAAACATCAATTCGGGATTTGAACAACTGGGTCCGAACTAATTTCTTCCGAGTCCACGACACCTCCCTCAACTCCTTCTCTTCTCCACCAGCCGGCCCAGACCCACTCGAGCTGGCCCAACCCGTGCCTCCTCCTCTCTTCCCCTTTTCTCCCCTCACTCCTTCCCCCCTCGGCCCACTCCAACCCCTGGCCCAGATGGCCGCCGGCCCGTCCTCCTCTCTTTTTCCCCACTTCCCACTGCTACGCGTCCCACGGGGCAGCCGGCCCAGCCGCACTTAGAAAATTTCGGGATTGCCAGAAACTGGTCTGGGTAGTTATTTTAGGAATGGGATTGTGGGAGTTTGGGGAAAATTCAAGGAGTGAGTTTGGTACCGTTGGAAAGATCATTGAAAGCTCTACAAGTTTGATTAAGGCTCCAACACAGGATAATTAGCTTAACATATTTTAATTAAGCACTCAAGACAGCAAAAAGACATGACCTTGAACTTAGCACTAGAGGGCTAAAACAAGTCTAGATCACTAGCTATGCACATGAGATGTTCATGAAACTTGATAGGCATGCTTATGGGAGTATGAATGAACCACCATACACATATTAGCATGAACCATGCATAGAATGCACATGAAATGATATCACAAGGGTTATTCAAGAGATGAGAACGCACAAATGACGATGCTTGCAATGCTTGCATTACTGTTCCTTTGGATGCTAGTAGTCATGCTAACAACAAAACACATGCTTAATGGTGAAATGCATTAAGTTGGTTAGTTGATAATCGCAAGGCCAAACACCAGAGGTGTTACAGCCCTCCACCCTTAAAAGAATCTCGTCCCGAGATTCCGGTGCATAGAAACTACGTGTGTCTAGTTTTAAGTATCTCTTTGTTGAGCGAGAAGGTTGGGGTAATTGTTTTGAAGATAACTTTCTTGTTCCCATGTGGCCTCATCTTCGGTGTGGTTGTTCCATTGAACCTTGTAAAATTTTATGCTCCTATTTTGAGTGATTCTTTCTTTCTGGTCAAGAATTTTAATTGGACGTTCTTCATATGTGAGATCCGGTTCCAGTGTGATTTCTTCCAAGGCTACTTCTTCAGTTGGCACTCTAAGACATCTTTTGAGCTGCGGTACATGAAATATGTTGTGGATGCTAGCAAGGTGACTGGGGAGTTTCACTCGATATGCAACGGGTCTACAACATTGTAAGATTGGAAAGGGTCCAACATATCTTGGAGCTAGTTTGCCTTTGACTCCAAATCTGTGTACACCCTTGCTTGGTGAAACCTTCAAATACACATGATCCTCAATATTAAATCATAAGGGTCTCTTTCTTTTATCAAAGTAGCTCTTTTATCGAGATTGTGCAGCTTTAAGGTTGGCTTGTACCACTCTCACTGTTTCTTCAGCTTTGGTAACTAAATCTGGTCCAAACACTGCTCGTTCTCCGGCTTCTGACCAATTCAAAGGGGTTCAACATCTACATCCATATAAAGCTTCGAAAGGTGCCATCTTCAAGCTTTCTTGATAGCTATTATTGTATGAAAACTCGGCTATGGCTAAGCACTTTTCCCAATTTTTGTCATAGTGAATTACACAAGCTCTTAGCATGTCTTCTAGAATTTGATTTACTCTTTCAGTCTGGCCATCAGTTTGAGGATGATAGGTTGAACTCCGAATCAGCTGAGTTCCCATTGTGGCTTGCAATTGCTCCCAAAATCGAGAGACAAACTGTGTACCATGGTCAGAGATAATGGTTTTGGGTATCCCATGCAAACATACTATGCGAGATCGATATAGCTCTACATATTTCTTCACTGGGTACGTGGTTATGGCTGGGATGAAATGTGCTGTCTTTATAAGCCGATCAACTATTACCCAAATGGAATCGTACTTTTGGGGTGTACGGGGTAATCCAACAATAAAATCCATACTAATATCTTCCCATTTCTACGATGGTATAGGCAAGGGTTGTAGCATACCAGCTACCTTCAAGTGACTTGACACTCAGCCACATACTTTGCTATCTCCATTTTCATTCTAGTCCACCAAAAGCTTTTCTTTAGGTCTTGGTATATTTTATTGCTGCCAGGATGGATTGAAAACTTAGATAAGTGTGCTTCATCCAAGATTTGTTTTCTAAGGGCTAGATCTTTAGGAACTACTAACCGATTTTTGAACCAAAGGACACCATTCTCATCCCTTCAGAAACATTTAACTTTCTCATCACCTTGGTCTAGTCTTTGCTTTATCCTTTTCATACCCAGATCATTTTGTTGAGCTGAGATGATTTGATCTTTCAATGTGGGTTGAAGAGCAATATTGGCCAGCATGCCATGTGAAATAATCTCTAGGCTCAATTTTCCTATCTCATGGCATAAAGTGTCTTTGTATGATTCAACTGACAAGCAATGACATTGGGCTTTGCGGCTCAAAGCATCAGCAACCGCATTTGCCTTCCCCGGGTGATAGTGCACTTCCAAATCGTAATCTTGGATTAACTCTAACCACCTTCTCTGGCGCATATTCAAATCTAATTAGGTAAAGATATACTTTAAGCTCTTGTGGTTAGTGTAGATGTTACAATGAGTCCCCATGAGATAGCATCTTCATATTTTCAGTGCATGGACTACTGCTGCTAACTCTAATTCATGGGTTGGATAATTCTTCTCATGTGGCCGAAGAGCGCGAGATGCATAAGCAATGACCGGGTTTTCTTGCATAAGAACACAACCAAGGCCAGTGCCTGATGCATCGCAATAAACATCAAAGGGTTTGGATGTGTCCGGTTGAGTGAGGACAGGTGCAGATGTGAGGAGTTTCTTTAACTCAAGGAAAGATGCTTGACATTTTTTATCCCATTTAAATCTAACCTCCTTCTTGAGCAATTCAGTCATTGGTTTAGTAATCTTGGAGAAATTTGGAATGAACCTCCTATAGTATCCTGCCAATCCTAAGAAACTTCTGATTTGATGAACAGATTTGGGTGGCTTCCAATCTAACACTTCCTGGACTTTACTAGGGTCAATGGCAATTCCTTCACTAGAGATAGTGTGTCCCAAAAATTTCACACTTCTCAGCCAAAATTCACACTTGCTAAATTTGGTGTAGAGTTGATGCTCTCTAAGGCGTTGTAAAACAATGTGAAGGTGTTTGGTGTGTTCTTCTTCATCTTTGGAGTAGATCAGGATATCATCGATGAATACTACCACAAATTTATCCAACTCAGGCATGAAATCAGAGTTCATGAGGTACATGAAATAAGCTGGGGCATTGGTTAAACCAAAGGATATTCATATAGTCCATATCTATTGGAGAAGGCTATTTTTGGAATATCTTCCGGACAAATCTTGATTTGGTGATAACCAGAGCGAAGATCAATCTTGGAGAATATTTTGGCATTTGCAAGCTGATAAAAAAGAACATCAATGCGGGGTAATGGATATTTGTTCTTGATGGTTACCACATTGAGGGGTCTATAGTCAACACACAGCCTTAAGTTTTTATCCTTCTTTTTGACAAATAGAGCCAGACAGCCCCATGGTGAGGTGCTAGGGCATATGTATCCCTTGTCTAGAAATTCTTGTACTTGTTTCTTTAACTCTGCTAGTTCTTTAGGAGCCATCAGTAGGGTCTTCTAGAGATGGGGGCAGTGCCAGTTGCAACTCTATGGCAAACTCAATATCACGGTCTGGAGCCATACCCGTTAGCTCATCTGGGAAGACATCTGGGTATTCACATACTACTGGGATGTCCTCGAGCTTGATTTTAGAAGCATGATATGAAACAGAAGCTGGGTCTTTATGGAAAGGCAAGTTAAGGGTAATGGTTCCATGAATTGGTGACTCTATGTGCACTTTTCTTGTTGCTAGCTCTAATCGAACCCGGTGCCTTTTCATCCAATTCATACCCAAAATCACATCTATGCCATTTGTGCTCATGACAATCAGATCAGTGGGGATCATTTTGTCTCCTAATTTAATAGATACTCCTCTCATAAATTTGTCTGAAGTGATCTTACCCCTAGATGAAGTAATGATGTATGGTTTTGTCGATGTTTCCATGTCAAACTTATGCTTAGCAGAATAACTTGGATCAATGAAGCTATGTGATGCACCTAAATCAAATAATATGACTGCAGGTTGATCTCGGATAGAAAATGTACCCGCAAGTACTGGTACTCCCTCTGGCTGGTCTGCAATGTTGGCAAAGTTGACTCGCCCTTGACAAACTTGGACCATCTGCTTGCGGCCTTGAGTGTTGCTAGAGCCATGACTTCCAGATGGACCACTGTTGTGACCTTGCTTTGGGGACTTGCATTCATGAGCAAAGTGACCCGTTTTCCCACAATTGAAGCATGGAAAGTTATGGCTACGGCTCTGTGGTTGCTGTGGTGGCGGTGTTCCAAAGCTAGCTTGAGATAGAGCTGGTGGTGATGCATGGTAGGTACTTTGATTCTGATGTTGAGAAGGCTTGAAAGACCAACGACCTTTAGGTGGAGCTCTCTGCTGGGACTGTGATGGTGCACTAGGAACCAGTCGAAACTTCTTGGTAGAAGTAGTAGATTGTGGAGCTCGTGCCCTCTTTCTCTTGTCAGCCTTTTCTGCCAAAATACTATCCTCTTGGACTAGGGCCGTGTTGACCAACTCGGTGTAGCTCTCAGCCTTAACTAAGGCAAAGTGCTTCTGAAGCTTGGGGCTCAATCCCTTCTTGAACCGGTACTACTTCATGGCATCACTATCCACATGTTCACCGGCATATTGGGATAATTGGTTGAATGCATTGGCATACTGAAGAACATTGTGATTGCCTTGAGTTAGAGCCATAAACTCAGATAGTTTTCTCTCTAGCAGGCCAGCTGCAATGCGGTGTGAGAGAAAAGCTTCCTTTAATTCCTCCCAGCCAACTACATGGTCAGCACGGAGTAGGGCGTTGAAATTGTCCCATCAAATCCTAGCAGGACCACGTAGTTGTTGTGATGCAAACAAGGCCTTGTTGGTATCTGACACATTGATCAGTGGAAACTTGGACTCAATGGTTCGAATCCAGGCATTGGCATCAAGTGGATCATCTGCCTTATGGAAGAGCGGTGGCTGGGTACTGCAGAAATCCTGATAAGTGCTTTCACGAGGCTGATGATCATGTTGATTTTGGTTCTGACGATTGCCTTGTCCTTGCTGCACCATTTGCCGCAACAGCTCAGTTTGCATTGCCAGCACTTCCGCCAAGTTGTGTGGCAATGGCGGCGGTGGTGGCGGCGGTGGTGTGGATCCCGAGCGTCCATGGGTATTCACCATTCTGCACCAAGATCATATGTGGATCAGTCATCTTAGCATTTGCAATAACCAAAAGTGTAACAAAATTCTTAATTCCAAAAATTAGTCATTGCAATTGCTACCAATTAAATAAATGTCCAAGATATCTTATGCTTAAAACATCTAAATTCAAAATTCAATATCTTTCTCAAATGCTGTCCAAAAATTCTCAACTTTGTATGGCAAGAAGTTCAATGAACCCTTGTCAGAATTGGTATTCAACTCTAATGGAGAATAACATGGCATCATGGTCAAACAGATCAAGTTTTCAGACTGCGCGTGCTGGAAATTTCAGAACAGAGTACCCTGACTAAACTGGGCATATCTCCTGATCCAGGAGGCCAAAAATGATGAGATTTTGACAGTGGACAGAAGATAAAATTCTCAACAACTTTTGTAGTTGCGCCTCAGCCTAGAAAAATCATCAAAAGGGGTCAAAAATTTCGACCAATGGCAGCACAGCACATAGTACGAAAGATAAGGCATTACCCTAGTGACTTCTATTACTGCATAAGGTCATATTTTACATCCATGGTTACATTACATAACTAGAGCTGGTTCTAAAGGGTCACAACTCCATATTTTACAATCAAGGAGTTACATAACTAGAGAATACACTTCTCATCCACTACTTGTCTACGGTGTTTCCTCGCCAGACTAAAAAACAATTAGCATCTCTGGGTCCTCTTCTTCCTCTAAGTCATCTTTTTCCTCCTCGGAATCACTAATCCAACCATGGCAAGGGACTCATGGTGGAACAATCTGATCGACCGAGCTCTCAACATCTGATGCCACGGGAGCTACTGGTGCTTCATGGTCACTCTCCATACCTGAATCCCCTTGCTCCGGCAACTCCGGCGGTGGCTCAGGAATTATAGGTTCTTCCACCCAATCCATTTGTCCCCCTGTCTGCTGCTGCTGCTACTGCTCCTGGATTTGCACATTGGCCTCATTCAATTCATCCTCAAGGTGCTCAATGAGTAAATCTTTGTCACCCACTTGCTCGGTTAGGTCCTCAATTCGGGTGGCATTTTCTTGTTGCTGGAGGTTGTCTAGCTGGATCATCAGGAAATTTTGGTTGGCACTCATCTTGTTCATCAAGTCAAATAAAGCGGTTGAGTATTTGGTGGATGTGGCTAAGTTGGAATCATAAAGTGTGGAAGTAGAGTCCTGGATTTTCTTCACATTTGCTTGCCACAAGGATTTGGCTTGGCCATTATTTGGAAACATGGCTGCAGGTGTATCCATAATCTTAAGAGGATATCTCTCACAAAAGTGAGTGAGAGCTTGCCAAGCTGCTAGGTCACAAGTGTCACCAAAATGGCTGCCGTAGGAAGTCACCTTCAAATCACCCTGTATGTCAGGTGTCACAAAGGGGATGGTGGCAACAACCTCGTACTGAGACAGGCCTTGCCCCACCCGAGTCTTTCCGACGTAGAACGGGGGCTCGGTGTGACCAAACTGCTGTAGAGTCTCCCATAGAAGAGCAGGAAAACCCCAATGGTGCAAACACGTGGAGCAAGTGTGGCCGTGCTCATCCATCCAAACCAACAAAGAGCTGGAGCTAGCCATCTGAAACTGAACCAAAGGTGTCTCAGTATTTGGCAAAAGATAATTATTTTGAAGGCTGGAATTTAAATGCAAGAGTAGTGGTGAAGGATAAATCATCACTCCAAAATATGATATCCAAAAATTCTGAACTCTTGGCAACGAGTAGATGACAGGTTTTTCTACATCTTTGCAGTTCTGAGGTTTGGTAAATTCCATGTCCATCTAAGTGAATTAATTACTACAATGTCTGCCATTTTTCAGAGAATTTGCAGTAACAAGTCCATAGTATTCTGCCCATAACTAAAGTTGTACAGGGAGGAAAATTCTGAAATTTTGGCAACAGATCCTTCTACAAATTCCCCACAACTTTTCTATTTGTTAGTTCTGCAGAAAAAAATCATTTACTAGGTCGAAAACTGACATGTATCAGATCTGTCCAGATTTGCAATTTCCTGATTTTCAAGCTCAACATGTGAAGTAATTTATTGGTTATGTGTATTGTGCTCAAAAACCCAAAAGAGTTAGATGTGATGCATGAACGGCCTATACATCCTCACAAAAGAAAGGCTTGCCAATAAATTGACAAGTACGCGGACTCATCACGTCAAGTCTAGTCGTTTGAACGTACGTGATCGCGGTTAGTGTATCTGCAGAAGATCACAATATATCAAATGAACCTTTCGTGCCAGCACTCACGAAAGCATCCCCATACATTACCGTTCACTATAGAAATGGCACCCATATGTTTGACACTGTATGGGCAGCGTTGCATACGCCACCGTGATGACGTATTCACTTCCCGTATAAATCGCCTTACGGGACATTGGTACGTAGTCAGCTGCCGTACCTGCACCACTTTACAGCCGCTACAACACTGAGAAGATATCATATTGGCTGCACCACCAAGTAAGCCACTGCTTGGGGACAGCGTTCGGATCACACCCCTGACACGGTGTTCATCTTCCCCAGATGAATCGGGGGTCTCACCTTTGAGCGTCGTTACAGAAAATAAGGTCGGTTGTGCAAGAAAGTAAGTTTTGACAGAAAGTAAATGTGCTGAAAGTTAGTCAAACAATTACTTTAAATCACCTACTAATAGACACAACTTACAGGGCTTATGAGCTATCTTCTAGGTTTGGCCTTAACGTTCCTAACCCAATTTCTGAAGAAAGCTCCAGTTTTAATTGTAAAACACAGTTTAGGGCTTTGTTAGTACCACCTGCTGCACATTTCGCTCTGATACCAGCTATGGCAGAACCGCCCTAGTTAAACTGGCTCAAGCACGTTAACCATCATCTCAATCACTTGATCCAGTTACACATACTTCAAACAGTTCAATTAGACGATCTATCGGGTCAAGCCCGATGAAACCACTGAATTCTCGATCAAACAAATGTGCACAAGGCTCACTCGAAGGAGAGCACAGAGGTTACCAACATCACCATAAATTACAACAGTTTCATAATTAAGGTTTACAAGCCAGAGTTTAAAACACTTAGAGTACAAACTAGAGTTCTGAATAAAAACGCGGAAGCTAAACGATGAGATACAACAACATGTTCATAAGCCCGAAGAAGATGTCATCAGAAGCACACAGCAAACACCAGTTAGTCCTCGATCCACTCGATGGTCCAACCCGCCGGAACGGTCTGACCATCAATGATCCACTGCTCGGAGCCATCGGACACATTGAATTCACACTCTGAAAAACAAAGCCACAAGCAAGGCTGAGTAACTAATACTCAGCAAGACTTATCTGAATATGGCATATAGCGCCGACTCCTAAGAATGCAAGGCTTTTGGTTGTAGGGTTTGTTTTGCCAAAAAGCAACTAATAGTTGATCCTAACTTTCAAATTTTAGCATCAAGTTCATTGTCATTATCAAGTATCCATGTGAGAGCCTTTTCTATAGCAAACATGTTGGAACAACAAATAATCATAGAACCATTATTCTTTATCATTCATTCCTGACTACTTAATGCTGCACAGCGGACAAGCGGTATTCATAATGAAGAAGTGCTGCGATCATGACCGATTTACACCTTGCAAGGGAAACCTGAACACACGTCACGTGAGCGCTCCCAGAGCCTCACACACCCACTTTTCCCGTCATCTCCCGAATATCCGGACTAAACCCACTATTCTCGGGTGCAAAGCCCTACTGGTCTCGGACCATGTAGCCGCAACTACACCCGCCATCCATCCACTCCCAAAGTAGTGGGAAGAAGCCCAAATACCATTTGATTTAGGTACATCAGTTTTCTGGGACCTAGACGCCAATATGTGCTCAGTACATTCAATACTTTCCCAACAGTACAACAATGGATGACCTAGTTCCATTTGATATCCGGACGGGGCAAATCTCCACAACACAGGAGCATCGAACCACGCCCCGCCCATGAACCTCATGATTTTAACATAAAGTAAAGAACCTATATCTCGCGAGTGACAGGAAATCACTCGACTTCTACCGGTCCTATTTAGCATGGCAAGCTAAGGACATACACATACTAGTATCTTGACATAGGATCCTAGGGATTATGCATACTAGGGTTTCAATCATATCCAACACGTAAATGCATAATACTTAAGCAATCACATTGCATAGTTTTGGAAAATAGGGGTTATGATACGGTGCTTGCCTTCCTGCTCAACAGCCTTGGGCTCTACCGAACTTTGGTTCGGGTCTTCAGGAACGGGCTCAGCAACAACTGCGGTCTCCACTGGGTCAGCGACAGGTTCAGCCACCAACTCGTACAAGCCCTCAGCGACTGCGGTATCTACATGAAATGCATCATGCATGAGTGCCATGAATGCAAAGACAAAATAAATATGATGCTCATGCATGCTGTAAAAACAACCATAAATTAATCTATCTCATGAGCACTTGGTTACAAGCAAATAAATTTTTATTATGCAATGCATCAAGGTATAGGAGGTGATGATGACTAGTCATTTTAGCCTGCAAATAACATAGCTTATGAAAACATATAGCGACATCTACTTATGCACATATGGTTATTTCTTATTTTGCACTAGTTTTACTCCTACATGCATATAGACATTCTTACTAAGCTTCTTTGATCATCAAATTTTTATACCAGCACATATTACTAACATGGCGATGCAACTAAATGAATTCTAAAGCAGAAACACTAGCTAGCACGTGATAGAAAATACTTAACTACTAGCAAAAAGATAGCACAAACATATATTTACTTGAGCACATGAAGTAAACCGGTCTCTGCAGAGTGGAATACACATCTACTAACCTTACCAAACAATTCTTACAAAAAGATTAGCTATTAAACATATCTATGCAACTAGTTAAGCCATATATGCTAGTATTTACTAACAGAATTAAACAGAGAGGAAAAACATATATTTTGCTCCTACTCATATTTTTCCTGCATAGATAAATTCATGATAAAAACAACAAAATTTATTTCGTAATTTTTGGAGTTTTCTATGATTTTCTATGAATTTTGTAAAGTGCAGCTATACATAGCAAACATCAATTCGGGATTTGAACAACTGGGTCCGAACTAATTCTTCCGAGTCCACGACACCTCCCTCAACTCCTTCTCTTCTCCACCAGCCAGCCCAGGCGCCTCCTCCTCTCTTCCCCTTTTCTCCCCTCACTCCTTCCCCCTCGGCCCACTCCACCCCCTGGCCCAGATGGCCACCGGCCCGTCCTCCTCTCTTTTTCCCCACTTCCCACTGCTGCGCGTCCCACGGGGCAGCCGGCCCAGCCGCACTTAGAAAATTTCGGGATTGCCAGAAACTGGTCTGGGTAGTTGTTTTAGGAATGGGATTGTGGGAGTTTGGGGAAAATTCAAGGAGTGAGTTTGGTACCGTTGGAAAGATCATTGAAAGCTCTACAAGTTTGATTAAGGCTCCAACACAGGATAATTAGCTTAACATATTTTAATTAAGCACTCAAGACAGCAAAAAGACATGACCTTGAACTTAGCACTAGAGGGCTAAAACAAGTCTAGATCACTAGCTATGCACATGAGATGTTCATGAAACTTGATAGGCATGCTTATGGGAGTATGAATGAACCACCATACACATATTAGCATGAACCATGCATAGAATGCACATGAAATGATATCACAAGGGTTATTCAAGAGATGAGAACGCACAAATGACGATGCTTGCAATGCTTGCATTACTGTTCCTTTGGATGCTAGTAGTCATGCTAACAACAAAACACATGCTTAATGGTGCAATGCATTAAGTTGGTTAGTTGATAATCGCAAGGCCAAACACCAGAGGTGTTACAGCCCTCCACCCTTAAAAGAATCTCGTCCCGAGATTCCGGTGCATAGAAACTACGTGTGTCTAGTTTTAAGTATCTCTTTGTTGAGCGAGAAGGTTGGGGTAATTGTTTTGAAGATAACTTTCTTGTTCCCATGTGGCCTCATCTTCGGCGGGAAGTGCTACTAATTTTTGAGTATAGGTGAACGTATTAAAGGATCACAAAAACATTTTGTTAGTATGTTGTGCCTTGTATATTAGATATTATTACATTCGGTTCATGCCAATTTTGGTGAAAGGCGAATTAGATGCTCACTTGTTCATCATGTGACAGAATAGTCGACTGATTGCATCTTTTTTTCCTTATGTTAGATTATCCTAACTTCAGCCAAAATAGTAAAGGAAGTAGATTCCTTGAGAGAAATGAATAGTAAAGTGCTCAATCAAGCAAGAAAAAGTTCTCCTACATCAAACTGGGAGGATTCATTATCCTAATTAACACATAGATTAGTCGTACCATGCATTTTGAAGTAGTAGATCTGAAAGGCTGTACCATCAACATATCTATAGTTCTGAGTTATCCCGAAACGAAGGTACTAATGGCCATTGACTGTAGCCTGATTCAAAGGAATGGAAGATATTTTGTTAGTACAATATTAATATTGTGGCAGTTTAGAATTAAGCAACATAGATGGATTATGAATCTGATATTATGGAAAATAAATCATGCTAAAATCAGTCTGACAGGACATAAATGTAGAATCTGCATTCAAGAGGAAACCTAGAAATGTTACTGTCACAACTAAGTATAATGACCAGAACAAATGCAGACCTAAAAGATGGTATACTGTAGATCATCCAGATTCCTTCATCAATGGTAAGAAGTTTGGTGATAGGTGGCTTCTCGATGCTGATGTAGGGGATGAAGCTCCTGAAGATAAGCGGTGGCACACAGTCACCCAATGGCAGCATGATGGTCAAACTGATGTTCATGGATGCACCGATGACCAAAACGGAGCATTCTAAAAAAAACTGGAGCATTCTAGAATCTGGATGCCCGCACACAGCTTGGGTTTCCTATATTGGTTAGGCAGCAAAGGGAATGAAGGAGTGGCAACGCTCCAGTGCGAGAATATCCAATTTATCTGAAAACAGAGAATGGGAGAATAATCGACAGAGGGAATCAACCACTACCATAGGCTGGTAGGCGCATCTAATGTGAGTGAGGTGAATAAAAAGGCTTACCCCATGCATAACAGCATCAAATGCTTGGAACGTTTGTGTTTTTGAAGGCCAGGTGGGGCATCATTTTCATATTTGAGTTGTAGGAGGTGGCAAGTCATTTGATTTATTGTACTCTTCGTATTCTTCTTAAGAGGTGTCTGTTTATTACCGATATTCGGTGGGAATTAAAATGAGCGAAGAGAGTGATGAGGGTTAGAAGAGCCAAGATGGAAACTAAATGGTTGATGACGTGGATAGACTGAGAGGCTAGTTTTAGAGGTGGTGGATTGTTAGTGGGTATGAACTTTATAGAGATATAAGATATCCAAAACGAAAAAGAGCCATCATGAGAATTCAAGTAGAGTGTACAACTGCACAATTTGAACAACTAATGATGTTTAAGGCTTTAAGCCACGGCTGCAGCTTATGTTTCCCCTGTTTTCTCTATTTCTATCTAGTTAGATGACCAGGAAGAAGAACAGACTCAAGGCAGCCTCAATTAAAAGTGCCCTTACAGAGAGCAATTGGGTGTAATCAGGTCAAAACTAAACATGTTATTATTTAACCCATGCATTTAAGAATCATGTTATAAATGAACAAAATTTAATTGGCTTTATTTCTTTCAAGTGAATGCCCTTTTAGCCTGATCCTGATGACATGAAAAAGATACTGGTGCATGGAGCACACTATTTGTTTTGAATTGTTTCACAAGCTAGCTGGTAGGTTTCCTCTCTCTAATTTATAGTAAAAAGTTTGTTGGAGCATTACTTGCGTGTTGAGACATGTCCTCTCAAGATAAATAGGAGCACGAGAACGACGAAGCTCACCTCCTTCACGAAACTCTGGCCACAAGAATGTGAAGATAGATGAGGATGGCAGCTATCACCGATCACGTATATCCATCAAGTAATTAATTTGGTTCATTAGGAATTGGAGGCACAGAGAATCCTTAAGCTCTTCACAGTTAATCGGTAGGCACGTTATTCATTTTTGTCACTTGGAGAGAGCCCATGCCGCACCGTTCCATTGGAAAATCTTTCAAGTGCAGCGTTCCACAGTTTACCAGACACCTTCAATAGCCCAAGGCATTTCACGTTAGCACGAGAGGATGTACCATTTCCGGTGCCTTCTTCCAGTGGCCACTTCACAGCATCAACATCCAGGAGGGGCCGGCTGGGCGATAGCACACCGACAGGCACACATGACAGTGCTTTACCTTCTATATTCTCTCGCTCTCCTTAGTGGAATCACTGAACAAAAACGATCTGTAGAACCAGATACACTTGCAAATAAACTGTCCATATTCTAATAACCTCTAAGCTCGCAAGGATTGTGATGATACTACTACCTTTCTAGTGTTTATGGCATTTGCCTACTCTATAATTATTCAACATTGTTTTTGTGTCATATATATAGTTACCAAGAACACCATTGCCGGTACTCAGAGCCTGCGGATGGTAGGCAGAATTCCTCTATGTGTTTCATGTATACATTGCCACGACCCATTGTTTTATTGATGCTAATAGCATCATGCAGATTACTTTCCTGTTGAGTTTTGATCTTGGAAGCCTAGGCATCACTACTGTATTGACGACAAATAGCTGGCATCTATACATGACTGTCCAAGAGCTAACTCTTCCATCTAGTTCAGCAATTTTAGCAGAAAGACTTCATAGGAAAATAAAGTAGGATGCTAAGTAGTATTGAGAATACAAGTGCACAGTTTACACTGATTATGAGAATTATGCCAAATCTACAGCTTCAATCTCTTCTTTTCTCTATTTCTGCCTAGTCAAACTATCAACAAAACAAACTCCTCAGATGTGAACAAGGATGTACCACCCTAGGCTGCTTTTGCAGTAAGAGTCTATTTCACATCACTTACCAGATTTATTTTCTTTGATTCTTTTTTTCTGGAGCATTAGCCTTGAACAAGATCTTACTAGTTATTACATTTAAAGTTTAACTTAGCTGCTTTATATCTCGGTTTTTCTTTCACAGAAACAAGGAAAGGTGAAACGATGAACAATTACGCAATGAAAATACAGGACACAATTAACATAAGAAACAAAATGAAATTCAGTTGTTGGCATATGATTTGTCACTCTTAAAATTAGGTTGTGCTGATGTACAAATTTAACATGAAAGAAATGCATCCAATTCTTTTAGCTCGTAAACAACCACATTATTCTCAGAACATCTAGCAAACATCGAAGAAATCCAGAGCCTACAGACGTTGTTGCAGAAGGCCTGCAAACACAGCAGAGTAGATCTTGCCCTTTTCTTGGCAGCAATGTCCTATCCACTGGAAGAACTGTTGCAAGAACATTCAACTCGACCATTGCAGCAAGACCCGATTAAGAATAGACCAGGAATAAAGCATGTGAGATCTTGATGTTTGTATATATATTCACTGGTTAGCATTGTTCTCATTATGTCTCGTCATTGGACGATGATGATTCAAAGTTTGAAGATGAAAATCAAGCCATCCTAGGATAATAGACCAGGAATAAAGCATGTGAGATCTTGATGTTTGTAGCATGCCCGGAACTTCAGTAGTCTATCCAAAATAGATGTACATTCTTGGGGCCTGAGGGAATCAGCTTTATGCTCTCCTCCGGACCCAACCACAAACGAAGTTGGACATGGGCACATAAATCTCAACTCTGTAACTAGGGGTTGGTTGGTGGATTACTGATGGATCAGTTACATTTCCAACAGAAGGTAGCCCTCTCCATGCCAACTGCGCCGATGATAAATAGAATGCATCTTCCATCTCCAAGCTTTAGACCTAGACCAAGTTAAAACTCACTCATCCATCCCATGGTAGAACTAAGGACATGGCAAGATAAAAGGGTTCCATATGTCTAAAACACTATCACACTTGCACTATTAGGAAGAGGAGTCGCCAGGAATCCATTAGTGCCACATGATCAAGCCCTACGACCATCGGAGAGCATCATCAGAAGCCCTGCTTTCCATTTTCGTACAGTTCTTCACCGAAGACGCACCACTATGGCACCATCAAACTGATATGATCAAAGTCCGAGCTGATAGTGATAATGGTTGATTTAGAGTGTCTTATTGACTCATCTCAGATTGATATAGCTAATCTGTTCCATTCGTGTTCCACTGGATCTTGCACGTAAGAACCACTTTTGTAACCAGATAGCAAATTCTTAGACAAGATTATACCTCAAACCTATATGCAACAAGACAGTTTACTCCAGACATGACAACTGGATCCTACACCCCCAAAACATCCAACGAACTGCTGATTTTAGGGTATTCCCAAACTGATATGCATTATCCATTCAATTTGATCAAATGGTTAAGATTAAATAAGGTGGAGTATTGCAGAGGTTACAGGCCATTCATAACTACTAATCTTACTATTACTAATTGGAGGCTCCTTTTGAAGCCTACACGTGAAGCCACCTAGGATCCTAGGTGGACACTTTAGAAAAAAAGAGAAATCCAAGATTCTCACAAAAAAGCAAAAACATCTAGCCATCAATTGGAACAATCAAATCATCATAGCCATTAGATCTATTATGTTTTCTAAAAAATAACCCACCTATGCCATTATGAAAATAGCATAAAGTAACTCCCTAAATCTATATCTAAATTAATCACCTTTGCCATTATATAAAATAAAATGAAACCCTCTAATCTTCATCAAAATTACCTACTTATGCCATTATAAACAATATTTACAATAACCTCCTAAATTGGCAACTAAATTACCCACAACGAATACTTAAAAATAACTTAAAATAACCCCTTAACTTTACATCTATATTACCCACATATGTCATTATTAAAATAACATGAGGTAATCCTACATTTGAATCCAAATCACCTTAATTAAAAATATACATAAAAATATACACCAATATAAGATTCTAAATTGTGTATCTCATACACTATTGATATATGATATAGTGATTAAGGTATATACGCATGATGGGCGTTGTCATTTATAAAGATATAGGGAAAGTGGCAAGAATATAGATTTCTACGTTAAAAGTATAGTTCAAACATAGGGTTTATTAAATAAACTAAAGCGCATACATGTGATGCAAAGTGAAAATTTAAAGATTATAAATGTGTATGAAAACGTTATAGAATAATTACTAACTAAAATCTATCACAATCAAAGGAAAATAATAAGTATATATCTATATAGGTATTATGTTGAATATTTAACAAATGAGAGATAGTTCAAGGTAATAGTTTGGTAGCAATGTAGGCTTAATTTGTTAATTGGAGGCTCCGCATTAGTTCTCATAAGACATGCAAGAAAAAAAGACAAATTCTAGAAATTCTCACAAAAATCAGAAACATCAATCATGTAAACTCTAATAACCATAGTCATTAGTCTATTATATTTTTTTTAAAAGTTACCCATGTTATAAAAATAGGATAAAATAAACCCTGAAACTATATCTAAATTATTGAGCTATGCCATTATAAAAATAATTTAAATTAACCCCATAATCTTTATCTAAAGTATTCATGCATATCATTATAAAGGATAACTTAAATGACATTCAAAATTTGTATCTAACTTTAAAGATAATCTAAACACCTAAATCTTAATATAATTATCTTAATGTGCATCCTACCGAAAAGTCCAAAAGTAAACTAATATATGATTCTAAATTACCTATTTATCATTGTTAATATAGAAATAATAAGTTAAGGTATATATGCATGATGAGTGTCACCATGTAGACCATTTATACATGTATATGTGAGAAAGTGATGAAAATATTGATTTTTATGCTAAATATAATGTATGGAGGTGCCATACAAAATGAAAAAGTGTGAATGTGGATGAAAAAGTGTATAGAGTAATTACTAATTAAAAATCAATCATAAATGGAAAAGATAAGTACACATCTATATGAGTATTATGTTTAAGTATTGAAAAAAATAAAAGAGTAGTATGTAAACAATTTTGATTATTAGGTAGGAGTTTAATTTCTAATAATATTTAAATACAATAGATTTTAAAAATATTAACCTGTGCGGGACCACGGGTTGATGGACTAGTTAAATTAAATGTGTGTCAGTGATTTTTATTGGAGACTTTGGAGATAACATGAAGAAATGTATTTTTTAATTCATACATACTTTTTTTGATCAAAATTTATTATTTTTCCTCATGGAACTGACTACGATGCACTAATTATTTAGAAAATAATAGTCTAGATTTGCTCTTCTCTTACCTCCTGCTTCCTCCTTTTTTTTAGTATAAGACGTTTAGAACAAGATATTTAGTTAGCTTGTTCTAAAAATCATATATTTATCAATGTACAGGAGTAAAACATAAGTGAGAGTACCCTTAAAAAGATTCCTTTGTGTGGCATGGGTCATTTTTGTTGAAGCATAGGTGAATTGCTCATATTTTCATGTCGACTTAAACTTTTGGGTTCAACTGTTAGATGCATGCAACCCAATATGGTCTCAAAGTCGGAGGTCTTGAATTCAAATTCTCTCAAGGGAATGACTAAATAAATAATAGCAACCTGTAAGTGAGTGGGTTGAAGTATAAGTGAATCGTTCACATTTTCCATTCAACTTAAACTTTCTCGAATTATTTCACTTGGTGAACGACCCTTCTAACACCACATGCCAAAGTACTATATATCAGACCCTACAATTTAGTACTCAATTCTAGAAGGCTTCACAGAAGAGGTGGGTTTCTAAATTGTTGACAACCAAAAATGGTGTACTCAAACGTATGGATTCATCCAATTCGAAAAGGAGGCATCAAGAATTCAAGTGCAATTGTCAACTGCAAAATATAGACAACTGATGATGTTTACACCACAGCAATGGCCTCTGATTCTCTTATATATCCTCTATTTTTTCCTAGTCAAATCATGAGGTGTGAAAAACGATGTATCTACCTAGCTACTTTTGCAGTTAGTATTTCCTATCTAGTATTTCACAGTACCAGAGGATGCCATACATTCTTTTGTTGAACTTTTTTGAAACAGTAACTATTCTCTTAACTTGAATGGCAGTAGTTAGCACTGACAACACCTTGTTTCTCTTCTAGACAGAGAACGATAGGTTGAATGAACAACTATATGGAAGAAATAGTGGTAGTGGAAAACTATCATAAGAATGTAAATGCAATTCAATTGTCGCTATTTTTCCTCTCACCAGTCTTACTACTGATGGGAAACTGCATTGCCACAAGCACTTTTGTGGAATCACGGTGAAGTTAATTCGATTTGGAATTTGGGATAACACTGGAGAAGATTAATTTGCAATTGTCACCGAGGCCATTCAAGACTTGCAGTCCCCAAGCCTTCTTTTTGTACACACTCAAGCTAGCAAACACATGAAATTCTCTAAGCTAGAAACCCAATGACTTTTCTTCCTCAAACAGGGTGGTTCCATCAGGACTGCAAAAGATAGCAGTGTTAATCTTGCCGTTCTTTCAGCAGCAACGTAATGTTGTCTGTAGTGGGCAAATCCAAATTGCGTCCAGGTGAGAACTACTGCAAGAAGATTCTGCTCGACTATTGTGACAAGATCCATTTGAGAGGAAGAACATGAACCATGTCTGCAACTCGGATGTTACCATCGTTGTAGTTATGCGACTGTGTGTCACGTGTCAACGAGAGATGACTCAAAATTGGAACAGCAAGAATCAAGACATAAAGGTTGATTAGCTTCCTTTGAGGACATTTTTTTATATAAACGGAGCTTTATTATTTTCAAAATTGTTACATCAAGACGATACAAAGACTTTGAAACACTCTCCTGACCTCTGCATGACCAGGGTAGACACAGCCTTGCAAAAGATAATCAATGTTACCAACACATAAATGGCACTCAACCCATTGTGGACATCGCATTGCCAACGTATTGACAGTATGGTGCTACAGTAAATATATCCTTATTACTCAAGACTCAATAGTTCAGAGAATCCTAGACCCACAGATAAAGTTGCATCTGGGCACATCAATCTCATCTCTGTAACTAAGAGATAGTTGGTGATGAGTTTGTGAGCAGTTACGCCCCATAGATTACAATTTCAATGCAAATAGAAGGCAAGTATCTCCATGCCCAACTTTGCCGATGATAAATATCACGCGACAGCCATGGGTACTGTCATTACCTGAAAAGAATACATCTCTGCTGTAGAGAGCTAGAGCCCGCAAGCCAACACTATCTAGTATAGAACACTACCAACTTGTAAGCTAGTATATTCATGATCACTCTATCTAAAATGTGTAAATCAGTTAGGAATAAGAGGAACCAGGAACCCACACGATAAGGACCTTTGAACATCAGGCCGCACTGTCAGAAGAAGCACTATCAGAAGATGCGCTAGGCCTCTATCCAGGCATCCAGCACTTCACTCTTCCCATCCTCAAGTTTTCTCCATCATCCAGCACTTGCGATTAGGCTATGCTCCATGGTGTGGATCACTTCCTTGTAAGATCACCAAAGTAAATACCAATCAAATATCTTTCATAAAACGTATCAAATAATCATATACCTTCCAGTATTCTGCTTTATATTCTTAATCTGAACTTGCTAGACTTGAGCTCAAAATATCATTCTATCTGCTCTGGCATAACCCAAAAAAAAAAACTTGGCCCCGTCCCCACGATGTAGGCTTAAGAAGGAACCTTAGCCAAACCGGCCGGCCAAGAAAACCTCAAAAACCCTTACCTGATCCATAGAGCCTTAACTTAACCTGGACTGGGACCACTGCCACCGTTGCCCTAGGCCGGCACCCTGCCACTATTTTGTTGGGAGGCACAGCAAAGGGACTTTTTTAATCAGTCCTGTTGACGCTTTTTCTGGCCAACACACCGAAAAATGCGCTAGCTGGCGCGGATCTGCAACGGATCGATCACCGGCAACGCTCTCTGCAAAACCAACAAAACCGGTTTGGGAAACCAACAAAACCAGTTTCCTAGGGTTTGGCCTGAATCGATCGTTCGAGAGGATAACTACCACGCTTACGTGATGGAGGAGGGCTAGGTTTACGAGCAAACCAGCAAAGGGATAACCAACGCACTTACGTAGCGAAGAACGACTAGTTTACGAGCAAACTAGCAAAGGCCGTCGAAGTTCTCGCCCGGGAGGGACCCCGTCAGGGCGTGGACGTCGACGGACGTGCCCTAGGTTGACCAGCAAGCCTTAGGACGCCATCTATGGTCATGGAGATTAGTAGACAAACAGCATGTTGAGGTTGGAAGAGAACTAGGGTTTGGAAGATAAAAGTAAATGCATAGTTGTTTTTATTCGATTGGGATTAACCCTCAATTGGCCGTGACCCTTTATATTTATAGGGCGGGGAGATCTTGCCCCGCAAAGAAATCCTTTTACAAATCGTAATCCACATGGATCTCCAAATCTACTAGGACTCTGCCTAAAACCGGTTTCACCGGTTTGACAAACTGGTTTTGTTGGTTTGTGTTGCCAGATCAAATATAGTAACTAAAACCGATTCTACCTATTTTCAAAACCGGTTTTGTTGGTTTTGTTCAGATGAAGATCTTCCCAAAACCATAACTCTCTCATCTGAACTCCAAATCGCACTTTCTATGTATGCGTTTCGATCGTCTCGACGCAAGCTATGCAATGGTGCAATAAAAATGCTAATTTGACAATGTTACAAAATCCGGTTCTACCAGTTTCTAAAACCGGTTTAACATGTTTGCCCAGATTTCAGAAAAACCTCTGTCATGCCAATTTTGGTCGTCAACATATGCCCCCCTGTTTCTTGGTAAAGCTTGCGTGCCAAGAAATATTCATCTGAACCAAAATTGTACAGGGCAATGGCTAACACCAGCACATCGACCATGACTCGCTTTTCAAGGACGATAGCACCTATCGGCCATGTTATTTGATTCTGCTCAATACAATGACTTCATATGCTGCTGCTTATACATATTCTGTGAGAAAAACCTGAGTATACACATCTTCGGCTGTAGATTCTTGGAATAGTAATTCAAAACCATTCTCACACTTGCAAACTATTGTGGATGCATAAAGCGACCAAATTGCTATATTGTCAATTGGTCTTTGCAATACCTCTCAAATTGAGAATGAAGAAGGCAGAACAATTCAATATTGCATCCACAAGTTACTTTGACCATAAACCAAGTAAGGCGAGTAATCAGCCCCAAAAGATGAATATGACACAATTACCTTAGGATTAATAATGGCCAGATTACTCTTGAACTCCTCTTGTTTGTTTACACCTCGTCTTTCAATGCATCTTGGATTATGGAAACAGCCAACAACAAGCTCTCTCCAACTACTAACCTTGGCCCCACCAAGTTCTGAAATCTCAATAGCCAAAGTAATAGCTATACCGGTCAGACCGGTCTCAACGACGGTCAAACCGGTTTGTCGAACATGTGCCCTCTGCCACTAAGTACCGGCCTATATCATGTAAATATCTTTTTGAACATTGCAGCCTGATACTCCTCATCTCAGATTGCTAATCCTGAATTTCAATCATTTGCCAAATCATGCCCCCCGAGCATTTTATATCATCCATAAGAATATGCACAACCGAAATGAAGTATAGAGAAATACATAATATCTCCAGGAACTAAATATTTTGGCTTTTGAAAAATAAATGGCAACCACCATTGTAACTAATCAATAGGCATAACAATCTAGTGATAACCCTCCATGATATAAAGACCCATGTGGAACCCAAGGATCAAAATAAGAGTGTGAGGGATATCCAAACATATCTAAGGACGAATTCCAAGACATAGGCATATGTGGCATTTTAAAGCAAATGGACGATGTAATGACCAATAATTCTGATAATTTGGTGCAAATTTCAAATTTAAAAATTGTCTCTCATACCTCTTCTTCTCCTTCAACTGCGTTGCACCTTTTTCTTAAACATCATCCTTGTGTTGAGTCTGAATGCTTCTTTTAGGAACCCATGCCATGCCCTTCTTTCTCAGCTCCGGAGCACTAAGCTTCTCCTTCTGCCAATTTGATAAACTAAGTGGATGGCTTGGCTTTGCTTCAACTTTGGACAGCAGCGCTCTTTTCTTGATTTTTGGCTTATTCAACTCTTTTTGTTCAGATTTAGCACTTGGAGGATCAATAGCTGATTTTTGCTTTTCTTTGCCACCAATAACTGAAGTTTTCAACACTTCAGTCGGCTTTTCATCAACTATATTCAGATCTGAATGTTTATCTTTGCGGCCATCTTTTTTCACTCGATAAATCTGCTTGACAACCCTTTTCTTCTCTTGAACTCTAGACCGATCCTTTTTCTCAAAATGGTAATTTTCAACATATGGCTGTCTTGCACGCACTGGTTTTCTTGGAGCTGAATATTCTGCATGATACGGACTAGAATATGAAGGAACACGTGTCCATGAATCATGCCACCCCCACGATGAATTAGGATGCAAACCAGCAAGGTATGAGCCGTATGGGATTGGCATCGGCAGACTAAAAGAAGGATATGGCTCTGCTGTATAAAAACCCTCTCTTGGCCGATTCCAATCTTTGGATTTGTGTTTTGGAGACACTCTAGATGATTTAACATCATTTAACCGATGAGCACGCTTGGCTTTATTTTCTTTCTGATATTTGGCCAGAAGTTCATTGAATGTGAGCTTCGGCTTTCTGCTCTTGTGGTCATTACGGTCTTTTGCTCCATGTTCCTTAGAAAGATCAAGTCTTGGCATTTTGGGGTACTTCAGACCAAAACCAGTTTCACCGGTTTCACGAACCGGTTCTACTGCTTTTGAAAAACCGGTTAGACCTCTTTGCAAAACCAGTCTGACCTCTTTCTCCAATCCAGCAAGAGTAATTGGCTCTCGCTTTGATTCGAAAAAATTCACATGCCCCCCAGTGCCTTCTGGTATTTTCTTAGGCCCATTGTTCTTAGAAGTATGCAAATCATGAACGATGTCCTCGTTATCACTTGAGGGTATTGAATTTTCCACTTTATCAATTTCTATTGGATCTTTGCATGAGCCGGCTGATGCTAACCGATCTGATGATCCTTTGCCATCAAAACCAATTGGAGTCAACTGGGTCTTCCTCTGAAATTTCAGCAAATCTCAATCGTCCTGCATTAATGGCCGATTGGATGACTTGGCGAAAAATATTGCAATGGCCAGCGCTATGACCAAATGAATTATGCCACTTACAATATTCTTTTTTTAGTTCTAGAAGCGATGGCATGACTTTGTGATCAAATAATTTAATAAAATTATGCTCAAGCAAGATATCAGATAAGTCATCACACAAAGTCAAATCAAAAGTGTACTTTGTCTTCTTTAGTTGATTCTTTTGTAGAGAAGGTTTCAAGGCTAAGCAAACGAACGGTTCAGATTATCATCAATCCATTCGGCTATACCTTTACTTATGCTTCCCTTACCCGATGTTTTGGAATTGATCACTATATTATCACCGGGCTTCACAATGTTTATCAACTTTGGTTTCTTGCTTTTAAATCCAGAATGACAACAAGCAAACCATGAAGACCAAAACTTTGGCAATGATAATGTAGAAAATTCAAATGCCAAAACATTACTATTATCAGCCTTTCTAATTTTCACAATGCACTTGCTGACAATATCTGAATTCATTTTGTTGCTAACAAATAAATCACCCTCCTCAATTGATCTTTTAGGATTATTCATAGAATTGTCACCAGTAGATGAATTAATTGAAAACATATGATCTGATTGGAAATTAGGTAAATTACTTGTAAAGTATACCTTATCAAATATGTTGGAGAGGCGTAGAACTTTGATATGAATGATGTCGTGTTTCCTCTCTTGACGGCAACCTGCATCAGCATTCTGCAGAAACCGGTGTAACCGGTTTGCAAAACCAGTGGAACCGATTTTTTCAGGATTGCTGGAAATCACCAAATTCTGGCACGACGACGCCTTCTCCTTGCTCCTAGAGTTGTGATCTTTAATCTTCTGATATTCTTCACTGACCGAACTTCGTTCAGCCGTAAGTTGTTGCTCACTAATATGTCACACCCGATCTTAAGGATAAAATCGAATGCATTGCATATGTGTGCCAGGATCCGTTTATCACACATATGTTGACGTCATCAGTGAATATATCAAAAGACAATGTTCAAAAGCGTACAAAAGAGAGTACATAACTTTATTATACTCATCGATATTTAGACACGAAGGTCTTAATCATTCACCGACAACCTAAAACGATAAAACAGCTCCTTGACTTCATCCACAGGCACTTGACTGGTTGACGCGCCTAGAACTCATCAAAGTCGCTGAAGTACTCCACTTCATTGTTATTTTCTGAACAGCAGTTGTTTAGCAAGGGTGAGTACACTTATGGTTGGTACTCAACAAGTGGGGGAATATGCAAGGCCATCAAAGGGGGTTCAGGCTCATGTGGTTAGCACTTTTAGTTGGTCAAGTTTTATTAGCAAGCACCTATTTACTAGATGTAAGTTTATACCACCCCAAAATTAAGCAGGATAACCCAAAATTATTCTACCAAGACCAAGAACCACAAGTTAAGATCAAGTTTAAGTTCAATTATCATGTGAGGGTCCAAGCCGCCCTTAACTGTGGGCACGGCTGATATATCAGTTTTACACTCTGCAGAGGTTGTACACTTTACCCACAACTCGTGTTCCCTTAGTCGCCCGGGTTTGCAAGGCCCTTAAACACTTCCTTTGGTGAGTGGCGAGGGTTCACTACGAAGCCTTTACAAAGACCCAAAGTTAACTAGCAGCCCGCTAGAGTTTCAGCCGTGGTGAGGTCCATAACCCTCCCTAATGAGACCGTACCTTAGCAAAGGCTACTCCTCCAAGAGGACCGAGCTATGACGCCTTCACCGTCCCCCTCCTTGCCCTTTCGGTAAGGCCACTAACTAAACCCAAGTCTAATTAATTAGCTAAGTTCAGAGCCATGTGACACTGTGGTTGCACTGTTTTCTTGGATGGTTCTCCATGTTCCAATTAATCATGATGATCTTGTAATTAAGCAAGAATATAACAACATAATTAAATCATGATTAACATTTGCATAAAAGGTAACAGAACCATCCCAAGTTTAAGCAAGCTAAGCATTTCTACCCATGATATAACCAGGTGATTCAAGGTTCAAGGCAAAAACGATCTAGTCATGTCCAACCTCCGACGAGCGATTAAACGAAAAAGAGTGGTGCTTTCAGTGTGTGGAGTGCGTGAATGCGTGCAAGTGCGCGAGGACGAGTGAGAGGCGGGTTTTATAGGTGAAAGAAGAGAGCAGAGGGGTCTCGAGTGGAGAGGAACCAAGAGTGCGCGGGAGTCACGGCCATTGATGGCCTTGAAGGTCATGGCCGTTTCAGAGAGGGAAGGAAAAAGGGGAGAAAGCGTCGCGAAGTAACTCAAGTTGATGGCGCCGGGACTCGCAGTGAAGGGGAGGAGGGAATCGCGGGGAAACGAGGGCGGTAGACTCGGGTGGCGGTGGCTCTCCGAGCGTCTGGAGGAAGAAGACGTGCCAACAGGTGGGGCCGCACGAACAGTGAGAGAGGAAGGGAGAGTGCGGGCGTGAGAAGGGAAGAGCCGAGTGGGCCGGTGTTGGGCCGAGCGGGAAAGAAAGAAAAAGAACAGGGAGAGAGAGCTTCTGGGCCTGGCCAAAAAGGAGAAAAGAGAAAGGAGGGAAAAGAATAGAGTTTGATCTTTGTTTGAATTTGGTTTGGAGAGTTTGAGAGATATTTGAGTGAGATTTGAGTTTGGAGAGAGATTTGAGATACACACAAGCAAACAAAAACAAATGCAAAGGCATGATATGCAACCAACACTTATTGCACTAAAATTAATTATTTAATGTTTAAGTGTTTAGGGTCACAAATTAAATAAAGAAAAATAAATTCATTTAACCTTAGATAAACCTAAACAAAAACGAAGTTGCTATAATTTATTACATGATGGAATTTGGGTGTTACAAATCCTACCCCCTTAAAGAGAATCTCGTCCTCGAGATTCAGATAGATTTGGATACAACTGCGGGAAGTCTGCAATGAGCTCATCTTCTCTTTCCCAAGTGGCTTCATCCTCCGAGTAATGACTCCACTGTACTTTGCACATTTTGATTACTTTGTTCCTCGTGACCCTTTTAGATGTTTCCAAGATTTTAACCGTGTGTTCTGAATAAGCCAAATCATCTTGCACATTAAGCTCTTCTAGTGGTAGTTGCTCTTCGGGTACCCTCAAACACTTTTTCAACTGCGAAATATGGAACACATCATGAACATCCGACAGTCGCTCGGGTAACGCCAACTGATATGCCACTTCACATTTCCTTTCTAAGATCAGAAAAGGACTGATATAGTGAGGTGACAACTTTCCTTTGACTTTGAATCTGCGGAGACCTCTGATGGGTGACACCTTGAGATACACATAATCTCCTACTTCAAACGTCAGTTCTCTTCTCCGGGTATCGGCATAACTCTTCTGTCGTGACTGAGCAGTTCTGAGATTATCCCGGATTATCTGGACTTGTCTTTCAGCTTCTTGCAGAATTTCGGGTCCAAAAACCTGACTTTCACCTGTCTGACTCCAGTATAGTGGTGTCCTACACTTTCTTCCATACAGAGCTTCAAATGGAGCCATCTTGAGACTAGCTTGATAACTATTGTTATAAGAGAATTCTGCGTATGGCAAACTCTTATCCCAACTGCCTCCATGCTTTAAGGCACAAGCTCTGAGCATATCCTCCAGGATTTGATTTGTCCACTCAGTCTGTCCATCTGTCTGCGGATGATATGCTGAACTGAAATTAAGCTTGGTGTCCATTGACTCATGCAGTTTCTGCCAAAAACGAGACGTGAACTGGGTACCTCGGTCAGACACTATCTTCTTTGGCACTCCGTGTAGACACACAATTCTAGACATATACAGCTCTGCTAACTTGGCTCCCGAATATGTGGTTTTGACTAGAATGAAGTGAGCAACTTTGGTCAATCTGTCCACAATGACCCATATAGAATCATAACCATCCCGAGTGCGAGGCAATCCTATGATAAAGTCCATACCAATTTCTTCCCATTTCCACTCGGGTACTTTCAACGGCTGAAGCAAACCTGCTGGCCTTTGATGTTCTGCTTTCACTCTTTGACATACATCACACAAAGCTACATGGGTTGCCACGTCTCTCTTAAGACCATACCACCAATATTTCTCCTTCAAATCTTGGTACATCTTGGTACTGTCGGGTGAATGGAATAGACGAAATCATGTGCTTCCTTCAATATGAGCTCACGAAGATGGTCGATGTCGGGTACACTGATCCTTTTCCTGAACCAAACAGTGCCTTGTTCATCTTCGGTGAAATCCGTTGTTTTTTCCAAACTAATCAGAATCTTGATTTCTTTGATCTTAGCATCTGTCAACTGACCTTGCCTGATTTCCTGCTCCAGAGTGGGTTCAATCTCCATAGTCATAGCTTCTGAGTTATAAAGAATTCCAAGATTGAGTCGTTCCATTTCCCAACACAATTCTTGAGGAATCAGTCGAGCTATAGCCATGTTAGCTTGGCTCTTCTGACTCAAAGCATTTGCCACGACATTGGCCTTGGTAGGATGATACAGAATATCCAAGTCATAATCCTTTATCAGTTCTAACCATCTGCGCTGTCTGAGATTGAGATCCCTCTGAGTGAAGATATATTTCAAGCTTTTGTGGTCTGTGAAAATCTAACACTTATTTCCAATCATATAATGTCTCTAAATCTTCAGTGCGTGCACGACAACGGCTAGCTCCAAGTCATGAGTTGGATAGTTTTGCTCATGCTTCCTCAGCTGCCTTGATGCATAAGCTACCACTCTGCCTTCTTGCATTAACACACAACCAAGACCGAGACGTGAAGCGTCACAATAGACATCGAACCCTTTGTGTATATCTGGCATTATCAACACTGGGGCCGTGGTTAACCTCTTCTTTAGCTCTTCAAAACAATTCTGACAAGCTTCATCCCATTTGAACTTTCGTTCTTTTTCCAACAACGAAGTGAGTGGCTTCACAATCTTGGAGAATCCTTCAATGAACCTGCGGTAGTATCCTGCCAAACCAAGGAAACTCATGATCTCGGACACATTCGTACGTGGTTTCCAATTCAACACATCCTGAACCTTGCTGGGATCAACTGCTATTCCTCCGTCGGTGATGACATGACCAAGGAAAGAAACTTCCTTCAACCAAAAATCACATTTACTGAGTTTGGCATACAACTGATTCTCTCAGAGTTTCTGTAGTACCAACCTCAGATGTTCTTCATGTTCTTCTTCATTCCAAGAAAACACCAAGATATCGTCGATGAACACCACTACAAACTTGTCAAGATATTCCATGAACACCTTGTTCATCAAGTACATGAAGTACGCCGGGGCATTGGTCAATCCAAACGACATCACTGTATACTCAAATAACTCATATCTGGAGGTGAACGCTGTTTTGGGGATATCTTCTGGTTGAATTCTCAACTGATGGTATCTGACCGCAGATCAATCTTGGAGAACACTTTAGCACCTCTCATTTGATCAAACAGATCTTCAATTCTGGGTAGTGGGTATTTGTTCTTGATGGTAGCATCATTGAGAGCTCTATAATCAACACACATCCTTCTAGTGCCATCCTTTTTATCAACAAAGATGACACGGGCTCCCCAAGGAGATGAGCTAGGATGGATATATCCTTTTCCTAATAGCTCTTCTATTTGTTTCTTTAATTCACTCAAATCCTTAATATCCAACCTATAGGGTCTTTTGAATATAGGTGCAGTGCCAGGTAAGAGATCAATACGGAACTCAATGTCACGGTCGGGTGGCATACCTGGTAAATCCTCCGGAAAGACGTCGGGGTACTCACACACAACCTTGATCTCTTCCAAAGATGTTCCCTTGATCTGATTCATAGTTGCTTTATCTGTAGATGGCATGCTAGCCACAAACTCAATCTGATCTCCTTGAGGACTGGTCAAGAGCACTGACTTCTTGGCACATTGAATTACTCCGTCACACTTTGTCAACCAATCCATTCCAAGAATCGCATCAATCCCACTACACTTGAGGACTATAAGGTTTGCTAGAAAGTCTACCCCCATGATTTTCAGATTCACCCGCGGGCATAAGTGAGTAGCCTTCATCTCGTTGCCCGAGGAACTAACTAGCAGTGTTTTCTTCATAAGGCTCATAGGCATATTATATTTTTCCATGAATTGCTCAGTAATGAAAGAATGCAATGCTCCAGAATCAAACAAAACTGATGCAGGTTCAGAATTGACAAGAAATGTACCGAGCACAACGTCCTGAGCATCTTGAGCTGATTCAGCTGACACGTGGTTCACCCGTCCATGCATGTAGTTCCGTTGGCCCTTGCTGCTCTGGGAATTCTGATTCCCGTTGCGCATCTGTGGAGTCTGTGATCCAGGCCTCTGACCATTGGTCTTCTGGCCCTGGGGTGTCTGCATATTACGCTTGGGGCAATTGTTAGCATAGTGCCCCACTTCTCCACATTTGAAGCAGCCATTTGGAGGAACCGGTGCGACTGAGCTGCTGTTGTTGTTGTTGCCATTGCGCACTGGAGCACCTAATGAACTGCCAGACCTGTTCTGCTAGAAGTTGGGATTGCGCTGGACCTGCTGGTTGAAGTGCTGGGGCTGCTGCTGGCTGCGGTACTGCTGATTCTACTGATAATTTCCGCCTTGCCCTCCAGAGCGGAACTGTGACCCTTGCTGAGAGTTGAAGCACGGGTGGCTGCTGCTTGACTGTCCCTGTGACTGGGACTTCCTCTTGAGCTCTCCAAGCTTCTTGTGAGTATTCTCCAGGCCAATAGCTTTGTCCAGGAGTCTCTGGAAAGTCAGGAAAGTGTGACTCTGCAGCTGATACTTGAGTGGCCCGATCAGACCATCCAAGAAGCGATCCTACTTCTTCTCGTCATCATCAACCTCATTGGCGCGTAGCGGGACAGCTGGATGAATTTGTCCTGGTACTCGCTCACTGACATATGGCCTTGCTTCAGAGCCAAGAACTCGTTCTTCTTCAGCTTCATCACACCAGCTGGGATGTGATGCAGGCAGAAACTGTCTCTGAACTCTGCCCAGATAATAGTGTCGGCGTTGGCGTGAGCAGCTGTGTATGCATCCCACCAGTCGGATGTAGCTCCTTCTAGGCGTCCAGCAGCATACAAGACTCTCTCACGGTCTGTACACTGGGTGATATCCAGCTTCTTGCTAATGACTTTCAGCCAGTCATCAGCATCCAGAGGGTCCGCCGAGTGAGAGTAGGTTGGCGGGTGGTGACTCATGAAATCCCGGTGCCTGTCCCGGGCTTGTGGAGGCATCTGTGGCGGCTGCTGATTCTGTTGTGCTTGAATGTTGTGCACAGTGTTAGTAAGATCCTGCAGCAACTGCATCTGAGCTTGTAGAAACTGCTCCATTGCTGGGTTTGGGGGTGGAGGCGGTGCTTGATTCTGTCGGTTGATTACATGAGCACGTCTGACACTTGGAATGTCACGTCCTCCGCCTCTCCTGGTATTTACCATCTGATCGTTAGGAGAATGCTTTAGATAAGATAGATAAACTGATAAAGATAGAAAGAATAGAGCCAAGATTGAAACTTAAAACTGACTTTAACTTTAATTATTTAATAATGCATTTGTGGCCATCACTCCACAAAAACATGACAGTCATTACAAAGAAACTCCAACTCAAACATGAAACAAACAAGCAAACATAAACATCGCACGTCCTCGCAGGAACGGTTCTATCACGATGACTTATTCTGGTAGACTCCCTAAAGCTGGCCTAGGAGACCGGTGATAGAGCCTGGCTCTCCGGTACGAAGCCTCTTGCGCGGGGGTGAAGCGGCGGGGCAGTCGGCTCTCTCTGCCTCCACTGGGGGCATGTGACCTGCCACCTGTGCCTCCAGCTGCCTGATCCTGGCCTGAGCACTGGCCAGTCTCTGAGTAGTCTCCATGAGGTCAGAAGTCGTGCCCTCCACGTCCGTGTTGAGACCAGCGACGACACGAGCGAGGATGTCGATGCGGGGCTCGTGAGGTCCTCCCAGTGGCACGTGGGTCACCTCTGTGCCACTAGCCCGTCGTGGAAGGTGGCGGTACTCCGTGATGCTCAGCTCACCACGGCGAGCGTGGCAGAGAGACCACAGAGCTCTCCTGGCGGCGCTGCTGACGGAGGCGGTGATGGGGAGTAGGGGATGTCGGAGTCGTGCATCGAACAGGTCTTGTATCCACCGGTGTCAGAAGCCTCCCGGATGTGGACCCGGGTGATGTAGAAGACCGGCATCCCTGGGTTGGAGACACGCTGCGTCATGTAGAGGGGCCTGACATTGTTCCCCAACTCCTGTAGCACGTCCATGAGCATCTTGGGGAAGGTGCCAGTCTCATTGACTGAAGTCTCTGACTCGTAGGTTGCTTTCACAACCTCAGCCACTCCAACTGGCACGTCGTTCTGGCCCACGCCAGAACCGTCGTCCTGCGCCTCGCCCTGGTCGTCCTGACCAAGGCCTTGGTCGTCGTCGTTGTCATGGCAGTCGTCCGGCTGTCCTCCAACAGCGAGTACTGGAGCCTCTAGAGCAGGTGCAACAGGTGGTGCTGGGGGGGCGTCAACTGCGGGGTCCACCGGAACGATGTCTCCGTGTGCCATCTCCAGAAAGTAGTGGAGCTCCTCGGGCTCTGCCTCCTCCTGTTCCACCACTAGTGGAAGTCGCGGAACTGGCTGTGCAGGAGCGATGCGCCTCCTGCCTCCGGTGCTCTTGCGTGCTGTCTGCCTCTGCCTGACCATCTGTGATAGAGCAAGAACAAAACTAAGTACAAGAACAAAAAGAGATAGAACAGGAACAGAGTAAGTTTTTATGCAAATAAAATTTTTCCTAAGAGCAGAAAGGCTGACTATGAATGTGAATCCTAAGTTTCGACTATTTTCTAGCTAGGCTGGCGTCCTACAGTCAACACAGCTTTGATACCACTTCTGTCACACCCGATTTTAAGGATAAAATCGAATGCATTGCATATATGTGCCAGGATCCGTTTATCACACATATGTTGACGTCATTAGTGAATATATCAAAAGACAATGTTCAAAAGCGTACAAAAGAGAGTACATAACTTTATTACACTCATCGATATTTAGACACGAAGGTCTTAATCGTTCACCGACAACCTAAAACGATAAAGCAGCTCCTTGACTTCATCCACAGGCACTTGACTGGCTGACGCGCCTAGAACTCATCAAAGTCGCTGAAGTACTCCACTTCATTGTTATTTTCTGAACAGCAGTTGTTTAGCAAGGGTGAGTACACTTATGGTTAGTACTCAACAAGTGGGGGAATATGCAAGGCCATCAAACGGGGTTCAGGCTCATGCGGTTAGCACTTTTAGTTGGTCAAGTTTTGTTAGCAAGCACCTATTTACTAGATGTAAGTTTGTACCAACCCAAAATTAAGCAGGATAACCCAAAATTATTCCACCAAGACCAAGAACCACAAGTTAAGATCAAGTTTAAGTTCAATTATCATGTGAGGGTCCAAGCCGCCCTTAACCGTGGGCACGGCTGATATATCAGTTTTACACTCTGCAGAGGTTGTACACTTTACCCACAGCTCGTGTTCCCTTTGTCGCCCGGGTTTGCAAGGCCCTTAAACACTTCCTTTGGTGAGTGGCGAGGGTTCACTACGAAGCCTTTACAAAGACCCAAAGTTAACTAGCAGCCCGCTAGAGTTTCAGCCGCGGTGAGGTCCATAACCCTCCCTAATGAGACCGTACCTTAGCAAAGGCTACTCCTCCAAGAGGACCGGGCTATGACCCCTTCACCGTCCCCCTCCTTGCCCTTTCGGTAAGGCCACTAACTAACCCCAAGTCTAATTAATTAGCTAAGTTCAGAGCCATGTGACACTGTGGTTGCACTGTTTTCTTGGATGGTTCTCCATGTTCCAATTAATCATGATGATCTTGTAATTAAGCAAGAATATAACAATATAATTAAATCATGATTAACATTTGCATAAAAGGTAATAGAACCATCCCAAGTTTAAGCAAGCTAAACATTTCTACCCATGATATAACCAGGTGATTCAAGGTTCAAGGCAAAAAGATCTAGTCATGTCCTAATAGGTGACCCGTCAAAATTAATGCATAAACAGTAAAGTAAAAGTGAATTTCATGAATGTAAATGGGACAAAAAGAATGTTCATGAAGAGAGAGGCCACTTGCCTTCCTCAACAAACTGTTGTTGGTCCTCTTCAAGCAGCTGCTGATCTTCTCCTTCCTCGAATGGCACATTCTCAACACGATCACACAAGACATACAACAAAATAAATAAAAATAGTACACAAACAATACTACAAACACAGAACAAACACCCTAAACTAAAGAGCATGCAAAGACGATCGCATGGCCGCAAGAATCGCCCAAAATGGATTTAAAACGACGAAGTTACACTAATAACACGGTTGCAGGGACTAATATGAAATAAAAACTAAGTCTGCGTACTATTTTGATAAAAACCGAGGGCACAAACATAAATAAACATAGATATCAGGGGCTAGCAAGTGAAAAGTTCATGTACAAGACGGCGGGTTAGATTATTCAAAAGAATGGGGGCCTAAACAGAAAGTATATGGGCATACGTATGAATATTTTCTACCGTGAATGGACTACGGGTTAAATATGATAAAACAGGGGGTCTCTTTAACAAAATGACCAGGGGACCGGCGGTTTGACTCTGTTTGACCGGTACGTGGGGATCGATCCGGGACGTGGGTTTCAGATCGGACGGTGCAGATCAAAAGGGGGCGCCGGCGACCACTGCGCGCGGCGGCGCCGCCGCGACCACGGTGAAAGATCGCCGGAGACGGGTCTGCACGACGCTACGGACCACGGGGAGATGAACAAATGGTACAGGGATGAAGAGGAGATCACGGCGAGCTCACCAAGGGTGTTGTGGACGTCGATGAGTGGTCGAAAAGTGGTTGGTGACGGACAAAAGCGGCGGCGGGCTCGGTCGGACGGCGGGAAGGAAGCTCCAGTGGTTGCTTCGGCTCTTGGACTTCGCGGGCGCGCTCGTGGTGACCGTGCGGAACGAGCGAGCAAGACAGGGAGGATCAAAGGGTGCCCGAACAGAGAGAACCGAGGCGGCGGCGAAGTTCTACCTCGACGGCGGCGAAAACGAACTCTGACGAGTGATTAGACGAGGAAGAGTGGTGCTTTCAGTGTGTGGAGTGCGTGAATGCGTGCGCGTGCGCGAGGACGAGTGAGAGGCGGGTTTTATAGGCGAAAGAAGAGAGCAGAGGGGTCTCGAGTGGAGAGGAACCGAGAGCGGGCGGGAGTCACGGCCATTGATGGCCTTGAAGGTCATGGCCGTTTCAGAGAGGGGAGGAAAGAGGGGAGAGCGTCGCGGAGTAACTCAAGTTGATGGCGCCGGGACTCGCAGTGAAGGGGAGGAGGGAATCGCGGGGAAACGAGGGCGGTAGACTCGGGTGGCGGTGGCTCTCCGAGCGTCTGGAGGAAGAAGACGTGCCAACAGGTGGGGCCGCACGAACAGTGAGAGAGGAAGGGAGAGTGCGGGCGTGAGAAGGGAAGAGCCGAGTGGGCCGGTGTTGGGCCGAGTGGGAAAGAAAGAAAAAGAACAGGGAGAGAGAGCTTCTGGGCCTGGCCAAAAAGGAGAAAGAGAAAGGAGGGAAAAGAATAGAGTTTGATCTTTGTTTGAATTTGGTTTGGAGAGTTTGAGAGATATTTGAGTGAGATTTGAGTTCGGAGAGAGCTTTGAGATACACACAAGCAAACAAAAACAAATGCAAAGGCATGATATGCAACAAACACTTATTGCACTAAAATTAATTATTTAATGTTTAAGTGTTTAGGGTCACAAATTAAATAAAGGAAAAGAAATTCATTTAACCTTAGATAAACCTAAACAAAAACAAAGTTGCTATAATTTATTACATGATGGAATTTGGGTGTTACATAATAACATGGTAATCGCTAGATAAATGCACAACTCCTGGATATTCAAGCATAGCAGTCTTCTTATGATTAGCATGATTTTGTATGGCCAAGCTTGATTTCTTTGGCACAACAGATTCAGAATATGAAATATTTGGTTCAGTTGTTGTAATAACCGAACTATTGCTCAAATCTGAATCATTTTCTTTTCTTTATTGATTACCCTTTGAGAAAAGTAATTCTGTCTGAATTGTCTAAGAAGCATCTCCAGTTAATGGCGATACTCCTCAAAGAGGTCCTCATATTTGACTTCTTCATCTAGAAAATCGGATGCTTTGGTTTCAAAAACAGAACATCCTGATTTTGCAATAACTGCATGCTTTTGCACATGTGGAGATAAATGCGTGCTTGCTGAATTTCCATTAATACGGCTATAGTTGCTAGGAACATTTGGAGCCAAATCATGATTTTTAGCATTTACAAATGATGCTGAACTCATAGATGTAACCTCCACTCTATTAATATGTTGTGCAACATATGATGGTTGAGAATGGCTGGCCGGATAACTAGAATTAGCGTGGCCAACTTTCTCATTCACCGGCATGTTTTGTGGTGGACCCAAATATTGTGAATTTGCAGCCGATAAATAAAAAGGTGAAACACCTTGCTGAATATTATTAACATTAGTAGCATGTGATGTTTCATAAAAGTTGTTGGCCGAACCCACCATGTTAGTTTGGCCTTGATAATTTCTCACCGGCATTTAAACTTATTGTGCAGCTGATGTGTAAATAGGTGTATGTTGTATGTTGCTAGTGGCATTAAAATTCAAAGCATGCATATCATTTAACATTGGCTTTTGCAAATAATTTTTAGAATCATAATTTGCATAATAAAAATCATTTGAATAATTACTAGCCGATGCAATATGCCTATTAGTATCATATCTAGCAACATCAACATGAGGATTCAAAATAATTATTAGACATAGGTAATGTATTTGCAAATTGTACCTTGGGCTCGTTGTAGCTGAACTGATATGAAGTATATTGATAGCCCGTCATAATAGGTATTGATGCTCCTGATCTTGTGATAGATAATTCAGATATTCTTGATAACTTGAGCAATCAATGACCAACACTTCGCTTCTCTTTTGATCTTCAATATGCAGCAATAAGCAAAATAGAATGCAATCGGTTTGAGCAACCTGATGCAATGTACGAATAGATGCTATTGGTCAAAAAGGACCAGACGCAGTTCTTATGGCGAAAATTAGGAAAATATATCAATTAAGCAAAGGGCTAGGTTAGAAAAATTTGGTTGTTGGAATAACCAAAATATTCTTCCCCAGCGGAGTCGCTAAAAATATGTTGACGCTTTTTCTGGCCAACACACCGAAAAATGCGCTAGCTTGCGTGGATCTGCAACGGATCGATCACCGACAATGCTCTCTGCCAAAACCAACAAAACCAGTTTGGAAAACCAACAAAACCGATTTCCTAAGGTTTGGCCTGAATCGATCGTTCGAGAGGATAACTACCACACTTACGTGATGGAGGACGGCTAGGTTTACGAGCAAACCAGCAAAGGGATAACCAACGCACTTACGTAGCAAAGAACGACTAGTTTACGAGCAAACTAGCAAAGGACGTCGAAGTTCTTGCCCGGGAGGGACCCCGTCAGGGCGTGGACGTCGGTGGACGTGCCCTAGGTTAACCAGCAAGCCTTATGATGCCATCTATGGTCGCAGAGATCAGTAGACGAGCATCATGTTGAGGTTCGAAGAGAACTAGGGTTTGGAAGATAAAAGTAAATGCATAGTTGTTTTTATTCGATTGGGATTAACCCTCAATCGGCCGTGGCCCTTTATATTTATAGGGTGGGGAGGTCTTGCCCCGCAAGGAAATTCTTTTACAAATCGTAATCCACATGGATCTCCAAATCTACTAGGACTCTGCCTAAAACCGGTTCCACCGGTTTGACAAACCGGTTTTGTTGGTTTGTGTTGCCAAATCTGTTGACACCAGGTTTTCGCACCAGATATGCTGAGTCAGATATGACGTGGTGAGGCTGGAATTACGCAGTGGGCCCGTCGACTGGTCAAACAAATAGTACCAGAAAAGGAAACCGAAGATGATAGAGAGGAAAGCCGACGTGAAGAAGAGGTCCGATAAGGCAAGGGAATCCGATCTAGTGACGAACGAAGGAAGATATATCGGCTAAAAAGGAAGCGTGGCATGAACGGAGACTATTTTCTTTTCAGAAGGCATATTAAAAGTCCCATTCTATCTTAGAATAAGTTTACTTTATCTGCAAGTTAGTTTGGTCCGATCAGGACTCATCATGACCAGGGTATAAATATAAACTCTCATCCATTGTAAAGAATTATTCTCACAATCAATACAACCCGGCTTCACGCCAAAAACCCTAGTAGTAGTTACCGACGAAGCTCATTGGTGGACGGGCTGCATCAGTTCTGATCTCCGGCTTACAGTAAGTTAGTCAATTTATCGAACTAGTATAGGCTTTGAATTGAGGCGCATCGCCCTTTCTCGTTTATACTGTTCAACCGATTTATCTCTGGATAATCAAGATTGATATAGATTCCCTACGTCGGAGCTAGATCAATATTGATTATTCAACAGATTATCGTTTATCGGACTGCACTTTATGTCTAGATTCCCTACGTCGGAGCTAGATCATCAAGATTAGTCTAGATTCCCTACGTCGGAGCTAGAGTAATCTTGGTTATTTAAAGGCAGTTTTTGCGGTTTGTTTGGAGTTGCTAGATTGGTTTAGATCTACGCCATGTGAATCAATTCTACTTCTTCAACGGCTTTGAGCATTGGTCTTGGTCCGATTTAAGCAATATTTATCTTACAGCATCGTTCTAGGTCCGATCCATGCTTTGTGGTTTAATCTGATTGTTCTTTGAGTATTGCGCTGGTGTAGATTCCCTACGTCGGAGCTGGATCTTCGCAATACGATTAGATTGATCTTTGATTGTCATGCTTGGTCTAGATTCCCTACGTCGGAGCTAGATTCATCTTGATTAGTCAAAAGAAGCTTTGGTTATGACTTATTGCTATTTGAATGTTAAGTGTGGTTTAGATTCCCTACGTCGGAGCTAGGTCTTGCTTGATTATTTGATAGCATATCTTAGAATCAGAATGACCTGTTAATGTTTTATCTGCTTATTTGCTTAATCTGATTAACACCTGTGCGAGCATCTTGTTTAGTTGTCAGATTGGTAAGTTGAATTTGACTATCTAGCTATCTGATTTGATCATAGCTGGAGAAATCTAGATTCCCTACGTCGGAGCTAGATTTCTCTGAAAAAGCTATGGTCCGATTGGCTAGTTAGATGGTCCGATAAGATGAGTCAAACTGGCAACTAGGCAAGGTGGACAATGTATCGGCTTACACTTTGATTATTTGACATCTTGTTTAAAGACACAGCTGATCCATTACTTTACATATTGGCTTTGTTTTATGCTTTATTTTATTATTCAAAGGCTGATCTGTTATATCAATCAAGGTCCGATCCTGATTGGTCCGATTCTGAGGTCCGATTCGGTGTCTGATTAAGGTCCGATTACTCGGTCTGATTGACGTCATCAATGAAGTCCGATTTTGAGGTCCGATTGGTATCGGCCGACACGTGCCTGATTGGGTCTTGGCTAAAATTCGACGTTACTCCATCGTCTGAAATAAAGCCGGCACAATCAAAGAGTAATTTAACTATTTTATCTCCTTGTCAATTTCAGGTCAAATTGACTGGCACGCTGCGAACCTAAACTGGAGTGTGGGCTGGCACTGGAGTGAAGCAGATCTCCCTGGTCTTCGTGTGCTGCACGCAGAAGATACAACCACCGATTTTTTGCGTCAACAAGATCAAATATAGTAACCAAAACCGGTTTTACCTATTTTCAAAACCGGTTTTGTTGGTTTTGTCCAAGTAAAGATCTTTCCAAAGCCATAACTCTCTCATCCGAACTCCAAATCGGACTTTCTATATATGCATTTCGATCGTCTCGACGCAAGCTACGTAATGGTGCAATAAAATGCTAATTTGACAATGTTACAAAATCCAGTTCTATCGGTTTCTAAAACCGGTTTAACCTGTTTGCCCAGATTGCAGGAAAACCTCTGTCGTGCCAATTTTGGTCGTCAACAAGTCCTAAAATTCGTTCCTCCTACGGGGAGTCGAACCTATGACCTATAGTGCTACTAAAGTGCAATTCCCATTCAGCTAGCCACCCGTTCGCCTGCTCTGGCATACCCAAACTATGGAATGACAATAATGGATTGTGCTGATGCCTGGTCAATGCATCAATCAAGGCAATTGCGCTGAACCATTACGATGAGATCCATTCTTAAACTGGCGAGGGAGGACAGAAACCATGTATATATGCAATTCTGTTGTTACCTTTGGGACGCATCACAGGGAGATGATTCAGGATTTTATCATCACCTCAAGGATAATGAACCAATAATAAATACAAGACATCGTGTCCATCTCTCAACTGAAGAGACAGAGTACGCACCCATGGTAGAACTACGATGGCAGGATAAATGGCACAAAAAGTCGAGAAAAGCAAGATAAAAATGTGTAGGTTGTGCACCAAGGAAGAGAAGGTGCCAGGAACCCGCCAATGGTCAATTGGCCACCAGACGGCATCATCAGAAGACGGGTCATCCGATTCTTCCCATCCTCGCAGACTGCATTTGATGGTAAATCGAGTTGTTCTTTTAGCTACAGCAACTGCAGTACGACCAAGCCACCCGCCACTCAGTGGAGAACTGCTGAAAGGCAACTCTAGTGAACAATTAGGACGAGATCCATTTCCGAAGAGTGGAGGAAGAACAGAAACAATGTATGTAATTCAATTGTCACAACTGTTGTACTTGTGTCAAGTCCCACAGGGAGATGGGTTCAATTTTATCAGCTCAATAAGGCCGTCTTCAACAAGTCGATTTGATCCAGCGATTTGGATGATGACTAGGCTCAGTAATTGACGTGGACAAGCCAGAGCACAAAAAGCAAATCGGCATACGCTTGGTTTGTCGCTCGCGTGAAGCTCACCAACCAAAGTTGTGTTGTGGCCTTGCCTATAGAAAGGAGAGAAAGGGAAATAAATTTGTGGGTCCCACATAAGAAAGAGAGTAGATAGAAAACTATAAAAGATGGGCCTCTAGTAGGATGGGATGAAATCCTCTTGGCTAATAACTGGCTAGGACTGTTAGAGGCACCCCAATTAGGCGGCGGTTATCGACTTGCTGGTTTATTTTATACAGACAATTATGATTGATTGATTATTACATCGCATTGGTACACGTTACAACTATGCATAAATATAGAATGCATCTTCCATCTTTCAGTTCAAGAGATGGGGCACTGGCACCCTACGTTACCCCGATACGTCCAGGAGGTCACGTATCGCGTATCTGATACGCGTCGGACACGGATATGGCGCGGATATAGCGTGAATACATCTCCGTGGAGTATCGGAAATAAAATAAACTGACATTAATTCGATAAGTGGGCCGGAGACGTATCTGCGCGTATTTTGGATACGGCCCAGCCCACATAACAGCCCCAGCTCTCTCGGCAACATATCAGGTGCAAACTAACCTCTTCGTGCAAACCGTGCAAACTCTAATCTGGGCCACATGATGTTGATCCAAGGGGCACAAAAGGGAGGTGGGAGGGGTGATTTGCAAAAGCGCCTCTAATCACACTTTTGCAAATCACCCCTCCCACCTCCTCTGTGTCCCTCCCTTGGATCAACATCGTGTGGCCAAGATTAAAAGTTTGCACGGTTTGCACAAAGAGGTTGGTTTGCACCTGATACGTTGCCAGCTCTCTATTCCTCTCCTTCCACCCCTGCGTACCGTGCACGAACACAAACCCAGCGCACGAGGCAGCCGCCGCCGCCACCCGCCTCACAGGCACGCCGCCGCCGCCCGCCGCACAGACACGCAGCCGCCGCCGCTCACTGCACAGGCGCAAGCGCACTAGGCAGGAGGCACGAGCACCGCCACTCATCGGCGATGAGCTGCCAGCAATCTCCAGTGAGTTTCCCAATCTCCAGCCACTGATGGATTGATTTCTTCCTTCCATTTATCTTCGTCTTTGATTTACTCTCCGTTCCCCCCCAATCCCCATCTCTGATCTATCATTTGGTGACTTGTTCTTCATTTTGAGTAGCAGATGGCGGCATCGAGTACGAGTAGTGCTAGTGCTAGTGCCAGACTGCCAGTGGTAGCATAGGATCTGTATCTATGGTCGACATCAAGGCTCCACTGTGGTCGCATGTTGACATTATAGAGAAATCTAAATTGGGTGGAGGCAATGTTCCAGCACTGGAGGAGAAGGAAGATGACGCACAAGCACCTGATGAGGAGTGAGCATGAAGAAGCATCAATCCTTGAACTGCAACCTCAAGCTGCCCTTTTACCTTATAATTGCCGAAATTTGCTTATTTGTTATGACTGCTATTTGTCTATGTTGAACTCCTATTTCTTGTTGTTGTGAACTTGGTTATTCACTGTTATTTATATATTATAAAAAACATGCTGAAACGTATCGGCGTATCAGGATTTTTCAGAAAAATGCCGTATCCACGTATCCGTATCGGTTCGATACTGATACGCGTATCCGTATCCGGGTAACATAGCTGGCACCCACCTATCCAGTGGTAGACCTATAAATGGACATTTTGACAAGAAGTCGTGAAGGCTATGATCTATAAAACGGTTGTGCAACATTAGGAAGAGGAGGCGCCAGGAATCCACACCCCTCCGACACGATCAGACCTTGTGGCCGCCAGAGAGCATCATCAAAAGACGGTGGATCCATTGTTGCACAACCGTTTTATAGATCATAGCCTTCACGACTTCTTATTACCAACCAGGGGCCAATCCAGTACGTGGACATGGGTATACACATGTACATCCAATAATTTTGGAAAAAAAAATCCCATCCAATACGTATATACATATATGTATACTCTCTCCGTTCTTAAATATACGACACCGTTGACTTTTTATTTCAACTTTGACCAACAATATTTCATTAGTTAGTTCGTTAAATAAAGTAAAATAAGTACCAATGCATCTAATATCAATAATACTTTGGATTTAACTCATAGACCTATCTTTTTACATAAATATTTGTAGAAAAGATGAATAGTCAAATGAAGAAAAAAGTCAATGGTGCCATATATTTAAGAACGGGGTAGTACTAGTTATAGAGCCAGATTGTATATATTCTAGCCCAAAGTGAACAAAGAGCCCATATATTGGCTCAATGTCTCATCCTCCTGGGCCGGCCTCCCGTATTGGGCTGGCCGCAGACGGCCCAATGGCCTGCATCCATCCCGAATTTTTTTTAAATTTTTTTTTACAATATTTCAAAAACAACTGTTGGGTGGCAGATTTTGCAAATCTGTCACCCAACCACCGTATCAAATGGCTACCGCCAAATGATACGGCGGTAAGAATCTGTAACCGCCGAATCAAACGGCGGTTAGCTGAACCGCCGTTTGAACCGGCGGTTTATTAAACCGCTAAGCCAACAGGCGGTTTGTTGATGAAACCGCCATATGGTTTGGCGGTTAGCCAAACCGCCAAATGGAACGGCGATAACTGTTTGAATTAAATTTTTTTGTTGGTAAATTGTTTAAAAATTGTTATTTTGATTAGTATAATGGTTAAAAATTGTTTAAATAGGTTATTGATGATTTTTATTAACAGATATTTTGTTTTTTGTTCTGACTGACTGCAACAAACACATCCCACGGATTCAATGGCCCTCCAATTAATTTTTTTAGGTAAATTGTTTAAATATTTAAAATTGTTATTTTCATTATTATAATGGTTGAAAATTGTTTAAATTGGTTTTTAATTTTTTTATTAATAGATATTCACTTTTTTAGGTAAATTGTTTAATTGTTTAAAATTGTTATTTTCATTATTATAATGGTTGACAATTGTTTAAATAGGTTATTGATTTTTTTAGTAATAGATATTCTGTTTGTTGTAGGTAAATTATTTAATTCTTTGAAATTGTTNTTTTTATTAATAGATATTCACTTTTTAGGTAAATTGTTTATCTGTTTAAAATTGTTATTTTCATTATTATAATGGTTGACAATTGTTTAAATAGGTTATTGATTTTTTTAGTAATAGATATTCTGTTTGTTGTAGGTAAATTATTTAATTCTTTGAAATTGTTATTTTTATTATTATAATAGTTGAAAATTGTTTAAATAGGTTTTTGATTTTTTTCCTTAATAGATATTCTGTTTTTTCTGACTGACTCGAACAAACACATCCCACGGATACAATGGCCCACACCATCTCATTGCTGAGTGACTGCAACAAACACACCTCACGGATTCAATGGCCCACACCATGTCCTTCCTGAGTGAGTGCAAAAACACACCACACGGATCCATTGGCCCACTAGCTGGGGTGGGGTACTTGGTGGCCTATTAATATCACGTTCATTCGTCCCCTTCAACCCACATCACAAAAACCAAAATGGCTGAACAGAGTGGGAGTGGGTCGAGGTATAGGAGGCAAGGTGGATTCATGCATCTGCGCCGAGAGATGGAAGCCATGGAGGGAGCTCCGCGCAATGATCCAGACAGATCAATCCTTGCTGCCAACCAGAGGCCAAAGGATGAGATTCCACCCGAGTGCTATTGTGGCATGAACAGCGGGATGGCTATCTCATTCGAAGAAGGCACATACGGGAGGAGGTACTGGTGTTGCCAGAGGATCCATGAGATAACAAACAGTTCGCAGGTAATGACCTCAAAGAATAAGAACTGATGATTGTTTGAAGTACTAACATTGTTATCGTTTTTTTTACGAATTGACACAGGGAGGCAGAAGGACCGCTACACCGGACACCAGGGCATGTCACTTCACCGAATGGATCGACGACTCCATCAGCTGGAAGGACCAGATGCACTGGGACGAGATGAAGATGAGAGCCGAGGAAGGACGACAGGCGGCACAAAGGGCTGAAACTAACAGACTTGCCGGAGAGCAATTCAGGGAGGAGATTGAAGAAATTAGGAAGGAATTTCATGAGAAGAGGCATTCACGAGGTCCCTGAAGTTATCTGCCAAGCTATCTAAATTCCCTAAGGCATGTTAGGTTTAGGACGAGTCATGTTAATCGTGTCGCGTCACGTGCCAATGCAAAATGTAATAGATTGTGTAGGTCAAAGGTTAATGGCGCACCATGACCTTTTTGTCATGCAATTTAAATTCAATGAAAGCCAAGGCAATTGAATGCAGTGATGTGTATTAAATTTTCTGTGCATTCGGTCTCACAATATTATGAACTTAAAAATAAGAACAATGCAGAGTCAAACACAATATTATGAGCTTAAAAATAATAATATTAAACCTCGAAGGACATTTAACTTGACTAAAATAGCACTAAGATACATAGCTTGACCTTGCAATGGCATGTACGGCACACCTTTCTAACCTAAACATGCGCCGTTACTAATCCTAACATGCCTTAGGGAAATTAAATTGACGCTTCGACGATGCGTCCAGTTCTACTGCTCGAAAGAGAAGAGAGATCCACCCGAGTGTTGCGAGGGAAAGTAGTACTTAGGGCGAGGCTCGGTCGGTGGCGCTGGTGGTGGTGGTTGGCTACTGTTTAGGTGGCATGAGCACCGACAGTTGGGGTCATAACAAACTGGTAGCGCAAAGCTTGGTGCACTGCCCTCCTCAGAATCATCAGGAACGTCATCCTGAAGTAGCCTAGTGTTGTCCACCTCTTGCTGTAGCTCATCGATGACGAGGTGGAGGTAGGCGATGTACTCTTCATATGGCTGAATTGGTGGGGGATCCACCCACCTTGCGAATCCACAGCCGTCGGGAGCCAACGAGCTCTGAACGTTGTAGAAAAACGATTAGGATGACAAATGTGGATGGAAACATACAAATCCAGGGTTATGACTTACATATCCCCTAGGGCATCGCCAGAATCGCCGTCCGCCCTCCGAAGCTGAATGCTGAACCTGCACAACACAGTACTCACCGTGCATACATCTTGGCCACTGCACCGACTTTCTGCGCTCATAAGGTCGGAGGCTACGCTGCGGGCCGAAATCGCTCTTGGATTCGATTGGAAAATGTTCTGCAAACTCTGGAGGAAGTTCAGTATAGATGGTTGGCCCTAAGTCGTCGTCGGTTGCCATTTTGGTTTTTGTGATGTGGGTTGAAGGGGACGAATGAGCGCGATATTTATAGGCCACCAAGTACCCTACCCCAGCAAGTGGGCCAATGGATCCGTGTGGTGTGTTTTTGCAGTCACTCAGGAAGGACATGGTGTGGGTCATTGAATCCGTGTGGTGTGTTTTTGCAGTCACTCAGGAAGGACATGGTGTGGGCCATTGAATCCGTGTGGTGTGTTTTTGCAGTCACTCAGGAAGGACATGGTGTGGGCCATTGAATCCGTGAGGTGTGTTTTTGCAGTCACTCAGGAAGGACATGGTGTGGGCCATTGAATCCGTGTGGTGTGTTTTTGCAGTCACTCAGGAAGGACATGGTGTGGGCCATTGAATCCGTGTGGTGTGTTTTTGCAGTCACTCAGTAAGGACATCGTTCAAATACAGCTTTGTTAGTAGATGGTGTTGATGAAAACTTGAACTCAAATGGAGCATCTGATACTTTTGATTCAGCCGATTCAGATTTTGAGGAATACATTGATTCTAGGGGAGAAGATGGCGAAGATACAGATATAAAAGGGCATTATGGGGAAGAATACAATAGACTTTTAAGAATTGCACTGCACGCACTTTGGATTCCGCTGCCACCACTATCCGTTGTGTAACATTCTATATAACTCAAACCAACAGAACACAAACACAATTCCAGTACAGGGTGTGCTTCCTCTGAGTGACAGCAACAAACACATTCATGCGAGCCACGGATTCAATGGCCCACCACCTCTCCTTCCTCTGAGTGACAGGGGGTGCAGGCTATAAGTGTAGGCCGGTGCGCTCTTTATATTGCACAAGTGTGATACACAACTCATCCATCCCACGACTCATCGTCAATATAGATCGTACCAATGTCATCGTGGAGAGATGACCCAAAAGGTGTGCCGACATGGGAAGAGCGGCCAAAATGCTACTGCGGGTTCCGATGCTGGTTGCAAGTCTGTACTGATTCTTCAAACAAGTCCAAGTGGGGTGCTAGGTTCTTCAGATGTCCTGACATTGATGATGATTTCAAGGTTCGTTGCAATGCTAATGCATGTTTTTGTTGTTAGTGTATCTAAATGACCAAGCCGTCCACATGCAGGCTTGTAGTTTCTTCCAGTGGATCGACAAGAATGCTCTACCCAGTCAAGGAGTACCATCACCAATTGAGAGCAAAGAGCAGTACTCTGCTAGACTAGAACAAGCACGTGAGGCCGAACGTCTTTCTCGCCTTGAGAAAGACCTTGTTAAGCGTGAGGCGGCACTTAAGCTCAGGGAGGGAGAATTCCAAGCTCGGGAGTCTCGCCTGCGTCATCAAGAAGCGCAACATTTAGCTTCGGCAAGAGAGTTCTGGCAACGAAGTAACAGGATGAAGGAGGTGGAGCGTCAGGAGGCCGAAGCACGTGAAGCCGATCGTGAGCGCAACAGAGAGGCCGGACGCCGTGCAAAGGAAGCTGCACCAGAATCCAGCAGGAAGGGGAAATATCCCCGTTGTACTCAGTAGAGCGTTAGTTCCACACCCGGCAACCTACTTTCCCCTAAGGCATGTTTGTTCTGGTAACAGCAACTGATTATGTTTTCGGTGTGCTGCACATGCCATTGCAACTTCTATTAGATTGTTTAGGCTAAGGATGTGAGGTGTGTGTTCACCATATCGTTTCTGTGATGTAATTTTTTATACATTGCAAATGAATGCCGGGTACTTAATTAAGAAAAACATGAGTACAAGAGACCCATTTGTTATCCATCAATCTGCTAGCTTCTTGGAAGTTACTATAATCCATCCATCGTCATCCTTAAGGTTTTTGTTAACTGGAGGTATTCCCTGGTATATTTGCTATCAACGGTGAGCAAACATTTGAAAGAAATATGGCATGGTGCAACATAAAACGATGTACGGAAATATTATGATGGCATGAGTGTTTGGTCACTATCAGCAGAGCCACCATCCTGGTCTGTATAATCTCTGTTTTCCTCATCACCGGAGCTCAGGTCACTTAGGTACTTGGCATCATCCAGTCCTCCATCTTTGTTATGCTCAGAATTGATGTCAGATCTTCCATTAGTTTTCTTTTTTCCGATTTATATATTTTCCGATTCGGCGGTTAGGGTGCGCACGGACCTAACCGCCGTGTCATTCGGCGGTTAGGTCCTGGCCGTCCGAGAAAAAATAGTTTCAAATAAAACCGCCGGTTCAAACGGCGTTTGATACGGCGGTTACAGATTCTTACCGCCGTATCATTTGGCGGTAGCCATTTGATACGGCGGTTGGGTGACAGATTTGCAAAATCTGCCACCCAGCAGTTGTTTTTGAAAAATCGTAAAAAAAATTAAAAAAAATTCATCCATCCCTCGCGGCTCGCACGAGACGGCGCCGTCTCCCGTGTTTCGCTCTCGCCCTTTACCCTTCTCCACTTCTGTTCGTGAGTGCTGACGGAGATCCCCAATTCCTCTTCCTCCAACCCGCTAGGGATTGGCATTGCCCTTGATTTGCTTGAATCCTTGGACGCCAGCTCGTCGGTGTGCTGGCCGCCGCTGCGCCGGGCTGCCGGCTGCCTCCGCGCGTTGTTGGCTGCTACATGCCTGCCGCGGGCGAGGGCATGGCTACCGCGGGGCCTGGTCCGGCCGGAGATGAGGAGCAGGAGCAAACCACGGCGACAGTTGGAGATGCAGAGCAGGTGCAAGCGGACATGGGCCCGCCGGTTGCCGACGCCGGTGAGGAGGCCACAACAGGCAGGGAAGAGGAGGTTGTGGCTACAACAGTAAGGAATGGCAATTCAACAGCATCAAAGGTATTTGTGGAACACATATTGGGTAATTGAAAATCGACTAAGTAATTCTTGTTCATGTTTGATGTAAGTAATTCATGTCTTGTGAAAATTGTGAAATTGTTTGGTTACATGTATTGATGAGGAACTTTTTCTACGTGTTACCGATGAAGACATTGTCTCTCTTTTCCAAAGGCCGCCTCGTCTAGTTAATTTGTATTTTTCTTTATTTGTTAATTGCTTCAAGATATTGTATGGATAATGGACTAGAAATCACTTGCGTTGTATACCTTTTGTTTGTATGGATCTCTATCTTTATATGGTATGATTGTTTGGTTTGTTAATACTTTTGTATACCCAATGTTAAATTTCTGCGTCCGCCGTTGTTACTAGCTATCGTCAAAAAATGACCACATATTTATCTTTTTCTTTTTTTGAATCTTTCAAGATTGTGCAGTAATAATGAACGTCATCCTTATTGTAGATGGTATAAATTCAATTTCGGTCACTCTTTGAAACAAAACAGGTACGAGATCTCCCTTTATTCATCTAAGGTGTGTGCAGCTGTGCGGGTGAGGGCACCAATCCCCATAGAAAACCAAAGGACTGAGTGCTACCTCATAAAAAGCCTCGTTGAATGCCTAAAGTATGAGGAATTTTAGAATGGTTAAAACAAATGAGGATACGTATATAAAATAAAAGAAGCTCCCAATTACCGCATGTCTCAGATTTTGTTTTAGAGAAGGAAAGATAGAATGAACAATATGGAAGAAGAAATAGTACTAGAACACAGTTAACTATCATAAAGGAAACGCAATTTGGTTGATGGCGTGAGATACATTTCACATTCTTGAAAATTAGGTCCTCTTGGCATGTCTTTTCCCATCACAAATTGAGAGTGAAAGAGAAAATTAGAACCTCTGGAAATAGATAGGTGTTGCTGGCCATTAAATGGGAGAGAACATAGAAGGAAGAAAGCGATGGGGCAGTGCCGGATATTAGCAGCCGCAAGAGGGGGATGGAGGAACTTTTGGAAAGGGGAAGCACAATGGCCTCTTCGGTATCCTCTGGAAATTGCTGCTGCAGAAGGTACGGGTAGCTGAAAGCTCCAACTGAAACAATGGTGTCGATTTGAAACAAACTAACTGGAAGAGTAGGAGGCGGGCACTGCTGGCCTATTGCTATTGATGCAGGTCAAGGATTGCTGCTTGGATGCTGGATGATGAATGCACCAAGAGGAGAAATAAAGCTCAGTGCATTGGTGGGATTTGAAGGATTGATTTGGAAATTGAACGAAAGATAACATGGATAGGCTGAAGTTCGAGTTTTAGAGGGCTGTTATTAGGCATGAGCTCGATAGAAATATATGTGTAGGATTTGCCAATGGAAAAGATCATGGGAAGCAATTCTGGACAGTAAATACTTATAAAGTTATTAACCAATTGTGATAAGCATAAAATTCTGCCTTGTGGACCTAGATTATCTGAAAACAAACATCCGCTTTAAGGACCTAGATTGATATGAATGCAGGAAACACGAACCACACACCTCACCATTGTAGAATAATCAATGGATAATGTATATACTCACACAAATCAAATGTGCACACAAGCATTGTGCTTATTACATGAGACCATGAAGCATTAATGCATCACAATCAATACAGAGGAAAGCCACACAAGTCCTGTTTGTTTCGCACGTAAATTATATAATCCAGGTTATGGAACAAGGACATGTAGAACATAAATGCACACCACAGACAGCAGACAGAAACACGCAATGGCAAACCACATGAGCACATAATACAAACCATGGGAGGGACTTGATGGTGAACCTTCAGTTCCTGCGGCACTATCCCTTATTATCCTCTGAGATGAATGGACGACATTTTTGGAACACCATCCTCATCTTCTGTATTTTCTATAGTTTGATCTTGACTTCCCAGCTTGCGATGTGTGTTATAAATTCTCTCTTTATGCTTATTAATGACTTCTTTCATCTGTTGAGGTTGAGAGTCACCCTTGAACTCAAGTTCCTTCCATGGAATGTTCTCAATGCCGGAAAAATTCATGTTGGCGAAGGTCCGTACGATCTTTTCAAGCTTAGGACAAGACCCACTGTTGAATTTGATTCCTGTAATTTTAGAGCAGCCGACAATAAGGATGTTGAGTTTTGGAAAGTCATCTTTTCTTGATAGTACTTAAGGCCAGTCTCATCGTTGCACAGTTACCAAGACTGGTTTTATGGAGATGAAACTCTTCTCACATAGTATGATGAAACTCTCTCTTCTCTCTCATAACGATCTTGCCATGTCAGCAAAATGGCTAATATGGCATGCTATTTAGTTCTAAACTCTTGACTAAACCTCCACTGAAGTTGACCTAAGCTAAGGAATGGTTGGTGAACTCCTCGTGTGCCGAGTTATGGTCGATTGGTTACACTATACACTGTGTCGATGATAAATAGCATGCAATGTTGACACTCATCTATCCCGTGGTAGAACTACATCTAGAAATATAGTAAGAGCTATCAAGAAGTTAAGAACAGTAGCTATTGTACCCATCTATGAAAACCGTGTAGGTTGTGTGCATTGTCAGGAAGAGGAGGCGCCAGGAATCAACCACTCCCACTCCCACAGGCGTTATGGGCCAGCGGCGTCAGAATCCCTGGGCTGGGAGTGTGTTCCGATTTCGCCCAACATATCAAAGAGCAGCAATACGCCACAGAGTAGGTGATACTAGACAATACTGCCATATCTGTATCTCAAACAATATTCATCTCCCCCATGGTAGCACTAGAAATGGCATTCTGATAAGACATCGAAAAGGCTAGGATCTATCAAAAATGGTTGTGCAAATACCAGGAAGAGACAGGAATTAAAGGCCTCACACACGATCCACAGAACAGTGTCATCAGAAGACAGCCATCCCATTTTTCCCGTACTCACTGATTGCAAGACCCACCAGCCAGTGTTCTACCGCTCTAGTCGATGTCCTGGACAGATGACTAATTCAAATTGTCCATGGCATTTGCAAGATAAGAGTTCAGTAGTTCACAGATAATACCTCAAAACTGTATGCAACGAAGTCAATCAACAAACCAATAATGGTTTGACACAATGTGTGACTCGTTGGAGATACTCATTCTGTCATTGTCATAGTGTTGGGACAACAAGAACACCGAATCCCTCACCCAGGATACACAAAGAATTATTAGTGTCACGGGGTCATGCTTTTATATTACGACTGCCTCCACATCAAGAGGCAGGTCAGGAGCTGAACACCCTATATAATCGGTACCAAAGTGCAAAATCGATCACCCACTTACATCAGCAAAACCTTATTATATCTTCCGCCAAAATTGAGTCCCTACAAAAACAGCACGGGCACTAGGTGCCTTCTCTATACCCGCATAAATGTAAGATGAGATGAGGCGCAGCGTCTGCTATTGGAAGATGCTGCTCACGGAGCCATCACGATGAACATGCCAGATTGTTTCTGCCACAAGGTTTGCCATTGAAAGCACCGTCAGCTGAGGGAAGCATTTGTCTTCCGGTAGCAGGATGGAGTTTGTCACTATAACTTCCTCAAAGATGCCCCCAGAAAGCCTTTCAATTGCAGGGGGGCTGCAAAGTCAACCGTGTTAATATAAAAATTATTTTAAAGCAATAAGTATGTGAGAATATATACAGACAGGAACTCCTCAAACTGAGAAAAAGCATCCTGCTACACACTGAAACCAGTGTAGCTTACCAAGCATAATGAGGGACGGAGGCCAACTTTGGTTGGTTAATCCAATCGGTTCATCAGACAAGTAAATTTTACAAATAATTGTAAGATTTATTCAAGCAGCTATGTAGACAAAAAAACCAAGAATTCTGATTTTTAAAGTAAATTTCGAGTGCGCTATGGCAAATAGACACCAATTTGAGTGTTATCAAAGTAAACCTTGATAAAAGAGTGACACAAACACCATAGCTATATATAATTTGTCCTTAACAAAATGGCATCCACTGCATACCAAATGTACACCTAAACATTCATGTGTTAACTTTATACTGTATTACAGAAAGGACGGGGACAGGAAAAGGTTGGTGTGGGACAGAAGGATGTTGATAAGGTAGCTTCTACAGCAGTTATAGCACAAAAAAAACATGGCAAGAGACAGTACACAGTAGGGAAATGATTGTTCAGGTTAGATGTTGGTCTAGTGACCTGGGTTGTCCCCAAGAGTAGCGAAGTTAATGACAGAAATGTAAACTGTTGCTATGTTCTCGCTGCTGTATTTTTAACCATTATATCATGAGCCTACTTGCAATATGATATTATAAAAAAAAAAACTCAACGATGAAGCAAGCCTCACATCATGCCAGCCTTCTTGGCCCACTACAGAAATACTCAAAACGTAAGTGTTCAATAATGCCAGCCAGCAAACCTGAAAACAGCATGTGTACAGCAAGCATAGACAGCTTCTGCTCCCTCTTGTTTCAACAAAGTTGCTGCACTAGTAATTGTCCCTGGATTCAAATAAAATAAAAATGAGTACTGAAAAAAATACACTAACTGTGAAACCGTACAACAAAAAAAAAAGATTGTCAACCTGCTGTGTCAATCATGTCATCGACCATGATAGCAACTTTCCCTTTTACATCACCAATTAAGTGCATGACCTGAAAGACATCAGTACTCAGAAGTAGGGAACTCAAAAATAGATGTGACCGCCTCATAGTATTTTACTATTTTTGCAAGCTATAAATTTGCACAGATCAACAAAAGTCAAAACAAAGATGGGTGGGTCAAAAGTAGCAAAGCACATAGATAGATTAACGAAACATCAGGTGTTAACATACTCATACAATTTTAGTATCTACAAAACTATAAAGATTATGGTGAATAATTATATTTTTGACAATTTTCAAACTCAACAGAGAGGCCAGTTTTTTGTCTGGTAACTAGCCAAACTCCTATTTGGTTTGTGGTTTCTAGAACCATGGTAATAAAAAAAAAGAAAAGGTGGGGCTGTGAAATAAGAATTGCTTCAGTCCAAAGGTATCAAATTCTGACCTCTGACATGTTGTGGCCCTGTCTTCTTTTATCAACAATAGCTAAAGGAGCATCAAATAATTTCTTGGCGAATGCACGTGCTCTGACAACACCACCCACATCAGGAGACACAACCACAAGATCTTCAGATATTGTCTTGCTGGCGAGGTAATCCAGAATCACAGGCTACAGGGTAACAAAATGACACCAATTAGGTATAAGGTGAAGATTACCGATATGGAGCTTCTTTCCAAGAAGATGCGATATTTAAAGCATTGTAACATCAAAGAAAGCACCTTTCTAATAATACCTGTCCATATATATGGTCCACAGGAATATCAAAGTATCCCAATGCTTGAGTAGAATGAATATCACATACAATGACGCGGTCACTGCCCGCTTCTGTAAGTAAGTTTGCAGCAAGTTTGGCAGTAATGGCCTCACGCCCTTGAGCCTGCATCACCGAAGAAATTCCTCAATTCAATAAAGGGAAAACTAATCTTCAGATATTAGTGCAAAGGGAGAAGCAAATATTCTTCAATTCAAGTTGTACAACTGTACTCCTCACACTTAATATCTGGAGACCCTTACTGATTGTATTAAGTAATAACACAATTAATGGAAATGGAAAAAAACATGCATAATAGATGGATTTAGCAGAGTAAAGGAAGCAGGGGGGAGAGACTTTATTTTGGCACCCACAATAAAGTTGAGGCGCCAAACAGGTTGCCAACTTTATTGGATGAAAATCAGCATCAGAAAAAACTTGATTTTGGGGTCCATAATAAAGTCGGGCACCAAACAAGTTGCCAACTTTAATGCGTGAAAATCAGCATCACCAGTATGTACGCTGCAATAACAACAATTCCTTGACAGGGAGCTCAAATGCTAAACCTTATTTTGATGATGTTGTCTTTAATTGTACTTACGCAGGAAACAAGTCAAGAAATAAGAAGCAACTCACTTCGAAATGATTGGAATTTCTGTATTTTTTAGTTAAATTCCTTGACAAGGATCTCAATTCTGAATCTGGACTTGCTATAGACTATAGAACAATAAACCACAGAATCATTTAACAACTACCTTTCTGTCTGCTCTGGCATACCCAAAGTATGGAATAACAACAGTAATAGACCGTGCTGAAGCCCGCCGGCATGCATCGATCATGATGAAGAGTTCCATGAGGTTTTCGTTGACAGGAGAGCATGTGGGCTGGACTAAGAACACATCACATCCTCTGACGCTCTCTTGCAGTTGCACGTAAATTTCTCCATCAGCAAAGCGCTTGATGAGGATCTTGCCGAGTTCAACTCCCAGGTATGCAGCAATTTCCTAGAAGTAAACACAGAGGACATTGCAGTTTTCAGGCAATTTCCTAGAAGTAAATACAGAGGACATTGCAGTTTTCAGGGATACATTCATGAATGATGCCTTCACAACCAAAATGAATCAAAGATTAAAAAAAAACTAGGAACCAAACAATATAGGCATTTAGTAAAATGGCTGTATAAAAATTGAAAAGGTGCAAATCACTTTCAGGCTACTATTTCAGTACAGTCACAGAAGTCGCATTCACAACCATAGTGGCTGAAAGATTCAAATCTTTAACCGATTGTACATTTAAACAATTATTCGAATTACAGTTGCAGACGATCCCTTTCAGGTAAAGCACCAAATTCAAATGCAATTATGCAATTGTAAAAATAAAATTATCATGTACAGTGGCAGTTGACGGCTTAAAATCACTGCAGAACAATAAAACCAAGCACCGTATGTGACTCAAGTTCCCAGGGAACTTTCTGTAACTAATGGAACCAACCAGGCGACCAACGCGGAGGAACAGAGCAGGCGAACCCCACCTGGGAGAGAGGGCGGTTGGCCGTGCCGGAGAAGATCTTCATCCTGGAGTCCCGCGCCTCCCTTGGCAGCGCGGCGAGCCTGGCCTCCGGCGCGGGCGCCTTTGGCGTCCACACCGCGCCCCGCGGCTCAACCCCGCCCATCCGTTTGCCCCCATCCACCACGCGCAGCTGCTCGCTCCCGAGCACGCACCTCTGCACAGAGACGAGAAAGGAACCAAACACACACACACACAAACAAACACCTCGCCAGTCAGTCACCACCACGCGGGGCGCCAATCTTAAAAAGCCCGCCACCCACTCCACGAGCGAGACGGAGGCTCACCGGCGAGCGGTAGCGCGGGGCGGCGGAGCGGAACGACGAGGCGGCGGCGCCGCGGCGCGGGGAGAGGAGCAGGGAGGACGCGGTCCCCGGCGCGGCCGCAGTGGCCGCCATGGCGAAGGGAGGCGGCGCGCGCGCGGCTAGGGTTCTGGGAGCGGTAGGGTGCACGCGTGGATGGGGGAGGGAAGGCGCGTCTCGGCTGCCTCTTCTCCTCTTGCAGTGCGGGCGCTCGGCTCGGGGTCGGGGTGGCGGCGGCGGGCGGCGGCGGTCGAGGTCCTTTTTGTGGATGGATTCCTTTTCTGCGGTTTTTAATTGCGGTTAGGTTCGTGGCGCATTCGCGCTTTGTGGTGTGACTATTCCACTAATTTGGGTATAAAGTTGAGGTTTCATAATGGAAAGATCGCTAATTTGCAGTCGCGTCCACTCCTTTCGTGCCGATTGCGTCCGATGCCGTAGGGGAGCATGCAGCCTGTCACTGCGGAGCTTACGGAGAAACCACTCTTGTTCATACCCAAATTCAAATATTTATTATTTAATTCTTATCCTCTTCAATTTTACCCATATTCAGTGGATGATTAATTTTGTACTAGATACTATACATTTCTAGTGGATAAATAGTTTTCTCCCCATACCCTACCCTCCCCATTTGTAATGGATAATTATTTTTCTCTCCATACCCTCCCCATTTGAGGTGGATGTGGATTTGGGTATGAGTTTTAGATATTCAACAACAAGCCTAGGAGCATGAACAAGGGTTTGTTCTCGACCTAAGGGTTTTATAGGATTGATCGCAAAAAAAAAAGGTTTTATAGGATTGGTATACTCGATCTATGTGATTTGTTTGTGCGAAGTAATGTGGTCTATTTGATAATATATTTTGCTTTCGTATATATGTTTGTTTCCAATCAAATATGAATGTTTAATAACTATTTGGCTCTATTTCAGACATGACAGATTTAGTTATGATTGATTCTGATGTGTAAATGAGTATCGTTTTGTTAGTAGGCATTATCCAACATCAAAAACTCTACTGGCCAACCATATCAATGTTGCGTCATTGTGGAATATATGCCATGCCCAGCAGATAGCCACTACTGAGAGGGGATTGAAGTTCTATCCGTGATACAATGGGGAATGAGTTGATATTCGTGTTTGTCCATTTCTTTTCGAGATAAAGATGAGTTCCAACTCCTTGCAAGATAAAACCACGCAATGTACACATACATGTCCTGCAAATGTTGAAGTATTGTCTCGTGTTTATTTTCATAAGTTGAGAGAAAAAAATTTTGGTTCTAAAGGCATAAGGAAAATCTCTCGTTACAAACAACGTGATACTTGTTGGCATACAAGACCTCGAAGGCCTTGCATAAGATCGAGGCGACTTTGACTAGAGTCTATAATGAATAATGTCATGTTAATAACTTAGGACCAACGCATGGTGACTCCCGAGTATCTATTTTTTTGATCTAATCAGGTTTAAAAAAGTGGAGCCCATTACATTCCAATGATCATAGTGAGCACAAGGCCAATCAACACGTTCATGGGGTACGGCTGCGATGAGAAAAACATGTTGAATTGGGTTTGTGAGACCAAGCTTGAAACATAATTTCACTTTCTTTTTCCATAACTTAGGCGCTGATTGGAATGGAGGATTTCCCTAGAAAAGGTGAAGGAATATATTCGTTAGGAAAGTTTGCTAGTCTTGCTGTTTGGCACGAAGGAAAACTGGTTCCCAATCCAGAGGAAAGGTCTCTACCCCTTCCCAAAACGTAAGGAAAAATGCATCCAGTGAAACATAAGGAGTAATACTAAAATTTGCCCATCCGTATGAACCAGGGGGCAATTGGCAAAACGCACTGGGCCTCGGAGGGCCCACCTGGCAACGCCTGCGGTCCACCGCGTCCACTGGGGCGGAACCGGTCCTTGTCCTAGGCATATCAATTTGCGTCTGCCCAGCACGTGTGGAGCCCACGTGCCGGCGCGATTGCGTCCGTAGTCCGTAGACGGCTCCCCGAGCGGTCGGTCCGTCGGGGTTGGGTTCGGCGGGTCTCTGGCACGCCGCACGCCGCACGCCGCCTCCGTCCCCGCACGTGCCAACCGAGCGATGGGCAAAGCTCTTCGAGACAGATCGCACGCGCGAGGAAGCCAAGCCAAGAACGAAACGGCAACGGCCAACAAAAGCTGGAGCACGTGCAACTTTTTTACTCCATTTTTTAGACTTTTTGCCTTCTTTTCGAATCTGGTATGGAAAACCTTTCTGCCTATCTGGCCGTACCTGGCACGACGCGATAGCACAGCCAACAAAAAGCCGTACGTACTTTGGTGCCATGGTGCGGTGTGATGCATCACAGATTAGTCCGGACTCCGGACGAGCAGGGTGGCATGATGTCCCCATAGCAATGGGCACAAAATATAATAAGTATTACCTCCATATCGATTTGTTTAATTAGTTCAAAAATAAACTAACTAGCGACAAATAAATCGAATCGGAGGGAGTAACACGTTCCCTTGACAGCATCACGTGTACCAGGATCCGGTCAGGGCTCAGACGGCAGCTTTTCAAAGGTTGATTACGGGCCAATATCAAAGTCAAATTCTTTGGTAAATTAGTTCGTTTGTATCTTTCTCAGCAAAAAAAAAACCAAAACTACCTGCCTCCTCCCTCCATTTGAAAAAATCAACTTCAGGTTTGTTTAAGTCAATCTATTTTAACTTTGACCAATATATATTAAAAATTATTTTTAGTTGATAATGAATATTTATAATAACATCCACCATTAAAAATATATTTATAATATGCTATTTGAAGTCATAAATGGTTGTGATATTTTTATATGAAACTTAGTTTGGGAGTGAGGGGAGGCAAACCCGGGGAAAAGAGGCCCCTGCGGGGATTACAATGATTAATCAAAACCCGGTGGTCTCAGGGGAGCTTTTCCCCCTCATCCCCTGTCGCTGTTTGGGAGTTGTCCCGTGACGTGGGGCTGCCGGCCCTGTCTGGCACACACCTGCCCGTTCCTGTCCAGCTCGCATGCACCTGTCTACAGCTCTACTTGTATTTTTTTCAGCTCATCCGTTGGGAAATACAAATCAATAGACCATGGCATATTCTAAGTCACATAGCAAGTTCTGTAATAACATGATATGGTAATTAATATTACGAAAAATAGGGCCTCGTGAAGTGACTTGATTTCACGTAGCAAGGTCCTTCAACATGTATCACCCAGCCACCATTTTTTCAAGAGTTTAGACAACACAGTCGATAAGAAAATGGAACCAAGCTTCAGCCCATATAATTAACATTACATCCAACTGATGCAAGAGATAAAAGATATAGATGTCTTCATGTTTCAAGCAGCTACTCAGCTACAAAAGAAGCCAAGGACTATCCCTCAATATTTTTTTCGCTTCTCAACATGCTCCTTGTCACTCACTGATTCTAAAAGAAAAAATAATCAGATTGTCAAAGCACATACAGCTCCAAGATTCATAGAACTTGACCATCATATGTATCTTCTCTGCACCCAAATAAGCAAGGCAAGAGTGGAAAAAGATCAACAAATGCTGGGGAGATGTGCTAGGCTCAAATGTTCACAAGCACACCAAATGCTGGGGAGATGTGCTAGGCTCAAATGTTCAAACTAGAGTCTGCAGTAGCACCAAACATCATGATAACCAGTGGCAGTAGCTGAAAGTAAAGGGCTGACAAAATGTTGACTTTGAAACAATTATCAACATTGACATTCTACTACAAAAGCAAATCAACAGTCAAAATTCAGAAGGATAGATTCAACAAATTTTATTATGTCCACACAGGACCAATTTCAGGAAAAATTGTGCGTTCTACTATGATAATAACCAAGCTACAATTTAGGTATTATACACCACAATTCGCAGAGCTCATAGGCAATTCCAGGTACCTGCGGAGAAAAGAACTGCTAGCAGGTCCAGCTAGCAGGAGAAAGGTATGCATCAGACATGATAGCAGGCCCAGCTAGCAGGACAAAAACATCACATATGCAATTGCACCTAAACGAGTCAATCGAAAACGTTGGGCATAAATTAGATATCCATCTCTCTTTCGAACACCACTACACGAAAGAATAGCCCAGACAAGAGAAATTTCAATACCACTGTGAAATGGAGCAACTCTAAGAACTGTTATACTTTTTTCTCTGAATATCAAAGAACAACTAAGCACGGCCCCTATGAAATTCAGAGCTGACTGCTAGAATTAAATTACCCAAAACAGAAGCTTACTTTTTGAACAGGTAAACTGACAAACCAAAGAATTCCCAAGCCTGCATTCGATAATTTGAATGCCATGAAATTTATCGATCAAGAACAATATTTAATATTCTGCAGCTCCTTCCATAAAAGGCTAAGAAAGTAACTGTTGTAAACTACAGTTCTGGTAAAAACAACTCAAAAGATATGTATGGCCTGACTGCTGTAAATTGCATTGAAATAATATAAAATAGTGGCTTATCCTGATCCAGATCTGGTAGTTCTAGTGTTGCACAAATGAGCACTGCATCAGCACATGCCTTCCTACAGATCCAAGAAGAGGCCCACGCCTTCCTACAGATCTGCGCTCAAGACTTGTGACTTGACCAGCCACAAATTCCTAGCTCCGGGAAGACAGGTAACATTTCGAGCACATCCAGGCGGGCGGGAGGAAGGGGAGCGAACCAGCGGACGGGATGAGGAGGTGGCAGCAGTTGGACGTACCGGTCGAGGCGATTTCAGGAGGTTTGTGCCACCCCGCCGGCACCCTTGCTCGCTCGCGAAGGAGGAGGCCGCAGTGGAGACACTGGTGGAGCGAAGGAGGACGAGGACGAGGCGAAGGCTTCGCCGCGGGAGTGGCGGTGCCAGCGGCGGCGGCGTTATCTCGCGCGGCGCGTGTGCTGTAGCTGACGAAACGGAAGCGGACGAGAGAGAGAGGGAAGCCACGCCCGATGGGTCGAGATGGGGTGCGTTTGCCCCGGGGAAAACGCGTGGGTCGGGTATGGAGCCCCTGTCGCTCGTGCTTCCAAATGGAGGGAAACGTTACCCCGTGTTTAGTATCCGCGTGGACTCCCGACCTCGGGAAAATGGCGGGATCCCAGAGGGCATTTGTGTTTTCAAACTAGTCCTTATAGAGTTGTATTAAAAAAGAGGTTGTACGAGTATAGGGCATTTGTGTTTCCAAACTAGTCCTTATAGAGTTGTATTGAAAAAGAGGTTGTACGAGCATAGGGCATTTGTGTTTCCAAACTAGTCCTTATAGAGTTGTATTGAAAAAGAGGTTGTACGAGCATGTATAGATTCATACAAGTTGCGAGATAGCATGTATCCCGTGGAACCTCTATTATCGATAGCATATATAGATTCAGATAGTTTGATCCAGTTGCGAGATATGAACACATCCCAGACTATTTCCCTTGTCACTTGTTGGTCGGTTGACCTCACCATTTGAGACAAAGTCATATCTGCGGCTCTGAGCCAAAAGCTTAGGTCTAAATTGAACCTAATGATACAAAAGCGCTAATGAGATCTTATAGTGATTAGTGTGCCTGTAAAACACCCCGGATTACTGCACATTACATTTGGACCCCTTGGAGCAGGGAGTAAATTTCCCTTGCTTGAACCCGGCCTTGTTCGGCAAGAGAGGGTTTGACCCCAACGTGGATATATTCTCCGCCGGGAATGAGTTAATCCCCTCCTACCACCCAACCCCTGGGTGGTTCAGTTCTCACAAATCCCCTGCCTTATTTCTTTGTTCGGCTAGACAGGGTTTCTGTAGGCTCAACAGTTTGAACGACTGCACTTCAGTTCAGAAAAGTAGTAGCTGCTATGGCACAGCGGCAGCACAAACATGTAAAGTTTAGGTGCATGTACATTGATGCATTCTATAGAATTACTGAGAACAATATTAACTAAAGCAAGAGCCCAAAAGACAACAGACTCTTAGGAAGCCATGAGTTTCTGCAGCTAACATGTGCGCAGCAAAAAAATCAGAAACAAAGAAAGATAGTACAATAGTCAACTTCGCAATGTTGGATACATAGATGTTCATCATGCAGTTACGAGAGCATTGACTGGAATACATGCTCCAGGTCACTAAGACTTTTCAGAAGACTGTCCTAATAACTTGTTCTGTAAGGGAAAATGGAAGTGGTGATCAATTACCACCAAGTTGCTAAGGCCCTGTTTAGTTCAGGGTGAAACTTTCTTTCACCCTGAAACTTCACTATTCATCAAAGGGAATCTTACATGCATGGAGTATTAAACGTGTGTTAATGACAAAACCCATTCCATAACCCCCCGGTAACTTTGCGAGACGAATCTAATGAGTCTAATTTCGCCATGATTAGACAACGTCGTGCTACAATAAACAATATCTAATGACGGATTAATTAGGCTTAATAGATTCGTCTCGCGATTTCCCGTCCATCCGTGTATTTAGTTTTATAATTAGATCATGTTTAGTCCTTCTAATCTTCGATTTAGAATTGAAAACTTTCTTTCACAAACTTTCTTTCCAATCTAAACAGGCCCTAAGTCTTCTATGTTCATCACTTGAGGTAGCAGAAGTGACCTGCAGATGCAACCGGCAAATATACATGGAAACAAGGATTAGCAATTTATCAACGGAGCTTTCAGATGATATAGGTAGGAGAGACACAACACACTAGAGCAAAAAAAAAAAAAGCACAGATTCTTAATATTGGGGGAGGTCCCAAGATGATGTGTTTCTTTCTCAGATTAGCCATATTTGCATGAAACTAAATTCAGATTTATGGTTAATAAGATGTCATTTACAGAAAGCTTATTCAAAATAATCAATGTGCAATGGAATAATCAGAAGAATCATGCTATTAGAATTAACATATATAAAAGTGGATGCCTAATAATTTATATCTATGGCTGATATATAGAACTAATAGCTGAATTCAAGTGCAGGAGCATCATTCACAACTTTGCTAGTTGATATATCTTTGTTATTCAGAGACTGCAGCCCTGATTTTTTTAAGAAAAAAAAAGAACTACTGCAGAAACAAAGTTTTTTTATGACTGCATATATAGCCTTAAAATTATATGACCCAAAAGTAATTCACAGCCTTTAAGGCAAGAAGCCAATACTGAATGCCATTTCAATTTTTCAGATAATAAAAAGGACAAAGAGAGCACATAGTTAAGTCAATACTGTCAAGCACTAATCAAACATACATGACCTAAACTAGACAGCTAACATTTTAATACTGAATCAAGCACTATTCTTTGGACTTGAGCCATGGAGTGGTGACTAATTTACCATGACCAGATGTTCTAGGTCTACATTTCACTTCATTGGTTGCTTTGTTCTGCTGGCTTACTCTGGACTGAATCATACCCTGGAATTGCAGTGATAACAATAACCCACAAAAATCCTACTGAGGCACTTATACCAGAAATCTGGCATAGAGATCTGAAAATTCTTTACTACACTGCAGACAAAATATATGGCAAAATGAGAGGCAGAGTTTTGCATGCTTTTTTACTTGTTTGCAAGCTTTAGACCTAAAAGACTATACAACCTTTAACTAATACAGCAGTGGAAGGTAGCATGCACAAGCAGAGAGTTGTGCACCCATGCTTAATTTGTACCCAACAATTTTCAGCTACCAGCTATCAATCAGAATTTTTGGATCGAATCATGTGTCAGATTAACAAAAGCTATCATGCAAAACCACAAGGTAGGGAAGTTCAAAAAGACAACTTCAGTGGAATGAATCGATTCCAAAGGATATCCCTAAAACACAACTAGGTGTGGGTAGGACTTCCCATGATCACAATTGACAGCAATGCTATCCTGTATTCCTGTTGTAGAATTAACCCAAATAACAAGAATTATTGTATTATTAAAGGACCAAGACGCTTGCAGAGCTTGGCATTGCCTAACTACAAAGAGCGTAAGTTTCTGGAGTCGTGATTTTTTGGTGCAGCCAAAATCAATTTCACTACCTAACAGCGAAGAGCGTAAGAGCTTAAAAATCCAAAAATGGAAATTCCCATCAACATCACATAATGTGTTACTACATAAGCTTGGTACTAACTAAATCAACACAACATAGACAGATAAATTAATAAACTTGCTTTAATTTCCCCATGGACAGACAGACAAACAGAATGAGTAATCTTGTTTTCCCCCATGAGCAACAGAATGGAGGGACGGGCAAAGCTCACCATCGGGGCTACCAAGTCTGAACCTCATCAAGGTTCATGTACACAAATAAAGAACCGCATAGAACCAGATCCACGGAAGCAAAACACGAACCCCAGCACGCAGGCAAGAGAGTAAGAAGGCAGAGGAGGGGTGACGTGATATACCGGTGAGAAGGCGGCCACCGGAGTGGTTGGACGCCGGAACAGAGACCACTGCCTCGCCGTCGCCGCCGATTTGTATCCACGCCGCTTGCAGCAAGAGCTCCTCCCTAGGAGTGCCGGACCCATGATGCGACAGGCGGCGAGGGAGTGGAGGCTCATGGATTGCCAGATCAGTTGCGCTCACACTGCCGCCGCTACCGCCGCACGCAGCGTCGCGCCGTCGCCGACTCGCCACCGTCCACCTCGCGTCCGAAGCAACGCCACCTCCGTCGCCCTTCTCGCGGATCAGCTCGCGTGGATTGCTTCCACGACTCTCGAGTCAGGGGAGGAATCCACCGCCCCGGGTTTTTTTTTTTTTTGATCAAGCATACTTGTATTTAACCATTAAAACAGCGTACACGTACAAGCATACCGTACAGGAATACGGAGTACACCTGCCCCACCAAACTAACAGAAAGGGCCACTAGAAAAACAGAATTTACATCGAAGTCCTAGACCCTTATCCGACGGAGGAAAAAATCCCTGCCGCCGCCGCCGGAACACACCGGCGCCGTCCATCGCCGCCAACTCCGAAGCCGAGGGAAGCTCCATCGCACAGAGGCTTTGAAGAACCGCAGAAGACGCTCGCCGCTGGAGACGAGCTGAAGGCAACGCCGGTCGTCCATCGGTCGGGGACGCACCCCGAGCCTCCTCGGCCTTGGATCCAAGCTCGCTGATGACGACAGCCGCCGCCACAGGGCTGTCGAGCTCGATCCATCCACCTGCCAGCCACAGCACCCGCAGCTTCCTCCGCACCCTGGAAACTAAAAATCGACGCCGACCACCGCCACCAAGGACAACGCGCCGACCTCGACGGACCCCTGTACATGGCTCCCACACCGGGAGACCAACCTCCACAGGCTCGCCGTCGGCGCCGGAGCGGAGCACCAACGGGGCGAGGACGAACCAAGGAGGACCTTATTCCACTTGAGCGCCGCCGCCGCCGTCGCCTCGACCGCGCCGCCGGGACACCAACCCTAGATCTACTAGGACTACCTCCGACCGACGGGAAACCCGTGGTCTCCACCACCTCGCGAAGCCCGGAGGGCCATCGGAGGCGAGGAAGACCGCCGGCCCCGCCGGCGGAGAACGGATCACCCTCGCTCGCCTCTGGCAACTGTTGGCAACTTGCTTTTCTTTTTCAAAGTTGGTCGCTCCTGCCCCGGGTTGGAAGGAATGGCATGGATTGGGCCGGGGTGGAAACCACACGGGGGTAAACGAATGCAAATTTTTTCGTGGACCGGGGTTTGATCCAGACCAGGGAGATCCACGTGGGTTGGGCCGGGATTTGAGGTGGATTTCACTAACCGAACAAGGCCTTATTGGGGCAAAAGTGACAGGATCTATTCGTCACTATCTCTCTCAAACTCTCTAAGGGCCTGATTGGTTCACTGCAGAGCGCAGCCTGGCTGGTACCAGTGATGCTGGCTCCCACGGGCCTGGCTTCGGGCATGCCTGGTTTGGTTCTGATTTCTACACAGCCTGGGTAGCACGAGTAGTTGATTGGTTCTCTGTCCAAAGTAGCGCTCAGCAATGTTTACAGTCTTGTCACGCTCGCCCTGAGGGCTCGCTCGTGCACCGCGGCAGCCAGGCCGGCCAGAAACGAGAAAAGTTTCTGCATCTCGAGAGCCTGGCTGGAGCATGCCTTTTGCACCGGCCGAACCAGGTCCAGTACTAACTTCAGACAACCAATCAAAATCAAGCTGCATACGACGAGCCTGGTTGTGCTTCCTGCAGCCAACCAGTCACCCATAAGTGAGTCTTCTCCCACCCCCACTATGGTCACATCCCTAACATTTTCAATCTTTGGAGTTCTCTCGTGATGAAGAGAGCTCTCATCCCATTGTCAGCTAGGGAATAAAATTCCACACGCCAATGGAGCGGTTTGATCGGTTGTTTTGATTTGTTTTGCTTCAAGGTTCAAGCCATCAAACTCCATTTCAAGGTTACACACTGTGATTTTCGCAGCCAACCATGAGCAAGGACGACAAAGAACTGGCATATGGAAACTAACGCATCCGCACCAAAATATTTTCTCAAAAAATTGACTTCCTAAAATTTTTTAGCATAACACCACAAGTCCACAACACATCAATCAATAAAGATTGCTTGGTTCTGTGTTGAACATCACCTATGTGGTTCTGTGTTGACCGTTGAACATCACTTATGTGGTTCTTAAACTTGCAATCATCTTCTGAGGCCTTGTTTAGTTGCACAAACTTTTCAAACTTTTCACTATTCACTCATCACATCAAATGTTAGGACACTAATTAAGGGTATTAAACGTGAATTAATGACAAAACCCATTCCATAACCCCTGGGTAACTTCGCGAGACGAATCTAATGAGCCTAATTAGGCCTTGATTAGACAACGTCGTGCTACAGTAAACAATCTCTAATGACAGATTAATTAGGCTTAATAGATTTGTCTCGTGATTTTCTGTCCATCCGTGTAATTAGTTTTATAATTAGATCATGTTTAGTCCTCCTAATCTTCAGTTTAAAATTGCTACCGTAAATTTCGCAAACTTTCTCCACCAACTAAACAGGCCCTTAATAAAAAAAACTTCTAAATTTAATTATTATTTTTTAACCTGCGATCATGAAAGCTTGCTACCCGTGCCCGGTGGCCCCGTGCAGTGGCAGGAGTTCTATGAGAATAATAGGGGGTGTTCAATTCCCCAAAAAGTTTTCACCAAAATTTTTCCCAAGGGAATCTTACATGCATGAAGTAGTAAACGTGTGTTAATGACAAAACTCATTCCATAACCCCAAGTAACTTTGCGAGACGAATCTAATGAGCCTAATTAGGCCATGATTTGCAACAGTGATGCTACAGTAACCATCCGCTAAACATCCACTAATCATGGATTAATTACCATCATTAGATTCGTCTCGCGATTTCCAGGCGAGATCAATAATTAGTTTTATTATTAGTCTACATTTAGTACTCCTAAATGATAAGATTCTCTTGCAAAATTTTTCACCAAAATTTTTTCACTGGAATTAAACACCCCCATACTGTCACGATTCTTAGGCTGTCCGCAGTGCGGACGCTACCCTGTCCGCTACGCGCTCCTGCAGGACGGGGATAGCGTAAAAACGCCCGCAGCGGGGGACGCTACGCCGTCCGCTAAACTACCGGACGCCCCGCCGTCCGCTACTCCGAGCGGAGTTGCAGGACGTCCGCCAAAGGTGACGTGGCGCCGCGGCGGACCCCACCGCCGCTGCCCCAACCGCTTCGCGCGTGCTCGGAACGGAAGGAAGGCAGGGACGAGCAGGGGAGGAGTCGGCGTCGCCGGAGCTGCTTCGCCGCCGGCCATGAAGCCCTGAAGCCGCTGCCGTGGAGCCCCCGAAGCCGCTGCCGAAGGGGGACGATGCCGGGCGTGGAGCCCGTCCGCC
>CM014273.1:11639160-11650420 GCA_004135705.1 Alloteropsis semialata | reverse complement strand
CAGCTGGCCCGCGCCGGGGAGGCGAGCCGCGCAGGGGAGGGAGAGGGAGGCGGCGGAGGGGAGGGAGAGGGGGCGGCGGATCCGGCCATCGCCGGGCGGAGAGGCACTGCCGCCGAGAGGGAGGAAGAGGCGGAGAGAGCAGGGGAGGCGGAGAGAATGAGGAGAGAAGGAAAAGAAAAGAAAGGGGAGAAAGAAAAGAAAATGAGAGGCGTGGCCGGCGTGGGAAAGAAAAAAAAGAAAAGGAAAGAAGAGAAAAAAGAGGAGAAAAAAGAAAAGGAAAAAAGATAAAAGGAAGAGATAAAAGAAAAGGAATAGAAAAAAAGAAAAAGGAGAAGTGAGGAGAGAGGAGATAGTAGTTGGAGATGGTTGAATAAAATATAGGTTAGTTGATATAGTGTATGAGATATAGAGTATGACGGGTGCGAGAAAAGTTGATATAGAGGATGTAATCTTGATGATCAGGACAGTACATTTCTTTTAGAGAATGGATATAGAGTATGACGAGTGCGGATAGAGCCCATAACCTTTGCGAGATATGATCCAGCAGATCGATCCACGTTCTGATTTTCTGACCACGTCATCAACCCATCGAATTTCGTTCGCTTCGTGGTCCTCCACCCTTCGTAATTTCGTATTCTACCGCGAGCAAGCACGAGCGAAGAAGAAACGGCGGTAAAAGTAACAAAACATCTGCCGCGGCGGCAAAATTTCCCCGCAGAAAAATTCCAACTCCAAATTTTTACCGCGAGCGCCGCGCAGTACAGCAGCGGCAAACGAACGGACGCGGCGCGCGGGCGGGGAACCGGAATAGAGGCTAGATCGAGTAAGGCAGACCGCGTCCATGGACCATAATCCCACTGACAACCTGGTCCAACCCACCGGTCTCGATACCCTTCCCCACCTAGACCGCGCCCACGCTGCCCTCGCGGCGCACGCAATTCTCTCCGGAAACTCTCCCCTTTTCGAATCCGAGTGGGGCTTCCCTCACGAGAAAGCCGCCCACCGAAGCGTACTCTGAGTCACTGGCACTGGGACCAAGGCATGGACCCTCGGTTATGGGCCCACAGATCAGTCTTGTGGTTTGAAACCGCACGAAAATCCCCGGCCGGTTTCGGAGGGGGGAAAGGCGGTTCAAATACCCCGCCCCACCTGCTCCTGCCTTCGCCGTTCCCCTTCCTTCCTTAGCACACCACCCGCCTGTCCACGCTACCTTCCTTCTCGCGGTCTCGCCCTCGCCGGGGAGCTAGGGCTTGGGAATTCGAAGGGGCTAGGGCTACCCGCGCAATGTCGGAGGCGGGAGCGCGGGGCCGCGGCGAGGCGGAGCAGGAGCCGGAGACGCCGCCGCCGCAGCAGCAGGCGGAAGAGGTGGCCCAGGCGGTGGACGATCGGCGGCTGCTGCGGTCCAAGTACCTCGCCGTGAAGAGCCTCATCAGCGGTAGGGGGCCGGTTCCCGCGCGAAACTAGCGGCATTGGTTCTGATCGCGGTTTGGTTGGTTGTTGGTTGAGTTTGATTTGGGGTATGTTTTTGTGTCTCTGTGTGTGTGCAGATGAGAAGGATGATATGGCGTGCGCGGACTCCGACAAGTTCCGCTCCATCATCAATAAGGTGGAGAGCCTGCACCATCAGGGTAAGGACCGTCCCTTTCGGTGGCTCGCGGCGATTTTTGAGGTTATGGGTGGCGATTTCCCCAGTGCAGTTTTCGAGTTGTTCTGTCAGTGAAGATGTGTGTGTGTTCCTGAGCCGTGCGTTGGATGGTTTATTTTAGCAATGAATTTTAGATATGGTGCTTTTTATTCCGCGAAAGCTTACTCCAACTGCCAGCAATTTATTAATGTACTCTTCGTGTAAAAAAGGGGTCCTCTTCGACAATGTTAGGCCTTGTTTAGCTCTTGTAACTTTTCAAACTTTGGAGCATTGGGAAGCGTGTGCCAAAGTTTGTAAGGGCCTGTTTAGATCACCACGAAACTTTTGAAACTTCACTATTTATCAAAGGGAATCTTACATGCATGAAGTATTAAACGTGTGTTAATGACAAAACCCATTCCATAACCCCCGGTAACTTTGCGAGACGAATCTAATGAGCCTAATTAGGCCATGATTAGACAATGTCGTGCTACAGTAAACAATCTCTAATGACAGATTAATTAGGCTTAATAGATTCGTCTTGCGATTTCCCGTCCATCCGTGTATTTAGTTTTATAATTAGATCATTTTTAGTCCTCCTAATCTTCAATTTAGAATTGAAAACTTTCTTTCGCAAACTTTCTTTCCAAACTAAACATGCCCTAAAGTAAGTTGAAGGGGTGTTTAGTTGAAAGTTGCATTGGGAAGCGTAAAAGTAGAGAGGGGGCACATTTTTCAATGCGTTACTTTTGTAACTTTTTAAACTAGTTGAAGGAGGTGTTTAGTTCAAAAGTTGCAACTTTTCAAACTAATTGAAGAAGTTGAAGGAACTAAACAAGGCCTTAATCTGATTTGCGTTTTTTATGCAACTATCTGATTTGCGTTGGTAATGCTGTTTTACTGCTGCATCCTTTGTCAATGAGTCACTGATATTATCATGCTACATTTTCATTTAGAAGGCATGTGCAACTGAATTTTGGAAAATGTTAGGTAATAGAGGCCAGGGGAATATTTCGTCAATGTTATTGCCAGTTGGCCTCTTCAATGGAGTACTAGCTTACTAGCTGTTTTTTTTCTTTGAAAATGGAATTGAAACTTGAAGCATGTCTGATAACCACACATGAATTTCTGCCATGCCAAGATTCTCAATCATGTTCATATCATCAAGTGCCTTTATTTCTCGAAAATCTGAACTATTACTGTCTTTGGCATCAGAGAACTGTTCTACCGATTGCTGATGCTTGGGGCAGGTCCCAACTTAATTACTAACAGTGGTATCTTTGTGCTCCAGTTCAGAGGCCAAGGGAGCAAATAGCTGACGCGGAGGCCCTACTGGACCTTGCCAGCAGTTTGGTGACATCAGTAAGGTCCCATTCAGTTCTGGGAATCACACCTTCTGATCTTGTCGCTGCACTGCTAAAGAAGTTTGGAAAGCAAGCGGGGCCTGATGATGAGCAACCCTCGTTGGACTGGGCTCGTCTTGGGTGTGCTACCTCTCATGTTTTCATGGCTGCCCCTGGATGTGCCACCATGTAATGTGGATCCACTGTTTTTTTAAGGTTACCTTTGATGGTTGCAACTTCCCAGAACTTAGAATTTATTGTGTTTGTTCTGACAGGGTTGGCCCCATGAAGATAGAAGTGAAGGCGCGAAGGGTTTGTATTAGGAAAAAGAGGACTGCAAGACCTCGTGGAAGCACTCGCCCTGAACAGGTGCGCTTCTTTGTGGTCAAATTTATTGCAGAATTTTGTACATGTTTACTGGATATCCTGATGTGGTAGACAGCATATTTGCTTCATAATAAGTTGGGCACATACTGGTCAACTGTAGTAAAACATGTTTAAAACTGCCACTGTATTATGGACAATTTCTTCCAAATGTATAGGTCTGTTTATTCACTGCATTATGTAAGTCATGCTGATACAGGGTTCTACAACCACATCTAAATTTCCTTTGGACATGACTATTTTCCTTCACTTTCTTTGTGTTCTCCATTTTGATTCAACTGTATGGCTGCAAATTATAGGGCTTTATCAAATTTCTTTAACTTCATGTTTGTATATTCTGATGTTCCACATGAATCTATTAAGTAAATAGCTAACCTCAGGTTTGGTGTTGAAACTTGAAGCAACACACTCTTTACTGTGTTGCGCAGAAATTGGTGTCGATCATGTTGGAACCACAAGTTTGTTATCAGTTCTGTTATGCAATCATTCTGTGATGGATGCATTAAGATGGAGACCATAGTTTATACTTTGGATGTAGTTGCAGTTTATAGCAATTTTTCCAACTTTTCTGTAGATGATGATCATTACCAACTTCTGACAATCTGATCACTCTTAATTTGCAGCTTGCTGACCCCACAGAGAAAACAAAGAGTGATACTGATAAGAACATGTCTGCTATATTCAACCTGTTGAGGAGGAAGAAAAATGCAAGGCTGGAACAGCTTGTTTTAAACAGGACATCATTTGCCCAAACAGTGGAGAATATCTTTGCATTGTCATTCCTAGTGAAAGATGGCAGAGTCCAAATCGATGTGAATGATGAGGGGCATCATATTGTCTGTAAGGACTCTGTTGCTTGGTCATTACTTTAATGCTTTAATCATGGATATCCTGTAGCTATTACCGGAGTGTGCCTGATATATACTTCTGTTGACTGAACAGATCCCAGGAATGCACCTGCTGCTAGTGCTATTGCCTCAGGAGAAGCGGTCTACAATCACTTTGTCTTCAGATTTGATTTCAAAGACTGGAAGGTACTGTTTCAGTAAATAATTGCCATTTTGTTTCGAAGTAATAATTAAACTATGATCCCAGAATAAACCCTGCATGTACAGCATACATTATTGATTTAATAATAATGAGTTCTTTTACGGTACTCCATACTACTCTATACTAGTGTCTAAGGACTAGTATGAAAAGATCGAACGGTTCAGATTAATTATATACTACTGAAAACTTAACTATAGTATAGTAGTATAAAGTGGGTAGTATAGTAGTATATGGGTATTTTGGGAAAAAATTAATGACGTAATTGATTTTAAAAAATCACTTTGATCCTTGATATATATTTTTGCATTTTCAATCTCTAATTTCATTTTTGTCTAAGTAAAATTACTAAACTACTTCTTACTTATGGGGGTCTATACTATATACCACTCATTGGTAGTATGGAGTACCGTAAAAGAGCTCATAATTTATTGTGGTCATGCAAGTAGCTTTTTGCTGGATTTTCCATGTCAAAGGTTGCAAACTAATAGCAAGTTTACATTGCAGTGTTTGACACGATATATGATCTTTACCTTTACATAGAGAAGAAGTAATCTTGGTTTATACGCCTGTATGGTTAATATATGACTTGACCTGTTTTTTTTGTTGAATGGCAACTTGCACTGCAATCTGATGTGAGCCTGTCTTGCATTTGTTTCCAGCTCATGAAAGGGGTCGTTCCAGAAGGGGAAGAGCTTATGCCGCACAGGCCTTCTCAGGACGTGCGTGCCACCACAGGAAACAGTCATCCTGAGCCTGAGTTGCCTACGCCCACACAAACCGCACCGATCAGGAAGCGATGCAGGAACCGGGGCCTGGTTTTGCAAGAGGAGAGGGTTGCAACGTGCACACAGGAAGTCATTGCAGACAGGATAGTAGCCACAGGCGTGCAGCAAGTCGTGGAAGGCAAGAAAACAGCAGCCACGGGCGCAAAGGAAGCCATGGAAGAGGAGACGGGCGCGAAGGCAGTCATGGAAGATGAGACGGGCATGGTGACAGGTGGGAATGAAGTCATGGATGACAAGATGGCGGCTATGTACAGGAGGGAGATCAACCTGACGTACAAGCGCAGGCGCCTCTTCCAGGACAGCTGATGGCCCTGATCCGGCTGATCGTGGTCGACGGTGTACATGTTTAGGTAGAGGTGTGACGCAGCTCACCAGTAAGTTAGATGCACTTAGGTAAGGCACCTGCATCGGTGACATGGCAAAACTCACCAGTAACTTAGATGCATTTAGGTAAAGCACCTGCAATGGTGATGTGGCACGGTAGTGGTGGTTTTTGGAATAGTTTGGCGTGTCACGTAGTTTCGGAGGTGTTAGTTTCTGGTGTACCTGTTGCGAAGATGTTGGATGCTTTGGTAGTTTGGTTGAATTGCTAATGCTTAGTTTGGTGGCGGTTGAACAAGTTGTCAAGTTTTACTAGTCTGGAGTCTGATGGTCTTGCTCTGAAGTTTGGACTTCTTGCTGAAGTCTGGAATTCTGAAGAGGTTCTCCAGCCTCGTGCTCTTGTTCTGAATCGATAGCGCGAGAGCTAGGATCTAATCCATTGGTCTGGACAGTGCCATCAACGAGCCAGGCGCCGGTGATCACTCAATTTCTGCTACACGCCTAATCGGAATCCTATATTTTCCCTCGACAGCATCAGAAGTTCAGACCAGTCGGAATCCTATATTTTCCGTGGAGAGCATAAGAAGTTCAGAACACGTGCCATCCAGGCAACATCCGAAGCAGATGGGAGCGAAGTGTTATCACTGTCAAAACACCACACCAATGCTAATTTAGCTGGTTATGCAATTATGCAAATCAAATGAACTACTAAAAGTCCACATACTGATATTACCAAAGAGGAACTATTCTCAACTCAATAGAGTAACAATAATACAACAGCCAAAAGTGCCTAACAAAAGGTACAAAATAGGATGCAGGATGGAGAAGAAAATGGAGACCGAATACAGTAATCCTACAAATCCTAGAGGATGGTCATTCAGAATCTCTATCGCACAGTTACAGCAGTAGGATTCAATACAAGCCACACAGTACGCATCTGAGGCAGTATCAGGCTTGCACAGCAGTATAGCACATTCCACAATGGGCAATCTTCCTCAGTTCTGGTGTTTATCCAGCCATGCAGGCAGAGTAACCACCACAAGCAACAACAGGCATATCTATCAAGCAGCAGCAGGTTTGCGCAGCTCACTTTCACCATGGGCGAAGTGGCACCTGTCCCCAAACGTGCAGGAACCTTTGTTGAAATTCTCACACAGCTTGGTCTTGAAGTTGCTTCCAGGGCCACCGGCATGAGAACCCCTGCCTGGGTGGTTCTTGGGTTGTGGAGGGGCCTTACCACTGATGCGGACAATCAACTCCGTGACCATTGCGCTAGCATGCTTAATCTGGTCGAATGTTCCCTCGAGCTCAATGTTTTTAAGGTTGGGATCAGCCTCATTGTCCCGGATGGCTAACTTAGCGCCAGTCACACGGGATATATGCTTTGTGTTCGTACCACCCTTCCCGATGATACCACCAGCAAGAGATGCATCAACACTGATCTTGGCTGTGGCTGAAGCACCAAATGTTGATGGAGGAACCATGTCTGGGACAGGCATTGGAGGTGGCATGAAGTGACCGTTGGGCCCTGGTCCCATTGGAGGAGCACCCATTGAGCCATCCATCTGCAAGGGCTTTCCAAGCTCCCTCTCTCCATGAGCAAAGTGGCATTTGCTCCCCCATTTACACCCTTCTGCGGTGTTGTACTTGTTACACATGCGAGTCTTCACAGCAGGTGAAGGTGGGCCATCATGAGCACCAGGCCCCATGGGCATTCTTCCTGGAGGAGCCGGAACAGGTGGTCCACCCAAGTTGGTCATCTTTGCAACAGCCTGGTAACCGCCAGGGAAGTTATGGAGAAAGTGGCAACTAGCACCAAAGGGACAACCAGCAGTGCTGCATAATGAAAACATCACATAATAAGCAACTGAATATGCAGATATATTCTATAACCTAAGAACTGTCATATAAACTGATGATCCACAAATGCAACCAATGTTACTGAAAGAGATCATTACATGAAACTAGATGATTGCTAACAAAGATATAAAATGAATGGAAAAAACGAAAAAAGAAATAAATGATACTAGAAATTATTTGGCAAGTTATGTCTGCTAAATGCCATTCAGAATCAAGCTTTGTAGGTGTATTTGTGGCTTGACTGACCACTCCTGCATTATATTAATATAAGAAACTGTAACTGAAAAAGTGAACAGCACAATTCATAAAGGAATTGGATTGCAGTCCCCATGCAGTATGTTCAATCTTAATCTTCTTATCTCGATTTCTTCAAGTAAACCTGTTCCTTGGTGTTACTGACTGATTGTTCATCTGAGAGTAAGTTTCAAGTCCTCAACCATTGTTGCATCATTCAGATTTTCACAGTGCTATACAGCGGCAGGTTCCAAATTTTACTCCATTGAATGTTCTTAAGCATGGGTTCATTAGACAAAAAAGAACCTGTAGCAGAATCTTGGTTGAACCATTCGTTAGCCTCAATCAAAGCATTTAGCAACATAGCAAAATTTTAATTTACAAAACAAATACAGTAAAAATAACAATAGATGTTACCAGGTGGGAGTTGATTTTAGGTTAGATTAGAACCTGAAAAATTTGGTGCACGGCTTGGATTTGCTTCCTACACCCATTTGAGTTGTCTCCGATTCTGTTACACCAAATTTATTACTTGCGCCAATTAATCATGTGTTGCTTTACTAGATCATGTGGCTTGGTAAAGTAATACAGGTATAAATAAATAAATTCATTAAAGAAACACAGGGCACTACATTAATTAATTAACCATAAATTAAAAGACCAATGAACAACATCAATGCATCTGCTATAACTTCCACTTGTCCAGTACGCAAGCAATGCCCCCAATGATTTCTTTTTGGCAGTTGCTCAAAGCACTGGAAGCATTACATGTGGCAATCCTAGCATCAAATGCTCTACTCAATAAGCTGGCTCTTTACGGGAAGATAGGACGCAACACTGGTGATTCAGCTAGTGCACGGAAGGCTGAAGGATCCATATAAAAGGTGCAGTAGCAATGGCTATAAATTTTTTCTAGAAGCATACTTCCTGCAAAATCCTACACAGCGCGGAGCCTTAAGCTACCCCGGGAAACCAATGGAAACAGAACAGCCAAACAAATCTAGGGCCGTCCAAGCTCCAAACACTCCAGATCCCTCCCTCCAGCAACAGCAGCAAAAGCCACGGATCCCCGAAGCTCGCAGCCAAGCCCCGAACTCCGGACCGCAGATCCGACCAACGACCGTCAGCTAGAAACCCTACCGAGCGGAACCTTGCGCACAACAGCAACCAAATCGAGAGAGCTCGAAGAAGCCGCTCACCTCTCGCGCGCTTGGGGCCGCCCGCGCCGTTGGCGCCCTCCGGCGCCGCCCGCTTGCGGCCGGCGTCCATGGCGAGCTCGGGGGAAGGGCGCGCGACTGCTGGTCGACGGCGGCGGCGGCGCGTAGAACCCTAGCTAGGGTTTCGCGCCCGCGGGGGCGGCGGGTGAAGGGGAGAGAGAGGGGGAGGGTGGCCGCGGCGCGAGGCCCGAACGAACCAGAGACGCGCGGCCGCAAAGATGGGGAGGGACGGGTCGGGTTCCTGCTCTTTATAAAAAAAAAAAAACGGGTCGGGTCGTCGGGAGTAGGGTTCAGCTCCTGGGCTGGGTGGGTTATGGACCAAGGTGGTGGGGCCCACACGTCAGTGGTAGCGTCGCATAGGATCCGTTTCCATCCGTGGTGCCGTGGCCGTGGCGGGCTCGGCTGCGGCGGCCTCGGAGTCTGTGGCCGCGCAGGATTCGCCTCGAGATCGGCGTTTAACCTCCTCCCTCCCTAAAAACCCTCTCTAAAAAAATTCCAACGACGATAGACGTGTTAAAATGGTTTAGGTTTAACCAAATTTTTAGTTAATTGTATTCATATTATTACTTTAAATAGATTTATTAAAAAAAGCTATTTTTTAATTAATTTAATAATATTTATTAATAATATAAATATTAATATTTTGTATCTATAATTGGTCAAATTTAAGATACTAAAATATGACAAATGGCACTACTAGAATTGTATTTTTTTTAGATAGAGAGAGTACTTTGTAGCATTTTCGCCAGAAAAAATAAAAAAACCCATCGAAATAGGAAAACCCATGAGGCATTCACGCCATGAGTACTTGATTTTTCTTCCCCGAGGGCTAAAGTTTCTTTTTCAATTAATTAATTATATCACCAATATGAAACAATGACACAAATTCAAGCGATGGAAATTTTGAATCTTGGCACACAAGGGCATAGAACTTCTGTACTGACAAACCAAGAATCGCAATAATTTTTTATAACATACTGGAAATTGTCTCTTCCAATGATATTTCAGTATATTACAACCTTTTTATATATCTGTGAAAATTTAAAGCGTATACATAGATCTTTTTCTACCTAAATGGCTTTGGATCCTCCACTGTCTAGGGATCACACTAGTGTCACAATCCTTCGCTCTTCTCACCTCTTTATAACACCGTTGTATTTGTTTTCATATTCCTGCTCCTGAATTGGAATTGTAGTGATCCGAATAAAAAATCACACATATTTCCTTTTGAATCGAAATTGTAGTGTTCCTCTCGAAAAAAATTGTGGCGATCAAATTAAAGTTTGTATTCTCCCTCCTTGAATGAAATGCACAGGGGACATACTGCCCCCTGGACCCACAATGAAACACAAACAAAATGAGAGCCTCCATGGGATAATATAGAGTCTGGTCTTGCTAAACTTAGATTTGACTTAGATTATGGCCATGTTTAGTTTCCACTCTAAACTTCAAACTTCACTATTCATCAAAGGGAATCTTACATACATGGAGTAGTAAACGTGTGTTAATGACAAAACCCATTTCATAACCCCCGGGTAACTTCGCGAGACGAATCTAATGAGCCTAATTAGGCCATGATTGGACAACGTCGTGCTACAGTAAATAATCTCTAATGACGGATTAATTAGATTTAATAGATTCGTCTCGCGATTTCTCATCCATCCGTGTAATTAGTTTTATAATTAGATCATGTTTGGTCCTCCTAATCTTGGGTTTAAAATTGCGGATTCAAAAATGTTTGAAAAGTTCCCCCAACTAAACAAGGCCTATGTAGGATTAAGCATTTTAATGTTGCTACAACATTTAATAGCACCCGCAATATTGAGAAAAAGGTAGCATTAAGCATTTAATGTTGCTACAGTTATGCACCTTTACCATTGTAGAACCGGACACAAAAAAACCTGTAACAGAAATTCAAAAATTCACCTTAAGCTTAAAGGAGTATTACTTTTTACAGAGTTACTGTTTACACAAATAAAAAATAGAGTTCATGCGTTACAGACTTCACAAAGAAAGCTGAGAACTTGGTTTTTTTAACGGAAACAGGACGTATCTTATTTCCTCATGGGCCTTAACCGTTGTAGGATTGATCATATTAGTCTGTTCGGTTGGCTGGCGGCTGGTGGCTGGTGCTGATTTGTTGTGAGAGAAAAGTACTGCTGGCTGGCTGGTGGCTGGTGGCTGTTGCTGATTTGTTGTGATAGAAAAATACTGCTGGCTGGTGGCTGATAAGCCAACCGAACATGCTGCTGCCGACAGTTGTGGATCCCACGCTTATGACCATCGGAGACATACACATTCGCCATGCCTACCAAACAGAAATGGAGAGGCAGCGTTTCAAAGCCTTTTGACTTTAGATCCAACCAACCCCCGCCCCCCCCCCCCCCCCCCCCCCCCCCCCCCCCCCCCCCCCCCCCCCCCCCCCCCCCCCCCCCCCCCCCC
>CM014273.1:11601988-11636030 GCA_004135705.1 Alloteropsis semialata | reverse complement strand
CTCCCAGCACAAGAATCCCCACTTTATCCTGTCCCATAAAAGGCCTCACCTTTGTCCCCAAAGCAATTCCAAAATCTTGTGAATCGAAACTACCAAGAACTCCCTCCTCCACCGCTTCAGAACCTCGCAACTTTCTCTCGACAGCAACACACATGATTTGGCCCAGCAAAACAAAATTCACCTTTACGGCACAGATTATCACTGAACTACGGCCGGCATCATCAGCTACACAGGAGAGTCCCAAGATCCCCATTTTCCTCACCCAAAAGGCCAGAAAAAAAGAAGAAGGCTGAGCCACGAATTCAACTGCTCTACTCGATCGAACCGCGAAAGCACAAGGCGATAAGAAAGCCACGAATCCCCCGTCTCTCTGCGCTCACCTCGACGCGCGCCGGATCCACCGTGGCGTACTCCCGCTGGAAGACGTAGACGTGCCTCGGCGCCCCCTCCTGCCCCGCGGCGATCCGCGTCTCCGGCGCGGCCTTGAGCCGGCCGGCCGCGTCGCGGAGCCCGGGGTGCCCCGCGAGCGCTACCACGAGCTCCGCCCCGATGCCCCCCTGCAGAGACAGACCGGGCGTCGTAGGATCGGTAAGAGAGACAGAATCGCACGCAGACGCAGTCGTGCAGACGAGCTCGTCAGAGTGGGCAGCGCACGCACCGCGCGGGAGGCGGCGCCGGCGGCGGAGGAGAGCACGTCCTCGCCGTCGACGAGGAGCATGGCGACGACGACCACCTGAGTCGGAGGAGAGCTGCAAAGGGGTAGTGGTTTTCAGGGAACGAAATTCCAAGCTTTCGTCGCGCACGTAGTTTTCACTTTTCAGGGATCTTTGGTTTCTAGCTTATGCAGTGACGAGGATCGAAGGATAAGCACGCGGTCGAAGACTCGCAGGGGTATACTTAATTAAAAATAAATTTCAGTTAATCGAATATTCGAATCCCAATACCGTTTTCTCACTATTTTTTTTTCATTTCCACGACAAACTTTGCAGAAGATCATTAGTGTGACTGTGTGAGTCAATATCGTAGTCAATTAAAAAACAAATTTTCTGAGCTCTTTTTTTTAGAAAAGAAATACACCACCCGTTTTGTACTCTGATTACATCAGTGTAGAGCACCCGCCGGGTGTAGCCCCCGAGCCTTGGGAAGAATGGATACTCTTGTTAAGACTTTGAAACTAATGGAGTCGAGTAGTTTGTCTTGGAGGTTGTCGGAGCCGTGAAGGATTCGGGCGTTAGTTGGGAAGGTGGTTTGTTGGGCCGGAGCCCTACTCGACCGTCGGTGGGCCGGGAGCGGAGGCGTCGGCCTGCTTCGCGCTGCGTGGAGGAGGGGCGCGCCTTTTGAGGCCGTCAGTTGAAGCGATGGACGCACGTTGCCGCCGTGCCGATGGTGGGCCCGCGCATTTAATGCTGCCGCCCTGCTCCGCGCCTCCTTCCCTTTTATTGCCTTGTGCCGCGGCTGCCTAGGGTTTATCGCACCCCAGCCCTTTCGCCTTCCGCTGCGCTCTCGTCCTCCCTGCCGTCGCCGCGCTCGTCCTCTCGCGTTTTCTGCCGCCGCCGCACTCGCGTCCCGTCGCCGTGCTCACATCTTCCACGCACCTTCCGCCGCCGCGCTCGCATCCCGCCGCCGCCACCGCCTCGAATCCTTCCTCTAAGCCTGCACTTTCCTCCTCCAGCGGACCCGCCATGTCGAACTGGGTGCGCTCTTTCGTGACCCAGGCGCAGTTGGAGGGGCTCGTGAAGGGAGGAATGCTCCCACCACTGACGGAGGCCAAGGAGTGGATCAAGCCGGGGTTGGAGGACTTTCCCCGGCCGCCGCCCGGGTACGTCGTCTCCTTCATGGCCTTCCATGAGCGCGGGTTCTCTGTTCCTGCGGAGAGGTTCATCCGGACGGTGCTGGTCGAGTACGAGCTGGAGCTTCATCACCTCGACCCGAACGGGATCCAGCAGATGGCGACATTCGTGGCACTGTGCGAGGGCTATCTGGGAATGGAGGCCCATTGGGACCTCTTCAGGTACTTCTTCAAATTCATGTTGCAGATCGACGGCGACAGCACTCCTGCGACGCTCGGGCGCGCCTCGTTGAGGATGAAGCAGAGGAGGTTGGACGACTACATCCCGGGCTCCCTTGTGAGCTAGAACAAGGGGTGGCACCCCGGGTGGTTCTACCTCAAGAACGACCCCAAGCACCCGCTTCCCGAGTACACCGAGAAGTGGTTCCAGAAAGCGCCCGAGAAGTGGTCGTACGGGCCCGAGAAGAAGGACTGGGAGAGGGTCCTCAGGAATGCATGGAAGGCTCTCGTCCGGCTCCGGGCCCAGGACGTGTCCACGGCGGAGGTCATCAGCGGGTACCTCTCGAGAGGTATTGTGCCGCTGAGGTGGCGTGCCCTCTACATGTGGGAAATGACCCCCTGACAAGGCCCCATTCGTGGGGACGGTGACGGCAGAGCCCCTTCCCTCTGCTGCCGAGATGCGGCGCCGGGTGGCGGCAGCGGTAGGAAAGGCTCACCTCGAGTACCCGCCGCCCGGTCTTCTACCGATGCTTCTGAACGCCGGCACCAAGGCCGTTGTGAGAATTCTGTCGCCCGTCTCGAATTTGATTTTGAGTTCTTTCTTGCCTTCTAACCCCGAGTTCATTAGGTGAAGAGCAACGACATCACCTTCTCCCGGGCGCCATTTCCCAAAGACAGGGCGGTGAACCGCGGTGCCGCCGAGAAGAGCAAGAAGAAAAAGGAGCGCCGGGAGCGGTGGAAGCAGGGCGAGGTGGCCAAGAGGTCGAGGAACGCCGACCGGGCCAAGAGGAGGTGACTAGGCGACGATGTCTCCGAGGATGAAGATCCCGAGTCGGAGCCCGCGGAGGGGGACTCGGAGCAGGAGGATGACGAGGGCGAGAGGGACAGGAGTGTGCCCTCTGCGGAGCCTGGGGCAGTTGTGGCGATGTCGTCCCTGCCTCCTGCACGGGAGTCGAGGTCCGGTGGGAGCGAGAGGTTGTCGCAGCCGGGCGTAGAGAGGAGTGGGGGTTCCCGGTCGGGCCGATCTCACCAGTCCGCCGGGCACAACCAACGCTAGCGGCGTGACCGCACGTCTCCCCTCCATCCGTCGTGTGTCCGAGGAGCCGAAGGACTCCCGTCGGAGCGCGGCCTCCTCCCGTCAGGACAGGAGCCGCGACCCGTCGGAGCGTGTCCCCTCGGGCAGTTTGCCACCCAGGGGGTCACGCTCTCCGAGGAGGCCCTCCCCATGGGAGGGCAGGCACCCGCCGCCGGCTTCTTCAACGGCGAAGGTGCCGGGTAGAGTGCAAGACGCTCCTCCGATGCCTCCTCCGGCCGGGCAGGTGAGCCCCGTTGGGGGCGGCCACTCGCCGGCACCTCCTGTGGGGGAGAGGCGGACTCCCTCCGTCCTAGCGAAGGCCGCGGTGGGGGGATCAGGCCCTTCCCAGGTTGAGGGAGGGGGTCCGACCAGTCAGGCGGCGCCCCACTCGGGTGGGGGTGCCGACACCCCGCAGGCGGTCCCCATCCCGACGACGCTGCCGTCGCCCTCATTGGACCTGACGCCGACGAGCGCTAAGCGGTCCCGAGCCGTGTCAGCGAGGTAAGTCGTGTTCTGCCTTTCCCGAGTAGTTCCTGTTTTTGTGATCGACTTCTTCCTTAGTCGGGTTTCCTGATCTTTGCTATTCCAGCCGGGCCAACAAACTGCTCGAGGTGGCGCCCCAAAAGAAGCTGCGCCGGGCGGCACCGAATGCTGATGCCCCATCCACCGTGCCAACACAGCCGTCAAGGCCCTCGGTCGAGCGGGCCGAGGAGACCACTCGGAGGGAGACGCCTTCCCTAGAGGAGGAGACCCCGCAAGGCAGTGGTGGCAGCCTGGGAGGGGTGCTCCCAACGGGCCTGGGCGTCACCCAAACTGTCCCCACGGAGGAGGACCTCGCGGCGTACCAGGCGGAGCTGGAGCAACAGCCGGTGAGGCCGATTCTCCCTGCCCCTCAAGAGGTGGCGAGCCGTCCTGGGGCAGGGGAGGTCCCTCTGCTGTGCGACGTTGCCCTAGCCGGCGCCGGGGAGATTGCCGCCGGGTCAGACGGTCGCGGGGCCGCTTCCCCTTCGAAGACCTCGGCCGGTCCCGAGAGGACGGAGGCGGGGGCGTCCGGGGTCCTCGCGATTGCCGGCACCCTGCCGGCGGCGGCTGCTGGAGCCCCCGAGACCACTTCCGGGGGGCTCCATCGGAGGTGATCACGCTCGAGGACTCGCCGGAGGATCGCCCTCAGGGAGTCGATGGTCGCTCCACCGGGGAGCCGAGCTCGGAGCCCGTGAGGCCATTGAGTCCCTTGAGGGGGATCCCGGACTCCTTCTCCGACACCCCGGGAATGATGACAATGGACCGCAACTTCAGGGCCCTCGTATCCATTGAGGATGACCCGAACCTGCCGTGCAAGGGCTGGCTGAAGTGGGTCGACCGTCAAGACCCAGGGTGTATCCTCTTTGATCTTGACGACGGATCGGAGATGGGGCAGTGCGAGATTCTCACGGAGGGCCTTCGTAACGTGAAGGAGACCTTCGAGAAGATGATCATCAAGCCTGCCCGGGTAAGTTTCGGGTTTCCTCATTCTCCTTCCGGTTTTGAGGTGGCGTCGCTTTGGCAGTGTCTCACCGCTTCCCCCTGCCTTTTTATCTCCGAGTGCAGGAAATCATGAAGCGCAGCTCGAACAAATCTCTGTTCCTCCGTCGAGAAGCCGGGCTGTGGCACGCCATCGACATGATGAAGGCAGAGAAAGCGCATCTCGAGGCTTAGCTGTCCGCGACCCAGCTGGCTGGGGCTGAGGCGCTCACCCGCGCCGAGGAGGAGAAGGTCGCCCTTGAGGCGAGGGTGGCTGAGGCCGAGAAGAGGGCGGCCGAGGTGCAGACGGCAGCCGAGGTCACGGGCCGAGAGAGGGAGGCCGCCATTCAAGAGAACGAAGGCCTGAAGGTGAAGGTGGCGGATCTCCAAAAGGACGTCCAGGACGCCGCCATCGACCTCAAGAAGGCCCACGACGAGGCGGTCGACCTGGCCGATAAGCTTAAGGCCACCGGTGATGAGGGGGCTCGCCTCGGGGAAGTAGCTCGAAAGCGGGAGGAGAAAATCATTGGTAAGCCGTCCTTCCGTGTTCTTTGGCGAATTGTTCTTCCCTCTGTCTTCCGAGTGATTGTCGGTTGCTTGACTTTGTTCGCTGGTATAGCCCTTCGAGCTCAGAAGGCCGACCTGGAGGCCAAGCTGAAGTTGTAGCAAGACGAGGTCGCCAAGGCCTTTGCCGCGAACCAGGAGCTGTTGCAGCTTGGCCGCGACCTGAAGGAGGAGATGACGAGTATGCATCGTGTTTCCCCTCATCTTTCCTCTCGTTTTCTTTCCTTAGTGATAACTCAGCTGAGGAAATTTCTCCAGTGGTTGTCGAGGATCTCCGGAAGTCGAGGGAGGCGGCCGAGCGGACTCAAAAGGCCTTTGAGGAGAAGGCTGAAGTCCACCAGGCCCTGGTTCAAGCCGTCGAGCGCTTGCTGGAGGAGCTCAGCGTTGGTGGCAGCCTGTCCCTGGTGGAGCGCGTCGCCCTCGTTCCGGGAAGGACTCGGGAGCAGGCCTCAGAGCTTAGGCGGAGCGTGGTGCAAAGGATCGTCGCCATGTTCCTGTCTCATTACCCGGGCATGGAGCGGGACTGCCTGCGAGGTGGATGGGCCCCCGGCTACGAGGACCATGAGTACGACAGTATTGAAGCCGAGTCCTCCTCCTTCGCCGATGAAATGATCGCCGTCGCCCTGAAAGACCTTGAGCTGTAATAGAACAGCAAAATGTAGGGGGACTTAGACATTTTTTCTGGCAATGTAACGAACTCAATTCCCTACAGAGGGCGTTCCCTGGTTAAGGGCTCATCTTTGTTGAATAGTTTATGCTTTTATCTGTTGCTTGCTATTTTCGTTTTTTCCGAGTGCTTTGGGACCATGAGTCGAGATGGTAGGGCTTAGGACTTTGCCAGCCGGGCTCCGTTCTGTAGCCATCGGGGTGTAGGAACTCGGGAGTTTGGTTTGACCTAGCCGCATAGCGGTACCACTCGGACTTGCAGCCCCCGAGCAGTTTCGGGAGGCCGAACAATAACGGGCAGCGGCCTTAAGTGTTGAAAGCAAAAACTAGTCGGAGCGGTTTCCTTATTGCTCTCGAGAAGAAAAAAAGAGATCAGCCCGAGGGCTTGGATCTTGCCCGCAAGTTTAGCGCCGTAGCCGCGGGGGCGTAGGTACTCAGAGCTTGGACGGGCGCAATCACAAGGCCGCGCAGGCTGGTCCTTCTTTTTCCCTTAAGCGCAAAAGTGTACCGCCGATCGCACACGGGGGCGATCGTTTGTTTGTTAGGATATTAATTGCGAAAAAAGGATGGGCACCGTGCCCCGGGTGGAGCCCCCGAGCGGCGGGCGACCCTGCGAGGGGAGGGGTTGCTCGCTGCTCAGTTTAGGGAGCTTTAAAGGTGCGTTTCGAAAAATGCCCACGGGCTTATAAAGTACTCGGAACGAAGTAGCACTTTTTATTATCGTAAGCGGATGACAAAGTACATGTACTTTTAAGGGTAAAAGCGACATAGCTGCTCTACGTTCCAATCGTTGGAGAGCACTCGGCCGTCGGCGTCCTTGAGCTTGAATGTTCCCGGACGGGGGACTTGGTCGACGATGTAAGGGCCTTCCCACGGCGGCGACAGCTTGTGGCGGTCGCGGTTGCTCTGGACTCGTCGGAGGACCAGGTCACCGACTTGAAACGCCCGGCTTCTGATGTTGCGGTCGTGGTACCGCCGCAAGGCTTGCTGGTACTTGGCCGAGTGGAGTAGGGCGACGCTGCGTGCTTCATCCAGCTGGTCGATGGCGTCTTCTAGAGAGGCCTGGTTCCCCACGTCGTCGTTGGCTCGAACCCTCGGGCTGCCGTAGTCGAGGTCCGTCGGGAGGACTGCCTCGGACCCATGAACCATGAAGAAAGGCGTGCAGCCGGTAGCCCGGCTCGGAGTGGTCCGCAAGCTCCAGATGACAGACGGGAGCTCTGCAACCCACCTTGCTCGAAACTTCTCGAGGCGCTTGAAGATTCGTGGCTTCAGTCCCTGCAGGATCATGCCATTCGCCCTTTCCACCTGTCCATTGGTTTTAGGATGGCTGACAGCGGCCCAATCCACTCGGATGTTGTAGGCGTCGCAGAAGTTGAGAAACTTCTTGCCCGTGAACTGGGTGCCGTTGTCGGTGATGATCGCATTTGGGACTCCAAAGCGGTGGACGATGTCGGTGAAGAACTGGACAGCTTCCTCGGAGCGGACCCTCTTGATAGGCCTTGCCTCGATCGACTTGGTGAACTTGTCGACCGCGACGAGGAGATGCGTGAAGCCCCTGGGCGCTTTCTTTAATGGCCCAACTAGATCCAATCCCCATACGGCAAAGGGCCAGGTGATGGGGATGGTCTGTAGTGCTTGCGTCGGGAGATGAGTTTGTCGTGCGTAGAATTGGCAACCTTCACAGCTGCACACGATGTCCTTTGCGTTGGTGACGGCGGTCGGCCAATAAAAGCCTTGTCGGAAAGCTTTGCCGACGAGAGTTCTCGGCGCGGCGTGGTGTCCGCATGCTCCGGCGTGGATGTCCTTCAGTAACTCCTTCCCTTGATCAATCGGAATGCAACGCATCAGGATGCCAGAGGCTCCTCGCCTATAGAGCTCTCCCTCGATGAGGGTAAACGACTTGGCCCAGCGTGCGATCCGCCGAGCTTCAGTCTTGTCGGGAGGAAGCTTGTCTTGCACGATCCACTCGAGGAGCGGGAATCTCCAATCTGGGTCTTCGAAGTTGGGCTCCGATACTCCGTCAATTTCCATCACTCCTGTTGCTTCTTGTGTTGGAAGCTTTGGTGGCTCGTCGTCGAGTCTGACGGATGGAGTGTACTAGTCCTTGGCGAAGACGCCATTGGGAGCGGGCTTTCGGTTGGAAGCCGCCTTTGCGAGGGTGTCGGCTGCCTCGTCGTATCGTCGCAGGATGTGCTTGAGCTCGAGGCCGTGGAACTTGTCTTCCAGTTCGTGAACCGCCTGGCAGTACGCAGCCATCTTGGGGTTGACGCAGCTCGATTCTTTCATTACCTGATCGACGGCTAGCTCTGAATCTCCACGGACCTCGGGACGCCGTATTCCCAGCTCGAGGGCAATGCGGAGCCCGTTGATAAGGGCTTCGTACTCGACGGCATTGTTGGAGGCCAAGAAGTGTAGTCGGACCATGTACTTCATGCGCACGCCCAGGGGCGAGACGAAGACAAGACCGACGCCGGTCCCCTCCTTCATGAGTGATCCGTCGAAGTACATGACCCAGGTCTCGTGCTCGATGGATGCCGGGGGAGGGGTCTAGATCTCTGTCCACTCAGCGACGAAGTTGGCTAACGCCTGTGACTTGATGGCGCTCCACGGGGCGTAGGTGATGTTCTTCCCCATCAGCTCAAGGGCCCACTTGGCTATCCATTCTTTGGCTTCGGGGCTCTGGATTACCTCGCTGAGTGGGTACTTTGACACCACCGTGATGGAATGGGCGTCAAAGTAGTGCCTAAGCTTCCGTTTGGCGATGAGGACCGTGTAGACTAGCTTCTGGATCTGGGGGTATCGCACCTTGGTGTCGGACAAGACCTCGCTGATGAAGTATACTGGGCGCTGTACCTTCTGGACTTTCCCGGGTTCCTCGCGCTCGACGACGAGGGCGGCGCTTACCACCTGGGTGGTCACCGCAATGTAAAGCAGCATGGATTCTCCCACAACCGGGGCTGTCAGGATCGATGGGCTTTTCAGCAACGTCTTGAGTGAATCGAGGGCCTCTTGAGCCTCGGTGTTCCAGGTGAAGTTGTCCGACTTCTTTAACAGGCGATATAAGGGCAGGCTCCGCTCACCGAGTCGGGCGATGAAACGGCTGAGCGCGGCCAAGCACCCTGTGACACGCTGGACCCCCTTCACGTTCTGGATGGGCCCCATGTCAGTGATGGCAGAGATCTTCTCAGGATTGGCCTCGATGCCGCGATCCGAGACGACAAAGCCAAGGAGCATGCCTCTAGGAACCCCGAAAACGCACTTCTCGGGGTTGAGCTTTACCTTGTTTTGCCTGAGCTTCTCGAAGACCACCGCAAGGTCTGGGACTAAGTCACCGACGTGCTTGGATTTCATCACGATGTCGTCAACGTATGCTTCAACCAGTCGGCCGATGAGATCGCCGAAAACGCGACGCATGCATCTCTGGAACGTGGCGCCCGTGTTTTTTAGCCCGAATGGCATAGACGATTAGCAGAAAGTGCCAAAAGGCGTGATGAAAGACGTCGCGAGTTGGTCGGCTAAATCCATTGCGATCTGATGGTAACCGGAGTAAGCATCGAGAAAGCAGAGGGTCTCGCACCCAGCGGTGGAGTCGACCACCTGATCTATGCGGGGAAGAGGGAAGGAGTCTTTTGGACATGCCTTGTTAAGGCCGATATAGTCAACACACATCCTCCATTTCCCATTCTTCTTTTTTACAAGGACGGGGTTCACTAACCACTCGGGGTGGTATATTTCCCTAATAAAGCCTGCGCTAAGGAGCTTCTTGATCTCGAAGCGTCGGAGCCTCTGTTTGACCGGTCGTGAGCCAGGCTTGACGTTAAGTTTGTGCTCGGCGACTTCCCTTGGAATCCCCGGCATGTCCGAGGGCTTCCATGCAAACACGTCGAGGTTTGCTCGGAGGAAGTCAATGAGCGCGCTTCCCTATTTTGGATCGAGCGCCGTCCCGATACGGAGGGTGCGGCCGTCATCGGCGACGGTGACCTCCTTGACGTCTTTGGCCGGCTCAAAGGAGCACGCGGCTCGCTTAGACGAGTCGGGGATATCGAGGTCCCTGGGAGAAGGCTCTGCGGTGAGTTTCTCGGATCGGATGAGTGCCTCCGCGAACTGGAAGCACTCGGTGTCGCATGCGTATGCGTGCTCAAAGGAAGTTCCTACCGTAATGATGCCCTTGGGCCCGAGGATCTTCAGCTTGAGATACGTATAGTTCGGGACAGCCATGAACTTTGCATATGCTGGCCTCCCGAGAATGGCATGATACGTGCCTGGGAATCTCACCACTTCGAAAGTGAGGGTCTCCCTCCGGAAGTTACGCGGAGTCCCGAAGGTGACGGGCAGGTCGATCTGCCCAAGGGGTACAGCGTCCACGCCAGGAACAACTCCGTGGAAGGGCGCCGCGGACGGCCGCAGTCGGGACCGCGAGGATCCCCATTTCGTCAAGAGTTTCGGCGTAGAGGATGTTGAGGCCGCTTCCTCCGTCCATCAGCACCTTGTGGATGCGCTTCGTGCCGAAGAGGGGAGCGACAACGAGTGGATATCTCCCTGGCTGTGGGACGTGGTCGGGGTGATCGGAGCGATCGAAAGTGATTCGGGCCTTCGACCACTTGAGGTAGGAGGGCACCGCGGGCTCCGTGCTGCAGACCTCCCGCCGAACCAGCTTTTCCATGCGCTTTGAAGGGCAGGCCGCGGGCCCTCCAAAGATCATCATGACAGCGCCGTCTTCCCTTGGGTATTCGTTGTCGTCGTTGTTCGGGCCCTTGGCTCCATCTTTGGCCGCCTCGGGGGTTTTCTTCTTCAGAGTCCCAGCGAGGAAACTCTTCATGAGCTTACAATCTTTCAAGGCATGCTTGACAGGGCCTTCGTGATTGGTGCGCGGGGCCTCGAGGAGCTTCTCGAAGTGGTCCTTTGGCTCGTTCCCTCTGGGCTTGGCAGCCTTTCGTTCGGCTGCCGCCACCATGTTGCCGTCGCGCCGCCGCTTGTCCTTCTTTTTCTTCTTGTCGGCCTGAGTAGAGGCGCCTTCGCCGGTTCCCTCCAACTGCTTGCCTTTGCTTTGGGATCGGTCAAGGGTGGCGGCGACTGCATCTTCCCCATCGGCATAATCTGTGGCGATGTCGAGGAGTTCTCGGATGGTTTGCGGCTTCTTGCGGCCCAGTTCGTGAATGAGGGTCGCGCAGGTGGTTCCGAATCGGAATGCCGAGACGACGTCGGTGTCGGCGGTGTTGGGGAGCTCAGTGCACCACTTGGAGAAACGCTTGATGTAGTCGCGCAGGCTTTCGTCCTTCCTTTGGAGGCAGTTACGCAGATCTCATGGGTTTCCAGGGCGTGTGTAGGTACACTGGAAGTTGCCGATGAATGTGTCGCGCAGCTGTGCCCAACTGTCGATCTTGCCGTTGGGGAGGTGTTCTAACCACGTTCGCGCCGGAGGTTCTTGATGATGAAGTAGTCGTCTCGTGCTCCGCCGGCGTGGCACGCTAGTCGGTAGTCCTTCAGCCAGACGCTGGGATTCGTGTCCCCGTCATACTTGGGCATCGTCGTTGGAGCTCGGAAGCGTGGAGGGAAACGAGCGCCGTGGACACGAGGTCCAAAAGCGCGCGGCCCCCTGGGATCAGGAGAGACACCCCTGCTCCGGTCTTCGCCGCTGTCGTAGCGGCCTCCGCGCCGCCTGTTGTAGGCTCGTCGTGGGTGGTGCCCGCGGGGCTCGTCTCGTTGCCGGGCATCTCTGTCCGACGCGACCTCGTGATGATGCTCGGACTGCTCTCGGCCCTGCTCCTTGGGAGCCCGTTGTCGTGATGCAGAGCTTTCCGCTTGCTGAACTGCCGCAGTTTCCAGGAGCGTGCGGAGCTATTGATGGAACCTTCGATCCTCAGGGGTCGCTGGTTCAGGATGTTCGCGAAGCAGGATAGCCGCCGCCGCGAGGTTCTGGGACGCTCGTTTGAAGATCGGCGCGTTGTCGGCGTCGTTGTTGTCGTCGTTGATTATGCGCTGGCGTACGTCCCGTGCTCGTGCGCGGGCGGCTCCTCCATCCGCATTTCTCCTGAGCTCGTGGTGGAGTTGCCTGCGCTCGTCCTCTAGTTGATGCTGTGCCTCGTTGAGCTCCTGCAGCCTGGCCCGCTGAGCATCACCTGCGAGGTCGTCCCGGGGCGGTGCTTGGCGGGGGTTGTCCTCCGTCGAGCTGCTATCGGTCCGTACTTCCACATCCGGGGTGTGGCACATGAAACACTCCCGAGTGGGGTCGTAGAACGCCGATGGAGCCCGGGTCGACTGCGGGTCCGAGTCCCGCTCGTCTGTCGCGCCCTTATTGACAAGCGCGGTGCGGGAGTTGAACTTCGTCGGTGGGGCTCCGTCCCAGAGCAGCCGCCAGGTCCTCGCCTAGTATGTCGAGGACGTAGGCAGTGGCGCCCGTTGCGACCCATGGAGGGTCGGACCTCTTGTTGTGGATCGCGGCGGGGTCGTTGTTGAAGGTGGGCTCGGGGCGCATGAAGGTGGCCCCGATGAGGGGCTCCTCCGACTTGCTGAAGACAAAGTCGAGGGAGCCGAAACGCAGGTCAGTGCCTGGCGCCAATAGGGCGCCTCCGTGGGCCATCCAGGCCCTGGTGGAGTGAAGCGACACGTGAAGCCCCCTACCTGGCGCGCCAACTGTCGGGGTTCTCTACCGCCGGCAAGTAAAATTTCTACGATCGCGTGTCAGGGCACCGGATGGTGGCTCAAGAGACACAGGAAGTTATACTGGTTCGGGCCTCCGGAGAGTAATACCCTACGTCCAGTGTGAACTGATGTTCTCGAGCCTAAGTCTGTAGTAGGGGTTACAAACCAGTCGAGAGAGGGAGAACGGTCCCAAGTCCCTGTGTAATGCGTGGTAATGTGTTATGTGAGTGTGTGTGCACGAGTGTTGTCTTGATGTCCCCATCGATCTTCCCTCGTTCCCCTTTTATAGCCACAAGGGGAATGAGGAAAGGGAGGGGTAAAAGGAAGGAATTACAAAGTGAGTTACAGCGCCGGGGTTTTTACCGTCTTCTTGCGTCCCGGGGCCGTACGTGGCGTACAGGTGCTCACTGTTGTAGTTGGCATTGACGGAATGGGCATTCCATTTGACCCGGGGCTGGCGGCGTCCGAGTGGTTGGTGTAGGCGGTCTCCCGGATGTGTTTCCGAGTGGTTCTTGGGTCGCGGTTGACTCGCACTGTGCCTTCTTGGACTCCAGGTGTCATCGCTTGAGCAGACGAGTGTCCTTTTCCTGGACTGTAGCGTTCTTGTTCGGAGGAGATGGGTGTCCCTGTGGCCGCCGTGGCGATGGACAGGCGCCCATCCTATTCTGACATGGCAGACATCAGACAGGTACGGCCCGGAGTGGGCAAAGGCGAGGGGCGGCGCCGAGTGAGCCAGTCCGGTGAGACGGAGACTGGTCGGGCGAGACGGAAACTCGTCGGGCGAGCGAGTCCTCTCGGGGGTTGCTTAGCCGTGAAGAAGTGAACCAGTCGGGCGAGACGGAGACTGGTCGGGCGAGGCGGAGGCTCATCGGGCAAGGTGAAGACCGCTCGGACGAGATGGGGCCTGCACCGGCAGGCCCAGAGCCGTCCGGACGAGGCGGATCCGTTTGATTTGGGGTGTTAGCTCTTGTTTTTGAAGGGTCGTTTGATGCCGTGTCGTTGATTTGGGGGAGGGTTGGTCAACCCAGGTCTAGACCCTCGTCACATGGATAATTATACAAACACAGTGCATAAGTTTTGATTATTACAAACTAGAGTTATATAACAACGGAAGTCTAAACGTCGATCACATAACATTATGAGGAGCCTACGCATAACATTCAATCACCGCGGCCTGAGTCGCACTCAGACGGTACCCGCTCCACGGTCCAACCATCAGGCAAAACACACGGCCAGGTCAAAGCAGCAATAGGATCAAAGCCAGCAGCATCCATATCTGAAAAACAAGCCACAAGCAAGGCTGAGTATACTAATACTCAGCAAGACTTACCCGACAAGGTTAAATTCTAGACATGCAAGGCTTTATGGCTGAGGGGATTGTTTTGCCAAAAAGCATCTACTAGTTGATCCCTATTTTCAATATTTTAGCCAAGTTAAAGTGAGTCTAACCATTACTAAGTTTGCCAAGCTATCCAACAACAATCAGTGTCCAAAAACAATTGATTAACCAGATATCAACATTACTCAGCTAACAACATCACCAACCATTGCCCAAGCCCACTGATGTATGACAAGAGATCAAGCAACTTCATGTAACCACGAAGGACGGACAACTTGAGTTGATTTTAACCATGCATGGGACAACCTAATCGCACGCCCCATGAGAGACACCTAGGATCTCACGAGGCAACCATTCCCATCTCTCCCTGCCATCTGCCATCGGGGACCACTCCACCCAAGTGCACGCCCCAACGAACCCCAGGGGCTCAAAGCAAACATGTGCCGCGGCCACTACTACACTCGCTATCAACACCTCGCCCTGTGGAGTAGATATGTCCGTCAGACATCAGTTTGAATCAAGTACTAGGTTTACCAGTTTACCAAATTTCCCAGTATATGATTAGTACCTTCAAAAGCTTGACCAACAACGCCACACAATCAATGCCTTAGCCAACAATCATCTGTGCAAACGGGGCGCTCAATCAAACAGGAATATCACAAAGGCCCCGCCTGCCGAACTTCATGATTCAACAGAAAGTAAAAACCTATATCTTGCGAGTGACAAGACAATCACTCGACTTCTACCTGTCCTAATTAAGCATGGCATTCTATATGACATACACATACTAGTATTAGGACATAGGTACTTAGGGATCATGTAACTAGGGTTTCAAACAACTCCTTAAACTTAAATGCGCAAAGTAAGACACAAAGCAACCCATTGGGGTGTGTTAAAGCTGGGACATGCTCCGATGCTTGCCTTCTTGATCACCGGCAGTGTTATCCTAAACGCTAAACGTTAAACAGTTGAACACCCTTTGTTTAGCGTTTAGGCCGTTTAAACGGTGTTTAAACGGAGTTAAACGGCCTAAACGATTTTGCATAGTAACACTAAAATATACATATATGTGTATGTAAAAGTCAAATATGCTAGAAAGTCTACATATTTGCACATGTAAAAAGTAACTATTCTACCAAATAATCATTTTGGGAGAAATCTAAAATCCACAACACTTCGTATACTTATGATGCTAATTAGTTCGGCGTTGATTATGATAGCTGTAATCCTTCTATTGAATAAATTATGAATTAATGGTCATTTAGCTCATTTAATCACATTTAACTCAATTATGTTTAGACGGAAAGTCTACATATTTGCACATGTGAAAAGTAACTATTCTACCAAATAATCATTTTGGGAGAAATCTAAAATCCACAACACTTCATATACTTATGACGCTAATTAGTTCGGTGTTGATTATGATAGCTGTAATCCTTCTATTGAATAAATTATGAATTAATGGTCATTTAGCTCATTTAATCACATTTAACTCAATTATGTTTAGACGGTTTATACGGTTTTTAATGGTTTAAACGGCTTTAAACGGTCCAACCGTTTAATTCATCGTTTAGGGCTTAAACGGCATGGGTGACCTCTGTTTACCATTTAAACTCTGTTTAAACGGACTAAACAGCCGTTTAGGCGAACAGAGATCACCAGCGGCCTTTGGCCCTTTCGGACTTTGGCCCGGGTCTTGCTCAGTAGCTAGGTTTAGCTCCGCAGCTACAGGTTCACCCTCAGGCTCGACCTCGATCTCGTATACTCCATCGGTGATGGGGCTATCTACATGAGATGCAGATGTATGAGATGCATGAATGCATAAACAATCAATCACAGGAATATCTGCAGCAATTCACTTATACACGTCACGGGGCAATCATTTGCCGAGTATAAATAACTAAGGAGCTCATAAAGAAGCTGGGTGGGTTGCTTTTAGTGGCCGATTATATTTAGTTCAGATCTGGAACAACTTTTAAAATAAAATTACTAATCATTTTAATTTACTAAAAGCAACTTAAATCATCCTATAAATCAAACATAAAACATCTATAAAAGACTACAGGTAGTAAAATGGTTCCTATAGCTGAATCTGAACACTCAGCAGATCAGGTTGCTATAAATATTTTTAGAATTCATTTTACAGCAAGAAAACTATTTATTAATTAAGCCTTTTCTAGCTAATTTTCACCAATTAAAGCCTAGAAATTATATTTCTGTCAACAAAAATTATGGTGACCATGTTTCTGTGTTAATAGCAGCCAAACATATTTTTTAGGAATTTACCAGCATTTTATCTATTCGTTTTCTATTTCTTTTAGCAGCCAAAAACTCCTGGCAGTTAGAAATTCCTAAGAAATTTCTCAGACACTTTCTAGAGCTGAAATTTTTACTGAAGCTAACATTCTACTAGAGACATTTGCCGTGAATTTTTCATATTTTTTAAATCTACACAGAATATTTGAGGATTTATCTACACTTAACTAACTAGAAAAAAACTTAAATCACAACTTAAAAACTATACATTTTCTGGAGCTGATTCTTTTTGTGAGAGTTCCTAAGGTCCAGAGAAACTCTAACAAAAATTACCATATTTTATTGAGCGGTTTAACTATTTACACATTTTTCACTTCATTAAATCAACTAAGTCTATATCTATCAAAAACCTGCATAGGCTCTGTTCACCAAGCCCTCAAATCTGCTCTACTGAGAATATACATCAGCAACATAATTGAAATCACTCAAAAAGAACATGCAAAGTATTTATGAAATAATAAATACACATTCAAGCACATAAACATACATAATGTTACACTGAGAGCAAACAATACTTTTCATGAGTGCATGTTACACCACTGTATAGAAATTTTGCAAGGATTCCAAAACATCTGGATTTGTGATTTTACAATTTTTCTGTGATTTATAACGATTTTCTAAATGTGCAGCCTATTCACACAAAAATAATTACGAAAAAGAAAACACTTTTGCAGATTTCCCCGATACTTTTCAGATTCTCTAACATAAATCCTGAATATTTATGCATAACCCTCTGAACTTCTATTCTCTTACCCTTGTGCCCTTCTTCTTCTACCTTACGTTGATTTCACGAGCTCGGCTCGGTTCGTTCGGACGGCCTGCAGAAAGAGGCCGTGGCCGGCTGGGGAGTTGGCCGGGGAAAGGGCTTGGGGCCTCGGGAGGAAGTGCAGAACGGGGCCAGGGATCTGCCCTGGGCAGTCCGCCCTGTGCAGCGGCGAGCAGCCGCTCGCCGCCGAGGGCCGCGTTGGCGATGCTGGAAAGGATGGAGGAAGGTCGGGAAGGATCAGTGACTCAAGGGGAAGCTAGAGGAGGGGTCAATTTGGACAATGGAGGAGCAGAGCAGGCTGTCCACGAGCGCCTGCTCATGGTGGTGCCATAGCGGCGGCGGCCGGAATTCTTGGAATTCCCGGCGAGGGAGGCTATGGCGGAGGAAGAGGAGGAGTTGTGGGCGGAGAGGGCGAGGTGAGAGAGCTCTTGGCGCAGTGAATTGGATAGGGAGGGAGTAAAAGCTGGGTAATCTTGATCGGCGCCTTTACCGCGCGGTAATGGAGGAGGTGAGCAGGCAGAGGGCGTCCCCGAGGTGTTCTCTCGCGGAGACAGCGCACAAGCATGCATGGCGAAAGGCCAGGAGGCGCACGGAGGACTCGGCGCGTGGCCAAGGCCATTTGGGCGCTTGCCAGCTCGGCGCTCAGGCCGTCGGTGCCGGTTCGGCCCCTGGCCGGTGCTGTTCTGGCGAAGCTGAATAAAAAAAAAATCGATTCAGTTCATCCCTCACAGCAGCACAGGCCCACATTCGATTCCATTTTTCTCAATATTCCGTGTGTAAACTCAGGGAGCGATCAATACAAAAGTTGTAGAGGAAATATAGGGCTACAACTTTTGTAAAGGAACCATAAGCATTTGAGCAGTGATTTGGAAATTACAAGTCTCTAAAGTTTGGCAAAAACTCGAGTTTCAGACTTAGCCCATTCAGTTAAGTTGCAGCACAAATGGCCCGACTTCAACTGACTCAAACTCAACTTTTCGTATATAAACATTTGATTTGTCCAATACAAAAGTTGGAGAGGGTACATTAGGCTAAAACTTCTATAAAGAGTGTCACTAGTTTTGAGCAACGATTTGAAAGTTACGGAGCCGAGAATTTGGTCGAAAACAAGGATTTTTAGACTTGGACATTTCAGGCTAGTGCTGAAAATTTAGGGGTTTGACCTGATTTTGATCAAGTATTTGAACAAGCAAATGATGTTCTCTTTGGTCCAGGACACCATCATTGTAAAGAGGGTACTTTGTACTCCAACTTTCATATAGATGTAATTTTGTGTGTTTAGGCAAAAACAAAAACAATTGTTATTGGCCTCTCAAAAAGGATGAAAAAGGAATTTCACCTTCACATATGATATAAGCAAAAAGGAGATAAAATTTGAATTTCAAATTTTTGTTTGAACTTTCTTTACACATATGAGTTCATAAACATGTAATTGACATTTTAAGCATCATTTTGACATATTTTCATATTTTAATATTTTTGTTCATGTAAGTTGACTAAGTCAACATGCACACACATATGCACAACATCAACAAAATGCTCATGATACATATTATGATTTGTTTAATTAGGATTATTAGGGTTTCTAATTACTATAGTGACACCAGGGGTTTCACACTTTTGGACCGATTGCGCTACAGCTTGATGGATGAAAGCTTGGAAGATTGGCTCGGCTGTATGATAGCACTGTGGTGATGTTGATGCTCTCGGACCATACCGGTCGTCGAAGGTCTCAGTTCAATGGTTCACTGGTTCAACCTTAAAAATTGGTTGAACCGCTGGTTCAATAACTCTGAACTGTTTAATTGAACCGGCCACAAATACTTTTGAACTGGTCTAATATACCGGTGATAATTAATGGTGCATATTGTATAAAAACAACTGAACAACAAAAAAATGCTCATTAAAAACATAATTATATAACCTTAGTAGTTACACCTCAGTATATTGGTTATTATGATTAAATCAAAAGCCAGCACCATGAAGCATATACTTAAAAAACAGGCCTAACTAATTTCGAGTTTCTAACTAAAAAATCCACTGTCTGAAAACAAATCAATAGTGAGAGTGACAAATTTGTGCACACAGCAAGTAGCAATTTGTTCAATTAGGACTATCCCATATAGATCTTTGAGAAATGGCTTCAAACGTTCAGCTAGATTTAACGGATACAACTATAAATAATACACATGTAGATAAATAGATAGAACTATATATAAGTTTATTAATCCATACAAACTTGTTGATATTCGCCTTGCATATATTAGTACACGAGTAAATTACCCATGGATTTTTCACGTTGCATATAGCATAGAATATAGGGAACCTATTCTTAATTGTCATAAAAAACTTGGGAAAGTAAAAAAAGAAGAAATGTAATAAAGGAAAAAAGAAAAGGAATGGAAAGGAGCCAAATCCGGCTGGCGGTGCTCCTTCCGTGACTACTCGTGAGCCTCCACGTGGGTCGCGTCTTAGGCCTCCTCCAACAGCCGTCGATATCGCTAGCTCAAATAATATTTTACTTGATCAACAGTGCAAAAAGCAATTCGATAGCGAGAATCCAAACGGTAAGCTAGAACGTTTTTCGATGTCCCTCACCTCACAGCACGTTTCCCAAAATGTCCAGCATCTCCTGTGTGTTTAGTCTCTCACCTCCACGTTCGCTAGCGAAATCACCGGCTCGTTGGAGGAGGCCTTACGCCCTGCTGTTGCCTGCGCTCCCTGGACCACGCCGTGGGCTGAGCCTAGCTACATGTGCGCTGATTGGACGGTGAGAATCAAACCGTTTCGGTTCGTGTGGAACCGGCTGGTTCACCGGTTTCATAAAAAACCGGACGTCGTATGGTTTTTAGCGGTTCAATTGTATGGACGGTCTTTTAAATGAACCGAATCGCTAGAGGCTCTAGTTCGGTCTTTTAGCGGTCGAACCGCCGACCCGATCCGGTTCTAATAACTATGGCCCTCGCTACTTCTCCCTTACGGCTCTAGGTTTGAATCTCGAACCTTGCAGAGAACTACGGGGTGAAGGTTGCATTTTATCTCCTCAAACTTAACTATATTAACAACCTTATGCTTCTATAGTTTTACCCATAAATGAAGGGTGATGCTACCCTACGTGCATGAAATGCGGACTATGCATGTATACCTTTTGCCCTTTGGATCTCGATAAAATGAAAAGTAGAGAACATTCTTAGTTGTTCTTATCTTAGCGAAGGAGACCGATTAAGCGATCCATGCGGCCCATGCCAGTCAAGCCCACCAGAAGGAGGCCGTCGTCAACACTTCTGTGCCGCGCAGCGGGATCCACTTTCCTGGTGGGCTTGCTTAGTTTGCTGGGCTGTTCCTGATCGCAAAAGTTCGGATCGCCGCCAACAAGCGCCAGCCCATTGCGCTCTCGTCTCGGCCCGACGCATCTGCTGCCCGTCTCCAGTCTCCCCGATCTTCCGGTCCTCTTCCTCTAGGCGGCGGCGGCGGCGGCGGCGGCTGCGGAGGAACTGTCGAGCGATGGCGCCGCCGGGTTCGCGGCGGTGGGCGTACGTGCGGGTGATGTCCGGCACCATCCTCGGCGGCGTGCTTGGATTCTACGTCATGCACCGTTTGGAGATCTCCTACAAGGCACGCCCGATCTCGCCCCGCCCTGCCCTGCCCAGCCCACGCCGCCTCCGCTTCCTCGAGGGCTCACTCCGCTTTTCTCTTGCAGGCGAGGATGGAGGAGAGGCTGCGGCGGTACGAGGCGCACATGCTCGCCAAGGCCAAGGAGGCGCAGCAGCTGCAGGACGAGGCGCAGCGGGACGACAAGGCCCAGCTCCTGCCCGACTCGTGATGTCGCTTCTCCACTTGCGCTGCTCGCTTCCCTGAATTGTTAGGTACGAGCTGCTACTGCTAGTGCTAGCTTGCTTTTCAGAGGGGTCTTGTGTGCGAGGTAAAATTGAATGTGATAGGAAGAATTTTGGCCATTTCGGTCCCCATTTAGCTTGCACTGTTCAGTTTTGAGCTCATTGGATTGTGATCTTGTTGGACGGCTTTAGCCTGTACATTTGGTTCATGCCTACATACATCTGATGCAGCCAAAAAATCTAATGTCAGTGCACTCATGCCCTGCTAATAAAGACTCCGCCGGTAGTATTGTTGATGCCCTGGCAAGGTATAGGGCTTCGGTTTTTATGGATTGAAGTGTATATTGTAAACAACTAAGCATAGGTTGTAGAACGATCTATCCTGTTTGAGGGTCATAGTACTACTGAAGTTGGTGCTGGCATTAGCAGTTGTCTTTGGTTTGTGCCCAAACCAATACATTCCAAATTTATATCCCAAACTACTGGAGCAAATCAACAAATGGTTAAGCCTGGTAATGCCAAATTACCAATGGCCTTGGTATTTTTGAATTGTCAAATTCCTGTTTCAGATCATCTCATGAAAGTGCTGAGGTTAGGTTAAACATTTTGCTGAACTATTGGTAGTGTGCTTCACTGGACCACTCAACAGCAACACAATTTTTATCTTTCCTGGATAATTCAAGAACAGAACACCTCTTGCAAGAGTAGACATTGTAATAACATAAAAAGCTAATAAAAGTTTCAGGCCTCAATCTGCTGACAAGACAATACACATATTGATTAGAGTAAAGTTACTGAAGGCCTTTCCTTAGGAACGAACCTGTAATGAGTAGGTCCTTAAAAACTGAAAGAATATAATACGTCTTCTCTTTCGTGGCACTCGATTGCTCAATGGGAGGTTGAAATTATTGAATTGAGTTCAACTCTCCAACTCATGCACTTTAAATGGTCAGTATTAGTCAATATATTTTACACACAGAAGAACAACTGACGATATATTTGAGATTGAAAGTGCTATTACTCTCCAGCAGCGTGCAATTTTCCCCGAGCTCTGTGAATTGACTAATGTTTAAAAATGAAAGTTAAATTCCTAACTGATTTCATCCTATGCATGCTAATCAGAAAGATGTAGATAAATGCCAAAAGCTAGTGATATGGACCTGAACTATGCATTTACAAGAGCAGCAGCACGTCTCCAAATTTATTGTCTCTGTGAATTTAAGACTGCTATGGTTTGTGATTGTTGGAAGTTCTGTAAAGGGCCTCTTTCTATGTGTGCAGTTCCTCTAATTTGGCTCATCCTAAATTGGCTGCTTTATTTATTCTATCTAAAATAAAAGAACCAGCATCCTAATGCTACAGTTTGTGAGTATTGAAATTCTCTAGGAATCTCTAGAAGACTACAATACCCAAAAATCCTCTCAAAAATATTAGGTGCACAAAAACTGTATAGGCGAAGTGAACATATAAACTCAATTTAACTTACTGGATGTAATCTAAATGAACAAAATGAAGGGTGGCAATTACCTTATACCCCTTGGGCTGGCTTAGGGCAGTGGATTCCCACCTCTTATTTGTGCCATTCTGGTTAGATCCAAAGGATTTGAATTTATGCATATGTTCACTAATGTAATCATGCATACTTAAGTTTTCTTTACATACCTCTTTCTATTGGAGCAGTTCTTCCTGCAGTATTTCCATTTCTCATATTGTGCTTCATCCATAATCATCCCCGATAGTCTTTTTCATTGCATCCTGAATGCACACCATTTTAACTTATTCAGATGGAATTGAACCAACTTTTATGCATGCATTGCAGAATAACATAGTGCACTGGGGCACAGGAGTCTACTCTTTCCTCAGTAGTAGTGACATGTACTTTTGGCTTGTTGCAGTCTCTTCTGTTTACAAGAAAACTGCACTGTTGGAGTGTAAGTTCCAGGTAATTTGTGTGAAAGTCAATATCTGCACCTACTGCTATATAAAAATGTTGACATCATCAAGAATATCCGTGCAATGAAGGAAGGATCGAACAATTGATGGTTTTGTTGTACCCACCATTTTTTCATGATCTTTTTTTTTAATCCTGCCTGCAGTTCCCTGTACCTTTTTTTTTATTTTAGAACAATCTCAGGCCAGTTTCTTTTGATCCTCTTTGTATGTCACCATCAGAAGTAACAAGTGGGTATAAAAGCAAAATATTTCATGAAACAAACATTCAGCAGCAATGAATCGTCAAATGTATAAGCAATTGCTTCGGTGCTGTAATTCTGTTTATTTCATTCCGTGTGAATTTAGTCATTTCCTTTGGGATTCCTACGTTGTTTCCCTCCGCAGGCACCCTGACAGTGATCTACAAGAGTGTGTAAGATGTCAAATTCAGCCATGTCTGGATCTTTTGGTTTTATACTCCAGATATTAGCTTTTCAATCTATCTTTCTCGGTGACTTTCCGCTGGAAAAGCATGGTTTCACATTGACAACCAATAGTGTTTTTGACAACGTATTGTGTTGATTACTCTTGCTCTCTTCTATCATGTGAGCATCAGCGTTGGTACATCTCAACATGTGGCATCAAACAGACCAAGCATTAGCTCTAACCAGCTACAACTAAACTATTATTCAGCTGCAGTAGTCAGTTGTCTGTCTATCCAGTATCCACATCCACTGCAGTGAAACCCATATTCCAGGGAAGCCCTGGCTGCCGATATCCAAACCGCTGGTGGTTTTCTTGCTCTGCATACAAGGCACGTGCTCTTCCAACGACTATGGCCTGCAGGCAGCTAACATCTAACACAACTAAGCTATGTTTGCTGCCCTGTCACCTTGCCACACTGCGCTGATCTTTTAGGATACTCATCAACTGCTGATTTCTTTGGTGTTTTTTTGGGATAAGTTGTTCTACTTCCTTGATGGGGACCGAAGATACCGAAACAGGTGCCGTCGCCACCCCCGTCGGCGCTGCCAGCCACTACCAGAATCCTAGTGGAAAGTGGTTTAGAGGGGTGGCCTGCACCTGCCTGTGTGGATTTGGGGGAAGCCAGGAGGAAGGATCAGGATTCAGAAGGGTTGCATCTATCGCTGCCTGGTGCGGCCAACTTGCTATTTAGTACTTCTCATGTTTAGATGTCACCTTTAAATATGAGTTGACAATTGGGTCAAGCACATATGCATCAACCCAGTTCAGCATGCAAGGCACTTCGTTTCATTCTTCAGAGAAAAGTTTTCTTCAGCAGTTGTCCTTTCCACAAGGAACATTTCTTTATTTATGGAGAAGAATTACAGGCATGGCAACACGGCGAAGCAAACATAAGGTAATTCTATTTTTCCATAAACGTCTTTATTGTGCTTCATGTTTTCGTTTATAATTTATTGTCTTGAGAAAACAACCTGCAAATCCACTTGATAGCTTTTTTCTATAGCATCCCTTGAACAATAAGTGCATATCGTTTTTACATGGCAAAGAAAGAAAGATGTATCATTCACAAGAACTAAAAGAAATACTCTCCACTTGACGTTGAAGTGTGGAGTATTGCCCTTGCTGATGTTCACTGCATGACCTCACAGCTTGAGGCTGGACACGATGGTTGAATAATAGTTCTTTTTTCAAAATTTCTCTTTGGTGGGCTTGGATCCAACCAATAGCAACATGGTACTTTATTAGCGCATCTCTTTTGACAATAAATTTGATAAGGAAATTATTCAGTGGTTAGCCGCCCGTTGGTACAGCCTCAAGGACAACAACTTGGGGTGCTCCAACTAGTGCTTTTCAATAGTAGAATAGATGGCTCTAAAATATCATCCGTTTAGTTGGCCGTTTTTTCTTTTCTTAGTACTTATCTTGCCTTAATGATGCATGTAGTTGTTACCTAGTTGCCACAAAACTTCTTTCAATCTCGTAATTCGTACCCAAAAGCTGACAAAGATCTCTACAATGTAAATTGCTAAATTTAACTACTGCATCTTTGTGTATCTGACTTTGAAGCTGAAAGGTATGTAAACTGTTAAATTAAGTGCCGTATCTTTTAGTTCACATAGGAAATAACTGCCCCTAAAATGTTCAGGAACCACCCACATATTTTCCTTTTATGAACAAGGACAACTGATTTGTTTAGCATTCTGTTTGTCTGACTTCTGTAATTGACTAAAAAGAATCCACTTGTGCCTGGTGGTTGGGTGGAGGCAAAGGCAACTGTTTACTACAAAACAAAGAAACACCAGCCCAAAAGACCCTTTTTGGACGCATAGTTGATACCTGCATTTGATATTTGTAGTTTCAAAAAGCTAGGACTGTGATGGATATCCAACATCTTGGACTCTTGGGAGGGATATGGATAATGGGGATGATGAGAGGCTCAACAGTTAAATCCGTAGAAAAGATGTGAGATGCATGAACCTACCACTTCACTGAATTAAACCATGAAAATGGCAGCTAGACAAAAGGTAACATTTTCGCAGACAAAGGCGATGAATATGAGACTTTCAGAGAGGTAAGTTGAGCACGCATTTAGTTAATGCGGAAAGCAATTTTTCCATGCAATTAAAAGGAAGAAATGAGATTGAAACCTGGCAATTGCAGATAACATCCCTAGCCAGGCTCTTTTTCTAGTGATAAGATGCATCGTAAAAGAGCCAAGTTTCTTGTGTATTGTCTGACATGGTGCTAAATGGAACTAAGTAGATAATTAAATTTGTTCATCCACAACTTTTTTTAGTAATGAATTTATATATTACCCTTCACTTCAGGACCCCTAAAATATTTCCAAATTCAGACTCAATAAAAGAACACCACTGGATCTTATTTAAGGTAGCAGAACATAGAATACTTATAAAATAGGCAACCTAAGGTCCTAGGGGCACATTAGCTTATGGAAGAGTCGTTTTCTGCCAGCCAGCTTACACACCTCTGCATATTGTTAATCGCAACACCCGTCCAGACTAACAAAGACTTAAAGTAGAAGAATGACATAAAAAATTCCCATCAAGAAAATTATCATCTCAGCATACCGCATTCATAACCACCTGTTTCTACACGTCCTTTGCAATAGGCGAACTTAAAACAAGGTTAATCAGAGTATTGTTTGGGTGCAGATCCACTGAAAGGGACTCTTAACTAAATCAGTGCCCACGAAAGAGAACACGCCTAAACACTCCATGGTGCAGATTGGTGATCTGATTTGTGTGGAGCCATATGGAGGTCGATCTTATTCAGGATAGGCCAGCTTTCCAGTTTCTCCCTCGAGGGTATGATGACGATCAAGCAAGAGGGCAACAATGTGCAAATAGTAGGTCAACTATCTTGATACGACGATATCCAGTTGCAAGGGTCATTGTTCTTATTTTTGTGGGTCACATTCATAACTTGGTTACCTATCACTCAGTACACAGCTAGGACAATCATTTACATCCAGATCGCGAAAGAAATTGAAGCACCCCAGTATGATCAATCCTTATATGATTTCACCATCCAGTCCTTTACATACACATCATTATTCTCACCACTGTTCTGATTTCATCCACTCACATTGGCCATTTGGGTGCTTACATTTGCTTTTGTTTCACTATCAGAAATGTGAGCACGCAATGACCAATATAATCCTTCTATATATATGATCCCCTTACATTCACATCATTGGTGTGCAAGAACTTCCAACACTAACGTGTTCATCTACCTAATAATAAACATAAAGAAATACAAAATAATTCAATCCGGCTGAATTCTCGACCAAAGTGTAAAAAAATCCTCACGGCACAAAAAGGAGCAAAAACGCAAGAAATTCAGAGCTCTAGGCCTATACGAATCAAGACGCGTACATCTCACCAACCAGGTCCAGCCTCGACGAGGCGAGAGGCAGCAGGAAGTCATCGGCAGCTGCCAGGCCTTTGAAGACGTCGGCCTCCTCCTCCAAGAAGCTCAGGAAGCCTCCCGGGTTGAGATCCATCCACAGGTCGCTGCGATCAAGGTCGTAGCAGTCGCCGAAGCCGCCTTCCTCCACCTTCACCTCGCACTTGATCTTCCTCTTCTTGCTGGGCTCTTGCTGCGCCGCGAATTCGCTCCTCTCCGTCGTCGCCGGCGCCGGCCTCTTCTTGGCCGTCGTCTCCTTCTTGTCCTCCTCTTGTACTACTGCCGGTGGCGCAGTCGTCGGCGCCATGTCCGCCGGGCTGGCACTCGCGGGCTTGCCGGTGAGCCGCTGCACGAGGTCCCGGAAGTTGGCGACGTCGGTCTTGATGATCTCCGGCGCAATGATGTGGATGATCTTTATCTTGGGCCGCGTCGTCGCCGGCGCCGTGCGCGAGCCCCCGCGCGCCGCCGGCATGGTCGATGTGCTCACGCCGTTGTGCTCCCCCATTGATGGGCGCAGAGAGATGCAGAGAGCGAGAGGCTAGCTGGAGCTGAACGACGAAGGAATTAAAAGTGAAGCGGAGATGGAGATGGGTGCAGAGACGGCGAAGATGATCGATGCTATGGTTTTTGGGGGAGTAGGATGAGAGGAGCTAGGTTGCTATATATAAATAAGGCGGTTTCGTAGAAGAAGGGGGTGACCGATGGTGAGGAAAACCAATTTTCAAGTTTTGAAATGGAAAGGATGAGCATCGACACAACTGGCAGCTGTGCCATGAAGGGGATGCATTGCATACAAAAAGGCATGTACCCTTTCAGAGACTTTTCAGAGGAAACATCGGCGTGTTGTTTATTGAAGGGTCAGGGGTGTGTGTGTATTTGCGCCTTAGAATACGTACATGTGCAGAAAGGGCAGCTGGTGTGTGTTCTAGCTTGTATGGAAGAGGTGAATAGTTTAACATGATGTGGTTGTGGTGTGTTGCTAGGTTTGTTTTAGTATCATGAATTTAGCTGAGATGGATAGCACTTGATTGCCATGTGGATTTAGGTAGTTGATTGACTTGTACACATGGCACACATATATATATATATATACATATATATGTTTGCTAATTACACAGTATCCTGTACCACGGTCCATTATTCTTGGCTTACTTATAGCATGGCTACACATGTTATAGGGCCGAGCCACTCCTATACATTCCAATGCTTGTGAGTTTAATTGGCGTGTGACGTGCAGACACGCTAGATCAGACTTCAATTCCTTCGTCTAAAGCACTCACTGTACGATTGATACAGTGCGGTGAACTTGTTACGTGCTGATGTGGGAGCACGGAAATATCTTTTTTTCCCGAGACCAAACTGAACACTCAGCAGTTACCGCACGACGACAAGAGTGTACCCGGCAGGCAGGCGCGCGCGCGTACGTAGCTCTCGCGAGGCCGCCCGGACACACACTACTGAAGAACTCGTCCCTCATAGGAACCGGTACCGCGACACCGTGAATAAAGGGGGCGGCCTTTGGTACCGGGTCCAGAACCGGTATCAAAAGGAGCCTTTGGTACCGGTTGGTAACACCAACCGGTACCAAAGGACCCCCCGCATAGGCATGCGGGGAGGGCCTTTGGTACCGGTTGGTGTTACCAACCGGTACCAAAGGCTGTTTTGGTTATTTTTTTAAAATGTTTGATATTTGGGTTAGTTATATACAAATCTACGCGTCTACGTGTCTGCTCGTCATATGTCATATGTCGTACACGATCTTTCACGCAATAAGATTGAAGTCGTCGCAATTGTCAATTGATTTTGACCCGACTTTGATTGCATTTTTTCGAACATTCACATATAAACATTTGAGATCGGCCAATACAAAAGTTAGAGCATTTAAAAGTTATTTACAATTAACGAGCAGAACTAGAAGAAGGAGCGGAAAGGGAGTCCAATTGAGCGATAGCGGTTCCGTCATGGTGGTACTCTCCCAGTGGACTTATAACTTGGTCCATAATGAATCCAAATAGTTGGTCCGCAATAGCTTTTGATTTTTGTTTCATTGGGAACACTTGATGGTAAAACATCCTCTGCATTAATCACAAATGACAACATTCATTCATATAATAAATAAATTTTGCATGTAATCATTTCTAAACAAGTAACTAATAATCATTCATTCATATAATAAATAAATTTTGCATGTAATTATAAAATATCCTAACACATTCATTTCTAAACAATAACTAATCATTTCAAAACAATAACTAATAATCATTTCTAAACAATAATCAATAACTAATAATCATTTCTAACCAAGTAACAAAGTTTACATGAAATAACAAAGTTTACATGAATTAACAAAGTATAATAAATATATTCATAATAAATATACACTAATAATCATATTTCCATATACACTAATAATCATATTTCCATATACACTAATAATCTAATGTCCATATACACTAATAATCTAATTTCCATATACACTAATAATTTTATTTCCATATACACTAATAATCTAATTTCCATATACACTAATAACCTAATTTCCATATACACTAATAATCTTATTTCAATATACACTAATAATCTAATTTTCATATACACTAATAATCTAATTTCCATATACACTAATATTTCCATACTAATAATCTAATTTCCATATACACTAATAATCTATTTTCCATATACACTAATAATCTAATTTCTATATACACTAATAATCTAATTCATACCATGAGTTCTTCTTGAGTCGCTTTTTTGGAGAAACAAAGGTATGGATCCACTGACAGATGTAGTATCCGCATAGATTCGTCCCTGCTTCCTGTCTGGCACACTGATAGTGGAGAAGAATAAAGTTAGACGTAACAACTATATATTAGTGTGATTTTACGAGATATGCGGGTACACCAGCCACGTACCTGAAAGTCCGTCTTCACATCCAGTTTTTGTTTGAAATTTCCTTTTTGTTTCGCATGGAAACGTGTCCATGCCATGTCAATCAAGTCTAAAACTGCTTGGTAATCCTCTTGTGGTTTCCGCAGTGAGTCCATGACAACAATTTGACCGGTGTTTATGATTATCACAAGCAGTATCCAGTGGAAGCTGTATATATATATATATATATATATATATATATATATATATATATATATATATATATATATATATATATATATATATATATATATATAAATACATGCACAAGTATTGAGAACAAAGTCTTAAAGTTATACATACATAGAGAGAAGTACTCACTGGAAATTGTATGGCAAAAGAATGTAAGTCTTGCTTCTTTGTCTCTCCAGGTACAAGTATATGTTGTCCACCGTCTCTAGTGGCTTACTGTCTACAGTTACGACATTTACCATCAATGGATCCATGAAGCCGACATCATCATACGATTTTTCACGGCATGTATGGATCTCCATCCTACATGACAAGAATAGATTGTTATTGTTGAAAATTATAATTAAGAAAGCAAGTATTGCGAGAATAGATCAGTGAAAGAAACTTACATAATCCAGCAGCTCATCAATGAGAGGTCTATGGCATCTTGACGGTACAAATCATACACATCCTTGAAATCCAAAATCAAGAGACTATGCCCACGGAAGTAATCACGGTCTTTTATCAAAACATTGAGCATCTGTCTACGCTTTTTGGACGCCTTCATGTACCACTCATGAAATCGAAACGCTTGAGTGGTTAGGGACTTCAAAGAATCTGGGGGCAGCATTGGTTTGCCATATTCAAATTCCCAAATTTCCACTGGTGTTGCCATAGCAATTTCGCCCGTGCCCGATAAAAGTTCTGCCGCTGAGAGGCCTGTTTGCTCGCACAACAACGCAAGCTGTTCGTCGTCATATTCCTGTTGCCCTTGTGTCCTCCTAGCCGAGCTCTGACCGACTTGTTTCTTCTTAGGAGTGGCCGCCTTCTTCACCGAGGATCCACTGCTGGCTTGTTGTTTCTGCTTATCATAAGACTTTGCAAGCTGGCGGTCGTAGTCAGAGGGCAAGAATCTCTTCTGATTCGCCGCGCTCATTGTTTTGAAAAATGTCTTCGCTGTCGGATCTATGGGCACCGGCTTCTCTGGCTCATCTGGTTTGAAATGCTCTTTGACCTGGGATGCGACCACCAAAGCAGTTTCCTCGTCAGTTTGGTCGTAGGGTAACTTCTTCCTTATGGCGGCCAACCTTTCTTCTTCGGTCGTAGGCTCTTTGTCCACCGTTTGGCGCTTCTGGCGAGTAGTCCGCCGTGGGGGCGGAGCTTGGCGCTTTGGGGATGCCGTGCTGGTGGAGGAGGAGACCTGTGTGAGCCGGCATCATCCTGACCTGGAGGTGGCAGCTCTGGGTCATCCTCGGCCCTTCTTGAAGGTGACGGTGGCTGCGGGGATCCCTGGGTGGAGTAGCTGACGGCCCTTGACTGCGAAATTTGACGTAACGCTTCTTCCATAGAATGATACTGCCGTGGGCAGCATCCGCTAACGTCTTTTCTTCGTCGCCACCTGGGATGTCGAGTTCCAATTCATCATATCCTTCACAAATCTGCTCGACCCCCACCTTGCAGTAGCCACTTGGAATCTGTGCCCCATGAATGGTCTGCCCTTGCTCCACCGGATAAGCCATACCGTAAGCCACCTTAGTGGATAAGTTCCGACTTGGTATATGAAGCTCACATGGCGTACGCAGAGTGATTTCGTCCACTGGATAGCGAGCACTCTCGTCCCGGCATCGGCAGGTGGGAGCTCTGTGGAAGCAACACTGCTGCGACGTTGGGAGGGCGGGCTAACACCATCAGCTGATCCACCAGCTGGTACATGTACTATTCCCGGCACCGTCTGCCCTTGGCTCAGCAATGTCTGTAGCTGTCTAGACACCATGTCTGGGATGCCGGCCTTTGTCTCCCGAAGCTCTCTTTCCAAGTTCTCCACTCTTCTCTCTTGTGCGGCCTTAGAGCGGCTTCGACTCCTGTATGTGTCACTGTCCGCAGGGAATGCAGCCTTCCACGGGACTACGCCGACACCTCTAGCTCGTCCGGGATGTTCGGGGTTCCCCAGAGCCCTTGTTAGCTCGTCGTTTTCTCTGTCGTGAACGAATGTCCCATCGGCTGTCTCTTGAATGACCTTAAGGATAGCAGCGGCCGCCTCTTTTACCTCATCGCTGTATATAAGCGACCCATCGAAAAGATCCAGAGTGCCACCATGAGCGTAGTACCAATGCCTTGATCGCTCGGGCCAATGCATTGTCGCCGGCGTGATTCCCCTGGCAACCAAATATTCTTCCATCTTGTCCCAGATAGGAATTTTCTTCTTATAGCCAGTTGGTCCAAGAGAGTGGAAGTATCGTTTCTTCGCGGCATTGATCTTATTCTGTCGCGAGTTCTTTTCACCTAACTCCGACCGCCTGTACTGCACGAAGGAATCCCAATGACCCCTCAGCTTTGGGTAATCATCAAAGTTGGGTGTCAGGTTCTTTTCGGCATATTTCTTGTACATGTTTTTCTTCCATGTTTGAAATGCAGTACACATCGTCTTTAGAGCCCAATTTTTGACTCTTGCCTCTGAACCTTGAGGCACCGCGAAATGTTCTTGCAGACTGGCCCATAGCATTTCTTTCTCTGATTGCGGCACGTATGTAGCATCATCGCAGGGTTTCCACCTCTACAGGCTGATGGGCACGTGGTCTCTCACTAGAACACCACACTGATTGGCCATCTTTATAGCAGCTTTCTCTGGCGCAACTGGCCGACCATCTTCTGCACATCAGTGATTACAAGTCTGCCCTCTAACTTCTTGGTCGGGCCACGTTTCGTCTTCTTCGATGATGAGGACCCAGAAGGCTGTGAGCCTGAGGGCTACATGTACGAGAAAGAAATGTATATATTAAGATTTCATGCTTGAACATATATATATTCGATATTGATAATATGTATACATATATACCTCCTCGGCCCGAACACTTCCAGCGGCAGGTTCTTCCATGCCATCACCTGACATATTCAGGTATTGGCTGCCATCGTCACCACCTGCCTCCTCGTCGACGTCGAGAAGGTTTGTGGCACGTGCACTGCCTTTTGCGATTTGTTCCATCATATACACGTTCATTTCCTCTTCTGTCATATTCATTTCGTCTTCCGTCTATCAAATATACATGAAATAACAATTATATCAAATTCAATCAAATTTTATCAAATTCTACCAAATTCGATCAAATCCTATCAAATTCTATCAAATCCTATCAAATTCTATCAAATTCTATCAAAATTGACCAAAATCTTCTAATAATTTCAACCAAATTCTATCAAATTCTACCAAATTCTACCAATTTCTATCAAATTCTATCAAATTCTATCAAATTCTATCAAATTCTATCAATTCTATCAAATTCTATCAAATCCTATCAAATTCTATCAAATTCTATCAAAATTGACCAAATTCTATCAAATCCTATCAAATTCTATCAAATCCTATCAAATTCTATCAAATCCTATCAAATTCTATCAAATCCTATCAAATTCTATCAAATCCTATCAAATTCTATCAAATTCTATCAAAATTGACCAAATTCTTATAATAATTTCAACCAAATTCTATCAAATTCTACCAAATTCTACCAATTTCTATCAAATTCTACCAAATTCTACCAATTTCTATCAAATTCTATCAAATTCTATCAATTTCTATCAAATTCTATCAATTCTATCAAATTCTATCAAATCCTATCAAATTCTATCAAATTCTATCAAAATTGACCAAATTCTATCAAATTCTATCATTTCTAAACATTTCTAATAATCCTTTTCATTTACACTAATAATCATTTCTAAACATTTTCTAATAATCATTTCTAATATAGTATGATTTCTAAACATTTTCTAATAATCATTTCTAAATATTTCTAATAATCATTTCTAATACACTAATAATCATTTCTAAACATTTCTAATAATCATTTCGTTTACACTAATAATTATTTCTAAACATTTCTAATAATCATTACTAAACAATTTCCTATATGATATGATAATATGATTCACACACACACATAAAATAATGTAAAATCCTATAATTACATAAAAATCTTAGAATTACATAAAAAATCTTATCATTTCCAATAATACAATGCAGCATTTCTAGATTCATATTTCTATGAAATACATGAAAAATCCTATAATTACTTAAAAATCCTATAATTTCCAACATATAATTCTATCAAAAAATCACTAAAACAAAAATTCTATCAATGCACAATGCGTGGTAATTCACAATGCGGCATTTCTCCCCTGCACAATTCACAATGCAAAATTCACACACAATTCTTAATTCTTTCCTGCAATTCACATGCACACGTACACAGGGCAGCGCAGGAGGAGGTCGATCGGGGTGGCGTCTGGCGTGGAGGAGCTCGGGGGCGGCGGCGTCGGGCGTCGGGGGCGGCAGCGGCGTCGGCCGTGGAGGGCTCGGGCGTCGGGCGTGGACGGCGGCTCGGGCGTC
>CM014273.1:11575425-11600988 GCA_004135705.1 Alloteropsis semialata | reverse complement strand
CTAGCTAGCTAGCTCTCTCGATCAGCATCTCGGTCGATCGCGGCCGGCCCGGCCCGCGCCTGTCTCCGTCGCTGGACCTGTCCGTGTCCACCACCATCCGCGCGCGCGCGCGGCGACCCTTCTCGGCGGCATCGGTTTCGTTGGTTGGCTCTCGGGGTCGGGGGTGGTGGGGACTGTTGGTATTCCGCTGGTTTCGGGAGGGTGGTTTCCGCGCGCGCCGCCCGGCGGCCGTGCGAAACGGCCGAAAAAACAAATGGCCGCGCGGCCGCGCCCCCAGGCCCTAGCCCCCCACGCGGTTCGGGACGGCCTGATTGAGCGGCTCGCGCGTCACGTACGCTCACCTCACCCGCTCGCGTGGTCGGTACTCCTCGACGTGCCCGGCCGGCAGCGGCTGTGACGACGGCCCCCCCGTCGTCGCGCCTAGTCCTGCTCTTTCTCGTCCGGCTAGGTCCGAGTGACAGTCTGACAGAGCGAGTGAGATATTGCTAGGTCCGAGTGACAGTCTGACAGAGCGAGATATTCAGGAAGAGACCAGCCACGGCAATTGGCAGAGAACTGTAGCCCGTTCTGAATAATCTTCGCGTCTGGGGCGGAGGTAGAGCAAAATTGAGGGGGGTGCAGCCCTTCAAATTGTATGCATGATCTTCGAATTTACATGGTGAAACTTTAGAGATAATAGCTGGTTTTGAAAAATTTGTGGGTGCGGCTGCACCCAGTGAACACAACATAGCTCCGCCCTGACTGCCGCTGGTGGAGTGATCAGACCGACAGACCGATCGATCCAACTCGTGTTACGGAGGTGAAAGCGAGGCAGGACCGATCCATACGTGAGGGAACGATCAATCACTCATTCATTCTGACGTTGCATTCATGCATCGTCGCCGTCGCTTCAGTAGATAGTCCCTAGTCCCCACCCAGAGCTATTCACCCTCCGTCCCACACCTCCATCGACAATAGAGGAGAACCGTCATTGAGTTTCGTAAAAAACAATATTGTCTTAGACTTGGATAAAATGGATAGGTTTATTTAATTTCCTCCATAAGGAATGCAACAACCTCAGCGTGTAACCAGTAACCCTCGTTCCTCGAGTGTTGCGATGACCATGCTCGGATCGTGAAACTCTTAAGAGCAACTCTAGCCGGTTCGCTGGTTGGGCCACAAAACCGTGAATCGGTGACGACCGGTTCGGTTCCCTAAATGACCAATCTTTTAACTGGACCGGTGTGCAAAAAATAGTGATTAGTTGGATGTTTAGATGTCGGTTTGGAACTTTGAACAATAGACTGGTTCAATCTCCCATCTGTTTTTTCATTCTATGTTACTCGGAGATGTAAGTTATAAAGGACGGAGAGGAGGTCTTATATTTGTATAGAAGGGACTAAATTTTGGATTATGGGTCCAAGTGTAAAAATTCGGAAACAAACATAACCAACGTTCCATAAAAAGCTGTGCGGAATTTATCATTTAAGTAATATATTTTTTTTAAAAAAATTGACAGCACCATTGATATACTAATTGCATATGCCTTTTATTTTAAAAAAATATTTGATATTAGTCATTGCATATGCTTCCTTGAAAAGTCCATTTGTAATATTTTTTACTATAACGTCTTTTTTTATATCTCTTTAATTAAAGTGAGATTGTTTTGCAATGAAATTCGGTGAAGGGATATATCATGTCTATCCCTATCTCTAGTAAAATGTATAAATTGTTTGCATAGGTATAGTGAAAATAGAATCTAAATCCATGTGGCATGTTCATTTATATTCTACCAATAAAGATGGCACAATCAAAAGTTGCAAAGGATAAGTTTTACTGGAGATTAGGATGGATATGATGATGATATACTCTTGTTGCATCAAATCTCATTATCGAACTCAAGCTAATTTATAAGATAAAACCATATTAATGTATGCTTCGGATTACCAATGAGTTTTGAAAAACTATTTGCAATGATTATACCACAAATTGATTTCTCAAAAACCCTCTAGATTGACTAGATACATCTCAAACGGTCTTTTATATAAAACACTGTCAAAGACGCATAGTAAACTGTTTTAAATTAAAAAAAGATACATAATATCGGGTTATCACTTTTGTAAAGATATAAACATATTGGATACTCAAGACATATTTTGAGACCCATTTATAATATACTTCTAGTATTGACTTTTTTTAGCAGTGTCAGTGCATGATTGACTTCTTTTCGGAAGCCAGCATGATGATTGACCTCTAGCCTTGCCGACTGATACATTAATGACACAAGAAATTCTCGTCTGGTGAAAAGGAGAACTGAACCTAGTCACACAGCTAGTATATATGCACGCGGAAGTTGACATTGGCCAGGAATACTGAATAGCATGACATGTGCTGCGCCGCTTGCAGGCTAGGAGAAACCAACTGAGGCAGTTCCCGGTGATCAATCTTTCTTTATCATGCACGCCGATTCGCTTATATAACTATCATTGCCATTGTTTAGTCTCTCTTCGAGGGCACTTGTTTTAGCTTGGGCCCCCGGCCCGTTGCTTCATGAGCTATCGGACTAATTATCTTGTCCGAAACATCACATATTAAAACACGGAGGGAGAGTATGTGTTGAAATAATAATTAGCCACACTCACAACTGTGCAATTGTGCAACAAGAGATATGCATACTAAGAAGATACTTCTTCCGTATCGAAATATTTGTTGACACTAATTTTTTATCACGACTTTGGCCATTCGTCTTATTCAAAATATTGTGTGTATATCATTTATTTTATTTGTGATTTGGTTTATCATTATATGCATTTTAAGTGTGACTTATCATTTTGCATATGTGTACATAAATATTGAATAAGACAAAAGGTCAACCATTTTAGAAAAAAGTCAGTAGCGACAAATATTTCGATATAGAGGTAGTAATATATAAGTTACCTTGCTTAGAGAGGAATTGTTGACTTTTAGAGGAAGGGATGTCCAGAAAAGCATGTGATGTGGGAGTACTTTTCTAAGGCCATGTTTAGTTCACTAACTTTTTCATCGCTACAATAAATTCGAATGTTTGGAACTAATTAGGAATATTAAATGTGGATAACTGACAAAACCCATTTCATAACCTCCGGGTGAAATTTTGAGACAAATCTATTAAGCCTAATTAGGTCATGATTAGACAATGTCGTGCTACAGTAAATAATATTTAATGACAGATTAATTAGATTTAATAGATTCATCTCACGATTTTTCGTCCATCCATGTAATTAGTTTTATAATTAGATCATGTTTAGTCCTTCTAATCTTTGGTTTAAAATTGATACAGTAAAATTCGTAAAGTTTTTTCATCGATCTAAACAGATCCTAAGTATGGAGAGCACTAACACTGAAAAGAGTATATTGTAATTAGGGCCTGTTTGGTAGAGCTCCACCTGATTCTGATTCTCTATGGGAGCTGATTCTCCGAGAGAAGTGATTTTGTGGCTGAAAGTGATTCTCTAACAAAAACTATCAAAATCAGGGCGGAGATTCACTTCACAGAATCAGGAGAAGCTACTTTTTTCAGCTCCCAGCCCCTTAGTTCATTTCAGAGAATCACTTCACAGAATCAGCTGACAATCACTTCTCTCTGAAAAATCGTTTGGCAGAGCTCTTGCTGGATTCAGCCGAGAATCAGTTCTGGGAGCTCTGCCAAACAGGGCCCTCCGGATGGTGAGGTTCTAGCTTTGCTGTACTATCATGGGCTTAGGTGCTATAGCTACCACTCTTGATTGTTGTGTGGATTCTAGTTGTTCCATGTGTGGTCGATTGACTTCTGTGCTACTATCGCTGTATATGCAACGTGCTGGAGTGAGGCATAATGCTGAGAGTACTCTAATGCTGATATGGAAGCACGCGGAAATATCTCCTACACCGAACTCAAAGGACTGCGCCGGTACAGTACGTGCAGGTGCGTAGCCCTCGCGAGCCCCGCACCAATGTTTCCAAGCCGCGGGATCGCGTCCGCGAGAATTCGCTCTCCGGTCGCCTCGACTCGATCATGTGCATCCGTCTCCATCGCGCCCGCTGGCTCGATCCACCAGCCGTTCCACGGCGGGTCGGCAGCAACCGGCGCTCTCTGCTCGGCTGGCCGCGCACTCGCAGACGCCACCGCCACCGCCACCGCCACCGCGCGAACGGCCAGCCGGCCGTGCCGACCGCTCTCCGTCAGGCGTAGCACAGAAGCCGCCGCCGCGCCGCACGGCCGCGGTGCCGTGACGCGCCGCCGGCTCGCTTTCGTGGGGGCGCGGCCGCGCGCGGCTAAGAAAACGCTCGGTTCGTTTCGCCGCCGGCCGTGTGGTGGCCGCGGCCGGTCGGCCGCCTGACACCGTCACCCGGCCCGAACGGTGGCATGTGCTGCGACGCGCCGGCCGTCCATCGACCACGCGCCCTTTGCTTTCTTCCGTCTGCTCATCGTGCTCTCGAATGTCCGTCGATCCGGTGTGCCCCAGGCACGTGCAGACTGTGCGATGGAACAGGGCCCACAATTTTGAGGGGCCCCAAATTTTAAGCCCGGTAGCATAGCAGTCCAGTAGCAAGCAGCGAGCGACAGAAAGGCCACGTCGCGCCTCACGGCATCTCGGCTGCGCGTGCCTCGTTCCTCGCACCGTCCGTCTCCCTCTCGCGCCGGATCGCATTCTCTCCTTCTACTCGCCGAGTCGTCGTCGGTGGTCGCATCTCTCTGGTCTCCAGCTGCGAAGGGCGCAAGCCGCAGCGGCCAGGAGGGCAGGGGCCGGCAGCTGGCCAGGCCGCCAGCGCCATGGGCGAGCCGGTAAGGCAACACCGCCGTAGGTGCAGTTTTATCGTAGCCTCGGGGAGCACACAGGGAGCTGAATCACCGAGTTAGAAAATCACCATCCTCTCACCGGATCAAGGCATCAGGCGATAAAGGTTGTTTTCTAGTTTTTTTTTTCTAAATCCTAACGGCTAATTCCTGTTATGTGCTTATGTGTACGATTATTTGATTGTTAACAAATAGAATTCTCTAGATATTCAGTGTTTCGAGATCGAAGCTATGTCTTCTGGAAATTGATCTAGAAATGTTGATTATCAGTCCATCACTGAAGATTATCATTTAAAGGAATACCACAAAAATACAAATATTCCAGTAAAAATTACGCAACCAGGATTAAAAAAATATGGTTTTTAATGTATTATGTTACTTTGTAAATTCGTCATAATAAATTATTATTATACTTCGTTATAATAGGAGGCTTACGTTAGAGTTTCGTACAGGCCCGGTTTATGCCGGCACGGCCCTGCTCGTTCGGCGAGGTGGCGCGTCGAAACGAAAGACCCAACAACCATGGCAGGACGAAGCCGATCGAATAGATTAACCTTCTCCGCTCTCCGGACTCCGGTGACACCTCCTCTCCTCTTTTTTCCAAAGTCGTGTTACCCAGGTGAAAGCGAGGTAAGAAGAACACGCACGAGGATCCAGCCGACCTGATTGCGATCGCTCGATCGAAGCCAATCCATTCCTGACGGATCGGAGCACGCACCTTGTGCCATTCGTCGCTTCAGTCCCATACGGCATCCTGAATTCCTGATTTACACGAAACGGCGCGACGGCTGGATGGCTAGCTATAGGGCTCCCAAAGTCCCAAGCCGCCGTTTCCTAGCTACCTTCTTCTTCCCGCTATCAAGTCGACGATGGTCAATTCTCGATTCAATGGCGTCCACGAGACCACGCTCGCTCCCAGCAAGCAGGGCTTTCTTATTGCTTCGAGAGTCAACATCCGGAAAGCGAAGCCTATCAGTTTCCTAATTACTCCGTACGCCGACTGGCTCGGAGGAGCTTATCGTGATCGATCGATGATCTCAGATTATGTTTATACCATATATTACCCTGCAGTTTTCAAATCTATCATATATATGTACTACTTCCAAATTGCCATTTATATATATGTATGTACCACTAGCCAAGAACGAACGCCGCCGGCCACCAGACCCTGGTTCACCACCACCCAGAACGTAGTGCTCTTGACGGAAGCGGGGGAACACACGGTCTACCACTTCAGCAACTGGTTTATGGGTTATATCGCTCGTTCTCGTCCGTCTTGTCTCACGCAGGTGACCGACGACGATGGACATCGCTACTCTCCGATCTCTACTTTAACCTAACCGATGGAATACATTTATACATCAGTTGAGCAAAACCGATGCATAATCTTGGTTGGCCGACCACTGAGTCTCATGGATATTGGTGTACGCCTTCAGGTGACAACGATCGATGGGCCTGTAGTGATATTAGTCTGTAAGTCTGTTCGTATTATTGGTGCTAGTTGCAGGCCGACACCGATACTTTTGTCAAAAAAAAAAAGATATTTAGTTGATGATCTAGTTCATCTACAAACTACAATTCTCCTGCAATTACTAGTCAAAACCGATTCAAATATAAAGTGAGGCAGATCAAAGGATCAAAGTCACACGACAAATGTCGTAAAAAGATGGTGGTACATCCGAAACAGACACAAACAGTACCACCACTCTGGTATCCTGGGCCGATTTCACTTGTCTCTCATTGGGCTGATCAGTCCAAACATGTCGGGTCAAGGCCCATTACTTGCTAAGAGGCTTCTCTCTTGTCGTTCTACTAAGACCCAACAAAACGCTGAGGCCCATCCGCCCATCTGCATAACTCTTCCCGTAAATCGCTGCTGGTTCCGCAACCTCGTGTGAGCGCGCGCTCGCGCTACAGCTACAGTTCCCCACCCGCCGCCGGCCGCCGCGCCGCATTTGCCTGGGGAGACGGAGACGGCGAGCGCCTTATGGTCTCTCCGATTCTCCACGACGCCGCCGCATCTTCGCGTTGTGAGTGATCTCACTCGCCGCCCTCTTTTCTCTATTTCCCCGCGCGTATTGCGGCACATTTTGCACATTGCTATTTGTTTGCAGTTTTGGAGGCCGCGTGGTGGTTCAGGAGGAGGCGACGGCGCTTGGTGGTCTGACCTTGATTTTGTTGGCCGTGGTCTAGGACACTTCGAGCTGCTTGTTTTGCCAGCTCTGCCGAATCTCCGGCCCCAATCCTCTAGCTGATCCCGGTGTAGGAATTAATATGACTTAGAACATGAACTTAACCAAGGACTTTTATGCATCTAGCACGTGAACACAACCGAGAGAGAGAGAGTAAGAAATCATGACCGCCAGGTAGGGCAGGCTCTGGTCCGGCCATCTTTGCGGTCGATGTAGCCATCCTTCTGGTCGCGGTCGCCTGTAGTTGTTCCCGTCGCCCTTCAGGACTCCTCGTGGCTCCTGGTGCGATGACGAGGGAGCAGCGGCGGCGGCCTTCAGATGGCTCCAGTGCCGCCCAGATCGGGTAGGGCAGAGAGGAAGAGCGTGAGCGGGTTTTGGCGTTAGTTTTCCCGGATCTGAGTCCCCTCTATATATAGGCACTGGGCGATCTGGGGCCGCAACCATGTGTTGTTTGCGCCTCTGATCAGGGCGCGAGAGTGGCGTACGCGACCACGCCCTTTGGTGTTTTCCGTTATTTTTCCCATTCTCATTCTCGGTCCTTTTGACCACCTCACGTTTTTCCAACACCCGGAACAACAGGTTTGCTCAGCAATTTTGACCTTTATTTTTTTGATTATCGAGTCAGCACCCTTACCCTGAATTATGCATTCTTTTTTTTTGATTGCTGAATTATGCATTCTGTTGCTACTTGTTATGATTTCATTTTCTGTTGAAACATGAGAGAGTGTACGCTGTGCAGGTGCACGGATAGATAGTTAGCTCCCTTCTGCGGTGGCCATACATATGAACATAAAGCATGCATTAAAGTAGATTAAAGTTGTGACAACTAGAATAAATATTAGATTGATATCACCATCATGTGTACATGTCTCAATGAATCATGAGGCTTGACTCTTGAACTCCACATGGCTATGCCACGCAAGGATGACCATGGTTGCTAGGCCATTTCCTAGGCACCCTTTAAGACTTGTAGCTACCCGTAGCTGATTTTTATGGTGTGTTTACCTTGATTTCATCTAGTTCTAGAGAATGGATACAAAAACCCTCAGTGGGAAGGCCTAATTATACCCTAGGGAGGTTGTCCTATAAAAGGGAAGCCAAACCGAGGGGGAAAGTCCCTGTGCCGATCGGCACAAGGCCCTATGCCGATTGGCACGGGCCCATTTTGGCTCAACTTCACCACCAAGTTGCTCCGGATCCCTTCTAGATAGTTCTTGAGACAATTTTTAGACCCTTTCCTTTGAAATCCCGTGGATAAGAGTGATATTTTAATGAGTTTCCAAAGTACAACTTTCCAGAGATTTCTTCCATGTATTCCTACAGTTAACTTGCTGAATCTCCGTGAGCTTGGCCCCTAAGTAACTTGCAAACGATTCTTGGAAATTTTGGGCACGAAAGGGGGAAATCCTCCCTTTGCTGATCGGAACAAGGGCTCATGCCGGTTGGCACAAGTACTCATGCCTCCGCTTTCATCGTGATTTGAGTGGATTAAGGGCTTTGGTCATACATGGTCTAGCTTACGCGAATTTCATGTCAAAACAAAACATAGACCAAAAACACGACGATATGCAAATATGGGATGATTTTAATATATAATTGATATTAGTGATGTTGTTTCATGCTAATAATCAAGGTAAATCATGGGTAAAAAGGTGTCATTAAGGAGCTCCAACATGGATCTGTGACACTAGTACCAAGTTCATAATTGTTTCTTGTATGGTGGCTACTGGAACCTATATATGTCCTAGGAAATTGATCCAGGTGCCGAGCCACATTGTCCCTGTTTTACATTTTGTTATGATGTCATGGGATGTGGAATCCACATCATTTCGTGTTCCATGTGATACTATACGCAACCAATTAAACCTTCCAATTCAAACAAAGGAATATGATGTGTTAAAATCATATTGTACTACTTGTTCATCTCCTCTCATTTGAAAACAAATGCTTCAATTGCCTTCCCTTGCCATAGTTTAGACCTTTCAGTTGAACCACCAGGGAGAAGAAATAGTGGATGCAAAGAAGGTGACTACACTTTGTGTGCAATAGGCAACATCATAGCTAATTGCTTGTACTGGTCAGCTCATCCACTTATATGATGTTTGGTGTGTAGAAGCTTCTTCATCTAGAGATAGTCGCAATGTTGTATCTTATGAGCTAGCTTGTTGTGTGTGCTTTAGCATCACATGAGTAGAGAACAAGGATGATTTGATTTTCTAGGTTTTGATAAACTCACTCATGTAGGCACTTTGGAATATAGAGCAACCGCTAATCAATACTTCGAAGCTCTGTGATTGTCCTGCTTGTACTTTTTGTGTTACTTTGTATAGGCCGAGCACAACCTAAGGTGGCCAACCGTAGGAGGCATCTGCATCGCTTAGGAGTAGCCATGTAATGTAGATAGCCTAATTTACTACCGAATACACAATAGTCAGCTAGAAAAATGTGTGTCTCATGGTCCACTATGGATGTTAGGTCAAACGATTGTCCACCCCTGCATACATAACCTGTCTTTTTGTAATTTTGTTGATTTGAAACACTTATAGTATGTATCATAGCTATATCGCTCCTGTATCTTGTATGTATCAAACATGTTATACGACAATCCCCTAGTATACCGACACATTAGAGAGCACTAGCATGAAAACTTGTGATTTGACACCTTAGCGGTGTACCAAATGTATGAGAGATCACTAGTGACTATATTCCTTTTGAGGCAATCAATACTCTACATACCCTTGGCACTACATTAAAAGCTGCTTCATATATACACAGTTACATATCTAATTTAGAGGCAAATAATTCATGCTCCCTCTAGGAAATCTGTGTGATTTTAGTAGCCATGGCATAAGATATCCTTGATGAGTTGTATCTTCTATTGGACATGACATTCAATTTGGTAGTTCTTAAATATCCACATATCTTATTGTACCTTTTGTGGATCCATGTATATTGTTCTATATTTTGTAGCATTTACTTAACTAATGCTACGATTATCTCCAAAGTTGTAAAAGACTTTAATTGTACAACATTAACTTGTATCCTATTTTAGCTCCTTGAAGTTGCCTATAAAATACAGGTATTCCCTCTTTCGATATATCTCACAACAAGAGAAAAGGGATCAAGCAACACAATTCTATGGCTGGTAAGGCAAGCTCAAACCCTAAAGAATTCTACCCCTATGCCTTAGCTTCCCCACAATCTATGTTATGGCCTAGCATAGTACCTCCAGTGCAGCCACAGAACTTGGAAACACTGTACAAGTGCTCATTTTGCACCAAGACTTTCAAAAGTCCACAGGCTCGTGGTGGGCACCAGAATGCACATAAGAAGCAAGTTGCTGAGCTTCGGAGGGCTTTGGAGGAGGAGAAGGCAAATAAACATGCAAAACGAGCGCGCATTGTTTCTGATGTTGGTCCTGGTATTGATGTGGATTTAAACCTTTGCTCAGAGTGAGCTTTATCCTTGATTCAGTATCATTTTGTTGTTAAAGAGACTAGGGAAATGGTTGCATATGCTTCCATTTGATTTATTATTTCTTATGTTATAATATTTCAATGTATAAGATATAGCTGCTCATGAGAAATTTTTTTGGCTATTATTTAGTTCCTTGTTATGTCATTCATCTCTTTACTTTCAGTTTTGCTCCTGTTTCTCTAAAGAATATTGTTCAATGGATATGCCTACAACACTTGACGATTCCATAGTGTATTCAAAGGATGTACTCTTTTACCTTGATAATAGGAAAGTTCCTAAGAAAGAATGTATCCCGCATAGTGTGTATCCTATACGACATTAGGTTGCCAAGTAACATGATTATTTGTGGTCACATGGATCCACATGTTGGTGGTGGCGGTGAGGGATAATACCTTGATAAGGCTTGCGTGGTCCCATCCCATAACATGTTTAATGTAGGACTAAACCTTGGTTATTGGGTGTATAGTGACGATGCAATCATGCTTAAGAGTTTGGACTTGGCATGCTGTAGCTATGGTTTTTTTTTGCATTTGGGATTGAAGAATGTTGGTAGATGGTGGGCCACAAAGAGTGTGTTGGGTTGGATCACCCAAGGAATATTGAGTCTAATGCTTAGGGGAATTATAGGTATATTTTATTGTAGCCCATAATACAAATATAGTTAGTTGTAAATGATCAAGGACAAGGAAGGTACATGGGTGGATGAAAGTAGACATGCCTATTCTCCTATCGGTTTGATACCTATAAACTTGCCTAAGGCCCTAAGTATATAATACAACATACATATACCCACTTAAATTGGTTATTTACCCACGAGTAGTCAATGTAAATGAGATAGAATGTCATCCCTATTCAATTGAGTAATGGGCGTTTGTTTAGTGTTTGTATTTCCTCTATAATGTTAACAGCAACAAACGAATTCTTTGTTCAATACATGTAGTTTTTGTTTCAAACATGGTACTTGTCAAGTGTTTTTTTTGAGTTTCATGCCATGTGTTCCATTATTTTGAGTTAATTTTTTTGATACTTGATGATAGAGGGGATTTGTGAACCACAACAAGGAAAAACAAGCAAAAAGGGTGAGAATGCTTGGTCAAGGTGGAGCCTTTGCATAAAGTGTGACTTAGGAGAAGTTAAGAATGGACAAAGCAATGGTAAGAATAAGGTACGCATTTGTAGTTATTCTTAGCATGCATCCAAGCAAGGCATGTTTATGGTCTAGTATATTTTTACTTGCATTGGTTGATTTTTATCAATCACCAAAAGAGAAAGATTGTAGTGAATATGGACCTAGTTTAGGCATATTAAGGTCATCACGGTTGAGTGACAACATAGCCAATGGGACTAACATGCTTCTTATGTATATGCTTTAGTAGGTATCATGGATGCTATACATGAAAAGCCACCAAAGCTGAGACAAATATTGGATCAAATAGGATAATTTCCAAGAGGATTGTACATGCTGGATGCTCCAATGTTGGGTGTTTATACACGCAAGAGCAACATGCATTTGGAAAATGGTACATGTTGAGAGGTTCAACGCTGAGGCAACACACATGCTAGAGAAATGGTGTTTATCCTCAACCCGATCAAGGTCTATGTGTACTCTACATTCTTGATGGTTTAATACACAAATGGTGTTCATCCTCTAGAGAAGGCATCATGAAGTTTCAATGTTTGGAGTGTTTCAACATACTAGATCGTCTAGCAAAGGAGAATTTGAACGCTAGAGGATCAAAAGTAAAAACTCTACACCAACTATTTCTTTGGCTCAAACACTGTAACACCCAAAATTTCAATATTCAAAAATGCCTAATCTAATTGCTATTCAAGTCCTATTCAAATCTCAACCCAATTCCTATTCAAATTCCTCAAACAAACTCCAAAGAGCTTTCCCTTTCCATCTCTCCAATTTGGCCCAACCCGGCCCATCTTTATCCCTTCTCCCTTTTCTCCCTTGGGCCCAACCCAATCTTTTCCCCCTTGACCCACCTCTCTTGGCCCAGCCCGGCCCTGCCCCCTCTCTCTTTCTCCCTTGAGCCCAAACCATCCATCTCTTTTTTCCCATGCACGCCTCCCCTCCCCTCGAGCGCACGCCCGCCGTCGCCCCTCCCCTGAACCGTCGCCCCCTCCCTTCCCCCTCTCTTTCTTCTTCGACAGAAACCATCGCCCTCTTCCCCTGTGTCGTGCCCCGTCCCCTTCTTCTCCGCGAGAATAGCGGCACCCCTTTCCCCTTCCTCTCCCACGCTCGCCCCCCTTTTTCTCCTTGGCCACAAAACTGTCGCTCCCTCCATAACTCGCAGCCATGGCGAGTAAATGCCATTACGGCAATAAACAACAGCAAAACCGCCCCTCCCTTCAAATTCCTGGACCAGTGCCCTCTCATTCCCTATAAAACCCATGGTCGAGGCCCCCTCCTACCCTTTCCCTGCTGTCCATCAAACCCATTGGCCACCAGCAGCAGTGCCGTCGAATTTTTCCTCGCCGGAGTGTCGCTCGGTAAGAATCGCCATGGCCCTTTCTCCACTGTCTTGGCGCCCTTCTGACCGCCTCCTCCCCATCATCTCTTTCACAGGAAACCTAGGAAGACGTGCAGCCGCCCAGAACCACGACGAGGAGACCGCAACTCCATCTCCCACAACCAGCCGTGACCTGCTCTGCCCCTCCCTGAGGCACGTCGCCCTTGCTGCGTCCCTGCCCTAAGTAAGAATCAAGACGACTTCGTGGAGACGTCCTCTCTCTCCAGGGCCAAACTTTTTTTTTGTTTCTGAGCACCGTAGCTCCGGTTCCCATCATCACCGGCGAGCTCTGCTCGCGGTAATGGCCGCCGCCCCTGTCTGTCCATGAAAAAATGTCGAGGCTCGGCGTGGCCCCCTCTACTAGCCGAGCAGAAACCCCGTTGGCCGTCCGATCTCCTTCTTACGGCCCAGATTAAAACATTAGATACCCCTTCATTTTATTCTAAAGAGCCCCTACAAATTTCTATAATAAACCTGCCATCCTTCCCTGTGCCTTGCAAAACTCCTCTGCTACCCCCTGAAGTATAAGGTTAATCACGTATAGGTCCTCAGTTTATCGCAGGTAAACCCTTTACCTTGTTTTAGCCGTAGAATCCATGTTTTAGCTCCGATTTAGCTCGTTCTTGTTTCGTTAGTCTCCGTTTAGCGTAAGCTATCGTTTAGTCTCGTTGTTTTGTCTAGTTCGTGTTTCTAAAGTTAAATAAAATATTAAATTGATTAATAAACATTCCACTAGTTTTCTAATAAAACTTGTTTAGGTTAATACCACGGTGTTTCATAAATTATTGTTAATTTGACTAATATTAAATAAATGTGTTTTCAATAATAATTTGCTTAGTTCAACACGTCACATGAAATAATTCGATTAGATGCATCACATGTCTTTTATTTCAAGTTAATTGTTAAATGGCTTAATTCCTATGGAATGTCTATAAATAAAATATGACTAGGTTTTACTTTGCTTTTAATTTTGGAAATAATTTGAATAAATAAACTTGGGTATTTCTTTGAAATAACCTTTTACACATGCTTTTCTTTAATTAAAATAAATCAAGCATATAGTCTTTTGTGCTCTCATAAATGCAAATGTGCGATAGTTGTCTTTTCAACCGTGCGTTATTTTCAGCGTTTCTCTGAGCCTCGTCCTTTAATGCGTTCTTTTAAGCTTCTCTGTGATTGATGTATTGTTCTTAGTTGTTCTTGTTTGTTTTCTTGTATGTTTGTGCCCGATGATTGCTTCGAGTAGAAGGATCCTCGTTCGTTGCTTTCAAGATCAAGAATTCCAAGTGAGCAAGAACTGAAGAGCAGTAAGAGTACATTTACGTTGGAGAAAGGCAAGTGTCCCTAACCATCCTTCTATCTATGCTTTTAATGTATCATGGTTATGATGTTAATTGGAACATGGAGAACCACCCAGGAAAATAGTACAACCATGAGTACTATATGGCTCTGGTCTTGGCTAATTAATTAGATGTATAGGTGCCTAGTGGCTTTACCGAAAGGGCAATGAGGGGGCCGGTGAAGGGGTCACAACTCGGTCCTTTTGGAGGAGTAGCCTTTGCTAAGATACGACTGCTGCTGAAACTCTAGCGGGCCACTAGTTATCTGTGTGTCTTTGTAAAGGCCTCGTAGCGTCCCTATGCAATCACACCTCGGAAGTGTGGTATTGTTCCTAGCTAGCACAACACGGTTGGGTTCAAAGTTCTTCTGAACTTTTACGCGACTTGTGGTGAAAGTGTACAATCTCTGCAGAGTGTTAAAAACTGATATATCAGCCATGCTCACGGTCAAGAGCGGCCTGGATCCTCACATGATTAATTTATTTGAAGTTGATAATAAATTATTTCTGGTTATTTCTTGTGGCCTTGCTGAGTACCAACCATAAGTGTACTCATCCTTACTTACTGCTGCTCAGAAGATGATGTGAAGTTGTTGAAGATGGTGCTAGGCGTACGTAACCCCTAGTCGATAGCCTGTGAAGTGTTGGAGCCTTCGTTTCCAGGATAAGCTGTAACTTTAATAGATTGTAAGTCTTTTGTATTGTTTTACGTGATACTGCTATTGTTTATCACTGATGAAGTCTCATATGTGTGTAAACTTGATCCTGACGCACATATGATTATCATTCGGTTTTGTCCTTAAAACGGGTGTGACAAACACCAATAACACAAATTACGTTAGATGGTTCGAGCAATGAGAACAATATCATCTAGCATCTAGAGTTGCTATCAAGCGGGGGCTCCAGTGGCTAGCACTAACGATTAGTGTGTCAGATGATCTGGTGAGTGTAATGCATGTCAATGCTTGATCATCAAGGGACCATTGTGAAATTGAGCGGTTGAAGCAATGTCTAGTTTGAGAGGGTGAGCCTACGTAACCCCCCTCTAGCTCGGCCATTTTGAGGCACTAAAATCTAGAGAAGTTTACAATCACTTGAGAATACTACAAAGTAGACATAGTGCCAAAAGTGATTAATCAAGGCAATTAGCACATGCTTAGTGGGTGATTAGTGTAGTTTAGGAGTGTTTGCAGGGTGATTTCTATCTTAAGAGGATGAAGGAGTGATCCAACCACTATAACGTTGGTGTGACTAAAACCTTGCATTGGAGCCTTTGGTGGCTCACCAACAAGTTTGTGAACTCTAAGTGACTTGTATGGGGAGTTGGAGGCTCTTGTCTTTGTGGTGAAAGCTCTACTTTAGTGGAAGATGAGCACAAGTTATCAAAAAAAAAGAGCACAAGTAGGAGAGTGTTAACGGGGACATGACCCTTGGTGGGTGCTCCAAGCTGGACTTGGGGGCACTACTACAAAAAACATTTGTAAGAGCCAGGGGTTTTTTTTAGGGGCGGACTAAAAGGCGACGCGCCCCTACAAATGCATGAATGACACTGTAACTAAGGGCCGCCCCTACAGACCGCTTTACAGGGGCGGGTGATGCCATGAGCCGCCCCTGGAAACATCCAATTTTTGCAGGGGCGGGTAACGCCATGACCCGCCCCTGTAAATAGCACTTTCTAGGGGCGGGCGATGGGATGGCCCACCCCTGCAAATGCTTCCCTTTCCAGGGGTGGCCCATGCCATGACCCGCCCCTGGAAACTCATTATCAGGGGCGGCTGGCCCCATCAACCGCCCCTGTAAATAGCATTTCCAGGGTCGGGCAATGGCGTCGACCGCCCCTGTAAATGCTGTCTATTCCAGAGGCGGCCCATGCTATGACCCGCCCCTGAAACTCATTATCAGGGGCGGCTCGCGCCATGAACCGCCCCTAGAAGTGTTGCACTGTACATAAAGCGAGAGGTCTTCTTCCACAACCCGACAAGTGGACTCCAAACCGGAAAAAGGAGAGGGAGGTGCTGCCCAAATTTCCCAAGACAAGTGGAGGACAAGTGGATGGTTTGTCCCCTCATTAGGAGGTGAGTTGATGCTTATCCTATGACTATTCTTAAGCTTATTGCATTGATTATATGGCTCAATTAGATCTCCATGGTAGTACCTCTAGCTAGATCTAAATCTCCATGTATGGTAGTACTTGGCCGATTGGACCCCAATTAAGCTCAACCTTTTGGATGGAACTAGGTTAGTGAAGTAGGGGAAGATGATTCTCCCTTTAATTTGCCTCGGATTTGACTTTTTAGGCTCATTCATGGATGGGGAAATTGCTAAAACCATGGAGGAGAGACAAGAAGATTTATCTTTTTTACAATAAGCGTGCATTTCTTTTCTTTTTGTTACATTTTCAACGTTAGCCTCATATAATGTCTTATATTTTTTGTTCATGGATATGTGTTATTTTTTCTTGACTTATTTTTTTAATGGAATTTTTCAAGGTTACAAGATGGATCGGTCATGGATGTACAATATATCAAGGCATGGTGAATATTTTCGTCGAGAGCTTGACAAGTTTCTTAAAGTCGCAGAGAATCATGCAATGGACGAGAGGACCAAAGATATGCATTGCCCCTGCCGAATGTGCCAAAACCATTGTGTTTTCAATGACTTGGTTACAATCCGATCACATGTGCTGGTTCATGGTTTCGTGAAGGAGTACACATTATGGACATACCATGGTGAGAAGAAGGATACCGACGTTGTGGACCAGTTGCAAGACATCTGGCGAGACCCTGAAGCCGTCAACAGATACTTTGACAGTTATGATGAAGATTATGGTTTCGAGGATGACGGAAGTGATGATGGTGTTGACTATGGAAGTGGTGGTGATGGAGTCGGTGGTGGTGAGGACATTGCTGGGGATGAAGGTGCTGAGGACATTGTTGGGGATGAAGGTGGTGATGAATTTGATGACAACGATTTCTTGGGCCAGTTGTTGCATCATACCGAAGAGGAACTATTAGTTGGCAGTGTGAAAGGCGCACAAAATGTTGAGTCGTTGAAAAAGGCAGCTCAGGAAACTGTGTATGAGCGTTCAAAGGGTTGTCCGAGACACTGGACTGTGCTTCGCTTCATACTCGAGCTGTTGATTCTAAAGGCTAAATATGGTTGGTCCGACGTTAGTTTCAATGATCTCCTTCGTATCTTAGCATGGTTGCTTCCAAAGCCTAATAAAGTACCGGAGAACACTTATCGAGCAAAGAAGCTTATTAGTCCCTTCACGATGGGTGTGGAAAGAATTCATGCTTGTCCAAATCATTGTATATTGTACCGAGGGGATGCATTCAAAAATTTGGACAAATGCCCGGTATGTGGTGCAAAACGGTACAAAAACAATGCTAGCTATTGTGGGGGCGAGGACAAAGTTCAAACAGACGGGAATAAAAGAAAGAGGAGGGGTAGTGTTGCTTGTAATGAGGAACCTGACACTTGTGTAGGCGTTGATGATGATGGGAAGCAGAGGGGCTATGTTCTTCTTCGGATCCATGGTCTTCACCCCCAACCAGCAAGGGGCGGCCCAATCCGAGTGCATCTGGATCGGTTTGTCGGACTGGGTGGCCCATCAGTCAGAAGGCCCACCAGTCGGGCGAACCGGATGGGCGCGACGACGCGCGCAGCAAGGAAAGCACACGGCGTATCCCGCAAGAAGCTCGGAGATCAGGATAAACTAGCCGGAATTGTAGGGAAAGATATCTGTAATCGTTATAGGATCAAATCCTTGTAATTCGGGTAGGTTACGATCTCTGGCCGACTTGTAACTCAAGGCAGCCAGACTATATAAGGCGCCCTGAGACCCCCCTCCAGAGCATCGAACATCTACGCTACAACCCACGATCATACAACCCTAGGACAGAACCCAACTACGGAGATCCTTCCAGGAACTTCATACATAGCAATACAATCACCGCCAACACAGGACGTAGGGTGTTACGTCATCTCGACGGCCCGAACCTGTTCAATCCTTGCGTCTTGTGTTACCATCGGCTTCTGATCCTCGATCTGTCCCTCAACAAATCAACCACGTAGGCTACCCTGTGTGGACTGCCGGGTCCAAACATCCGACAGTTGGCGCGCCAGGTAGGGGTTGATCGACGAGATCAATCTGCAAGTTCGATGGCATTCACTTCCGCCGTCATCACGCCGGCGACCATGAAGATTTCCATCACCGAGGGGGCTATGTTCTTCTTCGGATCCATGGTCTTCACCGCCGGGCCCGAGGGAGAGCTCTCCTTCACTCGTGACGCTACCCCGGAGGAAACAGCGCCACGACTCGACGCTACGCCAGACGGGATCGTCACCATCACCACTCCGTCGCCAACCATCGCCAACAACTCGGCGACCGCGACGGCCGGCATCGTTCTCCCGCCATCCGGGGGGAACACGCCCTCTCCTACATCGCCGACTGCTTCGTCCACTCCGCCTCGACCACCTAGGGTGCAGGAGACGCCTGAACAACGAAGGCGCCGATGGGCTGCACGCCAACGCCAGTTCGAGGCGGACATGGATCACGCCATCGCCTCCATCGGTGAATGCATTGAGCTCACCGAATCCGCTCGTCAGGGCATCACCTCGCCGGCACGGTTCCCGCTGGGACTCGGGAACAGCGGGGCCGTCTACCAGCAAGCACTCGGCGAACACATGAACGCCGACTACTCTCCAGATGCGATCCGGGAGGTCGATCTCATCACGGCCACCCAGATCGGATCTACTCCGGACGTCGCAGCGGCGCAACACCCTCACCATCAAGATACGCCGACTCCACCCGAACCAACTCCGGCTTTCCCGCGGGTGACACGTGTCCTCCCCCCAAATAAGAGGATCACGCCAGCCAAGCGGGAGACGTTCGTCTCCGACATATCTGCCGACGAACCGACGGTCCAGGGCGAGGATCAAGCACGCCGTGACGCCAGGATCGGGCGTAACGGAGAAAGGCAACGACGCCGTGACGCACGGCGAGAAGGCCGAAACCCCAGGATCACACGTAATCTCCAAAACGACTTCGTCCAAGAGATCGGCGGCGTGGGTGTTTACGCCACTCCGTCGGCCAACCTTGCCGCCGCGCACCAAGATCTAGAAGGGATCCCGGAGACTCCTGAGCTTAACCGGATCAAGGTCAGGCTGACTGCAGCCGCGGGCATGATCGCCCAGAGGGCTCCTGCTTCCTCATCTCACCACTCCAGGTCGGCCAGTCGCCGAGATGCCGATCGCGGCGTGGTCGAGCAGCCCGATCTCCGCGAACAACTCCGCAACCGCGATCTCCGAAGGAACCTTGATGATCGTCACCGCCGGAGGGATGAGGAAGAACTCCGACGGCGCGCCGAGTACAACCGCGAACATGGCCCTCTGGGGCTGGATCGCGAAGCACGCCAACGCCGAGAACTCGAGGCCGCTGAGGTCGCACGCCGCCGAGAGTTCGACCGCAAGTACGGGGCTCCACTCGGACAGGACAGGCCACCCCGAGCTAACACCCCGGAAGACTGCTCCGCCGACTCAGGGCACGCGGACACCGGGAACCTCAACGACTGCGACGGCTTCCCGGCATTCACTGCCCGAGTAAGATCCATCAAAATGCCTGCCAACTTCAAGCCTACAGGCATAGAGAAGTATGACGGGAAGGCGGACCCGACGCTGTGGCTCCGGACGTACAGCATCGCCATCCGCGCGGTGAACGGCGACCACGACGCCATGTGCGCCTACTTCCCCGTCGCCATGACCAAGGTGGGGCTAACTTGGCTCCACAGCCTTGAGCCCGACTCCATCGACAGCTGGGCGACCCTCTGCGACAAGTTCAAAAGCTACTTCCAGGGGAGCTCCATCCGACCAGGCACCGCCTGGGACCTGGGCAAGGTCAAGCAGAACCGGGGGGAGAGCCTCCGCGACTACACCGACCGGTACATGGACAACCGGAACTTAGTTCCCGGCTGCTCCGAGTCGGAGATCATCAGCTACTTCCTCGACGGCCTCGCCGACTCCGCCGTCTTCGAGCGCCTTTGTGAAGACCTGCCAAAGACCTCCGGCGAGTTCTTTGGCCGGGTGAACAAGATGGCCAACGCCAAGGAGGCTGTCCGTCTCCACTACGGCAAGAAAAGCACTCGGGACGACGATCGTCCCCCTCGCCGGGAAGATCGCCCAAAGAAGGAAGATGCGCGCCGTCCCCGACCTGAGCCAAGCAGAAGGGACGACCGGAAGCGCTCGAGAGACTACACCGTCGCCGCCATGGACCGCAGCGGCCCTCGCCCGCGGTCCAACTTCAGCGCCGACTTCGAGAAGATGCTCCAAGGACCCTGCCCCATCCACAAGCAGTCCAAGCATCGTATGATCGACTGCATGGGGCTCGCCGACGCCTACAAGAAGAAAGAGGGGAAGCTGCCGCCACGAGATGACGACAAGAGCGACAAGGGAAAAGGGGCTCCCGAGAACTCTGCTTTCCCGAACGTCGACAGGCAGGTGAACTTCATCCTCGGAGGACCGCCGCCCGTGGACGACAAGCGCCGGGAAAAAGTACGTGACCGGGAGATATTCTCCTGTTACACATCGCCGATTCAACCACTCCGCTGGTCCGAGCAGCCGATCACGTTCTCCAGGGAGGACCAGTGGTTCCAGGTCTCCGACGTGGGCGAGTACCCGCTGGTACTCAGCCCGATTGTGCACAACGCCCGCCTCACCAAAGTACTCATCGACGGTGGGAGCGGGCTCAACATCATCTTCGCCCAGACGCTGAGGGACATGGGCATCGGCCTCGACGCCCTGAGTCTTTCTCTCCACCCGTTCTACGGGCTGATCCCGGGGAAAGGCTCCAAACCACTCGGGCAGATCGCTTTGCCCGTCACCTTCGGTGAACAGGACAACTTCAGGACCGAGTACCTGAACTTCCAGGTCACCGACTTCACCACCGCCTATCACGCCATACTGGGGAGACCAGCGCTCGCCAAGTTCATGGCGATCCCCAACTACACGTATCTGCTAATGAAGATGCCAGCACCGAACGGCGTCCTCTCCATTCGCAGCGACGTACACCTCTCCAAGGGCTGCGACAAAGAAGGGCTCCACCTCTGCACCGGCATCGAACGCAGCGTGCTCCAAATGGAGGTGGTCCACGAAGCAAGAGCCTTCCAAGGGGACCCGGGCTCCGTCCCCGAGTCCTCCAAGCGAAGGGCCGCGCCAACCACGATGCAGCCGGCTGAAGAAGTACGCGCCATCACGCTCGGGCTCGCCGACTCCTCCAAGACCGCCCTGATCGGGTCAGGGCTCGACCCCAAATAGGAAAGCGCGCTCGTCACCTTCCTCCGGAACAACGCCGACATATTCGCATGGACTCCATCAGATATGCCAGGCGTCCCAAGGGAGGTGGTCGAGCACTCCTTGACGGTTGACGCGAACGCCAAGCCAGTTCGCCAAAAGCTCCGACGCTTCGCGCAGGATCGCAAGGAGGCCATTAGGGCAGAAATTACAAGGCTGTTAGCCGCCGGGTTCATTAGAGAAGTCTTTTATCCAGACTGGCTTGCTAACCCAGTCCTTGTAAGAAAAAAGAATAATGAATGGAGAATGTGTGTTGACTACACGGATCTCAACAGGCACTGCCCTAAGGACCCCTTCGTCCTGCCACGCATCGACCAAGTCGTTGACTCCACCGCTGGATGCATACTCCTATGCTTCCTTGATTGTTACTCCGGCTACCACCAGATCGCCCTGAAGGAAGAAGACCAGGAGAAGACATCCTTCATAACTCCGATCGGCGCTTACTGCTACACCAAGATGACGTTCGGCCTCCGCAACGCCGGAGCCACCTACCAGAGGGCCATTAACTTGACCCTAGGCACTCAGATCGGCCGTAATGCCGAGGCCTACGTCGACGACATAGTGATCAAGACAAAGATCGAAGCCGAGTTCATCGCCGACCTCTCCGAAACATTTAACAATCTCCGCAGGCACAACTGGAGGCTAAACCCGACTAAGTGCGTCTTCGGCGTACCCAAAGGGAAACTACTCGGCTTCATCGTCAGCAACAGAGGCATCCAAGCCAACCCAGAGAAGATAGACACCATCCGGAGGATGAAACCGCGACTGGGAAGAAAGAGATCCAAAAGCTGACTGGTTGCATGGCAGCCTTGAGCAGATTCATCTCCCGGCTTGGGGACAAGGGCCTGCCGTTCTTCAAAATCCTCAAGAAGGCCGACAGGTTCGAGTGGAACCAAGAGGCACAGCAAGCTTTCACCGACCTCAAGGACTACCTCTCCAATCCACCAGTACTCGCCGCTCCGCATAACGACGAAACGCTACTCCTGTATATCGCTGCCACCACCAACGTGGTAAGCACCGTCATCGTCGTGGAAAGGGAGGAAGAAGGAAAGGTGCAACGAGTGCAGCGACCAGTCTACTACGTAAGCGAAGTACTCAGCGAGTCCAAGTCTCGCTATCCCCAGGTGCAGAAGCTACTCTACGCACTGCTGATCACATCAAGAAAACTCCGCCATTACTTCCAAGCGCATCGCATCAAGGTGGTCACGCAATTTCCACTCGGGGAGATCCTCCACAACAGAGACGTCACGGGGCGAATCATCAAGTGGTCCGTCGAGCTCGGCTCCTTCAACATCGACTTCGTCCCACGCACCGCCATCAGGTCACAAATCCTCGCCGACTTCATCGCCGAATGGACCGAGAGCCAGGACGCGAAAGAAGACACCAGCGGCGAGCACTGGAAGATGTACTTTGACGGCTCCCTGATGATCGACGGAGGAGGGGCCGGAGTACTCTTCATCTCGCCAAAAGGGGAACAGCTCCGATACGTCCTCCAAATCCGTTTCCCCGTCACCAACAACGCCGCCGAGTACGAAGCGATTCTCCACGGGCTCCGCATCGCCGCTTCACTAGGCATAAAGAGGCTCCTGGTCTATGGCGACTCGGCTGTTGTCATAAACCAGGTGAACAAAGAGTGGGATCGCAACAGCGAGCGGATGAACGCCTATTGCGAGGCAGTGCATAAGCACGAAGGGAAATTCTACGGAGTGTTCCAAGTTGGGATCCACCCGCGCACAAGTTCCAGGGGGAGTGTTCGTACAGGGCCTCCTCAAACCCTCCGTAAAGGAGCCGAACGACGAGCCCGAGCCTGCCCCGGAACTCTGCGAGGTGCTAGCCATTAACACCGAGGAAGAAGACTGGATGGCCGAGTTCATAGATTTCCTCGCCAACAACAAAGTGCCAAAAGACCCCACGCAGCGAAAGATCCTGGAACGCCGAAGCAAAAATTACGTGGTGGTCGGTGGCGCTTTGTACAGACGAGCCGCCACAAATCAAGTATTCATCAAATGCGTCACGAAAGAAGTCGGCCTCCAGATCCTCGATGACATCCACTCGGGAGTTTGTGGAAGCCACGCCGCCGCTGGAACTCTAGTCGGGAAAGCGTACCGAGCTGGATTCTTTTGGCCCACTGCCGTCTCCGACGCCAAAGCACTCGTCCGGCGATGCCAGGGGTGCCAATTCTTCGCCAAGCAGAAACACCTCCCGGCCCAAGCTCTGCGCACTATTCCACCCTCTTGGCCATTCGCCTGTTGGGGGTTGGACATGGTGGGACCATTCAGGGCAGCCCCGGGAGGTTACACGCACATCCTCGTCGCCATAGACAAATTCTCCAAGTGGATAGAGTACAAAGCCATCGTCGGAACTCCAACATCAAAGCAGGCAGCCGCCTTCGTCGAAGAAATCACACACCGGTTCGGAGTCCCTAACAAGATCATCACTGACTTGGGGACACAGTTCACCGGATCCGCCTTCTGGGACTTTTGCGAGAACAGCTGTATCGGAGTATACTACGCCTCCGTCGCCCATCCCAGATGCAACGGACAGGTGGAACGAGCCAACGCCATGATTCTCCAGGGATTAAAAGCGAGGGTCTTCGACCCATTGAAGAAATTCGCCGGACGGTGGCACCAGGAGCTACCACAAGTCATCTGGGGCCTCAGAACTCAGCCGAGTCGAGCAACAGGTCATACTCCATTCTTCCTCGTCTACGGCTCCGAGGCTATCCTCCCCACCGACATTGCTTTTGGATCTCCACGCATCGACAATTACGACGAAGGTGAAGCTGAGGCAGCTCGCGAGGTGGACCTGGTCTCCATCGAGGAACACCGAATTAACGCGCTCATACAGCACGCGCGTTATCAGCAACAACTCCGGCGCTACCACGACAAGAACGTCCAAGAAAGGGACTTCAACATTGGCGACCTCGTCTTACGCCGAGTGCAATCCACTGCAGGGGTTCACAAACTCTCCGCCCCATGGGAAGGCCCGTTCATCGTGACTCAGGTCATATGTCCGGGTACTTTTCGTCTCCAATACGAGGATGGCACCGAGGTCCCACACCCGTGGAACATAGAGCATTTACGCCGATTCTACCCATGAAAAGCTATGTATCACAATGTTCAATAATATTATATGCTTTTTTTCGTATACTTGTTCTCCTTGCAAAACCTCTCGGAATCACTCCGTTCCCGAGTAGCTCTTAACTAAATGCTGTGTAACCGGGCCCGGAACGACGCCTAAGCCTTCTACACGTGCACGGGATCTGCTCTCGACGTTATGAACTTAGGATAAGTGAGGCAAAGGGAAAAGCACGTTTCAGCCAAAAGCTACTCGGGCAACAATAAAATACGAGACAAAATATCCAACACTTTTGCTTTGCTTGTTTCTGACTACTTGTATATACAAAGGTTTACATTACTCTATACAGGATACAGGACTCTACTCAAACTTGAGAGCCTCGCCGACTTTCTCGGCGATCGGGCGAGTCTCCGCAATCGCCGAGTCCACCTGCTCCACTGTGGCGTCCGCTGCCACACCGTCCGCGACTGGCGCAAGGTCGATCCGCGGGTATAGTGTGCGAACACGCGCCAAGGCGTCGTTCGCGCACACAACCGCCGACTCCTTGATCAACTCGGCGATGCGGGTTGGTGCGGCTTGAAGGCGCGGGACCAAAGCAGTCGTTCACCCTCCTCCGGGGCCACGGAGTCCAGCAGGTCCCTCGCCGCCTCGTTGACCTCCGTCAAGGCCAGATGCGCCGATGAAAGATCTTGCTCCAAGCCTGTTATGATTTGAGAGTTATTCTGGATTGTATACATGGCTTGGAGCATCGTCATGTCCGCACCTTTCCGGAAGTCCTGCTCCTGCTTCAGCTTGCCCGCCATCACTTCCTCC
>CM014273.1:11558748-11571860 GCA_004135705.1 Alloteropsis semialata | reverse complement strand
CGCTCCATCACACATCTAGTCTGACACCTCCAGCTACGCTGCCTCCAGGAGTATTGGTCACACCCGTGGCTCGTCCGGTTGTTTACCCGGTATGAAACAATGACACATTGATTTGATTCATTAAGCACCATGCCCTGAAAACTAGTTAATTAATCTGATGAGATGCCAATGGTAGTATAGATTTTCATTATAATTTGATGTTTGGATGCAATTGTTTCCTTGAATTGTGTGGTAGCTGTTGTGAAACATTTGTTCTTCGATTGGAAGTAGTTCCCTGGTTTTTTCCTGTTGCAATTGTGTTTACTGTTAGTTTGCAAACTTGTTTACTTTAGAATTATTTGCAAAACTATTAGCTGTTGAACATTATAAATGAACTACGAGTGCAACGGATAGAATTATTTGCACTCTTGTTATCATAATCAATTTGTCGTTTATTTAGAGTAAATATTGTGAACAGGCAGCAGACATACTTGATGTATTTGTGCCAAGGATACGTCAAGAGTTTAAAACTATAGAAGATGCACATGAATTCTATTTAGATTACGCAAGAATGGCTGGGTTTAGTTTAAGAACAGCAAGAACATCAATGCAGACACGGCACTGGGTGTGCAACAAGGAAGGGAATTTGAAAGAGAATGAAGAAACTGCTTCTACAAAACAAACACAGAAAACTTCAATGAGAGTTGGGTGCCCTGCATTTGTCAAGGTGAAGCTACATACACAGAGAAAAATATGGTACTTTGACCACGTATCTCTGGTTCACAATCATCAGCTCTGTCCGTCAGCAAGAATGATAAGATTCATGCACGCACACAAGAACAGGGATGCATGTCTGAAGGACCTGTTTGGATTAATGACACGGAATAATGTTCCTCATCAAGCAGCAATGAACATTATGTCAGAGGTGTATGGCGGGAGACAGAATTGGCCATTTACGGAAAAAGACATCAAGAATTTGTATGTCATTTCTCATCTGTCATTTATTTTCTGCAAACAATATTCCAATTCTTGTTCAATTATGTGACATATGGCTAAAAAATATGCAGGAAAACAAACATGATGCATGAAGAGAGGGAGGATGACATTGGAAAGTTGTTTTCCTTCTTCACAGAATGCAAGGCTCAAAATGAAGCTTTCTACTAGGATGTCGATGTGGAACCAGAAACTAATATACTGCGAAGCATCTTTTGGAGCCATGCAAGTCAAAGAGCTGAGTGCAAGGACTTTGGAGATGTTATTACATTCAATACAACTCATAAAACCAATATGAAGAATATGCCTCTAGCACTATTTATTGGCTCAAGTCATATGTTGAAGAATGTGACTTTTGCTCAAGCACTCCTACGTGATGAAACCACATCATCATTCAAATGGCTATTCACCACATTCAAGAAATGTATGAATGGACATCAACCATTCGTGATATTAACAGGCGAGGAATGCTAAACATCATAGGCATGATATTGTTGAATGCAATGTTCATTCTACACCATGTGCAATAACTATTTTTTGTTTCAAAAAAATTGTGACAGATGAGGATCCAGCAATGAAAATAGCTATTGCAGAGGTGTTTGACAGATCTCAGCACCGCAACTACAGATGGCACATCACCAGACCTTGGGAATATGAACTAGATCAACTGTATGAGCAACACAAACAAAGGAACCTAAAGGAGAAACTAGAATCTCTGATAAATTATCCTCTTGGACCTACTGCGTTTGTAAACGAGTGGAACAAGCTCGTAGATGAATTTGAAATCAGGGGACACCCAGCTATTGAAGCATTGTGGAGCAAGAGAGAAATGTTTATTGCAGCTTACTTCAAGAGGTTGTATTGTGGAAGAATGACATCAACGCAGCGTTCAGAAAGCCAGAACGGAGTGCTGAAGGATGGTTACATAGCAGAAACAACATGTTTGCATATGTTTGCAAAGAGAATGCTTGATTCAATTGTACATTCAGATCATATGGACGCAGCAGAAACACATTACTCGCAAGCTGAAGTTGTGAGGGCTAGCAAAGCAAAATTTGATGCACAGTTGAGCAGAGTGTACACAAGGCCTGTATACAACGAGTACAAAAGGCAATATGAAAACAGCACAGCATTTATCATTGAAGCAGACACTGATCCGTCTGTGAAGCATGGTTTCCTTGTAAAGCATGAGACTGGGGCAGGAAGCTTCTGCTGGGTGAGTCATGCTTTCAGGGTAGTCGCAGACAAAGAAGCTGGTACATACAAATGCGAGTGCAAGCAGTGGGAACACACTGGTATGAATCATCCTGTTCACCAACAATATACAAGAAGAATGCATTTGTAAACAATAAAAAATCAACATGTGTACTAACATAAAAAATTTTATAACCTATTTCAGGACTATTCTACATGCACCTCATAAAGGCTTTCGTGCATCTACATGTGCAGAAAATACCAGAGAAATACATTCTCAAAAGGTACACTCGAGATGCTAGGTCAGATGTGCCATGGGATAGACATGATATTCCAAGAGTAGGACCAACAGGAGATACGGAGCAGGCAAGGCTATCGAAGCTATTACCAAAGCTCATGAGGCTTGGCAGAGCAGGCATGAGATCCAATCAAGCTTTTGAGGAAACAACACGACAACTGGAATTGATAACACCTGGCATTGAGTTATTCCAACCTTCATCACTGCCTCCTGATTCAATGCACCTAGATAGTGTTGTTCAACCAGATGAAATTAATTTTGACGAGGCAACACAGAACTCTGTTCATGCAGCTGATCAGCAAAATGTGCCACATGTGAGCACTAACTCTGCTTCTACAAACAATGAAGAGCCAGCTTCTGCAGAATTCTTTCATCACATATCTCTTGTTGAACCACCAATATCAAGGACTAAAGGAAGGACTCCAGGAAAACAGCCACCGCAGCAAAATGAAAACATGGTATATAGACAGTACAGCACATACACAAAAGAAAATACAAGTACAAAAAGTTACAGCATATGCAGAGTCAGAGGCACGCACTACATGACAACATGCCCACATAACCCAGACCGAAGCAGAGCAGTTGAAAATAAAGCAGCAAGAAAAAGAGCAAGCAAGACAGTAGGCGGACCTCCTAGAAAAAGAGGAAGACCCAGAATTCAAAGGGAACTACATGATGAAGCAAACATGAGAACAGAACAAAATGATGAGATGCCAAACAACATCACAATCAGTACTGTAAAAAGAGGAAGAGGAGGAAGAGTGCAAGTGACAAGAGAAAGGCCAAAGACCAAAGGAGCACGAGTTAACTACCAGGACATGTCATCTGCTGATGACCCTACAGATATTCTTTATGAGTCATAGTAATTTACAAATGTTATAAGACATAATAATACTTTCATTTATAAACATTATTTATCTCACTGACATGGGTATATCAAATAAGATTGCAATGATTGTATCTAAGCTAAGTCATTGTTCATACATATGATACACCATTACAATTGTAAAAACTGAAGAGTTGCATCTTGGTTCAAACAGATACACCAACACATATATCATTCAAACATTTTAAAATACAAACATTAACGAGCGTCCAAACTAATACAAATTATAAAGACTAAAATATTAGAAACAAATATCCAACATAACAAGGTTGTTACCAAACGCTTCTACTCCTCGTTAGAAGAAGAAGCGTCATTATGCCCCTTCCCAGGAGACTCGTCATCATCGTTGCCAGACAACTCATCATCATCAACGCTCGGAACAACCGTTCCAGATGCACCAATGTTGACGGCATGGCCACTTGTCCGGCCTTCCCACGCGCCGGCCTCCACGATCGCCCTCCGCGAACGGTTTGCACGAGTGGCGCTGTGGTGCATCGAGATGAACCCGCTGCTACGGCCGACCATGCACCAGGTGGTGCAGATGTTGGAGAGCAGTAACCAGCAGGCTCAGGTTGAGGCGCTGCCAAACCCTCCATACTGTTTCGTGGAAACATTGCCTTTAATTCCTTAGCTCAAGATTGAGTAAGACAGGATTTTCCACTACTATGCAAACCACTTTTCATCGTCCTCATTGGTATTTGTTGTAAAAATTTCGTAGAAACCTTGCCTATCCACTACTAGGCAAACCACTTTCCATCCTCATTGGTACCGGCTGTAAAAATTTCGTGAAAACTTTGCCTTTAATTCCTTAGGTCAAGATTGAGTAAGACAGGGATCCACTGCATATTACACAAAGCACTTTCCATCCTCTTCATTGGTACCAGTCGTAAAGAAGCAATGCGTGAGGCGAGAGATCTCGAGTTTGAACCTCGCGTGCTAAATGACCATATTTTTGCCCAAAATATTGTCTGGCTTGTGAAAAAAAACATGCACATACGTGGGAGTCTCCTAGGGTTTAAAATATTTTTTGACATAAATGCGTTTGATACCGGTTGGTGTTATCAATTGGTAATTAATAAAGGCACCATTTAGTATTGGGTGAGGAACCGGTACTAAAGGTCGAGACTTTTAGTATCGGTTGCTTAGTACCGGCACTAAAGGCCGTTTAGAACTGGTACCGATGGCTAGTTTTCTACTAGTGAACAAACTTCTTGTAATTTGAAGTGTAAATGCACTAGGACTCCTCAATCTTGGTCAGAGTCACTACTATATAAAGAGTTTGTAGGTGCGGGCGAAATTGATTTATAGGCATGGGTCAGAGGTCCGCTCCTGCTTTCTGCGTCTAAAAATAGCCCCGTTTGCAGGAGCAGGCCTCGAGCGCTCCTGCAAATCAATTTCTAAAAATTTAAAAATAAAAACAGAAAACAAAAGAGACAGAAAACATCCAACCAGCCACCAGCCCGACTACTACAAGCCATGGAATTTTCGAACCCATGATCTGAGGCCACACTGACACTTGTACTACACTACACGAACACTTGTGGTTGTGTAGTAGATGATGTTCTTTAGTATTATTTTTCGTCGGCATTTATCGGACCAGATGGGGCTGCACCCACCCCTACAGATGATCTTCAGGGTGTGAGACGACCACCTGCCCCTACACATAATTTTTATTTTCTTTTAAAGTTTCTTTATATTATTCTACCATTTATATTATCTCAAAGAATCTTCAAACTTCTACACAGCAATAGACATTTAGTCTATTACATATAAATAATTTATTGGGATTTATAAGATAGATTTTTTGTAAGTACTTCACAAATTTCAAAGTGTGCCGTGAGTTATACAGAACATTGTCCTTTGTGTGTCTATTTGTGCACAATGTATTGTCCATAATCCTTGAAACATATTTATTTTTTCTTATGAAGCTTGTGCGCGTATACAAATATTGTACACCAAATTTTGGAATAAACATAACACTTTTTGATATTATTACAATTTGTCTAAGACGTGTACAATTGTTCATAGAACTTTGAATGCGGCCTAGGAGTTTCTTTCATCTTTTTTCAGTTTTTTAGATAAAATAGAACATATTGTCTTAAGTGTCAACTATGTGAAATTTTTAAATATCATTCGATTATAGTTTACCTCAATTTGGAATTTACGACAATCTGAAATAAATTTGGTGGCTTGTATGATTTGTAGATGTCGGTGGTGATTTGTAGGTGCCGATGGGGGCATCATCCGCATCTGGAAATCCACCATTTCCAGGGAGCGGGCAGGGAAGCCATTTCTAGGTGTGGTTGCCCCCCTGAAAATGGTGGCCATTTTTAGGTGCGGTTGACGCCAAGGCCCGCATCTTAAGATGGATTTGTAGGTGCAGACGGATTACTACAGTACCATCTTTTTTTTTAATGGTGCAGGCAATCTTCTTGTCCGCAAGTGCCGGCTTGGATTTGAAACTGCTAATATCAAGAATTAGCATATGCTTAATGGTGCAGGCAATCTTCTTGTCCGCAAGTGCCGGCTTGGATTTGAAACTGCTAATATCAAGAATTAGCATATGCTTTCTTAATTATGTGTGGCGTACTAGTGTGGAGAGAGAGAGAGAGCGCGCACGAAGATGTCAGGGGATGGCATATATGGGTGCTGTAGGAATTGTTTTCATCGGTTGTCGTATGGAACTTAACAATAATTTCAACGAAGAGTTAGGAAAATTAAGTGAAATGGATGCCATCAATTTCTATCTGTAGGTTTTTATTTGAAGCGAATTCGATAAGTAGGTTGATCAACACTGAATAGAGAAGTTTTCGCATTGAGCGTAGGCCTATTGCTGGCTATCCATAATTCATACCCAAATCTACACCCACCTCAAATGAGGAGGGTATGGACAAAAAATTGCTTATCCATTAGAAATGGAGAGGGTAGGGTATGGTGAAAAAACTATTTATCCATTAGATATGTATAATATGTAGTACAAAAGAAATTATTCATTGGACATGGGTGAGAATGAGGAGGGTGAGGATTGGATAATATATTTTTGGATTTGGGTATGAACAAGTAGGTTTGCCAATACCCTCCCTAGTGGCAGGTCACATTGAGCGAACCAAATGTGATGTTTAGAGACCTACTATCTGCAAATCAAGAGTCTAGCTAGGATCTAAGTCGTACCTATAAATAGGTTAAGTACCACTACTAGTGTATTTTAATGTTTTTTTGAAAGATCACTCAGACGCAGACACTCACACGCACGCACGCAAACTCTACCCCTATGAGCACCTCCGAGAGATTAGGCCATCTTTTCCGATCTTGAGATTAACGAAGTCACCACAAGCGACTCGGTATCGACAGACACGTCACCTACCATTGAAAAAAATATATAACGCCGGTTAAATCCTGAAATAAATCTAGAAAAATGTGACACCCGTGCCGAGTCGAAGACTCGAACCCGGATGAACAGGTTCCACCACAAGAAATCTCGGTGTATATATTTGAGAACAATTCCAAAGAACAAATGTCAGTCATTTGCAATAACACTGAATTGTCGGAGACATCGTAGAGTATTAAACTGTGAAAGATGCAACTCATTAGGTAGTGGTAAGGGGATTACATGAAACTTGAAACTAACGAGAAGCTTGTGATCCCAGTCTCACTCCATCATGACCTCATCCGGAATTAAAGGCGAGGATTGCATGTAACAGCCCGGAGGGTCAGGCAGCGCCTCAACCTGCGTCACTTTACTGGTCTCCAACATCTGCACCACCTGGTGTATGGTCGGCCGTAGCAGCGGGTTCGGCTCGATGCACCAAAGCGCCACTCGCGCGAACAGCTCCATAGTCGACATGTTATACAAATAACACGATAAGAAAACACGACCAGATATCACATTCATACAACTTGCAAAGTTTGATACAAATTCATTGTGCGCTCACAATTACTAGCTAGTTGGAGGACTGCACTTGATAACCTGCATATATATTGTTTTCCGCAATCTAGATTTCCATGCATCTTATTAGGATACTACACCATATGTGACACCTAGAACATGTCTATATTCATTTGTCAGGAAAGAAATTTCCTGGCTGATCAGCAGCCCAAGCCACCTGAGAGCTTTGAGCCCCCTCCACCGGTGCAACAGAAGAACTAGTAGCCCTCATCTGATGATTACCTGGCAAGGTGCTCACTTGATTCCTGATGCTGGCCAGGCTAGCATGATGAAGGATGGGCGACCGGTCTTCAGCCAAGTTGTTCATAGTGGCTTGTTGGCCACTAGCACCATAAAGGTTTGGGTTGTAGGCGCCACCGGCGAAGGAGAACCCCTCCCGGCCATAATTATTATTTTGCACACAGGGCTCGGTATCATAGAGGTCAACATCATTGATGCTATAGCGTTGCCTATGAGCAGCATTCTCCTGCCTTCGATAGTACTTTTGGGCATGGCTGGAGATTTGCACCGGTGTCCTCGTGGTGACAAAGTACTTAGAGATGTTCTTCCAATTGCCACGACCATACACGTCTAGACCGTGGAGAAACAACCTGCAATGAGATAGGGTTTAGGATGAACCAGTGAGATAGGAATTTGGATCTTTTTATTATGCTCAAAATCAATTAAAACAACACCAAATCTCTCCGTGCTTCATGTTAATCAATATTCCACAAATGAGATTTGTTCAGATGCCTTCGTTCCTTTTCTAATTGTGAGCAGCCATCTTTCCACCAAGATTTCTCCCTTCAAAGCTGATGCTTGCTCCCTCGCCACCACAGGATTCCTCCCATTTCTGGCATGCCCATAGATGCATCCACTCCCTCTGCTTCTCCCTCCCTAAACTATTGGTCTTGAGCTCCCCTGTCACCAACATGCCCACTAGTGTTCTGTAGCACCTGCAGTCTACCGTGCCATATGCTTCACAAGTCCCCCTGTTGCTCGCCTTCTTGGCCCAATCACCTCCCTGGCCCCAAATCCCCCTTCTAAACGCAATCATATCAATTGCTCAAACAAAAACCTGAATCCATGACCCTCCCCTAACCTCTCATCTCAAGTGTCTATGGAACATCTATATATTGAGACTTGCCATGTTTTTTAGGCATCAGATTTAGGAAATATATCCCATGTCATATTCATAAAAAGTTTTATAATTATTCACATAAAAATGTTCAAATTATTTTCAAAAACAGTGCAAAAACAAATAAAAAGGTCACAACATGTGTATGTAAGAGGATTGAAGGGCATCTAGCAAATTAATAACCTGTGCTCCTCCTTGGTCCAAAACCCAGAGTGCGCACTCTCCGTCGAAGTAGCAGGTAGCCTACTTGGCACGTTCATGTTCTCCATGGTTGGATTCTCCGCTGGGACTTCAGAGTTGTTGTTGACAAGGTTCTTGCTCGATGTCGTAGAGTGGTAGGAGACGTCGCCTGCGCCAGTTTGCATCATCTCCACCATGAGATCATCATACAATAAGTGAGTTATTTGAAGCATCTCCTTCCAGGGGAACATTGCTTGGAGCTCATTTACAATATCAATGCGCTTCTTGTTCATGTCATCGGCGTAACTATAGTTGGCATTGTACCTAGCGATGACTGATTTCACTATCTTGATCTCAGGGGCACTCCACTCTACGTTGGACTTTGTGGGATCCATGGGGGCAAGTGTTGTGTTCTACAAAAATTGCTTGTGGCTAATGTAAACTACGAAGAGGACTCTTGGGATGGAAGAATGAGACACGCAAAGGCAGATATTTATAGATCTTATGGGAAATCCTTTTGTCCTGATTTTGATTATTTGAAAAACCTACTTTAATATCAAGTCAAATAGTGATTGTTTAATAGTATGGTCAAAGATATCAAGTATAAAGAATCATATTCCAATGTATACAATATATCTTAGGTGAAGGAATAATATCAAAATAAACAACATTTCTATTACATAAATAGCATCTGGTGTCATTGATTAATCAAGACCTCGCATTAACGGGAATGAGATATCGATGGCCTATTGGGCGTGTTTGTGAGATCACATATCAAAGTCTAGCAGTAAAAAATAACTAAGAAAAGCCTTCACTTAGGCACGTGAATAAGATACCACTTGCACACAACCCAAGGCACGGTCTGCACGATAAGAAAGTTGGTTGTTTTCAAACCCATATCCTCTGTTTTCTTAAAAAAAAATAGCAGCCTCCATCTCTAACTGTATCCATATGTATGCCGTGCAGGCACATCACATGCATGATTATTTGAAAGCATCAATTGCTGCAGGCAACAAAGATATGCACACTATCAAGTTGGCAGCGGAAAAACAGCAGCGACGCTATCTATGCAATCGTGGACTTGAGGGCATGGAGACCAGTGATGCAGGCCAGTTTTGTGCCGAGTGTCAACCAACACGTTAATAAGGTACCAAGGGATGCCCGTGCACACATGAGTAAGTCGCATGGTCACACTTGTGGCCGTGCGTGGCCACCGTTGCCTGCGAGCTGGCATTGTCAAGCACATAGGATAGCATGATACCGGTGATTGGTTTGGATTATTGGATACTATCAGTTGACTACATCTTTAGAAAGTTTCATGACACCAATGCTTCGATGTACATGACTCTCACATGATATCTCTCTTTCTCTATCCATCTCTCTAATGTAATTGATTTTCTTAGTGGGTTACTATATCTTTTCTCATTATTTGCAAGGCACTTTCTCTATATATACACATTTATGTGATGTACGCAATTATGATTGTTTAAGGTGTTCTGAAATCAATATGCATCCATCCCACTCCATCCATTGGCTCAGATTGAAAAGTGGGGCACCTTAACATAGGGGATAATAGCCATCCAAGACATTGCCAAATATATTATAATGCCTCTTTGTTTGGAAATAAACTTTAAAAGATGGAAGTAAGTTTGGAGTGCTCCTTTTTTGTAAATATGGAAGAGGCATGTGCATGAGTAATGCAGAAATTGATGTACAAGATGAGAGGGAGAGGATGAATTATGACAGTTAAGACTACTGAGCTCCAAACTAAAATCTACACCAAACTAAAACTTCCACATGATAAGCCTAAAAGATTTCAATCTAGATGTCCTCTAAGATTTACCTAGTGTGACTATCTATTTAGAAAAAAAAAAGCGGCTTGCAACCTAGTTTCGAGTCAGAGCAACTACTCTAGGAAAGTATACACTCAAGCACAAGAAGTGTCGAGGTTGTACTCGTCAGATATTTGTCCGGCAGACACCCCGCTTTGTGCGAAGATTGATCACGGTGATGAACAGAAAGACACGGGATTTTTATACTGGTTCGGGCCCTCGAGATCGAGTAATAACCCTACGTCCAGTTGCTGCTTGTATTATTTCGTCGAGTTCAGATTACAATGCGTAACAAGTACCCTCGGGTGGATTGTGGAATACAAACTTGGATGTGGGAATCTTCGAATCATACCCTCTACGGACAGGACCCCCGCTATTTATATCCAGGGAGACGTGCCTTACAAGACAAAACAGACCTAAACCTAGTAGGACTCGAACTGTCTTCGGGCTTCCCTTCTGCGATCAGGCCATCGTGTCTTGTTCGGAGTCTTGGTCGTCTTTGGAGTCGGTAGTCGGCAATCCTCGTGGTCGGGCACCCTGGTATTATGGCCTCAACAGTAGCCCCCGAGCTTATCTTGTTCAGAAAAGGTTGATTGTTCAATAGCCTTCGGGTCTTTTTGCTCTTCGGGTGATTTTTTGGATATGTTAATACCTCGTCAATCACTTCTGTATGAGAGCCAGAAAAGTTCCCGAACTCTTGAATGTAGAAACCTGCATCTGAATGATAAGGTCAAAGAAAAATATCAGCCATAATAATAAAATAGAACTGTTCCGCCTTGGAAAATGGAACGCCCCAGGAGTGATGTAACTGCTGCTCAGGGCATTTAAAAACCCACTTCGCACGTCTCCCGGGATTTTAGCAGCGCACTCGATACGGCTCTGCTCCGGCTCCTCGATTCTCGCGCGAAGCGTTGCATCCCTAAGTCTTTAAATATCAGATCTCCTGGATTGTCATGTACTTGAAACTTCCACCCTAAGCCTTCTTCCTCCACTCTCCATGGGAAAGAAAAAGCTTAGCAGTAGATTCAAGATTCCTCGTCTCCTCTTCGGAGACTCCCCTCGCAGCTCCGGCGAGCAACCGCCCGACAAGCCGGAGGACCCGCCGGCGACGACATCACCCACCGCTCCTCCTCAGGCTCCGCTCCTGGCTCTCCCCTGGTACGGGGATGAGGGAGTCGAGGTCGAGCCACCCGAGGTGGAGGCTCCGGTGGTAGCGCCGCCATCTCCCGAGGCTGCTCCATCGAGCATTGCCGCCGGGAAACGCCCTGCGTCTTCCTCCCCAGCCCCGGCATCTCCTATCTCCCTTTCCTCCTCCGACGAGCCAACACAAGGAGGGAGTGGAATCCGGCTGAGGCCAGAGGCGGTGCACGCAGGCGCATCTTCGTCTTCCGCTCCGGTGGACACCAGCGGCGACGAGGAATTCGCCCGGCGCCTCTTCGTCTCCCTGAACCGCGACCTGATCGGGATTCCTGGAGACGGAGCGCTCGTGGATCTCGTCAGCGACTCTGAAGAAGAGAACGCGATAGATGATGATCCATCGGAGACTACGCCATCACCCTGATCAGCAGTTGATATTCATCAACCCAAGATCAGGGTGCTTTAGTATTTTGATTTTCAGGATAGTTATCAATCCATTGTGAAATGTCCCCTCTTTTGGACTTAATGAAGGAATTTCACTTGATGGATGTATTTTGAATTCCTTGTGCTTTGAAAATTCATCTGTGTCAATCTGTTCTTGAAATTATTCATCCAGAAACAAAATTCCCGAATAAAAATTTTCTCCCGAACAAACTGACGTTCTTTAGTGCGTTCGGGAAATTTGACCCGAATCAGATGCGATCGGGGCATTTCCTCGCTTCACACCAAGCGTTCGGTCATTTAAAACTGATAGCTTCCCTTGTAAGCCAACAATTCTAAATGCATTGAATCTGACCTGCACAGTTTTCGAAATGACGCATGCCGCAGAAAAAGGAAAGAATCTTTTTGACCCAACAGTCACTGCGGATTGCGCGGCTCAAGGGCAGGTTTTTCGGGGCTCGTGCTGCCCTGCAAAACCATAAAGCCCCCAAGCGCGGCCGCTTGAGACCTATTTGGGACTTCGTCTTCCTGGTTCACACCCACATTCGCCATTCTCAACCACTGTTCATCTGCTCCTCCAACCTTGCTAGTCTCCAGTCGCCATGGCATCCACGCACCAGTCGTCTTCCGGCACCGAGTCCACAGAGAACCAGAGCAGCGCCGCGGCCGGACGCGAACTCCGCAGTGGGACCACGATCCCCACTGCAGATGAGTACTGGAAGAATTCAACCACGACGGAGAAACACCTGCAGAAGCTGGAAGATCTTGGATTACTCCCAAGCACCGAACTCTTCCCTCGGCGTCATGCCAAAGGTCAGATGTTTCCGACCCCCGACACTCTCGAGATGGTGGTGTTCTTGGAGTTCTTTTATTGCGGATTCGGGGTTTTTCCGTCTGAGTTCCTCCACAGCATCTGTGAACACTACCAAATAGAGCTTGTGCACCTTAAGCCCGGCGCTTTGACAATGCTTAGCGTCTTTGCCTTTTTGTGCGAAGCCTGGTTGGGAATTAAGCCCTCACTGCTGCTGTGGAGATATTTTTATAGCCCTTCATACTATAAGAATCAAATGATGCTCGGGTCCATCAGTTTCTCCTTGAGAAATCGGGAG
>CM014273.1:11517985-11546503 GCA_004135705.1 Alloteropsis semialata | reverse complement strand
GTCTACCTTGCCCATAGCGGAAGTAGGACGGTGGAGACAAATCTCCTTTCCTCATGTATTCGAGCACTTTAGCTTCCTCCGGACAATTCCTCTGGACATGGCCGTACTCTCCACAATCTTCACATGTGGACCTTGCTTCGGCTGCCTTCAAATCAATAGCATGGGCTTCCTTCTTGTCTCCTCATGAGTGAATCGATCTTCCCTTCAAGTATTTCTTCACGCTCCACTTGCAAAACACTTTTAGCAACTCCCGCGGACGGTGTAGGATGCAGCCGTCCCGATGATGCCCACGCATCATTATCCGCCACCTTCTTGAATAGCTTGAGAGCTTGAGTTGGGGTGAGCTCAATAATGGATCCTCCGGCCGATGCGTCGATGATTGCCCTTGATGCGGTCATGAGGCCTTGGTAGAACTTCTGGACTATATCCTCCTTTGAAAACTTGTGATGTGGTGCGGCTCGGATGTAGTTGTTGAAGCGCTTATAAGCTTCCGCAATAGTCTCCGTCGGGGCTTGCGCGAATGTAGCAAGCTTGTTGCGCAAAATCTGAGTTTTGCCCGGCGAGTAGAACTCCGTCATGAAAGCTTTCATCAAGGCATCCCAACTTTGCACCATCTTCGCCGGTAGAGAATGAAACCATTAAAGTGCCCTCCAAAGTAGGGAGAACGGAAAGAGCCTCGCTCTCACTTGATCTTGAGTGACTCCTTGCATGTCGAAGGTGCGGCATAGTTGGATGAATGCTTGAAGGTGAAGGTTGACATCTTCTTTTCCGGTGAAGGGCGAGCTTTGCACCATACAAATAGTTGAAATCTTGATCTCGAACGGCCCTCCAACATCATTGAGGTCTTGGATAGGCAAATCGTTGACGTCCGGGATGCATAGCTCTCCGATCGTGCGTTCCGCCATCTCGGGTTGCGGTGGCGCTTCCTTTGGACTTGGTGGTGGAGTAGATGATGAACTTGTGGTCTCACCTTTCGGATCTACTAGTTCCAGCTTCTTAGCTTGTGTTTCGCGTCTCCTTTGCCTGTAAAGTTTTTCTGGATCATCCACAAAATTTTTCGGTTTGTTGGAGAGGTAGCCATCCATCTCTTGTTAGGGTTAGTGAAAAACAAAATATATATATATATATATACACAAGATCCAAAAGAAAGAGATAAAATAAAATAAAGATAAAAGTAAAACTAGATTAGATTAGATTGATTTTTGTTTTTTGTGGATTAGATCTATTTTTGATAAAAGAGAAAATTAGAGATCTAAAAAGAGAAAAATCAAAAGAAAATCAAAAAAAGAAATATTTATGAATGCTAGTCAAATTGGATCTTAATCGATAGTTCCCCGGCAACGGCGCCAGAAAAGCTTGTTGACGGCACTTAGACGCGTCAATCGTGAACCGCAAGTGCACGGATCAGTTGTAACTCTTCCCTTAGAGTACTCCCCCAAGGTTTATCAATCCGTAGAACTAAAGACATAAGAAACAATCTAACTAGCATTGAAAGCCTTTTGTCTTGAAGAGGGGTTGTAAAACCAAATAGATCTAATCTACTAAATCTCAAACACTAGAGGTAGCAAGAGAAAGTTAGAGATAACCAATCTAGATCGCCTAGATCATGCATATGTTGTAGCTCCAAGCCAAATAGAGCGAAGTAAGATAGATGTGAATCTCAATGAAAAGCATCTTTAAATCATGACCTTCGATCAAACTCCCGAAAGCCCCACCTTACACGGGATCACACCCTGTCATGATGCTCCCTTTCAGCATAGGTAACTTAGGGGCACTTTCACAAGTGAACGTGTCAAACCACTTGGTAGACCCGGTATGAACCCCTAGCCACCATGGCTACAAGAACACCCCAAGCAATCTATCTCGGGAATAGGTTGAAGAAGAAGCAAACCCAAGCAAGAATGAAATCATAGAAGAGGCACTTGATCGCTAAAAATTCAGAAACACATATAACTTCACCATGAATGTAAGTACATCACAAGATCACTACCGGGATCCTACCTTGATCTTGATGATCCTAGCTCCAGAACTCCGACGTGGTCTTCCTCGCAGGATTTCCACGTCGGCTAGGGATGAACCCTAGACAACTAGCACGACCCTCAGCTCTCCGAAAGGTGTCTCTCTAGCTTCTCTGCTTCTCGGCGGCGAATGACGAATTGATTGATGCGTGGCACGAAGGCACATGGGCTATTAATAACCTGAGGAAACCCTAGGTCGAGGGGGGGCGAACCGCCACTGGATCAAGTCTTCTGAAAGCTTCAGTAGATGTTCCACCTATGCATGTGGGCCTTTGGATGTCGTTTACTTCGGGATATCTTCGAGATAAGAATGGGAAGTGATAAACTTCCAAATTCTCCGATTGAGTTACCTTGACCCCAAAGTCTCTTGACCTTATCTTGAAGCACTTGCCTTTCAAATACTCTTGGAGGTCGTTTCACCAAAGTTGAGCGTGAACGGGGCTTGAAATCACATAGGCCGGCCGGCCTACGCCATGTGGGGCCGGCCGGCCTGGCCTGTTCTTTGGGCCTCTGGCCTTCATCTTTCACCGTGTCGTCCTTGGTCTCAAGCCTTGTCCATATGTGCTCCTTTTAAGCCCAAAAACCTGCGTAAACACAATTCCTCCAAAAATACATGCATATGCAAAAATGTCCCAGTTATAGAGTATAATCATTAGTTTAGATATCAAATTCATGCCATTATTGAAGATAAACAAGGGTAAAAGTGTGTCGCTAAGGAGCGTCAACAATGGTCCTCCAACAAATGCTTGTTCTTCTCCCGCTTTTTCGCACTTTCACAGTCTTTCTCTTCATCATGAATCATGCAACCTAAGGCATCATCATCCTCATCTTCTATAACTGCTTCACCCTCGCCCATTACAATATCATCTGCAAAGACATCGTATTTTGCAAAGTCCGGGATGTTGTCATCACCATCTTCATCACCGTCTTCTAATAGGATCCCCTCTTCGCCTGCTTGGTCCAACAGATATAGCCAGGCATGAAACCATTCCTTAGCAAGTGTGTGTGAACCACCTTCTTTGAGATGTGATAATCCTTATTGTTCTCACAGACCTTGCATGGACAACATATAAAACCCGAGGTCGAGTTAGCCTCTGCCACGTCGAGGAATTGATGAACACCATTAATGAAGTGAGATGAGCGTCTATCCCTGTTGCACATCCATTGTCGATTCATCTATTCACAAAATACAATGAAAAATTCAGCCCCAATACGAATATCATTTATAGTCTCTAAAAATCTAAAATTCATAATAACCCTAAATATGATCATTTGAAGCCTCTAAAAAGATCTAATTTTAAAGTTTATAATAAATAAGCCTAAATATGAATATCGTCTATAATCTCTAAAATTTATAATAAGCATAAATATGAATATCATTTATAGACTCTAAAAATCTAAAATTCATAATAACCCTAAATATAAACATCATTTGAAGCCTCTAAAAAGATGTAATTTTAAAGTTCATAATTAATAAGCCTAAATATGAATATCATTTATAGTATCTAAAAATCTAAAATTCATAACAATGCCAAAAAAAACTTTGAGCATCATCTCTACACATGCAACGACTATCTATATGGTTCACCTCTACCACAAAATCATAATAAAATTGATCTATAATTCTAAAATCTCCTATTCCTATCCATTACACAAAACACTCAATTCTCCAAACATAGAGCATGAAATAGACCATGCTAACGGTCAAAAGAGAGAGGATGAAGTTGCTAACCTTCTAGCGGACTTGGATCGCAAAATCTCTAAAAGTTATGAAAAAGTCGGGCATGACCTCCCCCAACCCGAGCTCAATGGAGGATGAAGAAATGAGCCATGGCTCGGGCAGGGGGTACCAAAAGCTCCCCGGCTCATAGGTACCGGTTGGTAGCACAAACCGGTACCTATGTGAGCCCATTGGTACCGGTTGGTGCCACCAACTGGTACCTATGTGCCCGTAAAATTTCTAGCCGTTGGACCCGGTACCAATGCTTGCATTGGTACCAGGTTCAAAATATCCGGTACCAATGAGGGGTGACCCAGGGAGACTCCCACGCATGTGCATGTTTTTTTCACAAACCAGACAATATTTTGGGCAAAAATACGCTTGTTTAGCACGCGAGGTTCGAACTCGAGATCTCTCGCCTCACGCATTGCTTCTTTACGACCGGTACCAATGAAGAGGATGGAAAGTGCTTTGTGTAATATGCAGTGGATCCCTGTCTTACTCAATCTTGACCTAAGGAATTAAAGGCAAAGTTTCCACGAAAGTTTTACGCAGGTACCAATGAGGATGGAAAGTGGTTTGCCTAGCAGTGGATAGGCAAGGTTTCAACGAAATTTTTACAACAAATACCAATGAGGACGATGAAAAGTGGTTTGCGTAGCAGCGGAAAATCCTGTCTATACTCAATCTTGAGCTGAGAAATTAAAGGCAATGTTTCCACGAAACAGTATGGAGGGTTTGGCAGCGCCTCAACCTGAGCCTGCGGGTTACACTACCGGAGAACTCTCTATCCATCCACCCTAATCGGTCACGGTTGGATTGGGACCCGGTACCAATGCTTGCATTGGTACCGGGTCCAATCGCCAATAATTCTGCGCGCTCATTGGACCGGGTGGTGGCACCAACCGGTACCAAAGGCCTTTGGTACCGGTTGGTGACACCAACCGGTACCAATGTGACCCCCTTTGGTACGGGTTGGTGCCACCAACCGGTACCAAAGGGGCTCTTCGTATAAATCCCCTTCTTTCTCCCCCAGCCCGAGCCATGGCTCATTTCTTCATCCTCCATTGAGCTCGGGTTGGGGGAGCTCATGCCCAATTTTTTCATAACTTTTGGAGATTTTGCAAACCAAGTCCGCTAGAAGGTTAGCAACTTCATCCTCTCTCTTTTGACGGTTAGTATGGTCTATTTCATGCTCTATGTTTTGAGTAATTTGTGTTTTGTGGAATAGATTGAAATAAGAGATTTTAGATTTAATCTTCATTTTTATTATGAATTTGTAATAGAGAATCACTATATAGTTCTCTGGCCCGGACTGCGACGACCCCCTCCCCCGCGCCACCCCCAGCACGGCGCGTCGTCGTCCCGCGGTCGTGCAGCTTGGAGCTCGACGGGTGTTGCCCCCGGGTCCGCGGCTGGCCCCCCTCGTTCCGACTCGTCTGGGGGCCCCTCCGCGGGGCACGGCACGTGTCGCGCCCTGAGCGCCCTCCTCTACCCATTGATCCCGCTGTGGTCGATCGGCGAGGGCGCGCTCCAGGCGGTTTCGCATGCAGCGAGTCTGGTGGGCTTGCCGAAGCTGGAGATTCGCGATCTCCCTACTCCGACACACTCCCCGTCGCCGCCTTCCGCTACCCCGCCTGTTCTCGACTGCGGCGGGACAACCTCATTCGAGCGTGCCCCTTCCCTCAATGAGCTCATTGCCGAGGAGGAGCACGAGGTCAGTGCCCGGCGCAGGCGCGTCCGGCGCAAGCGTGCTGTCGACAGTGCGTCCAAGGTGCGCCGCAGTCGTCGTCTCGCCGCCAAGGAGAACCCGCTTTTCGAGGACGCCACGGCGAAAGCTTGCCGGGTTCAGCGCGCACGGCTGGACCTCTCCCACGCGCCCAAGCCACTCCAGGAGGTGCTCGAGCTATCTGGCGTTCTGGAGCGCCCTCCCCCCGCGCGCATCCCCTCCCGCAAGCTCAAGTTCCTCGGCAAGTTATGTGGTCTGTCCGGCCTTGCATAGGTCGATGAGGAGGCTCTGTCTGGTATCTGATGTTAGGTCTTAGACCTGTTAGTTTGTTCGTGCTGCGAGTTTGTGTTTGTTGTTGGCTCGCATGCGAAGTCCCCCCATCTGCGTAGGGCGCGGGTTCGTTCTGTGTGGTGTTGTTTCTCCTCTAGGAGACGTTGTAGTTGGGGTCCCGGCGTCTTGGTGGCCGGTGTATCTTGTTCACTACTTCGGGTCCGTTCAGTGTGGTTAGTGTTCTCCTCCGGGAGACGTTGTGGTTGGGGTCCCGGCGTTATGGTGGCCGGTGTAATTTGTTCGCCACTTTGGTTTGTTCGTGCAGTCCCCCCTCCATGTGGATGGGTGCGGGTATGTGTTGTGGTTTATCCTGCTGTGCCTCTCTGCTTCGTTTCCGTTCTGAGTGTTGCCTGGAGCTCTACCCTCTTCAATGAATAAACGCTCCATCTCCTTCTTCTCCTGGAATGTGCGTGGTCTGGGGCAGGCGGGGCGCTGTGACGACGTTCTCTCTGAGCTCATCGCCGCACGTCCCAACATTGCTCTCCTTCAGGAAACTAAGCTGGCGAACTTCTCGCAACTGAAGCGCTCCTCTTTCTTCCCCATCAGACTCAAGAATGATGCTTCCCTCGATGCCATTGGTACCTCGGGCGGTATGCTTTCGGCCTGGGATGATTCGCTCACCAAAACCAACATCAGCTCGGGGCTCTACACCCTGACCGCGAACCTAGCCCTGTCGGCGGATGGCACTCAACTTGCGGTCACCAACGTGTACGCCCCAACGGCCCACGCCGACAAGCTGGCCTTTCTTGCTGAGCTCAGAACTCTCTCCGACTCTATTTCTGGGCCTTGGATGCTTGCCGGGGATTTTAATCTAGTCCGTAGTTCTGACGATAAGAACAATGAGCACTTTAATGCAGCAGAAGCTAGCCGCTTCAATGATCTCATCCATGAACTGGGCCTAATTGAAATTCCTCTGGTGGATCGGGCCTATACGTGGTCCAACAAGAGTGAGAACCCAACACTGGTCCACCTGGACAGGTGCTTCGTTAACTTAGATTGGGATGCCGTTTTTCCAAACACCATGCTCGCATCGCTCACACGCTTTGCTTCCGATCATGTCCCTCTGCTGATCACGGCGTCCTCCTGCGTCCCCAAAAGTCCTACTTTCCGCTTTGAGAATGCTTGGCTCCTGAGTCCGCCTTTTAAAACCCGGATCAACACTCACCTTGCTTCCAACCAACAGCACCCTCCGCACTCTGGTCTCAGCCAGCTGCTGAAAAGTTGCCGGCGTTAATGCCGACAATGGGCTAAAAAGGAACTCCCCCTTGATCAAAAAGAAAGGGACATCAAGATTCTCATCAACGCCCTTGACCTGCTAGAGGAATGTCGATCTCTCACCGTCCCCGAAAACACCCTGCGTACGCTAGCAATTGCCGAGCTGCAACAAGTACACTCTATGAAGCTTGCTGGTGGTGACAACGCTTCAACCTCAGGATCGCGGCTGACTGGGAAGAAAACTCCCGCTTCTTCCATGCCGCCGCCTCAGGACACAGACGAAAAAACTTCATTCAGTGCCTGCAGCACGACGGCTCGACTTTCCACTCCCATGACGCTAAGAGCTCAATCCTCCACAACTTCTACCTCGACCTTCTTGGGACCCCTTGCCGCACCACTTGGAACTTCAGCCTTGATGAGTTGTATCCTGAGCTCACGGTTAATGGACGGACGCTGTCTGCTCCTTTCTCTATGGATGACATCTCGGACAGCCTCTTCGGCATTGACATGAATGCCAGTCCCGGGCCCGACGGTTTCGGCCCGTCTTTCTACAAGGCCTTCTGAAGCGAGCTAAAGCATCACCTCCAGACCTTATTCGATAATTTCTCTGATAACTCTCTTAACCTAGACGGCCTCAACAGAGCACACCTTGTGCTGCTCCCCAAAAAACCAGGTGTCACCACGGCTGATGGTTTCCGGCCAATCTCTCTCCAAAATTGTCCGATGAAACTTCTGTCCAAGGCGATGGCCAATCGGCTTAAACCACACATTCCGGCAATTGTTGACCCAAACCAGACAGGCTTCGTCCACGGGAGAAACATCGCCGAAAATTTTGTGTATGCAGCAGACTTGCTAAGCTGCTGCTACAAGAGGAAGAAACCAACTGCTGTTCTCAAACTCGACTTCAAGAAAGCTTTTGATTCTGTTAGTTGGGATAGCCTAGACTGCATCCTGCGCACTCGGGGGTTCGATCAACAATGGCGTAAATGGGTTTCGGCAATTCTCAACAGCGGCAAGACCGCTGTCCTGCTAAATGGTGTGCCCGGGCGCTGGATTAACTGCAAGCGCGGCCTGCGTCAAGGCGACCCATTGTCCCCCTACCTGTTCATAATTGTGGCAGATGTCCTGCAACGCCTCATCAAACGCGCGTCGGAACAGGGCCTTCTTTTTCACCCGATCGACGAAGCCCTTCCCTGTCTGGTCCTACAGTATGCCGATGACACAATGATCCTTACAAGGGGGGACGTTGCGTCTATGGCGGCTCTGCGGGCGATCCTGGACGACTTCTCTGCTGCTACTGGCCTGACCATAAACTTTCACAAGACGACCTTCGTTCCGATGCATGTCTCTGATGCAGAAGCCGACGCCATGGCAACCGTTTTGGGCTGCCAACGGTCCTCCTTCCCCCAAATCCTACCTAGGACTTCCACTTTCACCACACAAACTGCGAGTACGCGATTACCAGCCTCTGATTGACTCCTTCGACCGCTACCTTGCGGGGTGGAAAGCACGGCTCCTCAGCTATGGTGGGCGCCTTGTTCTGGTAAACGTCGTTCTGGGCAGTTTACCTGTGCACTTCATGTCCGCTCTCCTTCTGCCCCGCACGGTTCTCAAGGTGCTCGACGCACGGTGGCGTTCTTTCCTCTGGACCGGCGAGGAGACAGTCCATGGCTCCCAGTGTCTCCTAGCTTGGGAACGAGTTTGCCGAGACAAAGCTGACGGTGGGCTCGGCCTCAAGAGTCTGGAGGAGCTCAATCGCAGTCTGTTGATGAAGTTCATCCATCGCCTCCACGATCCAATCGATCTCCCCTGGAAAACTTGGCACCTCAGGTACTCCACCACGACGAGCGACAATGACACTTATACTGCGCGTCTGACCCAGGAACTCCTTCCTCAATACAGGACCGCGACCATGGTCGTGCTCGGGGACGGCCGTCACACGGCTTTTTGGCTTGATTGTTGGCTGCTAAGTGAGAGCACTGCCACAGTCTTCCCCGCACTCTTCTCTCACTGCCTTGACCCTTCTATCAGCGTCCATAGAGTAGTGCGGGATGGTCTTCTCCCCCATCTTCAGCCGCGCCTCACTTCTGCCGCGGCCTCGGAGTATGCCAGCCTAACCGCTTGCCTGACCAGCGTCTCCCTGCAGGAATTTCCTGATGCACGTTATCTGGCCTTTCCCGCTTCCGGACCGTTCAACACGCGATCCATTTACTCTCTCTTGAGAAATGGTAACACACCTGACCCAGACTCTCTGCGGTACTAGGACACCAAGTTACCTGGGAAGGTTAGGTTCTTCGGTTGGCTCTTTCACCATGAACGCCTGAATACGCGTGCCGCCCTTCATCACAAAAACATTCGCTCCCTGGAGGATTCTATGTGTGACCTGTGCTCTTCCTCCCTGGAGACCGCGGAACACATCTTCGTCCATTGTACTTCTGCACAACAGGTCTGGTGCCGGCTTGGGATCTGGGTGACCTCCGACAACTACAAGTGGCCCTGGACCTTTGACGTACCCCCGGGTCTGTCACCTCAACTTCAGCTGGACATGATCCTCCTCGTTCTCTGGCACATCTGGAAAGCCAGAAATGCGCACATCTTTGACAATAAGCAAACAAACGCCTCAGGAATCCTACACAACGTGCTTAGAGACATCGAGTTTTGGCGCGTCCGGTTCCGCCGTTCCCCCTCGCAACTGACACTTTGGCATGATTACATTTCTACTTGTGCTACCCACTCTGGCGCCCCTCCCCCTCCCCTTTCTCTCTTGTAATCTCTGCTCGGTATGCCGAGCGATATTCAACTTGTAATCGCGCAATTCTTTGCGCCTCTCGATCAATGAAGTAGGTGGGGACCTTCCCCCCCCCCCCCCGAATCAGTTCGAAAAAAAAGGAAAGCATCTCAACAGGCATAACTTTGGTCAGCATTGCAGTGTTCACTGTATGAATGACCTGAGAAACAGAACAAGAATCTTAAGAAAAAAAACTGGGTTAAGAATTGCAAATGCTTTTCTTCAGATTTTTTTTCCAAAGTAAGATAGCCAAATAACAGTATGAGTTAGACTAACTTCAACATCAAAAGATGACTCTGAATCAAGAGCCTACAGCCACAATTATTATTTGGCTATCAACTATTGATCTATGAGGAAAGATGAAAACTTGGCATCCTAGTAAAGTTAATTGCAAAATCAGATATGACAAGCAAGATTCAGACTAGTTGTCTTGAAGATAACATAATGGAGTTATTTGCTAAACCAGATATGACAAACAAGCTTCAGATTAGCTTCAGATATGACAAAAGTTATTGACTAATAATTTCTACAGGGTCCAGATGAATGGAAAAAAAAATGTTTCGGCTGATTTATAAGGGCTTTAACATATCTACATATTGTCCACCTCAAAACTCAAGAACACTACCAACATTAAATGCGTGACAAATAGTTGTGCCTTGTGCATACAAGGGCTTGAGATCTTCCAATTAGTGACAACAGGCTGCAGTAGCAATGCTAGAAACTACCGATGTCTCCTAAAACTTAACCGATGGTGCTCATCCAAGAGCAAAAAACTACCGATGTCTCCTAAAACTTAACCGATGGTGCTCATCCAAGAGCAACTGGCTCATAGAGTATCTAGATGCAAAATTTTCAAGATTAAAACCCTGAATTAGAGGAATTAACATGCCACACAAAATTCAAATATGAATTAATTTCTGCATAGATCGAGAACAATCCAGATCAAAAACAAAATTATATTTTCCTAGCCATACAGAATTAATAGTAAAGGTGCCCCTATAGTGAGCACAGGTCTTGACAGGCACAAGCTTATGCCTTTTTACTAAAACTGAATAGAAACATGATGTACAACATCGAGATTTCCATACCTGCCCCAACATCTGCTACGGTGAGGAAACAGTAATGATTGATTATGTGTGGGTTGCAACAGGCTATGAGTTTCATGTTTTGGAAAGCCATGTTCGTGTATACATCAATGCATGGTACAAAAACATCTAGCACCTAGGTGCCATTCAGATCTCTGGAGGCCATCAAAAGCACGTATTAGCTAATTGTGGTAGGAATTAGCAAATCTTGGCATAACCAACCAAATAGATTAGGGAAAAGTAGTACGAACAAGCAAATAGGAATATAGGATGCGATGAGACCATGGACGTTCGATGCGATGCACCGACGTGATTGGTACTGGCGTGTTCTTACCGCCACGCCATTTTTCTCTCTAGAGGGGAAGTGTATCGGGAGTTACTGCTCAAGAGTTGGACGGTAAGGCTATGCAGCAGCGAAGCCACAAACTGAGAAAGAGGAGCCCGACTAAACTCTGCAAAAGTTGATCTGAGCGGGAGCACATCGTGGACTCACCAGATCCATGCTGGGGATGGCCATGACCCCATCGCTAGTCGTGGAGTTGGCTGCCGGTACTCACTCTCCCCTGACCTCGCTGTTGCCGCCACCACCTGCAGATGCACCGCCCCCGCCCCCCGGCACTTCCAGGAGGTCTTCAGTGTTGTTGCGCTCCCGCCGCCGGTCGTCAACACCCCCGCTCTGATGGACGACGCGCAACACAGACGCGCCGGAAGGGGGCCAAAAACAAAAGCGTCGGGCTTGGGCATCGAGGCCCTGAACGCGTGCAGAGGGCGCGGCAGCTCGGGAGTCTGGAGGCTTGGGCGGAGCTGATCAATTGCAGATACATTGAATACATACCGTTAGATATGGTTGAGCAATGAGAGAGAGGTTGAGAGACCATCTGGATCGTTCGTTTTGAGGATGTTGCAAATTTAGGTGCATATAGTGGTGTGGCTGAAGTAAAATTTATCTCATAGAAGAGTTAAATATGGGGTGGTCTAGGAAAGAATAAACTGGTGCTTTATTTAGGGGTATAGATATAGATTGTCGTTCATTTACTTTTCTACATGTGAAATACGTCTCTATCATCTAAAATAAATATTTTCTATCCAATTCATCTAAAAACTAAAAATAGACTCCAATACCTTATTAAAAATTATAAATATGTACTATAGCTTTATGGTCTAGTGTTATCGATGCCAAAATCCCGATTTTGATTTCGATTTATAGTAAAAATGTGAAATTGAATCTGGTTAGAGATTTTCAGCTATTGTTTCTGATGATTTTCATTCTTACCTATGCAGCCGTTGCTTGTACGATGTACAGTACATCACAACAAAAACCACCCAAAGGAGATATTCAACGGCAAGCAGTAACAGTGGATCTAGCGGCAAGGACAATGCTGGAAATCCAGATAAAAATGTGAAACTAAAAATGGTTAGAGATTTTCCCGTCTAATTGAAACGACCCGGACTCATATTTCTATGAATCCGAATCCCTGTACCATTGTGTTAGTCCCAGGATCAACAGCTAACACGTACAGAACTCATTCCAGCGGAATATCATATCCATACTTCGAATAAAAGTATAAAACATTACATTGAAGTCTTACGATAGTGGATAACTCTGGAAGTACGTTTATTACAAGCCCCTTGGGCTAAATGCGACAAAAAGAAATACTAAGCGAAACGGTAGCTAGTCTTCTGTCTTGGCGGTCATCCCCACAGGCTCTTCAGCTTGAGCATAGCAGCAACCTCAATAGAACCAACCATCAGCATGGTTGCCTTACTCACTCTCGTATCCTGCATCATCATAAGCTGTTCTCAAGGAATGGAACAGTTCCACGTCACCATCCGTAATGCAAGCTTTAAGTGGCCTAATTCTAGTATAAGAAATATCAAGGATAGGCTTAAGGTTAATCCTATGCAAGCAGCACTTCATCCCAAAACCATTCTCACAACACCCACGAGCACTCCTGGCACACCAGGTACCCGTCACCAAGCATCTTCCACTCTTCACTCTCTAGGCGATGCGAAAGCTCCCACCCTTCGCATCTCAACTGCCCGAGGCAGGCCCTACTATGCAAGCAGCATCTTCATCCCAAAACCATTCTCACATCACCTACGAGCAATCCTGGCTCACCAGGTACCCGTCACCAATATCTTCCACTCATCACTCTCTAGGCGATGTGAAAGCTCCCACCCTTCACATCTCAACTGCCCGAGGCAGGCCCTACTCTAGAGGGGAGGTAGAAATCCCTAAAACAATGGCGGAAAGGAAGGTGGGAAGGCTGTCCTTAACCGTGGACTCGGCTTTACGTAAAGATTATACTCTGCAGAGTTTGTACCCCTGGACCCACTCGGGCTGCAAGTCGGTCATGACCCGACTGAGACACAACCCACAGCACAGACCCTAGCCAGTGAACGGTACCCTCCTGCTTTTCCCGGCCTAGGATACACTGAGGACGCAACTCGGTGCCCGAGAACTGTGATGGCCTCCCCCGCGGTGGCCAGATCCCGGGGTATGAGCCTCTTTCGGGGGACAAAGGTCTCCGCCTTTTCCCCCACACACTTCCGCTAACTCCTACAGTCCGGGTACCGCACTAAACTAGGCTGGCTGGAACACCCCCCAGTAGATGTAAGTGGTGGGCACGGGTTTCCTTCCTCCAGTTGCCAATCCAACTCGGTTTTTGGTGCCGGGGTGAGCGTCACCGTCAAATAGCGTATCCACCTCCAGTGGTCCGCATCGCGCACCCATTACAGGTATTGCCGCCATACTCCTCAAGTAACACAAAGAACATGTACCCGCCACAGGTACCACACAGGATGTGCCCAAGCACACACCCCAAGCCCTCGATACGAAGATCGAGTTAATCTGCTCACCCCCGCAAAGTTCCCAAAACCCCTTACTCCTTTCCCGGGTTTTTGCCCCACACACGCCAAGAATCCTATCACAACCATCCCATAACACATGCAAGCATCGCATCAAAGTAAAGCAGGTTTATCAAGGAATACGGTAATTAAACAAGGCTATGCAATAGGACAGGATCATCATCATGCGATAAAGTAAAGCGCTAGCATACTAGTTGCAATGCCTAAATAGGATTCAAAGACGGATGGGCGTGAACCTTGCGTTAAGTAGTGGTACTCTTCAGCTTGTTTCTCGGTGAAGTGGTAGAAGCCGTCTCTTCCTGGATCCTCCTCAGCTGATCCTAATCACGAGAAATAAAATACATCGGACCTATAATCAAATAAACTCCAAAGAAGAAGCAAGAAGAGCCAAAAGCACTCAACTCCTGTTCTAACGCGTAGAGCATGATTTTAGGAATTTATAGAAACTGGTTTCATAATTTTCTGAGCTAGGATGAATTTATTATGAATTTTCTTAGCTAAAACCTATTTCTGAAATTTAAACTAAATTCCGAAAATGCAAATAAACACAGGGCCGACACGTGGCATGCTGACGTCAGCATGACGTCATCAGTGGGGTCGGCCACTGCTGACGTCATGATGACGTCAGCGTTGACCGGTCAACGGTCAACGGTCAACGGGTGGGGTCCACTGGTCAGTGGGTCAGAGTGGCTGACATGTGGGTCCGGCTTGTCAGCGACTGGGTGAGGCCGACAGGTGGGACCAGGCTGTCAGATTGGAAAAGGAAAAAGGCCGGTGGATTGGGCTGTTCTCGTGTCGGATCTCCTGCGGGCTTCAAGAGTTAAAGGGGCGATAACAGACTTCTTTGGTGGGCCGGCCCATGGCCAGATTGCAGTGGGAGAGCCGGCGCGGCTGACAAGGCGGGCCCACCGGTCAGTGGCTCAGGCGCCCGGGTCCACAGACAGAGAGACGGAGAGGTGGAGGCGGGATCGGCTGTGGCTGGTGTGGCTAGGCGCGCATGTGGTCGACGGTGTGGCTCCTCTGCGGCGTCCAGAGCGCAGCGTGTTCGTGACGGCGGCGCCCTCCTGGCGCGGTCGCGCGTCGTGTCGGCGCTGGCCTCCTGCTTGTGGTGGGCAACGCGATCAAGCCAAGGTGTAGCGTCAACGGATGGGAGCAAACAGAGGGAGTTTCGGTGAGGCGAACACGGCAGAGCAGAGCGGCGGCGAGGACGATGGGTGGCAGCGCGGTTCGGATCGGGGCGGCGATGAGACCCACGGGCTCGGCCGGTCCTCCTGACCGTGGAGCGAACGTGAGTAGGACATAGGTGCGAGTGGAGAGGGAGATAGGGGCAGTTGTGCTGGGACGGCGGACGACGCGGTGCGCTCCGCGGCGGCGAGAGCACGGCGGTGGAAGTCACAGAGGGAAGGGGGGGCTCGAGCTCGGTTAGGGTTCATGCAACGATCACAAGCGGTACGAAGACCGAGCAGGCATGGTCACAAGGCGGCGCGAAGGCCGTGAACACAGAGCAGGGCGGACATGGTGACGGGCGGAGCAGAGCGTTCACGGCGGCGCGACAAGGGCGGGGAAAACTCACGGGAAAGTGATGAAGGGTGGATTCGGCTCGGTGATGTCGTCGTACGGCTCGCGGATCTCCTCGGGGCGGCGCTTCCCGTCCTTGGCGTGATGGCGACGCGGCGGCGGTGGTCGGCGGCGAGTAGCTCCCGCGGACGGCGTTCACCGGGTGTCCTCTTCTTCCTCTCGCCTGCGCCACCACTTCTCCACTTTCCTCTGCTTCCCTTTTTCCACGGAATCGAATTGGGCGGGTTGGACGGGGCTGCGCCCTCGGTTGATTTGGGAAGAGCAGAGAGATTTGGGGAGGATGGGGATATTTGTAGAGGGGTTGCGTGGGCGCTGCGTTTCCTTGGTGGCCAAGGGAGAGCGGGGCAGCGGCACGTGCTGGTGGGGCCTGGCGGTTGCGGGGGAGCGCGAGATGCGGGGGCGGAGCTGGCGCGCGCGGGCGGAAAGGAGCGGCGTCGCGCGCGGCTGCGTGACGAGGAAGAAGAACAGGGCGGCGTCGCGGGAGTGGGCCGGCGCGCGAGCTGGGCCGACGCTGTTGCTGGGCGTGGGCTGCGCGCGGGAAAGGAAAGAGAGAAGGGAGAGGTGGTCGGGATGGGCCGAGGAAGAGGAGAGTTGGGCCGGGCTCGGGAGTTTAGGCCTGTTAGGTTTTAGAGTTAGTATAGTTAGCTTTTGAATTCGAATTTGAACGGTTGATTTCAAATTCGAATTCCACTCAAGCAATCACATGAAACCAAGAAAGCCAAATCACTCTAGCATAATAATTTCCCTAATGCAATGCACATGAATATTTATTAGGATATTTCTAGAGAGAGAAGTATCATTCTTGGAGTTAACACACATGTTGCACAAAAATTTTAAAATTCACCAAAATTCGAACTAGGGATGTTACACTAATTCTAACCATTTCTAATTTGTTCCTACCAACCGCAGTCACTTGTGCGATGCATATTAGCACCCAAGGGCATATTTCACGGCAGCGGGCAACAATCACGGTTTTTCAGGCACAATTTTCATTTTTCAAAAAGTGGCACGGATATATTTTCACAACCATTTGTAAACAGAACAAGATCAGCGGCCTATAAGCAGAGGTTCGCCAAGACTTGTCAGATGACTATCAGAGAGGGGCCATCCGCCATGCAGAGTCAAATGGAAAAAAGAAGCACGTTTTCATTCCACACCGAAGTATGAATTTCCACAGGAAAAACCTCATATCATATCCCCATCTCAGTTAATCTTGAGCCGAGTAATTAAAGGCGAAGATTCCGTGTAACAGCCAGGAGGGTCTGGTAGTGCCGCAACCTGTGACCCATCACTGGTCTCCAGCATCTGCACCACCTGGTGCATGGTCGGCCGCAGCGCCGGGTTCATCTCGATGCACCACAGTGCCACGCGCGCAAACCGCTCCACCCTCTCCATGTCCTCCACGGTGTCCACGTCTGCGTCACCCTGCACCATCACCTCCGTCCTCCGGGCGCCCACCAGCTGCGCCGCCCACCCGAACAGCGTGACGGTCTCGTCCTCCTCCTCCTCCTCCGCGCCCTGCGGCAGTTGATCAAGCACAACCGGGTCCTGGCACCTCCGGCAGCTGACCATCTCCATCAGCACCACGCCGAAACTGTACACGTCTACCTTGGTGTCCACGCGCCCGTCGCCGTGGAGCCACTCCGGCGCGATGTACCCTTTGGTGCCCCTGACGTGGGTCACCGTGGTGTGCACCTGCTGGGCCCCAAGAAGCTTCGAGATCCCGAAGTCGGTGATCCTCGGGACGCCACGGTCGTCGAGCAAGATGTTGTCGGGCTTGATGTCGCAGTGGATGATCGGGGCGCTGCAGCCGTCGTGGAGGTACTCTAGGCCCCGGGCAATGGCGAGCGCGGCCTCGGCGCGCCAGCGCCATGGAGGCCGCTTCTCGGGGTTGAAGACGAAGTGGCGGAGCGACCCGCCGGGCATGAACTCGAACACCAGCATCCGGTGCTCGCCTTCTTTGCAGTAGCCGATCATGCGGACGAGGTTCCGGTGGTGGATCTGCCCGATGGACTGCACCTCGTTGGTGAACTCCTGCTCGCTGTACTCGTTCGAGTCGATGAGCTTCTTCACCGCGACGAGATGCGGCTGCGGCGACTGCAAGGTTCCTTGGTAGACCTCGCCGAAGCTCCCTTTGCCGAGCAATTTCTCGAAGCCATTGGTGGCTTGGTAAAGCTCCTTCCAGCTGAAAGCTCTCACACTCATGCTTCGTTCACTCTCTCTGTTCCTGCTGAAGTAACACTGTGCCAGAAGGCCACAGATGGCGATCACTAAGAGCAAGGCCAAGCAAACGGTGACGATCATGTAGGGACGGAGTATGGTTCTTGTCCTTGCCGATGCTCTATCTGGAGAAGAGGCCTTCCCGGTCCGCACCTTGATCAGCGCCTTCATTGTGACATCGTTTGCCCGGTGCCCGTTGATGAGCGCCGCGACCTCCGCGCAGTCGGACTCGCCGATGAACAGCGCCGCCGCGCAGAAGCAGTCGCTGAGGCAGTGGTCCCGGCACTGCTCCTCCGACACCGACGAGAACTTCCTGTAGTATACCGAGGTCTCCCAGGTGATGCCGGGGAGCTCCACGAGCGTGAACTCGTCGGAGCTCTCCTCCTCGCCGCAGCTCTGCGGCGCGAACGCCGGCGAGCAGCCGGTGTCCTCGTGCTGTGCGTCGGTGTAATTGTACCCGCTCGGGCACAGGCACTTGAGTCGGTCGTTGCTCTGGACGCAGTAAGACCCCGGGCCACACATGCCCTGCAGCCCGGACGTCCTCTTGTTGCAGTCGTTAGGGGGCCATGCCCCCGACATGGTCCACGACGTGTTGCCGCCGCCGTTCTTGGGGCGGAAGTAGGCACGGACGATGCCGTCGGGGTCCATCCTGGCGAACTGGAAGTAGTCGCTGCGGGCGGCGGATCCCGCCGGCGGCGAGATCAAGCTGTAGACGGTGCCGTCATGGAGGGTGTAGTTGAGGCGGCCGCGATCGTCGAAGGTGACCGTCGTGTTCCCGGCGGCGCTGTTGGTGTACGCCTGCCAGTAGGCGTTCCCGGGGTCGTTGCCGGTGAGGAGGTCGACGTAGAGGACGACGTTGCCGTCGCTCTGGACACCCATGCTGAAGCGGCCGGTGGTGAACTCCGCGTCCGCGCGCTTGGCGAAGAGCTTCCCTTGGGACCGGGCTAGGTCGTAGACCAAGGACTGGCCCGGCAGGAGCGTGTCCGTCGGGTACCAGAAGCTCTCCCACAGCACGTCCTGGCCATCGCCGAGGAACTGGAGGTTGCCGGAGTCACGGAGGGCGAGGACGGAGCCGCGCTTCAGGGTGGTCGTCGGGGGCTTCCACAGCTCTTGGCTGCCGTCGGTGAGCGCGAGTGTGCCGTCCGGCATGACGCCGAGGACGGACCGCGCCGTGGCGAGCGGCGTGGCGCCGGAGGGCGACTGCTTCGCGAACCACACCACGGACTGCGGCTCCGGCTGGGACCAGTTGCCGTCGCCGTCGCCGGAGCGGAACCATGTGGCGAGGAGGAACTTGGTGGGGTCGGAGTCGAGGGCGCGGAAGCCGAAGCCGAAGGCGCCGGACGGGCTGGTGATGCAGTCGGGCGGCGCCAGGGCGGCTCCCGCGGTGAGGTTGGTCCTGCGTGCCACCACCGCCGGCACGAAGCTGCCTCGTTGCAGTAGTAGCACCAGCACAAGGACGACGGCAAGAAATGGAGCGCGTCGGAGGAGAGCCGACGCCGCCGGCATGGTCGATCCCGCTCGGCTTCTTGCCGATCGAGCAAGCGTGTGTGGTGTGTGTTGGTGCCGCCATGTGAATTTTCTCTCTTAATGGAGTTGCGTTGCGTAAGAGGGGGAGTTGCGACGACCACTCGCCGTGAAGCGGTCACCGAGGATACCGTACGTCGTTGTGGCCGTTGCCCTGGAGTCAAGAGGCCAAGTCATGACCAAGACGTGCATTTACGGCTGGACACTATCGGGGCACCGTGGGACGCGACAGGAACGAGCCGTGCGCAGAGCGCAGTTTCCCGAGAAGGGCCCGAATTTCATCTATCTACCTATTATCTTAATACAACAGTGTTAAAAAAAAGCCATCACCTTCGTCAAGAGGGCCTAGAAATTTCCACCTTAATCTAAAAAAAAGAAAAATATGCATCGTCAGATTTTATGTAAATCTAAAGGTCTATAAATTCCCACATTAATCCAAAAAAGAGAAGAATATATACCGTCAGATTTTATGTAAATCTAAGGGTCTACAAATTGCCGAGAGGGCCTAGAAATTCTCACGTTAATCCAAAAAAAAAGAAGAATATGCACCGTCGGATTTTATGTAAGGCCCTGTTTAGTTCGGTGAAAGTTACCAAAAAGTGGTAACTTTCTTCACACTGACAATCGTGACCCTTCTCACAGAACACGTTTTCCAATGGTAACTCTCTTTCCAAACTTTCCAACTAAACAGGCCCTAAATCTAAGGGCCTACAAATTCCCACATTAATCCAAAAAAAAAGAAGAATATGCACCGTCAAATTTTATGTAAATCTAAGGGTCTACAAATTCCCATATTGTTTGAAAAAGAGAAATATTTTACTTCTATTTGATTGGTCGCAAAAGATTGACTCCTATCTGATTCGGACATAAAAGAGTTTTAATATCTCCTATCATATTCGGACTCCAACTCTATTTATTTATTATATGTAGGTCTACAAATTTCTATATTATTTTGAAAAAGAGAAAATCACTTTTATTTGCTTGGACACGAAAGATTGATTCCCATCTGATTCAGACAGAAAATAATTGATTAATATTTCCTATCATACGTGAACTCCAACTTCATTTGTTTACTATATGTATTTACATACCAACAGATAAAATTGACTCCTATGATCGATTGAAATATTTGATTTATATGTCCTATTATGCTTGAACTCCACCTTCATTTTTTGAATGCGTACTGTAATATTATATTTGCTGTTGTACTAGGATTTCAGCTCCTTTCTTAATGCGTACTGTAGTAATACATATCTATCTATCTATCTATCTATCTATCTATCTATCTATCTATCTATCTATTATATTAATACAATAGTGTTAAAAAAGCCACCACGTTACCGAGAGGGTCTAAAAATTTCCACGTTAATCCAAAAAAGAAAAATATGCACCGTTGGATTTAATGTATATCTAACAGTCTACTGAAAGAGCATCTAGGCCCCTTGTGGGTTTTGGTGAGTTGAATGACAACTAGATTAAAGGTCTAATGAACTTGTTAAGCTTATGAGCAGGTCTGAAGGTATTTGTGAATAATCTTTGTGGGAAAGATTGTATAAATGGCTCATTTGGCGAAAAGAACAAGTGTGATGTATGACATTGTACATCTAAGCATGAAAAGTAAGCAATGGCTGTTGAAGATGTGTTGAGGCTTAGGTAATAGCCTCATATTGCAAGATTGCTTGAATTGAAGATGAATATCAAGATAATAAATATTGAAATGATCCCATGATGACTTTGTGTGATATATGACAAGCAAATAAAGGTGAAGATAGAGGCATGATGGCATTGGGTTATTCTTTGGTCTCTAAATAAAATGAGAAGCTTGTTATAAACAAATGTGATTTAGAAGTCAAAAGTAAATATGATATCAAGTGGATTTCATTCTTGATGACAAAACAAAGCTAGACTCAATATGGCAACGATTGGATGAAGAAATCAAGCAAGGGATTAGCAACGAGGTACTAAGCGAAGTTTGGTCAAGTGGTGACTTGAGCCATGAGCTTTGCTAGGGTGAAGTGGCTAGTGCTTAGAGGATTTCGAGGTATCAAGTCAAGCCTTACCGAGCATAGCAATGGGATGCATCAAGTGTTTATTGAATCATATGAAAAGGGTGACTTGTGATCTAAAGTTGGATTTCATTCATATATGTTGAATATTGATCCAAGTCACTAGCTCAAGGTTGAAGTGCTCAAAGCAAAGAGACAGAGTTAGATGCAGCTCTCATAAGGATATATTGATCAAGTATGGCATGATACATTGTGGTGAAGCTCAAGAGGATGAATATTGCATTTATGTTTGATCTTGAGTTTAGGTATGCCGTACTATCAAGAGGGATGCATCATGTGATACTTTGATAAGGTCTCAGTGCTCAATTAACCCATGAGAAGTGATGAGAGACACAAAAGCCTCACGAACACATGTGACATGGGTTGGACAGTGGCAAAACCGGAGGTTCCGGTTTTGGAAACCGGAGGTTCCGGTTTTGGGTGCCACGTGTCTCTAACGGCTCTTTAGTTTGAATTTCCGGAAGTTCCGGTTTTGGAATCGGTGGTTCCGGTTTTGGGTCTGTCACTCTAACAGCTAGTTTTTGTGTTGTGGAGTATTTATACCCCACGCCGTCTTCAGTGGCAGGCTGCTGTTGTTGCAGTTGCTTTTGTGCTTCCTGCCTGTTCTAAGCTAAGCCAAAGCCAAGATAGCTCTCCCCAACCCCTCTTTGTGAGGTGGTGTCGGGGTTCTTTACCGCCGGCAAGTAATAAAATCGTGGAGCGCGCGTCGGGCCTCGGGTGGTAGTGCAAAAGGACACGGGGTTTATACTGGTTCGGGCCACCCATGGGGTGTAATACCCTACGTCCAGTTCGTGCTGCTCGTGTTGTTTGCACTGGTTTGTAGTAGGGGGTACAAATAGGGCGAGAGAGGGATGAGTTCCCAAGTCTCTGGTGCGTGAATCGAGCTCAGTCCAGTGACCGGCTGGAGGAAGAAGAAAGTCGAGGGAGAGTACTCCTCGGGAGAGAAAAGAGGCTCCCTGCCTCCCGTAGGAGGCCCAGGAGAGAGGAGGAAAAGAGTCCATCGCCTCTCGCAGGAGGCCCAGGCTTCCCTTTTATATCTCAAGGGAAGGCTGGAGAAGAGGTACAGTCAAAGGGTAAAACGGGAAAAAAGGAGGAGTGCCTGCCCATGCCGTGGGGTCCGTCGTCCTTCCGAGCACTGTAGCCATGTCCTGCTGGTGCCAGTGGTGTCAGGAAGTGGTTGGCACAGTGTAGCGGCTTGACTCCGGGTGCTTCGGTCTTCCCGGAGGTTGCTTCGTTGCGAAGGGTTGGACCAGTCGGAGCCGCAGACTGGTCGGAGGCGGAGACTTGCCGGGCGAATCGGAGACTCCTCGGAGGCGAAGACCTGTCGGGCGAAGGTGCAACTCGTCGGTCACGGAGACTACTCGGGCGAGCGGAGACTTGCCGGGCGATGGTGCAGCTCGTCGGGCGAGCGGAGACTTGTCGGGCGATGGTGCAGCTCGTCAGGCGAGCTTGCAACTTGTCGGGCGAGGCGGAGCTTCCGACCCGCAGTAAGGCGCGTACTCGAGCGGTCGAGAACTGGACGGCTGGTCCACATGCATCACAAGCAGGCACTCGGGGGCTTTGCAGGAGTGGAGTAGGCACTCGAGTAGTTTAGTGGCCAGGTGACTCAAGCAGGTACTCGAGTAGTTCACGTGTGCATGCACCATGCTTGCTTAGGAACCGGCACTCACGTGGCCTGGCTGTGTGCATGCATCAAGCCTGCATGCGGGCCAAACGAGAGCCAGAGCACCCATCGTATGCAGTAGGGGTCGGGCGAGGTTGGATTTGTTGGATGAGCCTGAGACTTGTCGGACGAGCCTGAAACTCGTCGGGCGAATCGGATCCTTGTAATTTTTATTTCTCGCGGGTAGATTTATCAGGGATTGTTATTTTTAATCCGCTGCCATTGGGTACCCCTAATATTGGTATCCGACAGTAGCCCCCGAACCTGGGAGCGAGTCATAGACTCGGTCGCGGGTTTGATTATCGTGATGCCAGGAACGTGGTGGAGTTTCGGGTGGGGGCGCGCGAGCGCACCCGCCGGGTGTAGCCCCCGAGCCTGTGGGCGAGTGGTACACTCGCTCGCAGGTTTATGGCATTTGTGTAGTGATTTGTTGCGAATTATGCGACCACGCTGCTGGTCTCTGTTAGCGATTTCGAACCCGTGTGCATCCTGAGACCGGGGTCCGGACGGGGATTCGTTTCGTCTTTTTGCGTTTTTCCCCTCACGCTTCCTGTGCGATGGGAAGGAGGGTAAGAGATGTATCGCGCTTTGCCACGCAGGCCGAAGCACGACTCTCGTTGAGCTACAAACGGGTAGGTTTGGGTGGGCCCGACGCCCTTTCGGTGGGAAGTCGATGGATCAGCTGGTGATCGACCTCAAATTCCTAGTGGCGAGATCATCTAGTTACCAAGTCCATTCGACCGGACCCAGCGGCTCGTTGCCTTTCCGTCGGAGGAAAAACCATGATCTTTCTTTCCACCAGAACTCGAACGCGGTTCAGGACGCTCGTGGCGCTCGTGCGCCTGAGTACTGGCCGCTGGGACCCATCCTTCACTGCCCCTCGCTCGACAAGGTGCCCGAGGGCGGCTGTTGAACCCTTCGACGGGCCAGCCTTCGAACCCCCGTTGGAATCACCTGTCAGGTCGACTGTCGAAGTCGTCCGTCCCGGTGCCCAGCCCCCGAGCGCAGGGCTGCGAGGGGTCGTTAGGGCCGGCGGGAGCCGCTTAGTTTAGAGAGTTCGAAGAGCGCATTTCAGAAATCGATCACATGCGTATGCTTGACCCCGCGTGCCGAGGTCGGGCGAGACAAAAGGTGCCGTTCCCTGCATGTAGGGATTGCAGCAAGCTTACCGGAACTTGCCACGCCAAGCTGCAAAAAACAGTGTAATGCAAAAGCGTTGCGTAAAACGAGGAGTCGGGATTTATTCGTTACTAACGGAAAGTTGCGCACGCCCTGCCTTTATTAGGCTACGTATTTCCTTGGGTAGTTAGCACATCACGTTTGAGCTCCTAGTCCCACTGACCACTGCTCGCAGAGAGGACGGCTTACCGCAGACTACACTGCTCATCGGGGGAGGCTTAGGTGTAGGCGGCACGCGGGATGAGGTTTCACGGATGAGGCCTATGCTACCCGAGTTCTTTAGCGATACCCAAAAGAGGCATGCGGGACTGTAAAAGGAAATGAATGGAAATACGAAGGATCGTAGTAAAATTTAGCTGTTCGAGCGTTTCGTCGTTGAAGCTGAGTCGAGCGAGCCATCCGAGTCGAGGCAGCACACTCCACGGGTGGCGCGACCGAGTCGGTTGGAGTCGAGGCCGGGGCGCGCGCACTCCTTTGGAGGCGCGGCCGAGTCGGTCGGAGTCGAGGTCGGGGCGCGCGCACTCCTTTGGAGGCGCGGCCGAGTCGGTCGGAGTCGAGGTCGGGGCGCGCGCACTCCTTTGGAGGCGCGGCCGAGTCGTTCGGAGTCGAGGTCGGGGCGCGCGCACTCCTTTGGAGGCGCGGCCGAGTCGTTCGGAGTCGTTCGGAGTCGAGGTCGGGGCGGCGCACTCCTTTGGAGGCGCGGCCGAGTCGGTCGGAGTCGAGGTCGGGGCGCGCGCACTCCTTTGGAGGCGCGGCCGAGTCGGTCGGAGTCGAGGTCGGGGCGCGTGCACTCCTTTGGAGGCGCGGCCGAGTCGGTCGGAGTCGAGGTCGGGGCGCGCGCACTCCTTTGGAGGCGCGGCCGAGTCGGTCGGAGTCGAGGTCGGGGCGCGCACTCCTTTGGAGGCGCGGCCGAGTCGGTCGGAGTCGAGGTCGGGGCGCGCGCACTCCTTTGGAGGCGTGGCCGAGTCGGTCGGAGTAGAGGTCGGGGCGCGCGCCCTCCTTTGGAGGCGCGGCCGAGTCGGTCGGAGTAGAGGTCGGGGCGCGCGCACTCCTTTGGAGGCGTGGCCGAGTCGTTCGGAGTCGAGGTCGGGCGGCAGTCGGTGGAGCGAGCGCTGGTCGGGGCGGAGCTGGTAGACAACGTGATTACGTCGGTCGGCGCTGCAGCTCTCTCTGTCGTTGTGTCGTGCGCTCGTTCGGGGGCGTGCCTTGCCGTGGCGGCCCTGCGCGAGATCATGAAAACAAAAAGCTGTTACAGGTTAGTTGAGGTCATTTGCGGACTTTGGGCACGGTCGTCCTGCCGCGGTGTTCCTCGCGGGGGTCGCCCACTGCTGCTGCGCCGCGGGTGCGCGGCCGCGTGGTGTTGATGCTGCTGTTGGCGGGGTCGCGGTCGCCGTTGGGGATGTCGGGGCCATCGGTGCCGTTGGAGACGTCGGGGCTGTCGGTGCTATAGGCAAGGTCGCGGCCTCCATTGCTGCTGTCGAGCCACCCCTGCGCACATCGTCGAATGCTCCGTCCTGCCTGACTCCCGTGCATCATGCATGCGAAGCCGGATTAGCGGGTCTCGGTGGCGTTGTCGTTGCCGTCGTTGTCGACGCCGGAGCCGTTGCTAACAGCGTTGTGGTCGTCGTCGCGGCCGTCGGTGCCGCGGCCGTCGTCGTCGCCGCGGTTGACGGCGTTGTGGTCATCGTCGCGGCCGTCGGTGCCGCCGCCGTCGTCGTCGCCGCGGTTGACGGCGTTGTGGTCGTCGTTGCGGCCGTTGGTGCCGCCGCCGTCGTCGTCGCCGCGGTTGACGGCGTTGTGGTCGTCGTTGCGGCCGTTGGTGCCGCCGCCGTCGTCGTCGCCGCGGTTGACGGCGTTGTGGTCGTCGTTGCGGCCGTTGGTGCCGCCGCCGTCGTCGTCGCCGCGGTTGACGGCGTTGTGGTCGTCGTTGCGGCCGTTGGTGTCGCGGCCGTCGTCGTCGTCGCCGCGGTTGACCACCCGAGACCCGTAAGGAGAAAGACGTGACGCGCAAAGGCCCCACGGTGGGCGCCAACTGTCGGGGTTCTTTACCGCCGGCAAGTAATAAAATCGTGGAGCGCGCGTCGGGCCTCGGGTGGTAGTGCAAAAGGACACGGGGGTTTATACTGGTTCGGGCCACCCATGGGGTGTAATACCCTACGTCCAGTTCGTGCTGCTCGTGTTGTTTGCACTGGTTTGTAGTAGGGGGTACAAATGGGCGAGAGAGGGATGAGTTCCCAAGTCTCTGGTGCGTGGATCGAGCTCAGTCCAGTGACCGGCTGGAGGAAGAAGAAAGTCGAGGGAGAGTACTCCTCGGGAGAGAAAAGAGGCTCCCTGCCTCCCGTAGGAGGCCCAGGAGAGAGGAGGAAAAGAGTCCATCGCCTCTCGCAGGAGGCCCAGGCTTCCCTTTTATATCTCAAGGGAAGGCTGGAGAAGAGGTACAGTCAAAGGGTAAAACGGGAAAAAAGGAGGAGTGCCTGCCCATGCCGTGGGGTCCGTCGTCCTTCCGAGCACTGTAGCCATGTCCTGCTGGTGCCAGTGGTGTCAGGAAGTGGTTGGCACAGTGTAGCGGCTTGACTCCGGGTGCTTCGGTCTTCCCGGAGGTTGCTTCGTTGCGAAGGGTTGGACCAGTCGGAGCCGCAGACTGGTCGGAGGCGGAGACTTGCCGGGCGAATCGGAGACTCCTCGGAGGCGAAGACCTGTCGGGCGAAGGTGCAACTCGTCGGTCACGGAGACTACTCGGGCGAGCGGAGACTTGCCGGGCGATGGTGCAGCTCGTCGGGCGAGCGGATACTTGTCGGGCGATGGTGCAGCTCGTCGGGCGAGCTTGCAACTTGTCGGGCGAGGCGGAGCTTCCGACCCGCAGTAAGGCGCGTACTCGAGCGGTCGAGAACTGGGCGGCTGGTCCACATGCAATCACGGCTTTGCCTAAAGTACTCGAGCATCACAAGCAGGCACTCGGGAGCTTTGCAGGAGTGGAGTAGGCACTCGAGTAGTTTAGTGGCCAGGTGACTCAAGCAGGTACTCGAGTAGTTCACGTGTGCATGCACCATGCTTGCTTAGGAACCGGCACTCACGTGGCCTGGCTGTGTGCATGCATCAAGCCTGCATGCGGGCCAAACGAGAGCCAGAGCACCCATCGTATGCAGCAGGGGTCGGGCAAGGTTGGATTTGTTGGATGAGCCTGAGACTTGTCGGACGAGCCTGAAACTCGTCGGGCGAATCGGATCCTTGTAATTTTTATTTCTCGCGGGTAGATTTATCAGGGATTGTTATTTTTAATCCGCTGCCATTGGGTACCCCTAATATTGGTATCCGACAGGTGGTGTGATCTTTGATAGATCTTTTGAGTTGGGTAGTAGAGAGGAGCCATTTGTGAGCACTAGAAGAGCACTCATACGCTTGAGCACTGTTTCGCCTTGTGAAGTATCAAGTGAAGCATTTGTTACTCTTGGAGGTGTGCCTCCTAGACGGCTAGGCGTCGCCCGGGAGCTACCAAAGTGTGGTGAGCCGCGGGAGAGTTTGTGAAGGTCAAGCTTCGCCTCCGAAAGGGAAGAAGCTAACTAGTGAAGTGGGGAAAGGGGTTGAGAGCGACCCGGCTTCTTTGGAAGCACCCAACGGAGATGTAGGATTCGCCCTAGGTGAATCTGAACTTCGGGAAACAAATCTTTGCGTCTCGTCACTGGTTTGCTTACATTTGCATTGCACTTGAATTCATAGCTTGATCGTGTGATATTGGTTGATCTATTCGGGTGTCAGTGTTTGTGCAGTGCAGGTGCTTTGTGAACCTGCTAAGATACATCCTATGAGCATACACTCTGATCTGGATTGATCTCGAGCTCAGTTTGCAACTCACAGGTTTGGGGGTTCTGTGTGCCCAACCCAAAACCGGAGGTTCCGGTTTTGGAAACCGGAAGTTCCGGTTTTTGTGGCTGAGTGTCTTTCTGCTGCTTAAGGCGTGGGTTTCCATATTCGGAGACTCCGGAGATTTTTCCGGAGACTCCGAAAGTCGCTGATAAATTTGTTTTAAGTGGCTATATTTTTAGGTTACGCCTATTCACCCCCCTCTAGGCGACATCAAGATCCTTTCAATTGGGATCAGAGCTTGGACTCACATCAAAGCTTAACCGCCGTAAGAAAAGATGTCGTCATCGGGTGAGGTATCTTTTGAGTCACTCGCCATCGATGGCTCAAATTAGGCTTCTTGGTCCGCTCATATTCTGAATGCTATAAAGGACAGTGGTCCTACTGCTGAGCGTATTTTAGTTGAGAGCATCGTCCCTATAAACTTCGATTGGCACAAATCCGAGCTAACCGAAGAAGTGGGAAAATGCCTTCAACTAAATGCCCAAATTACTAACTTCATGATGAGTCTTCTTAGCATAGAACTTCAAGACATGATCTTTAAGAAGAAGAAGAAGATACATGGTGATGCACATCGCATTTGGGCTCTACTTAAAAAGTTGTATGCAAAGCCCAAATGTGATAGCAAGGATAAAACAGATGCTAGATCACTTGAGGAGTGTTCAACATCACCA
>CM014273.1:11503045-11516985 GCA_004135705.1 Alloteropsis semialata | reverse complement strand
AGGCGAAGATTCCGTGTAACAGCCAGGAGGGTCTGGTAGTGCCGCAACCTGTGACCCATCACTGGTCTCCAGCATCTGCACCACCTGGTGCATGGTCGGCCGCAGCGCCGGGTTCATCTCGATGCACCACAGTGCCACGCGCGCAAACCGCTCCACCCTCTCCATGTCCTCCACGGTGTCCACGTCTGCGTCACCCTGCACCATCACCTCCGTCCTCCGGGCGCCCACCAGCTGCGCCGCCCACCCGAACAGCGTGACGGTCTCGTCCTCCTCCTCCTCCTCCGCGCCCTGCGGCAGTTGATCAAGCACAACCGGGTCCTGGCACCTCCGGCAGCTGACCATCTCCATCAGCACCACGCCGAAACTGTACACGTCTACCTTGGTGTCCACGCGCCCGTCGCCGTGGAGCCACTCCGGCGCGATGTACCCTTTGGTGCCCCTGACGTGGGTCACCGTGGTGTGCACCTGCTGGGCCCCAAGAAGCTTCGAGATCCCGAAGTCGGTGATCCTCGGGACGCCACGGTCGTCGAGCAAGATGTTGTCGGGCTTGATGTCGCAGTGGATGATCGGGGCGCTGCAGCCGTCGTGGAGGTACTCTAGGCCCCGGGCAATGGCGAGCGCGGCCTCGGCGCGCCAGCGCCATGGAGGCCGCTTCTCGGGGTTGAAGACGAAGTGGCGGAGCGACCCGCCGGGCATGAACTCGAACACCAGCATCCGGTGCTCGCCTTCTTTGCAGTAGCCGATCATGCGGACGAGGTTCCGGTGGTGGATCTGCCCGATGGACTGCACCTCGTTGGTGAACTCCTGCTCGCTGTACTCGTTCGAGTCGATGAGCTTCTTCACCGCGACGAGATGCGGCTGCGGCGACTGCAAGGTTCCTTGGTAGACCTCGCCGAAGCTCCCTTTGCCGAGCAGTTTCTCGAAGCCATTGGTGGCTTGGTGAAGCTCCTTCCAGCTGAAAGCTCTCACACTCATGCTTGGAAATTGTGCGTGCTGTCGTTCACTCTCTCTGTTCCTGCTGAAGTAACACTGTGCCAGAAGGCCACCGATGGCGATCACTAAGAGCAAGGCCAAGCAAACGGTGACGATCATGTAGGGACGGAGTATGGTTCTTGTCCTTGCCGATGCTCTATCTGGAGAAGAGGCCTTCCCGGTCCGCACCTTGATCAGCGCCTTCATTGTGACATCGTTTGCCCGGTGCCCGTTGATGAGCGCCGCGACCTCCGCGCAGTCGGACTCGCCGATGAACAGCGCCGCCGCGCAGAAGCAGTCGCTGAGGCAGTGGTCCCGGCACTGCTCCTCCGACACCGACGAGAACTTCCTGTAGTATACCGAGGTCTCCCAGGTGATGCCGGGGAGCTCCACGAGCGTGAACTCGTCGGAGCTCTCCTCCTCGCCGCAGCTCTGCGGCGCGAACGCCGGCGAGCAGCCGGTGTCCTCGTGCTGTGCGTCGGTGTAATTGTACCCGCTCGGGCACAGGCACTTGAGTCGGTCGTTGCTCTGGACGCAGTAAGACCCCGGGCCACACATGCCCTGCAGCCCGGACGTCCTCTTGTTGCAGTCGTTAGGGGGCCATGCCCCCGACATGGTCCACGACGTGTTGCCGCCGCCGTTCTTGGGGCGGAAGTAGGCACGGACGATGCCGTCGGGGTCCATCCTGGCGAACTGGAAGTAGTCGCTGCGGGCGGCGAGATCAAGCTGTAGACGGTGCCGTCATGGAGGGTGTAGTTGAGGCGGCCGCGATCGTCGAAGGTGACCGTCGTGTTCCCGGCGGCGCTGTTGGTGTACGCCTGCCAGTAGGCGTTCCCGGGGTCGTTGCCGGTGAGGAGGTCGACGTAGAGGACGACGTTGCCGTCGCTCTGGACACCCATGCTGAAGCGGCCGGTGGTGAACTCCGCGTCCGCGCGCTTGGCGAAGAGCTTCCCTTGGGACCGGGCTAGGTCGTAGACCAAGGACTGGCCCGGCAGGAGCGTGTCCGTCGGGTACCAGAAGCTCTCCCACAGCACGTCCTGGCCATCGCCGAGGAACTGGAGGTTGCCGGAGTCACGGAGGGCGAGGACGGAGCCGCGCTTCAGGGTGGTCGTCGGGGGCTTCCACAGCTCTTGGCTGCCGTCGGTGAGCGCGAGTGTGCCGTCCGGCATGACGCCGAGGACGGACCGCGCCGTGGCGAGCGGCGTGGCGCCGGAGGGCGACTGCTTCGCGAACCACACCACGGACTGCGGCTCCGGCTGGGACCAGTTGCCGTCGCCGTCGCCGGAGCGGAACCATGTGGCGAGGAGGAACTTGGTGGGGTCGGAGTCGAGGGCGCGGAAGCCGAAGCCGAAGGCGCCGGACGGGCTGGTGATGCAGTCGGGCGGCGCCAGGGCGGCTCCCGCGGTGAGGTTGGTCCTGCGTGCCACCACCGCCGGCACGAAGCTGCCTCGTTGCAGTAGTAGCACCAGCACAAGGACGACGGCAAGAAATGGAGCGCGTCGGAGGAGAGCCGACGCCGCCGGCATGGTCGATCTCGCTCGGCTTCTTGCCGATCGAGCAAGCGTGTGTGGTGTGTTGGTGCCGCCATGTGAATTTTCTCTAGCTTAATGGAGTTGCGTTGCGTAAGAGGGAAAGGGTCGGCGGGGGTTGCGACGACCACTCGCCGTGAAGCGGTCACCGTGGATACCGTACGTCGTCGTGGCCGTTGCCCGGGAGTCAAGAGGCCAAGTCATGACCAAGACATGTGCATGTACGGCTGGAGACTATCGGGGCACCGTGGGACGCGACAGGAACGTGCCGTGCGCAGAGCGCAGTTTCCCAAGAAGGGTCTCATGCCCGAATTTCATTACTGGCAACAGTAACGAAATTGGCATCACGCAAGTTACTTGGTGGCCTAGTTGCCATCTTAATCTTTGACCTGGAGAGTGGATGATGGAGATGCGTCTGCTGCACAGGTAGTGGCAGATGACCTCTATGCCGCAGCCGCACCTGTTGAGTACGAATTGAAGCAGGTACCGTGCGCCCGCCGTGCCCTGAGACATCTAGAGCTCGCGTCCGCGATAGACTCCTTCAAGGCTTCATACCTGGCGGTATTGTTGATGAAAGCGCTCGACTGGCGGCGGGCCGAGTCAAGCTACCTTCGAGATGGTGGCCAGTTGCTTGGCCGGGCATACGGCTGAGGTTGTTCTCACTATTGATCTCTTGATAAACATTCAACATTGTCTCGGACTCTTCAGTGTGCAACTTTCCCTCCCCTGGTATTGTGCAAACAGTAACATGTTACCTTCATGACAGTGTTGCATGCCAAGGGGTTACCAGTTTGGCGTGGAGAACTCTCAGCTTCAGTTTCAGGTGCCAGTTTCGATAAGAACTACCATCCACGAGAGCAACTGCGCAGCCCAGTTTGACAGGGCATACTATCAACAGAAAACAAGCAATCGCACGATAGCAGCAATTCAATAGCTGCGCTACCATCTGATTCCAGAATACCAGAGACCACAGGAGATTTATCCTTCCATGTCTCAGGCATTAGAGTGTGATTACCGTCTACGACTGCGACGCATCGTTGCCAGCATATCACAATTCTGCATTCCCGGGCAGAAACAAGAGAGTCGATACAACAGCGGCCTTATATAGTTGTGCTATGAGATTACAGTGTTTGCTCACAAACCAAAGAATGTATCAGTTCCTGTGTATAAATAATAGCATCGCCATATAGTTTGTGTGAACGTGTTCCCTCAAAACAAATGATAATTTACTCTAAAACAATAAACACCACGTATAACGCAAAATTCACAATCCTCGCTGCTGCCGGCGTCACAGGCAAGAGGGGAGGCTTCACAGTTTGTTGTCTGCAGCAGGCGCCGGCACTGAAGAAGCTAATAAACAGGGGCATAATTTAGATGCAATCCACCTTCATCTACAGCAAAAAAAATTCCCATCTGGCCTCCTCAGGTATTTACACGAGGGGGTAGATCTTGATTGCACCTCTTCGAAGAGGGGTCCTCCTAGTCCTGATCAGCAGTTCACGCCGCATTGCCCCAAAGCAGCGGCTTTCTGTGTTGGGGAGATGAAAGGGTCGATCTTCACCCACAGCAGGGAGAAGATAGACGCAAGGAGGATGGACCAGACAATGACAATGGTTGGCGTGCGGTTCTGCCTGCCCATGAGACCCTTGAGGAAGGGGTAGAGATGGAGGATCACCCAGATTGAGAAGAACAGCTTTCCAAAAAGTGGACCCCAGGATTGGTAGCCACTGTTGATGGCATATGAAATTCCTGCCACCATTCCAACCAGGTTAATGACAAGCACAGTGGTGGGAGGGATGAGCAAACTGGTCCACTTGAACACATATAGCTCAGCAAAGTCGCCATCCTCGTCAGATGCCTTTGAGGTAACTGTGAAGTTGGTATCGATCCCGGCCAACACTTTCAGCAGACCCTGGAACACGGCGAAACAGATGGGCAGAGGTGCCACCAATAACCCAAAACTGCTCATTTCTCCACCAATCTTCAATGCCAACACCACTCCATCTGAGCTCCAATATACCAGTGGCAAAAATGGAGGCGAAAAGAAGAATGAAGAACATCCCAGCATAATTACTAATCTGCATATCACAAAAAGATATGAACATTAGAAAGTTGACCATATTATGCTTAATCGAAAGGATTTCTGCATAATTTAGCAAAAAAAGAAAAGAACAACAGAGCTCTGCTGAACTTGAACTGATGACAGCACAAAATGTTGTTTACGCATCAACCTCACAAATGTAATAATTCAAAATAGTAGACTCTATATTGAGTAAGAAGAAATATGCCAAGCGGAAACAAGTACTAGTTATGGCTATATGATGCGCACTTGTACTATTTGTTAGTTCAATGTGATAACAGTTATTGATATTAGATCAGCGATATGATACAAAGAGCAATAATGAAACCAACAGAAATAATAGCTAAAATATTGAACAACAGAGCAAGTCAGATAGCAACAGAAATAATAGCTAAAATCTTGTGACTAACCTCAGGAATGATAAATTTATTGGTTAGGAGACAGATAGCAGGAAGCACACAATAGGCGATAAGTGGAATTGATGTGATCGGATAAACAATGGTGTTGATGTAAGCCAGCCTCTCCAGAAGCTTCAACCGCCCATTGTAGCCATACCAGATAGGACAATGTCTGCTAAGCAGAATTTCAACTGACCCAAGAGCCCAACGGAGCACCTGATTAAGACGATCAGAAAGATTGATTGGTGCAGAACCCTTGAAACAAGGCCGTGGTGGCATGCAGTAGATTGACTGCCAGCCTCTTGCATGCATTTTAAACCCAGTCAGAATATCCTCCGTAACTGAACCGTAGATCCAGCCAATCTGAACCAACATCAAGAAAATCATATTAAGTACTGGAATAGGAAAAGAGATCCTATGCCACGACACAAAGTTAAATAATAACTTTACAACATCAAAGAAGGAAAACTTTGCTTGCCACACTAACCTCTTTTCCCCATTCAGTTTTGTCCTCATACCCACAGCTGATGACATGGATAGCTTCCTTTAGTAGAGAAGCTGGGTTTGTTGAAGGTGGTATACCACCTTGAGTCATAAAGGTAGATGCAATGAAAATTGGAGACTGACCAAAGCGTTTCTCCAATTTCCTCTGGGACATAAGCACTGACCTTTCATCTTCATAACCTAATGGGGTTCCAAAAGTAAGATCATCAGGAGCCAGACAACTTGAGTAGCTTAAGATTATTTTGTTCTTTTATGTCCAAAATCAGACAGAGAAGCATGTTTGTTAATGCGATATAAGCAATGACTGCTCTCAGATCTCTAATAATAAAAGCTAAGAAATGCATAAGAGCAAGCACACACCTTCAATTCCCTCTTCGATGTCTTCCATGTTGAAGATGGGAGCTGAAGATTCTGTTCTCTTCATGATACGGTTTTGGCTATCCATATAACTCTTGTTCTTTTTCTTCCTTCTACCACAGCAGCTCTTAACAACAATGTTAGGTTCCAGATCAGCTTCAGTCAATACAGGATCATAGCCGTACAAAGCCTGCCTATTGAAACAGCATCCTGTTCCTACATAAACTGGACCCTGGATGCCATCCAGACCTTTCATGTTGATCTGCAAAACAAATATCATGTGAGCTATGACCATGAGATTTTGATGATTAATAGAGGCACAACCACTCCATCAGACTTACATCAAAGAAAACTATGTTGCGATTAGCATATCGATCATGCAAGTCAATGCCATCGAATCTTTGTGGAAACTGTACATAACAAGTTTTCCTTCCTAGTGCAGGATCCATCATGAAGCACATTGCTTCTCTAAGAGCTTTGCTGCTGTTGAAATAATGGTCACAATCCACATTGAGGAGATAGGCACCATTTGTAAGCACAGCAGATACGCGAATCTGCCCACCAGCAAAAGGGATATAATTAATATAGAATATGAAATACAGTGCATGGTGTAGAAGGAACTCATGGGACATAAACATACCAGTGCATTCATTGCACCAGCCTTCTTGTGATGCTGGAAGCCTGGTCTCTTTTCACGAGAGACATAGACAAGGCGGGGCAACTCATTTCCATCAGTGTCAAGCCCACCACTGTGCCCCAAGAACACCTGATTTCCACACAGAGAAAGCTCAATAAGATCCAAGTTTCATTCAGTTTTTATAAGAAATGGCCTCATTTAAAGTAAAGGGCACCTGAATCATGCCAGGATGATCCCTTGTGTTATTCCCAGGCCAAGCAGTTCCATCAGCCATGGTCCAACCCTCTTCAGGCACTTTCTGTGCTTTGGCAACAAGGGCATTGATTCTTACTTTGAATTCTTCATACTCTCTCTGAAACACAACATACCCAAAGTTAACCTAAGCAGAAGATGCAGCAACAGTACACTAGTGCAGCTATGATATTTTAGCTTACCTTCATTGCTCGCCTTTCCTTAACAAATGAAGGTTGGATCTTGTCCTTTAGGTAATCTATTTTTTGAGCAAAGTAAAATTCTGGAGCTCTTGGTTCAATGTTGTGCTTTTTGCAGAAGGGAACCCACTTCCTAGCAAATTCCGCAGTTTCTGAGAGAGCCTCAAAAGTCAACATAGCTGAACCATCATCAGAAACATAGCATGACACTTTGTCAACAGGATAATCCACAGCAAGAATGGACAAAACAGTATTGGCTGTGATCAATGGAGGTTCTTTCAGTGGATCCACTGTACTGACAAAGACATCAATGGGAGCTAGCTGTGATGGCTCTCCCTCTCTATCATACCTGCAACATTAGAATTAGGTATCAACACCAAAATCTCAACAAGGAGCATTTCAGTACCCAAAATCTTGAAGAATCCTGTGCCAATGTTGCAACCTACCTCAATGCAAGCCTGTCAAGGTATGTCTCACGGTTGATTGGATGCCATTTTGGGAACTGATCAAGAAGCCAAGACAAGGCAAACCAAACCTCGCAAATAACAGATACTAGCCACAATCCATAAGCATCACGCACTGGATGAGTGACACGATACTGGAAAAAGAAGCACAGGATGATAAGACGGAGAATGATCACTATCCGGTAAAGGTTGAGTTGGTTTGACGGCAGCGGCACAATACGGCTCAGAGGTAGCCGTGCATCATCAACCCTGCCACAAAGAAAATTACAGATACCTCAGTTTCTTTTCTTTGAAGCAAAAAATCTACAACAATCATGAATGTGCACACCGTTAGTTAATGTTAGCTAAGCAGCGGAAACATAGATCCTCATCTACTCAGAAATACAAAACTATCTCATAGTCATCGGTTCTCATGAATGGGCACTTTAATTCCCCTGCGAGTCCTCCGCGTCCAATGTGAATTTATATCATGCAAACCTAAATCTAATGCACTATAGGAAGCACAATAGCATAGGCAAAGGAAGGTAGTTTATACATTTGCATATCTTCACCATTTGAGCCAGTTCCCTCCATGTCTCCTCCTCCTCCTCTAGCCTCTGGATATTTATTAGTCACTTGCATCATATTTTTGTCCTGTTTATTTCTCCAGCTCTCAACTCTTTCCTTCCAGTCAACACTATTAAGCCCATAGGAATTCAAGTCCTTCGAGGGGTCCACAATCCTCACAGGAACTGAAATCATAGTAAAGAAATATTAATGCTTCCCAATTAACATGCAGACAAATTCCCAAAAAGTAGCAATTTATGATGTATTATAGAATACCTGGGACGCTTGGATCAACATAGCTAGATGTTGGACTGCGGATAGAATGGCGATCAGGGGAAGCATCAGGGATCTCTCCAGATATCTGAAGAAAAATTATCAGTACGTTAGTTGATAAGAAAAATTATGATGTAAATGCACCACTTCGCAATAGTGAACAAAGCATTACGTTATAAAGATTAGCATCGATAAATGAAAATGCACATATTTATACCTGCTGCCCACTTGTCAGGCGGGGAATCCGATGATGCGGCTCATGGCGAGCAGATGAAGACAGATCAGCATCATCCCCTTGACCATGCAGCTGCCACTCTGGGCCTTTCCCATTGCCTTGTGTGTAGTTGAATTCATTGTCCAGGTCATCAACACCTTCCTCCTCATCATCACCATGAACCCGAGGGCTACCTGAATTTAATCCAAGAGAAAGCAAGAAGAATTCGTTAATTACTGTTATTTAGAATGAAATGGATAAGAAGGTCTAATCTTGGTTGTCAACATCATAAGGAATGTCCACTATACTGCAACCTTTTTTTCACATAAAGCACACGATGTGGACTTCCCGGTACTATACCATACAAGTTACACAAACACCCAAAGTCGTCATAAGGGAACCAACCTTTGTGTCTCTTGTATCTAGTCTTGCACTGAGGGCAGCACTGGTTCCCCTCCTTGCGCTCATACTCATAGCAAGGGCGGCAGACAGGGAAGGCGCACTCATTGCAGGCAACAAAGACATCGCCGGTGGCTGAAACACCAACAGTGTCGCCACAAATCTGGCAGACTTGCCCATTCGCAGTCTTCGCGGGCTTAGCCTGCATCAGCAAGATAACAACAAAGTCAGCACACATCCAAACAGAATTTCACAATTAGAAGACACATCAGTCACACTTCACACTTGAGCAACAGACTGAAAATCAATCGGTAATCAAGTCGAGGCTAAGATCCACATGTGGGAAGGTTGAGCAATTTACAGAAATTTAGAAATTCACAAAGGGTGGCTTGCACCAGGTCAAACAAGGATCTAATTCATCGTCGGTGCACGCTAAGGGACGATTGAAGCACACAAATGACTGGGTAAAAGCAGGATCTAAACAATCCGAGGCTGCATTTCACTGGATCTCCGAGACAATGAACTCGTCCCGTACGGAATGGTATGGCACTACCAAGTGGCGATTTGCCGCATGGAGCCCAAGCGTTCGAATAATTCGATCACGCAGGAACAATTCCGAAATCGCCGGGAGGTCATGCTCTGATCTAGTGACTCACAGAGTGAAATGGAAGCATCGCCGGGAGGGGGAGGAGAAACGACGGAAATCTATGAACCGAGGCGCAGTAACAAATGCAATTGGGGGCGAATCCGAGCGTTACACTCAAACCAACGCCGCGACCCAGATCCACCGACACACGCCCGCACGCACGCGCGCGCGCGGCATGAGCCGCCGCGAACAGAATCTGGAGAGGCGAGGACAGCATTGGGAGAGGGCGCACGTACCGCGGCGGGCGCGTCGCCGTCGTTGCGGATCATGACGAACTCGTTGCGGTTGTGCGAGCCCGCCACCATCCCCTTGTTGGCCGCCATCTCCGCCGCTCCGCTCTCTCCACCGACGAGCGGAGGCCGATCGGCCCGCGAGGGCCTCTAGATCCGAGCGGCGGCGGCGGCCACCACCACCACCACGCTCGCTGCAATGCCGCAGTGGTGCTGCTGCTGCTGCCGCCGCCTCTGCTTCCTCTCCAGTCTCCACTCTCCACACCTCCTTCCCCTTCCTCTTTTACATACCACCCCCGCTCACTCGGTTAGTTGGTGGGAGTCGCCTCCCACCGGCTACCGCCGGTCGGTGCCGAGCTGTTCCCCGTAACGGCGGGGGACGGTGTCGGGCGATTTCGGCCGTCCGATCGCGAGGCGGAGCGGACGTGGCCCGTCGGATGCGGGGGGCGGGAGCGTGCGCGTCCACGTCGCGTCGCTCGCGGCGTCGCTGTCCACGGCCACTGGCGCGGCGCGTGGGCCCGGGTGACCGGCTGCAGCGGGTCAATCTGTCGGCGCCTCGTCGGCGGACCGAGGAGGTCCCGGAGAGCTGTTTGGTTTGTTTGCTGACAGCTTCTTCTTTCTCTGTTTTTTCCTTTCATGGCACGCAGGAGATCATCTCTGGACAATGAGTTGTCCTTTTATTTTTGAGGAGCATTACAGATTTTGTTCCCTTCATAAACTGAATAGATCTCTTGTACTAATTGGAAATTCTTGAAATACAAACACTCACTTCTTCTAACCTTTCTCATTCTTTCAACCGGCAACAAAAGATAAGATATAGAAGGCGATTGAGATGATTTTTCATTTTGTTTATGTGCATGGACACAAGGAAAAGGAAAAAAAATTATTTGCATTTTTAAATTCGTGTCAAGTATGGTTATTATTTCAAGAATCACGTACCTTTTTAAATTTTAAAAACAAAAGGTGGGATATTTCGTTAACAATAAATATGTGTAAGCTTTGCGGCCCATGCAACAAAACAACTATCTCTCTTCGAAATTATTTTTCATTTGATTTTTGCTAACTCAAACATATCTAACTTTAACTAAGTTTATGGAAAAAAAATCGAATGCCTTTTTTGCGAAATACGAGTACAAACGGGCATGCTCACACACGCATGCACACTTATCCCTATAAATACACGCACCCAAACCCTACCTCTATTAACGCCTCCGAGAGACTGAGCCGGTTGTTCCAATGTTGAGATTGTCGAAGTCGCCACGTGCGCCTCTCTGTCGACAGACATGTTGCCCACCACTTAAAAAACAACACCGATTAAAGAAAAAAGTGACACATGTGTTGAGTTGGGGCGCTCAAACCTGAGTAGGCAGGTTCCACCACAAGAATATTTTTATGGAAAAATAGAATTCCATCTTCCAAATAAGTAAACTATCAGATAATGCATGATTTGGATATGTATCCCTAGCTTTTAACTAAATTGTTTCCTTTTTACACATATTTCGGTAGATCTTTTATATCTTACCTATAAGTGGATTTTCTTGGAGAACTGTAAAGGTTTGTTTGGGCAGAGGATCAGTAGGCAACAGGACTTTCAGAAGTGATATTTTAGTTGGAGGCTTGTTTGAATCTCTGGCTAAAGTTTAGCTAGTGTTTTATCTACCATCCAGCTAACAAAGTTTAATTGATTAGCTCGATAGATTTGAAATAGGCCTTATAGAAACTCTAACAAGCAAATTAGCGTAGCCTTCTTGCTTCCTTGTGTTAAACCAAAGGGACACGTGAAGCCCCAACCCCCAAGGCACACATGAGGCAGAGGGGTTGTTGAGGGGTCCCTGCGAAGCCACCATCACTTTCGTGTGAGCTCCAGTGCCGCTCAAGAGCATATTATAAACTTGCTGGCTCGTGCTTTGGTTAAACTTGTCCGGTAATCCGTTCTTGTCCCAATAATGGCTGTTGGGATGCAGCTTTCCTGGCCGTCATCAGTGACCTCTTTTTTTATTGTTGCTCTCTACATCTCTTTTCTTTGTGTGATTGGGTTTGACAACACCTCTGTGGTGCTGTCGTGATAGTACTGTATTTTTTTTTTTAGAAAATAGAATTGCATTCCGGCCTCTGCAGTAACGCACACAGCCTTCTGGCCTCTGCGTGACTGCACACAGCCTTGTTTATTACAAACATCTAAGAAAATATCTTAAAGAACTTTAGTACATGAAAATCAGTACTAAAGACCGCCTAGTCCAAAATCTATTGAGGTCAATTGTAGCCACCATGAACGCCGATCTCCTATCTTCGGTCATCATTGAGTAAGGAATGAGACATACAAATCTTGTCGTCGCTCCCCGGCGGTCTTCTCCAGCGGATCGGCAACCAAGAATGTGGTCACCTCCGCTTTGATTTGCCAAGCAAGAGCAAATCCGGACCAACACCGGCCGCCACCTCATGGACCATGCATCGGCTGTTATCTAATCATCGAAGTGACCTCGAAAGAAATCTGTTGGACGTAGATGGTGTCGATCTGCCACCCACTACCATTGCTCCAAGCTAATCATGATGTCACCATCAAGGACTCCAAGACGACGCCTCAAGAGGAAAGCAACATCCAGATGCTGCCGCCGCCCGAACCAGCGAATCGGTTCTTAGGTTTTCACCTGGATCTGTCCTTGTAGCCTCCCGGTGACGCCACCGAGCGGAGCTGCCCGTTGATGAGGCGTCGGCCTCCTCCGAGCGGATCCGCCACCACGGGCCCCAGGGAGGCAGATCCGGCGGCCCCGGACGCGGAACAGGCGACGGAGAGCCAGGTGGCCGACTGCCACCGCGACGTCGCAGCCCGTCCGCCCGCCGCCGCCGATGCCGCCGCCCTCGTCGGAGCCGGTCGAGATGAGCCAGCAACGCGCAGATCTGGTCCACCGTGGCGCGGATCCGGCCACCCTCAGAGCAGTTCTGGTCTCCCTGGAGCGGCTCCGGCCGCCAGCCATGGCTAGGGTTCGAGATGGAGAAGGTGCCGAGGGGAGAAAGAAGGAGGGGATGAGGGGGCTGCCCCGCCGCCGCCCTCCTCGCAGCCCACCGGACTTCCGGCGGGCGGCTCCGGCGGCGGCGCAGGCTGGTGACGGTGGTGGAGGGGGGTTGCGGCGGGGCGCTGGGGGAGGGGTCGAGTAGACAGGAGCTGCTGGTGCCACGTCCAGGAACTATTTCCTTTATCTGATAGTACTGTATGATTGCTACTTGTCTGTTATGCACCTGAACTCATGAAAGAGTCAAACGGATGCTGCTCGGCCATGTTTAGTTGCAGCAAGTTTCGCAACTGTTCACTATTCATCCGTTATATCGAATATTTAGACACTAATTAGGAGTATTAAACATGAATTACTGACAAATCCCATTCCATAACCCCAGGTGAAATTTCGAGAGGAATCTAATGAGCCTAATTAGGCCATGATTAGACAACGTCGTGCTACAGTAAACAATCTCTAATGGATTAATTAGGCTTAATAGATTTGTCTCGCGATTTTCCGTCCATCCGTGTAATTAGTTTTATAATTAGATTATGTTTAGTCCTTCTAATTTTTGATTTATAATTGCTACAGTAATTTTCGCAACTTTCTCGCCGCACAATGTGTGCTACCAGTAAGTTGTCATGACTCGCGCGAGTAGTGTCTCTAAAGCTCTCCAGTGAAAGTCAGACCTCACCAAATTTCCTAAGCGATAATAAGGCGTTGTAGGGAAAGACAGAGGTGAGAAAGTTGTCTATGACAGGATACAAACAATGAAGCAAACATATTGAAACATGCCTTCTGCATTCTATTCTAGTCTAAAAATTTAGAATTCTCCGTTGACAGGAGTAGAACTTCCCCAGTGAGCTTCTTTGGTATCCAAGGGTTAGCAGAGGGTGATTTTGATGTTTGAAGTGTTTCTCAGCCTTGGGATCGTCAACTGAAAAGAAGAAGACAAAAACATATACGAGGTATAGCTTCTTCCGTAAGGGCCTGTTCAGTTCGCAAAAAAAAATTGCCAAAACGTTACATCCAACTATTCATCAAAAGGAATCTTTAATGCATGGAGTACTAAACGTGTGTTAATGACAAAACCCATTTCATAACCCCTAGGTAACTTTTCGAGACGAATCTAATGAGCCTAATTTGGCCATGATTAGACAACAGTCGTGCTACAGTAAACAATCTCTAATGATGGATTAATTAGGCTTAATAGATTCGTCTCGCGATTTCCCGTCCAACCGTGTATTTAGTTTTATAATTAGATCAT
>CM014273.1:11393458-11494671 GCA_004135705.1 Alloteropsis semialata | reverse complement strand
GGACGACGAGGCTGGTGTCGGCGTACGGAGCCTCGGGGTCGGCATGGCGCGTGGAAGCCGCGGCGTCACTGGTGCTGTTGGGTGGCGAGGAAGAGGACGATGACCGCCGTTCCTCATCTGCACAGCACGACGTCCCTCACGACGAGGAGTAATTCACCATCAGGATGCATTCTGGAAGCGCCGACCACGACGAGCGAAATAGCCTCGGCGAGGGAAAAGGGCAGGGCGGGGGAAAAGTCCAGGAACTTCTCCCCGACGAACTCGGCGAATCACTTTGATTTGTGCAAGCCCGATGGCCTCCCCCTGTTCGAGTTCCTCGTCGGAATCCATGACGAATCCAAGTCGCCGAGAATGAGCGAAAGTGCTGATAACGTGTTGAGAATAATCTATGCTTCAATGTAAATGAGAACCGATTGAGAGAATGAATCTGTGATTGTATTGATTGAATGAATGAAGTGTTGGTTTACATATTTATATATGGGGAAGAGGCATGAACATGTCCTTTCGGAGGGACACACCCCTACCGAATAGGTGCCTCTTCGTGAATGGGTGTCTTTTACTAATGACATAACTAATTGCTAATTGATCACTAATTATCCTATTCTAACAACAACCATATATGGATGACATTGCAACTCGTACTCTGGGTGGAAATTAAAACTCACATTGAATAGAATTGAAGCAACCTAGATTACTATAGAAATAAAAGGAAAAACATGATGGTTAAATCTTTGCCATCTATGCCTTACGGAACAATCATGCGGTTAGCACGAGGAGGAGCTTGCATCAAAGGAGGCTTCAACTTCTGGGATGCCGTCAACCACATTGCAGGTTGTCGAGGGAAGAGGCAGAGAGGTCATATTCCTGTACAGGTATGAAAAGGCGCCGGTAAACTAGGTCAAGTCCGCTCTATTATATCAGCAACCTGAGAAAAATGAATGTGTTGAAATCTCATAAATTAAGGCATCAAAAGTGAGGCATATATCAAATATTAAGTTTGCATCATCCATGAGACCATGCATACTCCCTCCGTCCTGAAATATAAGGCATTCAAGAATTCAAAATTTGTCCTCAAATACAAGACATTCTAACACATTTAGAAAAGTATTAAAGGAAATCATTTAATTTTCCTTGACTCTCCACTGTATACTTGCCTTTTCTATTCCTCCTCCACTACTTAATTTTAGGAACAACTTTAATTACTGCTGCTAACTGAGAAGGTACTAGAGGGTACATGCGTCTTTTGCTCTTTCTCTTAATCTGTCTTAAAATTGCTAGAATACCTTGTATTACAGGATGGAGGGCGTACAAGTCTTTAGCTAATCCCAGATGGCAATTAAGGAAAACACATCTTCAGCACTAAAAAGATATATGTTGATTGCATATTCATCAACAAGTAAATAAAGGTTCCATTCAATCCTTCAAAAAGAAAAATAAAATAATAAACATTTTATCTGGAAAAAAATTACTCCTTCAGCCAGAGTGTGAACCATACCGAAAGCTACTGAGACATATCAATAATCACTGAGGCGCAATCAAACATCTATTAGACTAACTCTCTGCTGCGTCTGGGTGTCGCTTACGCAGAACAGCATGGGGAACCACACAGCATAACCCCAAGGACAGGTATAAAGTAGTGATTCCACCTAGAATGTCTCTCACAACTCCATAGTGCTCTAAGTAGAACTCTCTTCGCCATGTGTTTTAATCGGGACACTAATTCAGTGCAGATATATATGAAATCATGACACTATTTTCACAACCATATATGATTAGGTTACAATCATATATGGACATTGCAACTCGTACTCTGGATGCAAATCAAAACTCACATTGAATAGAATTGCAGTTTTGTCACTCCAAGTACCACGTAAAACTGTACATGTATGAACAGCCGCTGGTAAACTAGGTAAAGTCTCCGCTCCATTATATCAGCAACCTGAGAAAAATGAATGTGTTGAAATTTCACAACCTGAGAAAAATGAAACTCAATGCAGTTTTGTCACTCCAGTACCTCGATGCAATTAGTGTTCCCCAAGGACAAGTAGAAAGTAGTGATTCCAACTAATGTCTCTCACAACTCCTTAGTGCTCTCAGTACAACTCTCTTCATGTGTTTTAATCAGAAACACTAATTTCAGTGCAGATATATATGAAATCATGACACTAACTTCATTGGTTGATGGCTAAGCTGAAAAAGTGAAAATGGCGTTTGTACAAAAGATGATAATCCATTCCCAAAGAAAAACGACGGGTAGCGCTAGGCGGCAACAAAGAAAAGGTCACCGATTGTAATCTCCTCGTCTCAGTGGCGTAGTTAGGATTTTACCAAAGGGTATGCCACGATAAATTTTTCATATATAATTCGGTACACGATCAAAATATGAACGGTATGACTTATATATAATTCGGTAAACAGTTTCTAATGTTTCCAAAAATAATGGACCATGTCCTGAATTCAACAATTAAGTTCAGTTGCATACACTATGTTACAAAAATTGTTTAAACATATTGTGCCTATTGAAAAAGAAGCTCACACAATTATAATAATTCAAAGATTATTACTAGGTTGTTTCTTGTGTGGCCTATGACTTCAAAAGAGCATAAATATTTTGATTATGTCATCCACACCTACTTAGAAAAAAAATATCCCACTCAATAAATATGACAAGACAATCAACGATAGCAGATGAAAAAACACCATAAACGATTGCACCGCGCGTGCAAATCTTCTCTGTGAGATGCAACACCATGGTGTGGCAGGGCAGAGAGGGCCGACTGCTGGCAGCAACGCCATGGAAGCCAACGGCCGTTCGTGGATCACTCGCTAGGTGCTTGGCCACTGGCGGATGAGCAGGAAGCAATGCAGGGGCGCACCCACGCAAAGTCAATAGCCAACAGCGCAGCAACGAACCAACCAAAGCTAGTTACAAAAAATCACTCACAACACAAGACTTTGATCTTTTTAACAGTATAATATGAACTATATCCTATATATATTGGGCTGAATACAGGGCATGCCATGGCCAACCCGGCATACCCTGTAGCGGCTGGACGGCTGGTTGGGGAATTTTTTAATTTTTTTTATGATTTTTCAAAAACAACGCATGGCAAATCTGTCACCCAACCGTCGTATCATACGCCACAGTATGATACGGCGGCAAGCCCATCTAACCGCCGTGAACCGCCTTTTGAACCGGCGGTTCAATTTTAAACCATTTTTCAACTTATTTTCGCATGGGAAGGTGAACCTAACCGCCGGTTGAAACGGCGGTAGGGTTCGGCACCTGGACCCGCCCCACCTAACCGCCGTTTCATTCGGCGGTAGGGGGCCGGCGCACGGCGGCAGCACCTACCGTCGTATGAATCAGCGGTTAGGTCCCCTGCCCTTATAAAACCCTAAATTCAGTTGAAAATCTCATTATAAATCAGAAAAAAGAAAAACTAGGGTTAGAGTGAGGGACAGGGAGATTCAGCGGCGAAACCCTGCCGGTTCTGCTCGTCGGTTTCAAGTAAAATCCGAACTCGTAGTTGTAGCTTCATTATGAAATTACTTACTGATATTAGATGTAGTGATATTAGTGTAAATGATATTAAATGTACTGATATTAGTTTTAGTGATATTAGATGTAGTGATATTACTTTTAGTGATATTAGATGTAGTGAATTATTTTTTGATATTAGATTTAATTACTTTAGTGATATTAAATTAACTGATATTATAGTTGATATTAGTGTTAGTAATATTAGACATATTTGTGGGATATGGGTACCCCTGGGCCCACTACCAACTGGATATGTAGTCGGCCTGGGCCCACGTCTGACAAGGATGTGGGCCGACCCCAGGCCGGCCCACGAGGATCCCCGACTTGATGGACAAGATTGGTGATGACTTAGCTTACAAGGCACGCCGACTCAGATTAATTTCCTTGTTGTAGCCGAACAGAAATAGGAAACCGACGACTTGTAAATCCTAGGTCGTCGGCCTATATAAGGCGGCCTAGGTCGATCCCCTTAGAGGATCTCAACTCCTCCTATTCATTCTCACCTCCACGCATTGTAACCAAGAGCCCACCGTTGTTCCCCAGAACTCGCCGAGCAAATCAATACAAGACCCCGAGCACAGGACGTAGGGTATTATACCTCCAGGTAGCCCGAACCTGTATAATCCCTGTGTCCCTGTGTTACCTCGAGCTCCCTAGTCCAGCGATCTCCCTTTGCCTACAAATCAACCATCCTGGTACCCCCAGGTGGACTGCCGGACTAGAACTCCGACAGTTGGCGCGCCAGGTAGGGGTGATCGCCGGGCAATAAAACTAGCTCGATGGCAGATCGTCGCTCCGTCGTCTTCCCGGCGTGGTCGCGAATTTGTTCCGTTTTCCGATCCGTCGACGACCACGGCGCATGAAGAGGAAGGCCACAGCGCTGCAGTCTGGAACGCATCTACACGATGCCGGCGCCCGAGGTTCCTGTCCACTTCGGCACGGCACGCATACGAAGGACGCATTGCATCCGAGCTGCACCGCCGATGACCACACGTGAGCAGGGAAGCACATCTTTTTTCTGTTATTTTTTTTCTTTCTCTCTCTCATCCATCGTTGCTTCTAGATCGATCTACTCGATCTTCTGCTCACTGATTTATTTTTCATATACGCTAACTCATCTTTGCCGAATCTTCGTCCGCCGACCTCTTCTGCATGTGCATGTGCGGTCATCAAAACCAATCCGCAAGGAGCACACGACAGAGAATAATTTTTCTACTATTTACCTTGTCCGATCCTAGGCAGCCGCCTTATCTTTTGTCTAAAGATTATTTCTAACCTATTATTTATCTAACCTGATGCATGCATGGTCTTCCGCCTGGTTAACTCGCCGAGCACAACGATGGATCGGGTGCGTCAGAGCTCGTGCATGCCCGGTGCGCTAGGAGGCGGCGTCGATGAGGCGGCTGATGGCATCAAGCAACCACAACGCCACGCACACCTGCCTCGACTAGATGACCTCATTATCAATCTGCATATTGACGACCACCACGTTCACGCCTAAGCTGCCGACGCGCCGACTAAGTTGCTGATGCGCCAACTTGGTTCAGCAGCGGCAAATTCAGGGGCTTGGCAGACCGGCACAGGGCAACACCAGTTTGCTGCCGACTTCGTCGACAACGTCGAACATGGCACCATGCGAGGGCGACACGCCGATTCTTCGATTCGACCATGAATCAAGCTAAGTATTATTTTTAATTAAATATTTTACGATTTCCGTATACCCTCATACGCCTCGGCTCTTCTATGTCCCTGTGACTTTGCCGAGCACCTGCGTCGCACTCCGACTGCTTATACAGCCTGGTCTGTCCAAACTGCGCCCCACGGGAGTCCAGCTCATGCTGCGGCTTTGGTATAATTTCTTTAACACGGCACGCTGCTTCAGCGCTTGGGAGAGTCCCTGCCGACTCTGACTTCCGGGTCCTTGCCCGACCCTATGTCCTTCTAGGTAAATCCCAAGTTAACCCGTGCGGTTCAAGTCCCCAATCGTGAAACCTTGAGCTCCGTGCTCAACCCGCGCGCCCCCTACACCTAAGCCTCCCCGCTGAGCAGTGTAGTCTGGGGTAAGCCGTCCTCTCCGTGAGCAGTGGTTAGCGGGTAAAAAAGGTGCTTAGCGACACAAGGCAAGGGCCGCACGGCGTCCTACTCGGTGTTTTTGCTAGAGGGAAGGGGTTTTACACATATGCACAATGCATTCACAGACCTGTTTCTGTTACGACCTTACGGCAAACATTGTTCACCATTCAGATTATTGAATATTATGCTACATAATATTTGCACTGTCTTCATACAGCTCAGGCATTACTCAGTGTACTTCGACCGACTCGGCCAGCTCCTGGGTTCGGGGCTGGCGCGGGCCGACCACTCGGCACGTCTCCTACCACCCGGCCGACCTCCCAGCTCGGGGACTGGGTGCAGGAGGCGACTCGGCGACTTGCTCGGCTCCCAGGCTCAGGGGTTGGGCGCTACAGACGATGACTCGGCGTGCTTCCCGTCGTCCAGCAGACTTCTCTGGCTCGGGCGGGAGGCAACTCGGTGGCTCGGCCAGCCCCCACGCTCGGGGACTGAGCACTACGACTTCAGACGGCGGGTCTCCGTGACTCGGCCAGCCCCCACGCTCGGGGACTGGGCGCTACGACTACGGATAACGGGTCTCCGCGACTCGGCCGGCCCCGACGCTCGGGGACTCGGCGCTACGACTACGGTTAACGGGTCTCCGAGACTCGGCCAGCCCCGACGCTCGGGGACTCGGCGCTACGACTACGGTCAGCGGGTCTCCGCGACTCGGCCAGCCCCCACGCTCGGGGACTGGGCGCTACGACTACGGATAACGGGTCTCCGCGACTCGGCCGGCCCCGACGCTCGGGGACTCGGCGCTACGACTACGGTCAGCGGGTCTCCGCGACTCGGCCAGCCACGACGCTCGGGGACTCGGCGCCACGATTTTGGGACAAGCTCCTCTCTTCAGGGCGCCAGACCACCCTATCTTCTAGGCGGCCTGTCTGCCCTGAAGCTCGGATGATTTCTCTTTGACCATTGGCCCGATTCTACTAATTGGCCCAATGCTCGGGGACTACTCCATATGGAGGGCTCCTTGCGTCGCCCTCCATATGCCCCATCAGGATGTGTCACTTTTTCCAAGTGGCGCAGCTCCTTGGTGTCCGACTCGGCCACGACTCGGCGCTATGCCACTCGCGGCTCCGCCCCGGGTTTGCCCAGGGTCATCCCCGGATGGCCTGCGGTTTTCTTTTTTGAGCACCGCCCACCCTTGTGTCGGCCTGCCGACCAAGATGTTTCAGCCGACCATGACGGCCTCGCCTCTTCATCAGCAATCCGACACGCGCCTGCACGTTGCTCGGGGACTTGTGGGATATGGGTACCCCTGGGCCCACTACCGACTGGATATGTAGTCGGCCTGGGCCCACGTCTGACAAGGATGTGGGACGACCCCAGGCCGGCTCACGAGGATCCCCGACTTGATGGACAAGATTGGTGATGACTTAGCTTACAAGGCACGCCGACTCAGATTAGTTTCCTTGTTGTAGCCGAACAGAAATAGGAAACCGACTTGTAAACCTTAGGTCGTCGGCCTATATAAGGTGGCCTAGGTCGATCCCCTTAGAGGATCTCAACTCCTCCTATTCATTCTCACCTCCACGCATTGTAACCAAGAGCCCACCGTTGTTCCCCGGAACTCGCCGAGCAAATCAATACAAGAACCCCGAGCACAGGACGTAGGGTATTATACCTCCGGGTAGCCCGAACCTGTATAATCCCTGTGTCCCTATGTTACCTCGAGCTCCCTAGTCCAGTGATCTCCCTTTGCCTACAAATCAACCATCTGGGTACCCCCAGGTGGATTGCCGGACTAGAACTCCGACAATATTGAACCAATATTTAATATGTGTTTCAGTGGATCGTAGGATGCCGAGGCGTGGTAAAACAAGTAAATATTGTCAGCCAAGGTAACGTCCCATACATCGTATAAATTTGTGCCGTTAATTTGTCAGCTTAGGGTCCATCTTATGTACTTTCTTCTGTAATAGTCGTCGCATGGGAAGTGCATATGAGCTGTTGCCGCTGCCTACTGGTGTTCCCGTGCCTATGTGCTTCTGCGGTGACGAGTGCAAGGTCGCCAGGTCCGACGAGGAGGAAACATATAAACAGAGATACTGGATGTGTGCGAATTATGAGTTTGACCCTACACCTCTTATGATCCACCGCGGTTTGATGGTTAGAAATTTACATTGCTTAATTTGTCCTACATTATGATTATTTGATTTGCTGCTTGAGAGTTCATAAATGTGGATTTTTTTTGTGCAGACCCCTCCCCGCTCTGTGATTTTGAGCAGTGGATCGACACTGAGATTAATCAGGAAGACAAAGAATCCTTAGAGCGACAGAAGGAGTGGGCGGCGGAGTGCAAGGAGCGTATGGAGAGGAGGCGTCAAGCTGAGGCAACAGAAAAGAAGCGCGAAGCGGAAAGGAAAAGGAGGATTGAAGCTAAGGCCAGGGAGGAGAGGGAGAAGAAATTTGAGCGTGCCGCCGTGCGAAAGCTGCTTTGGAGGAGAATCCCTATGCATTGAGGAAGGGCAAGTGGTCTCGTTGCACTCAGTAGTTTCGTAGTTGTATGGTTGCCATGTGTATCACTTATTTGGACCTGCCATTGTGTTGTGCTGTGTTGTACTCCGCTTTTCATTCGAACTTTAGTTACATTGTGTTGTGATGGACTTAACATTCTGTTCTCGTTTCTGAGTGAGTGGAAGAAACACACCACACGGATCCATGGGCCCACACCATCTCATTTCTGAGTGAGTGCAAGAAATACACCACACGGATTGAATGGCCCACACCACCTCGTTTCTGAGTGAGTGGAACAAACACACCACACGGATCCATGGGCCCACACCATCTCATTTTTCTTCGAATGAGAACAAATGCACAGAAAAGACAACACATCACTGCATTGAATTACCTTGGCTTTCATTGAATTTAAATTGCATGACAGAAAAGGTCATGGTGCATATAGCAATGTTTCCTACAGTACTTATGCGGTACAATAATGCAACTTGGTAGCACCATTAACCTTTGACCTACACAATCTATTACATTTTGCATTGGCACGTGACATGCCTTAGGGAGTTTAGATAGCCTGGCAGATAACTTCAGGGACGTCATGAATCCCTCTTCTCACGACATTCCTTCCTAATTTCTTCAATATCCTTCCTGAATTGCTCATCTGCAGTTTGTTAGCTTCAGTCCTTTGTGCCGCCTGTCGTCCTTCTTCGGCTCTCATTTTCATCTCGTCCCAGTGCATCAGGTCCTTCCAGCTGATGGAGTCGTCGATCTATTCAGTGGAGTGACACGCCCTGGTGTCCGGTGTAGCAGTCCTTTTGCCTCCCTGTGTCACGTCGTAAAAAAAATGAGAACAATGTTAGTACTACAAACAATTTACATTTCATCTTCTTTGAGGCCATTACCTGGGAACTGTTTGTTATCTCATGGATCCTCTGATAACACTAGTACCTCCTCCCGTATGTGCCTTCTTCGAATGAGATAGCCATCCCGCTGTTCATGCCACAATAGCACTCGGGTGGGATCTCATCCTTTGGCCTCTGGTTGGCAACAAGGATAAATCTCTCTGGATCATTGCGAGGAGCTCCCTCCATGGCTTCCATCTCCCGGCGCAGATGCATGAACCCACCTTGCCTCCTATACCTAGACCCACTCCCACTCTAGTCAGCCATTGTTGTTTCTCGTGCACATCTGAGCGTGGGAGCTTTGGATTTTATAGGCAAACGCCCCTTGGGAGCTTGGGAGCGTAGGAGCTTTGCAATACATCGGGCGCTACTGAATTAGCTTGCACCGGCCTACTGAAATAGCCTGCACCGGCCTACTTGTCGGGGTTCTTTACCGCCGGCAAATAATAAAATCGTGGAGCGCGCGTCGGGCCTCGGGTGGTAGTGCAAAAGGACACGGGGGTTTATACTGGTTCGGGCCACCCACGGGGTGTAATACCCTACGTCCAGTTCGTGCTGCTCGTGTTATTTGCACTGGTTTGTAGTAGGGGGTACAAGTAGGCGAGAGAGGGAGAGTTTCCCAAGTCTCTGGTGCGTGAAACGAGCTCAGCCCAGCGACCGGCTGAAGGAAGAAGAAGGTCGAGGGAGAGTACTCCTCGGGAGAGGAAAGAGGATCCCTGCCTCTCGTAGGAGGCCCAGGAGAGAGGAGAAAAAGAGTCCATCTGCCTCGCGCAGGAGGCCAGACTCCCCTTTTATATCTCAAGGGGAGACTGTAGAAGAAGTACAGTCAAAGGGTAAAACGGGGAAAAAGGAGGAGTGCCTGCCCATGCAGTGGGGCCCGTCGTCCTTCCGAGCACTGTAGCCATGTCCTGCTGGTGTCAGTTGCGTCAGGGAGTGGTTGGCACAGTGTAGCAGCTTGACTCCGGGTGCTGCGGTCTTCTCGGAGGTTGCTTCGTTGCGAAGGATCGAACCAGTCGGAGACGGAGACTAGTCGGGCGAATCGGAGTCTTGCCGGGCGGGTCGTGATTCTTGTCGGGCGATGCGGAAAACTGGTCGGGCGAGCACCTTGCCGGGCGAATGAGCAACTCCTCGGGCGAAGGGGCAGCTTGTCGAGCGATGGTAGCAGCCTGTCGGGCGATGGTGCATCTCGTCGGGCACGGAGACCTGTCGGGCGAGGCGGGCGCCGTTGCTCCTGCCGAGTAGTCGGGCGAGACGCGCAGCTCGTCGGGCGAGCGGCCAAGGCAGACCTCGTGCAGCTTGTGGTGCAACTCATCGGACGATGAAGCGACTTGTCGGGCGAGACGAGAACCTGTTGGTCGAGACGTGATTCTTGTCGAACGAAGTGGACGAGGGATCGGTCGGGGCCCAAACTAGTCGGGCGAGTCTCAAACTAGTCGGGCGAGGCGTGAATCCTCTCGGGGGCGTCCGAGCCGTGGCCTGCGGCTGCCCGTTTTGCAGGTATGCATGGGAGTCGTTGGTGCACTCACGGGCGTTGATTACTGCATGCATGGGAGTCGTTGGTGGTGTTAATTACTGCACGCAGGCATGCACTCACGTAGGCATGCATGCACTGCATGGCCCTTCGGCTGGACAAAAAAAAGAGGAGAGGGAGTCATGCAAGCGCATGCATGCTGGGGAAAAAATTGCTGCCGCCATTCTGCTGCTTCTCTGGCATCGCCGCTTTCTCGCGCCGCGCAAGACCGACGCACACGTATGCGCCCGCGCGTGCCTGCTCTGTTCGGGTGGAGGTAAAAATATAGAGTAAAAGGATAGCTGCCCTGCGCGAGGGTCGGATGAGGCGGGCACGCCGTCTTCTGCAGGGGGTCTATTTGAGCGGCAGCGTCGTCGGGGATTTTAATGCTTAATCGCTGTCATTGGATACCCCTAATATTGGTATCCGACACTACTCAATTGCAGCCATGATTATTAATATAAAAAAATTTAATAACCTATAACATATTAAAAAATTTCAACCATTATTAAACAATTTTTAACTTAAATATTGAAAATTGTAACCTCCAAATGAAATGGCGGTTTACATTTAGCGGTTTCAAGAACCGCCATAGCGCCTGCAGTAGCGCGGCGGTTTTTCCTTCCTAGGAGAAACCGCCAAATGACTAGGCGGTTTACTGAACCGCCGATTCAAAGGGCGGTTCATCTAACCACCGTTTGAAACGGCGGTTAGATGGGCTTGCCGCCGTATCATACGGCGGTATGATACGGCGATTGGGTGACAGATTTGCAAAATCTGTCACCCATGCGTTGTTTTTGAAAAATCGTAAAAAAAATAAAAAAATTCCTGGTTGGGCGTGGCGGCAGGGGTTAAGGTGGGCCGTCTCGCTGTCTGGCCCACGTTGGCGTAGGAGGTGGCCTGCGCACTGAGTTTTTGAAGTTTGTGATTTCTCTTTCTATTTTCTGAAATACACATGTGTGTATATACATACTATATATACTCTTTTTATTTTCTGAAATACAAATTTATGTATATACATACTATATATACTTAATTTTTCCCCAAAACAATAGGTATTCAACTTAAATCGAATGGGGCCGCCCTGCCGGTGTAGCTTTCTGCTCTTTGCCGCTGGATCATCGCCGTGTGCCACGGCCAGAGGGACGGGCCGGGCCGGGGCCGCACAGCACCGCTTGCCTGTGGCCGCGTGGGCGCAAGACGTTGCCATTTGGCATTTGACAACGCGAACCGTCGCAGCTTGATCCGAGCACCGAAAAGATCTGATTCTGATCTAATTCTTGGTTGCCGGCCATGCAAAAATCTTTTTGCGCAAGCATCAGCGCAGCTGTCCCAGATACATAGACGACCTGCATCTCCAGCATGCCTTTTTGCAATCAGCGACGAGTGGAGGAAAGCTTTGTGCGGAGCATTTAGGATCCTGTGTACAGAGCAACAGTAGTGAATGGCACCATCAGAACAAAGCTCAAATGTTCCTAGTGCAGATTCGGTAATGGACATGTTCTGGACTCGAGGAGGCACATATATAGCAAGCTAAATTTGGAGGGTTTCTCTATTCTTTAGCCTGAGTTTGTTGCATGGACTACAGGATTTCACAAATTCTTTTGGTGTTTGAATTCGGAGCTCATCCGTAGAAGAAACTTACTGCTAACAGAGTAGCAAGAAAAACAGAGCCGCACACAAGGACACAATAACAATAAACATGCTTAAATGATATACCAAGCAGTTCATAATCTATGCAAATTTCAGCAAAATATAGTGCTAGTTGGACAAACCTGGATCAAATAAACCTCAACTCCACCACTGTAGATTTGCTACCATTTCAAAATTTGCGCCAGAGTCTCCATTCGATGCCTGCAGACAAGAACATACAGACACAGCAAGTAAAATAATGAATCCATGACCAAATCAACTACAAATTTGCAATCACTGATGCAGTATGTCACAGCACAAGTGAAAGTAAACACAAGTCCAATTGAAGGCCTATGCAACAACACCTTTTCTTACAAAAGTTTATATATGAAGGGCGTTCACCACAGGAAACCTACAGATGTACGTAATTTATAACAGTTAACAGGAGGACAGCATACCCGACCCAACTGACCTGGTTCAGTACAGTTCATGCATCCTGGATGGGCGGCAACCTTGTCCCAATCAGGACCTTTCATCCGCTGAAATTGCTCTTGCAATGCTGGATGTCATTCATGTACTTTGAAAGCTTTAAGCGATACAGGAAGACCATTCCTTGGTAGTGACCTCAGCTGAGGGCAACGCATAATGATCAGGATGCCAAGTGAATAGAAGGCATCCATATTTGGCAGCAATACCAAATTGGAGCAGTCTGCAACCCTCAGTTTAATAAGCGAAACAAGGCCTCGTAACTCTGCCAGTGATGATAGTGCATCGCAATCTACTATGACCAGTTCCTTCAATGCCGTCTGGTGGCCACCTTTGGACAAACGCGTCAATTTAGGACAATGACACAAATACAATTTTTGAAGAGTTGGCATGACATCTAAATCTGGTACGTATTCCAAGTTGGAACAGTACGTGATTGACATGTTTTCCAGGGTAACCGATGCCTCTAATCCCTCAGAAGACGTGATCCAATCACATGATGAAGGACCGGAATGGCGACCAGAGGGGGGTGAATGGGAGCCTCACAAAATTCTCGCGATCGAGAACGGGCCTATATCCCAAATCACACCACGAGCGAGAATTCTAGCACTTGCCAAGATCACATAGCAATAGAGTGCCTACTGACCCTAGGAACAAGTCTAGAACCCAGCGAACCGAGCGAGCGAGCGATACAAGCGAACGGCGGAAACTTGTTTGTGCTCAGCCAGCCAAAACCGGTGCCACCGTTTTCAAAACCGGTGCCACCGGTTTTTCCTGGAGCTGCTGAGCACCTCGGGAAAAACCCAAAACTAGATCAAATGACCTCCAAAATTCATCACAAAAATTCCAGAGGCCAAACACAAGATCTAGAACTTTTCCAACTCGAAAACCAGAGCAAACAACAACTTGCCTAAAACCGGTGCCACCGGTTTTTCCTGGGCAGAGACGAAACTTGAGAAGAAAACCCTAAATCCACTCAAACGAGGTCCAAACTCCGTGAAATTTGAGCCATAGCTGCGCAAGGACTTGGTGAATGTTATCCAAAAGATCTCTCCAAGAAAGATCAATCCATCACCATGAATTTCACGGATTTGACCAAAAACACAAGAATTCGGGGTAGAGAGAAGAACTTCAAATCCGAGGCAAATCAGTGGGTTTGAGGGGGAAAGATCACGGGGAATATGGTCACAAGGAACCTATAAGTGATCCCCTCAAAGAAATCCCACTAGAAACGGCCCCAAATCCGAAGAACGAAAAATCCCCCAAAAAGAGCTCCGAAAATAGCTAAAAATGAAAAACAAGGGAGACAAGCCTTGAATCAACCATGAATGATTAAGGATTGAAATCTTAACAAGATTCGTGGCTAGGAAACCGCCCTCATCCTTCCACTATTGGATTGGAGCACTAAACCTAGAGTAATCACTCTCTTAGCCTAATCCTCTCTCATTGAAGCAAACCTTAGCCTTGAAAGAGAAAACTAAACTAGAGATAATGGGAGAAGTGGCTGAAAATTTCAGCCCCTTCACTACTTATAGTCTTTGGCCTAAAGTCTAAACTACCCCTACTGCAGAAAATAAGATACACACCCGCAGAGGGGCAAAGTTGTCCATCTTTTCGCAGACTCATCGGACGGACACGGGACCTTCACGACTTCGCTTCGTCTCGACGCAAGCTTCGCGATGGCGCCACGTGCCCTCCATTCCGCCATCCGGCCGCACCGGACGCGCCCCCGGTTTTGAGGCCCAAACCGGCAAACCTGCCTGCCTGGTGGTTTTGAGGCCCAAACCACCCAAACCGTCCATCTCCGCTTGGCCGCCACGCGACCTCCTCGATGTCGACGCGTGTCCGGCCTCCGCCAAGCCTTGACGCCTCCGTCCCGCTTGACTCGACCGACGCCGTCTTCATCACGCCGTGAACTCTTGCTCTTCCATGCACCATGCGGATCGCACGTGACTCCGCCCGGCTTCTTCGGGTCACTCGGTCCAAGCCTACTCGTTCATCCTTCACCGCCCTTGGTTCATCGGCATGAACCTTTCGCGCCTGACCTTCACCGCGCGCCGTCGGCCGCCATGTCGCATCCTGCACCTGCACATCACGAGCCAAGAGACACATCAATCCACTCAACGGTTGTCAATCACTCATCATCTAGGGATGACCACCATTGGTCCTCAATCTCCCCCTTGATGAGTGCATTGACAACACCCAACACAAATGACTTGAAGGTAGAAACAGAACGAGTACAGAAAAGAAACAGAAAAAAAGAACTCATCCAAGTGATCAAAAACCTATCAAAGGCAAAGAACAAGATCACTTGAGATGAGAAGTCTCAGTCCCCTAAGACAAGGGCAACGGCTCGACACAACTGAGACAAGAACACATGATCCCTCAAGAAGAGGCAGAACGGGCTCAACACCGATCATGTGACAAGCGAAAGCTCAAAGCAAAAGAGCAAACTCCCCCTGAACAAATGCATGAAAGCAAAAAACTCCCCCTGGCTAAATGCATCCTATCTCACAAAATGCATGTAATCTCATGAACATCTCCCCTTTGAGCAATGCAACATGAACTTCTCCCCCTTGTTGGCAATGCAAACATCAAGGAAGACATGAGAGAAAACAATGCATGCTATGAAGTGCAAGAACTATCAAGCTTCTCAGATATATCACAAAGCATTTACAAATGCTACAAATGAACTAGAGCACAGAGAAGCAGATCATAAGCAAGCACAAATAGCCGACATGAGGATATTATGATAGAATCAGGAGGCTTAGGCAGAATTTTAGATTTTAACATTTTATAAAAGATACCACCACATGAGCAGAAGTCTAGCCATGATAACTCTAGCAAGGTCAAACTAGATCACAAAAGCTCATATAAGGATGACACATTCTCAACATAAGATCATTGCTAACACTTGCAAGACATTCCTACTCATTTTCAAACTCACTGAGACCATGAGCCTACTTCTATGGCAAGCACATGTAACAGTAGAGCAACCTGGTGATGATTTTAAATGAGCAACATAGATTAACAGCATTTTCATGCATACTATTTGCTATCTTCCATATTTTCATATCACTTTTAATTTTTCATTAAGCACATATAAAACCAAGGTTTATGAGGTGTCCCTTGACACAAGTGAAGCACAGAAATCATGCTCCCCTAGGTAATGCAAAGCAAGCACAATGATAAGCCATATGCAAAGAATAAATCGCCCGAGTACAAGCTAGCACAACCTAGCATCTCAAGCAAGAGCAGCGCATGACAAAAGACTACTCATGGGTGATAAGCATTCAAGATTCATTTTTTATAAACAAGCTTAGCTCACAAGATTTCTTATGACAATATCATCAAGAGCATAAGCAATACATTGCAAAATCACCACAATCTTATGCACTAGTTCTCAAGAGCATAAACAAATACTCAGGATATATAAGAGAAGCTCATCTAATGCAATATATTATACAAATGCAATATGAAACATGACATGCAAACGTATGAAACATATGATACAATATGATACAAGCGAAAAACCCCCCAGGAACCAACTCAGAAAGGAAAACAAACTCCTAACTCTCCACGCAGGCGAGCAAAGGTGACTTGATCTAGCGGTTTTGTAAATATGTCTGCAAGCTGGTTCTGGGTGTCTATGTAGCAAAGCTCTATGTCTCCTTTCTCGCAGTGATCTCTCAGGAAGTGATAGCGCACATCTATCTGTTTGGTTCGGGAATGGAGCACTGGGTTTTTGGCTACACTGATGGCGCTGGTGCTGTCACATAGGAGAGGAACTCTCGAGTAGGATAGACCAAAATCTCTCAAAGTGGAAAGCATCCAAAGCAATTGGGAGCAACAGCTAGCAGCAGCGACATACTCNCTCCATTCCGCCATCCGGCCGCACCGGACGCGCCCCCGGTTTTGAGGCCCAAACCGGCAAACCTGCCTGCCTGGTGGTTTTGAGGCCCAAACCACCCAAACCGTCCATCTCCGCTTGGCCGCCACGCGACCTCCTCGATGTCGACACGTGTCCGGCCTCCGCCAAGCCTTGACGCCTCCGTCCCGCTTGACTAGCGGTTTTAATATGTCTGCAAGCTGGTTCTGGGTGTCTATGTAGCAAAGCTCTATGTCTCCTTTCTCGCAGTGATCTCTCAGGAAGTGATAGCGCACATCTATGTGTTTGGTTCGGGAATGGAGCACTGGGTTTTTGGCTACACTGATGGCGCTGGTGCTGTCACATAGGAGAGGAACTCTCGAGTAGGATAGACCAAAATCTCTCAAAGTGGAACGCATCCAAAGCAATTGGGAGCAACAGCTAGCAGCAGCGACATACTCAGCTTCTGTGGTAGATTGGGCTACACTGGATTGCTTGCGGGAAGACCAAGAGACCAAAGAAGAACCAAGAAACTGACAAGTTCTAGACGTGGACTTGCGGTCCAGCCGACACCCAGCAAAATCCGCATCGGAGTATCCGCGGAGTGTGAGTGTCGAGGAGGCAGAGTACCACAAACCAAAGTCAGGAGTGAAGAGTAAGTACCTCATGATCCTCTTCACCGCTTGGCGATGAGAGGTTCTTGGTGAAGCTTGAAAACGAGCGCACAGACACACGGCGAAATGTATGTCCGGCCTTGTAGCCGTCAGGTACAAGAGGGAGCCGATCATGCTCCGGTACTCCTTCTGGTCCACCGGTTCTCCATCTTCGTCCGCATCCAAAGCCGTCGTTGTCGCCATGGGAGTTGACATGGGCTTGGCATCAGCCATGTCAAACTTCCTCAACACGTCCTTCGTGTACTTGCTTTGGTGCACATGGGTGCCTTCTCTGCTTTGCTTGATTTGCAGCCCGAGGAAGAAGGTCAGCTCACCCATCATGGACATCTCAAATTCCCTGCTCATAGTATCTGCAAACTTGGCAACAAGAGCATGAGAAGAACCACCAAAGATGATATCATCCACGTAAATCTGAACGATCAAAGTGTCATTGCCTTGCCTAAGGAGAAACAAAGTTTTATCAACTGAGCCCATCTCAAACCCATTTTGAAGCAAGATAGTTTTCAACCTAGCATACCAGGCTCTAAGTGCTTGTTTTAGCCCATAAAGAGCTTTCTGAAGTTTGAAGACACGGTCAGGGTGGGTTGCCTAACATACATCTCTTCCTCAATGAACCCATTTAGAAAGGCACTCTTAACATCCATTTGGAAGAGCTTAAAACCTTTAGCCACGGAAAAGGCTAGAAGAATTCTAATCGCTTCCAAACGGGCAACTGGAGCAAAGGTTTCCTCATAATCTATCCCTTCTTTCTGGCTGAAACCCTGGGCAACCAACCTCGCTTTGTTTCTCACAACCAACCCATCCTCACCTTGTTTGTTTTTGAAAACCCATTTGGTTCCTATAGGATGACAATTTGGTGGAGGTTCAACTAACACCCAAACCCGATTTCGCTCAAAGTTCTCTAACTCCTCATGCATGGCATTGACCCAGTTTGGATCAGACAGAGCGTGTCCAACATCTTGGGGTTCAAAAGAGGCAACAAATGCAGAATATGCTAAGTGTGAAATATGCTTAGACTTGTGCGTTGTGGTGCGATTATGTAAGTTACCAATCATTTGCTGAGGTGGATGGCGACGCTGAATGTGCCGTGGAGCTTCACGCTCTGAAGTAGCCTCCCCCTCAACAGCAGCTATGTCAATCTGATCTTCTCCATTACATCTTGATGGCCTGGTGTAGTGGAAATAGGGTCTGGACCATCAAGTGATGTAGTCGAAGTAGAAGGTACAGGTGCAACAACTGGAAGATGATTGATCACATCCTCATCTTCATCACCACCATCTGCTAGTTCAACCTCTTCCTCAAAGATGCTTTGTCCCATCTCATGGTCACCTGCAAGCTCAAAGACAGGGGTTGTGCAAGGCATAGTTTCATCGAAGGTAATTTCGCATGTCTCCATGATCCGGTTAGTTTCAAGGTTAAGTACACGATAAGTACGACTATGAGAAGCATAACCAAGAAAGATACCATCACATGACCGAGACTCAAATTTGTCCAAAGTCAAACAGAGGAGGCCTTGGATCACGCCTGACAAACTCACGTCTACCACCACGAGGCAAAGGAGCTGGCCTAGGCTCATGTACACCATGGGAAGGGTGGTACATGTCCTGGTTACCCCACTCACGCTCACGTCTCAAAGCTTTCTTCCTGCGAAAGCAGAACTCCTCAAGGTGACCATCCCTGTGACAGAACTCACAGTGGAACCTCACACGCTCTTTTGGCTGTTGGTTTGCTCTCGGCTGTGGGTTCACTCTCTGTTGGGGATTCACTTTGAGGGTTCACTCTGGGTTGTGGATTCACTCTTGGTTGGGGTTTTGCTTTTGGTTTTGGTGGAGGGCGCTCCCTAGCAATATCTGGAAGAGTGTCTAGCTTGTTCCGAAGGAAGTTTGGTTTCTCTACCCAGATAGCTTTCTTAGGTGGGTGTCTTGGTGGCTCAGTGAACACTCCATCCTTGGGATTTTCCTCACTCATGGGACTGGTTTGTTCCTCACTTGGAATGGGTGGCTTAGAGGTGCTGGCATCTGTTGGTTTCTTGTTTAGACTCACCCCTCGGCACTCATCCAGTTTCTCATACAACCAGTTCCACTTTTTGTCATAAGGCACACTCCCAACCCCAACACCATCAGCTCTCTTGAACTGCTGAATCATCATACCCAACTGAGGTTCCCTACTAGAGACCCAACTCAGAATGACACGCAAGTAGATATTCTCATCCTCAGCAAGACCCAAAGCAAACTTGGCATCATTCAATTCAACTAGTTGTGCAGGACAAACAGTGCATTCAGGAATTTTAGACTTAGCTAAAGCAGCAGATTTTTCAAGCTCTAAAATCCTAGCACATGCAACATCTAGTTTACTTTGCAAAGCAGGGCAAGACTTGCAAGCACCAAGCAACACAGGTCTAGTCTTAACTTCATCTAAAGCAGCCCTAGCCAAATCTAGTTTCTCAACCAAAGAAGCATACTTAGATTGCAAAGAAGCTAGACTAACCATATGAACTGAGTATTCATCACATTCAGGAACTTCAGAAACAGTAGGAGCAGCCCTAAGCAGTTCTAGTTCCAACAAAGCATTCTCAAGCTTGGCCTTCAGCTCGGATCGTTCACGAGCAACCCTTTTTAACAGCTTGTCTTGATTGACCAAGCAATCATTCAGTTCATCATTCTCAAGAAGAAGTTATTCGTGGGTTCGAGGTACCTCTGTGTCCGACTCGGAGTCGCTGTCGATGTCGTCCTTCTTGTCATCGGCGTTGAGAGCCATGACGCAGTACCCTCCACGCTTCTCCTTGGAGTAGAAGCAGAGACCGGTGACGTTCTTGGCGTCCTTCTTCTTCTCCTTGCGATCGTCCTCACTTGAGTTTGAATCAGCTTGATCTTCAGTGTCGGAGTCGACGTCGCTGAGGGAGGCGATGAAGGCTCGTGCTTTGGCCTTCTTGCGGTCCACGTGCTTCTTCTTCTTCTTGTCCCTCGACTTGGGCTTGCTGTAGTCGTTCTCTTCCTTGTACTTCTGCTTCTTCGGACAGTCGGCGATGAAGTGGCCGGGCTTCCCACACTCGAAGCAGTTGTTGTGGCCCTTCCGCCGGTTCTTGCGGTTGTCGTTGAAGCGCATGAACAACCTTGTGATCAAGGCAAGTTCCTCGTCCTCCAGCTCGTCCAACTGCTCCTCTGAAACAGTCAACAAACAAGACAAGGCAAACGACTTGGTGGAAGAGTTAGCATTAGCCAAGGAAGAGGACTGTCCAGATCCTGACATGAGAGCCATACTATGAGGATCAGTAGGGTTCACATGCTTGGATCTAAGCTGTATGTCAACCTCTGTCGACTTCAGCTTCGAGAAGAGCTCATCAAGAGTAAGAGTGGTATAGCCAGTGGACTCGATGATAGCATCAACCTTTGTTCCCCACACACTGCGATCCAAGGCATGTAGGAGCTTTAAAGCTCTATCATGATCGGAGTAGGGAATATTGATGATATTTGCTTTCATCTTGTTCACCACAGATTGAAAACGCTGGAAGAGAGAGTCTGTAGACTCACCGGGAAGATGAGTGAAGTTCTCATACTCGCGCCGGTAAGTCTCAAACAGACGTGCTTTGACCTGGCTGTTCCCCTCATGAGCCTCCTTGAGGCGAGTCCAGATTTGGTGAGCGACATCCAGGCCATAGACACGTTCAAACTCATCACGACTCAAACTCGAAAGCAGGATATCAACCGCCTTACTGTTGGCATGAAATTTGTCTTTATCCGCTTGAGAAGCACGAACATTTGGAATCGCATAAGTAGTGTCCACAGTGATCTCCCAGACTGATGCTCCTTTACTATTGAGATGGGCTCTCATGCGAATCGACCAATATCGATAATCAGTCCCATCAAAGTAAGGAGGCGCAGTCGAGGCAGAGCGTTCAGCGGTAGCCATCTTGGATCACAGAGCCGGTTAAGGTGGAGTGATCCTAACCAATGCTCTGATACCAATTGAAGGACCGGAATGGCGACCAGAGGGGGGGTGAATGGGAGCCTCACAAAATTCTCGCGATCGAGAACGGGCCTATATCCCAAATCACACCACGAGCGAGAATTCTAGCACTTGCCAAGATCACATAGCAACAGAGTACCTACTGACCCTAGGAACAAGTCTAGAACCCAGCGAACCGAGCGAGCGAGCGATACAAGCGAACGGCGGAAACTTGTTGTGCTCAGCCAGCCACCGGTTTTTCCTGGAGCTGCTGAGCACCTTGGGAAAAACCCAAAACTAGATCAAATGACCTCCAAAATTCATCACAAAAATTCCAGAGGCCAAACACAAGATCTAGAACTTTTCCAACTCGAAAACCAGAGCAAACAACAACTTGCCTAAAACCGGTGCCACCGGTTTTCAAAAAACCGGTGGCACCGGTTTTTCCTGGGCAGAGACGAAACTTGAGAAGAAAACCCTAAATCCACTCAAACGAGGTCCAAACTCCGTGAAATTTGAGCCATAGCTGCGCAAGGACTTGGTGAATGTTATCCAAAAGATCTCTCCAAGAAAGATCAATCCATCACCATGAATTTCACGGATTTGACCAAAAACACAAGAACTCAGGGTAGAGAGAAGAACTTCAAATCCGAGGCAAATCAGTGGGTTTGAGGGGGAAAGATCACGGGGAATATGGTCACAAGGAACCTATAAGTGATCCCCTCAAAGAAATCCCACTAGAAACGGCCCCAAATCCGAAGAACGAAAAATCCCCCAAAAAGAGCTCCGAAAATAGCTAAAAAGGAAAAACAAGGGAGACAAGCCTTGAATCAACCATGAATGATTAAGGATTGAAATCTTAACAAGATTCGTGGCTAGGAAACCACCCTCATCCTCCCACTTTTGGATTGGAGCACTAAACCTAGAGTAATCACTCTCTAAGCCTAATTCTCTCTCATTGAAGCAAACCCTAGCCTTGAAAGAGAAAACTAAACTAGAGATAATGGGAGAAGTGGCTGAAAATTTCAGCCCCTTCACTACTTATAGTCCTTGGCCTAAAGTCTAAACTACCCCTACCGCAGAAAATAAGATACACACCCGCAGAGGGGCAAAGTTGTCCATCTTTTCGCAGACTCATCGGACGGACACGGGACCTTCACGACTTCGCTTCGTCTCGACGCAAGCTTCGCGATGGCGCCACGTGCCCTCCATTCCGCCATCCGGCCGCACCGGACGCGCCCCCGGTTTTGAGGCCCAAACCGGCAAACCTGCCTGCCTGGTGGTTTTGAGGCCCAAACCACCCAAACCGTCCATCTCCGCTTGGCCGCCACGCGACCTCCTCGATGTCGACGCGTGTCCGGCCTCCGCCAAGCCTTGACGCCTCCGTCCCGCTTGACTCGACCGACGCCGTCTTCATCACGCCGTGAACTCTTGCTCTTCCATGCACCATGCGGATCGCACGTGACTCCGCCCGGCTTCTTCGGGTCACTCGGTCCAAGCCTACTCGTTCATCCTTCACCGCCCTTGGTTCATCGGCATGAACCTTTCGCGCCTGACCTTCACCGCGCGCCGTCGGCCGCCATGTCGCATCCTGCACCTGCACATCACGAGCCAAGAGACACATCAATCCACTCAACGGTTGTCAATCACTCATCATCTAGAGATGACCACCATTGGTCCTCACATGAAATAAATGTCAACTGCTTCAGCATTCTAAGGTGGCGCAGGCTTACCAGAGGACAGGATATCTCAACGGTATCACATTCTTCCAGGCATAGAGTAACAAGTGACGAGAGGTTATTCAACAACTTGGAGAAAGAGGATAATTGCAGCCTGCAATAATGTAACTCAAGATGCCGAAGGGATGAAGGAATGACAGTGGATCCAGTCTCATCCCATAACGTAGTAATTACTAAGAAAGCGTTGTCCCAATCTATGCCAAATATCTTCAACCTTTGGAGGGATTTCATCTTCTCAAACACAGTTCTGGACATACCTACCAGATCATTAACATAGATCTCCAATTCTTCAACAAACTCAAGGTGATGAGCACGCAAGACATGAAAGAAGCTTGATAACAAGCAGCAAAATGATCTGGTTAGATCAACATTGTGTGTAAGAATCTTAGCAATACGTCGTCCCTGGTCCTGCAGTATAGCAATATGTTCAAGTGTACGAGGATAGGTGGGATATGATCTTAACATTGGACATTCATCTATAAAAAGGTGTTTGAGATTATGAAATACTTGGTCGTTGTCTACAAGACACCATTCTGTCTCTGGTAAGCATTCCAGTTGCAATCTCTCCAAAGAAGGAAATCCAGCACAACCAAGAAATTCCTGACCAATTCTTTTTAGAGATTTCATTCTCCGTACTTCAAGAGTTTTGAGCATTGGTAGATCCCCTAAAGATGGAAGTACCTCCAGTCCATCACAATCACGAAGGCAAATTGATTGCACTCTGCTCAACCAACCAGACTGCAGCCAAGAAGGTAGCCTAGGACCAGGGTACCCACTGATAGTTAGCTCCTCAAGATCACGGTGTGGTTTTAAGACATCAAGCACCTGAAAACTGCAGTCGGTTGTACAACCATCTTCGACTCGAGTGCGGGTGGGCGACGCATTAAACTGTCTTCGTAACCGAAAATAAAATCGATCCCATTTGTGAGTGTCGCCGTCCGAGTCACACTGACGCTCACGTGATCCCCATTGTAGCTCTAACTTGGTTAAGTGTTCCTTTAGATGTAGATGACAGCAAGAAGCTTTGTCCCTACTTTTTACGTTGTCCAGAGACAAAATGGTAAGTTGTCCCCGGAGCATGTTGAGGTCCTTGAGGCCTATTAAACTTCCTTCCTCCTTGTCAACATGGAATTCGCCATCACACTCAACTGATGGAAGGTTGAGTGCGTTGGATAACATAAGCACATATGCCTTCTCTACATTGATGTGAACCAAATTGGTAAGTTTATTAATGCTTTCTAGAAGATGGAAATTGCATCCAACAGCCTTTGCTTCCCCTCCTGAAGAATTGGCATACTCCCTCAGGGAATAACATGAGTGGTATTGCACGAACAAAGACTGCAAATGATACAAAGACATGCTTTTTGGCAGCGGATAGTAAGTCCGCCTTATTCCTAGGTACCGCAGGTGAATCAGCTGATTGACAGTATCCGGCAGTGTTTCTAAACAGCAACCACTAATCAAGCACCCGCACACTCTTGAGCTTGCCAAGTATATCATGATTGAGACAGACCTTAGAGCAAAACCAAGATTTGCTCAGAACTATTAGTGAACGCAATCTTGTCAAATCATAATCCAGTAGATTTCCCAAGTTTTCAATCGAAATTGATAAATGCCTAATATAAACAGGCATCTCCTTCACAGACACTCGAGCCTAAGGCATTCACCCTCGGAAACATGAAGCGCCAGTGTCATGCATAATATAGAATGTTTGATCACCACATGTAACACATTGGAAAAAGGATCTAGTTAGCAGATCATTGAAGTAACTTCGTCCCGCGTCCTGCAAAGTACTGTATTTACTTTCTTTGATGTCAACAAAACCCTGAGCTATCCACATATGTATCAACCTGTTTGGATCAATATGATAACCTTTAGGGAATAGACTGCAATAAGCAAAGCAATGCTGGAGGTGTTCTGGTAAACATTCATAGCTCAAGCGCAATATCATCAAAATATCAATTGATTTGAGGATATTGTTCTGAAGAACTTCATTCCATTCTGCAACTCTGTCCTTGCCATTTAAAAGCCCGCCTATCACCTTTAGGGCCAAAGGCAAACCATTAAGTGCCCTAGCAATTTGTTTTCCAATGCTCTCTAGGTCCGGATAAGGGATGTAGCGTTTTTGTCCAAAAGCGAGGTTTCTGAGGAGCAACCAGCTTGCATCTTGTTCAAGGCCTTGTAAAAGTAGTGAATTTCTGGAGTTCAGAATTTTTGCTACTAGTTTCATCCGGGTTGTCACTAGTATCTTGCTTCCAGGCAGTGCATTTTCCATGGGTACTATCAGTTCCCTCCACCTCTCTTTATTGATATGCTCCCCAATTTTTTCATCATACCACACATCATCCAATACTAGAAAAAATCTCTTGTCCGAAATTCTCCTTTGAAGTTCCTCTTGAAGCATACTGAAATTGAAGTTGGTCAGTTTGATGTTCTTACCACCAGCTGTGTGGGCTATGATCTCTTTAATTAGATTAATCTTGTTGAAATTATGTGAAACACAAACCCACATTCTTGTATCAAAAGTGTCAGTTATTCTCTTATCATTGTAGATGAGCTGAGCTATTGTGGTCTTTCCGATGCCACCAACACCAACAACAGTATACACATCTTTTTTTTTTGCGAAAGACCAGTACAAACGCAGACACTCACACGCACGCACACTCACCCCTATGAATACACGCACGCAAACCCTACCCCTATGAGCACCTCCGAGAGACTGGGCCGGCTGTTCCGATCTTGAGATTGACACATCTGTAGTGACTCCATTATCTCGTGAAGATACATTGTTTTGACTCAGTATCCAACTGAATAGTTCATCAACCTCCTTCTCTCGTCCAAAAGTGGCATCTTCATGCAGAAGAGATCCGGTGGATCTTGCTGGAATACGCTCTCGAGACTGAATAGAGTCAGTGCTCTCTACCTCCATAACTCTTACAAACATCTCTGCACAAGCTCTAACTCTTGCCATGCTTTCAGTAACCTTCTGTAATTTGGATCTTAACTTGTCACGGCCAATTAAACGCTTAGCAATAGAAATTGAAGAGGAGGCCATGTGCCTAGCTATGCCTTTGTGTTCAATTTCTTGTCTTATGATTTTGTAGTCAAACCTGTCTAGCACGTCTTCTGCATCACAAACTGCTTGTTTCATTTGGCGCAACAATATTGCTTGATGCTTGTCGTTTGGATTTCGCCTTTCCGCTGCACCAACTACCAATAATATCTCCATTAATGTTGCCTCCAAATTGTTGAGGTCAGATACCATCTCAGACTTCCAGCTGTACTGACTTGATATATAGGACTGAACCAGAGAAAGCATCCTTTTAATAACAGGTGAAACAACCCATCCTACAGCAGTGGTCGTCGATATTGCAGCCATGTAACCAAGTAAGTCCTGCAAAACATCAAAGTTATTAAGTCAAGACTGAATCCCGGTGAAGGCAGATCTCAAAAGTTCAACAGACAGGACACAACACATATCCAGAAATTTCTTTGCAACAGGATGATGGAATAAGGCCAATATGAGCAAGTGCAATGTAAGCTGGAACGAGAAAGTATGGGTTATCCTCAAAAGTTCAACAGATCTACTTCTATTATACCAACTTGGCCGATCTAACAGTATGAAGACCTAACCGTGGACCAAGATCGAGATTCAACAAGCTAGATGCAAAGGTTCCAGGCCAATCATCGCATAGGATGAAGGGTGAACAAGTACCTGCCAATCTGATTGGTGGGATCAGAACTTGTGAGTGTCCTGCTAGTGCCTGACTGCCAAGCTCTGCTTCTCGTCGGATCGGAGAGACGGAGAGATGGCCAAATCAAAAGGAAATGGCGCAAGAGGAGAGAGTGAGAGGTGACGAGACTAGACTCCTGAAGTCTCCTCTCAAACCGAAAGGGGGAGGGGAAGGAATTAGTGCTTGTGTTGGGGGAACTTTTCAAACTTTTTGAATCCGCAATTTTAAACCCAAGATTAGGAGGATCAAACATGATCTAATTATAAAACTAATTACACGGATGGATGGAAAATCGCGAGACGAATCTATTAAGTCTAATTAATCCGTCATTAGAGATTGTTTAATGTAGCACGACGTTGTCTAATCATGGCCTAATTAGGCTCATTAGATTCGTCTCGCGAAATTACCCGGGGGTTATAGAGTGGGTTTTGTCATTAACACATGTTTGCTACTTCATGCATGTAAGATTTTCCTTTGATGAATAGTGAAGTTTAAAGTTTAGGGTGGAAACTAAACATGGCCTTAATCAGTGCCCCCCCTGCTGTGGCCACGTCAGCTAACGTTAGAGTTGCATTATTGCACGTCGAATTTCCGCGAGCCTGCAAATACTTGCATCCATCTGCTTTGTCTCTTTCTTTTTGTATTTTCTCTATATTTTGCCTTGGAGTGACTGTTTTGAATGGATACGCATGATGGCGGACCCAAGGAAAAAAATCAAGGTAGGGCGGACCAAGGTTGTTAGTATCGGGATACTAGATAGTGTTAGCGATCAAAATTGGCAAGGAATAGTTTCTGCAGGGAAACCGGTGGAACCGGATTTATAAACCGGTGGAACCGGTTTGGGTCACTGTGTTGCGTCTGACAAGACAAACCGGTGGAACCGGATCTGGAAACCGGTGGAACCGGTTTTCCCCGAATTGTAATAGGTTTGGACTCTTTTTGTAGATCCGACTTGTATTGGACTTTCCTTGCGGGGCAAGACCTCTCCACCCTATAAATATAAAGGGTTGCGGCCGATTGAGTATCATCCAATCGATCAAACACAATTTATCCTTTATTTGTCTTTACTTTTTGCCTTTACTTTACGTTCTTCAAACCCTAGCCTCTTCCAAACCCTAATTGCTGTTCTTCCTTCGTCTCCACGGCGATTGAGGGCGTTCTAGGTGGCCTGACCGATCCTAGAACAACCCAAGGTGCGCACACCCTGACGGGGTCCCTCCCGGGCGTGCGTTCGTTGGTCTTCGCAGGAAATCCTAGCAAACCGGTTTCACCGGTTTTCCAAACCGGTTTCACCGGTTTCTACGCAGTCAGGTCTGTGTTCTGCGATTCCGCGCATATGAGTGTTTGGCGCGGCGCGTTTTAGCGTCAACACACTTTTTATCATCCAATCGATCAAACACAATTTATCCTTTATTTGTCTTTACTTTTTGCCTTTACTTTACGTTCTTCAAACCCTAGCCTCTTCCAAACCCTAACTGCTGTTCTTCCTTCGTCTCCACGGCGATTGAGGGCGTTCTAGGTGGCCTGACCGATCCTAGAACAACCCAAGGTGCGCACACCCTGACGGGGTCCCTCCCGGGCGTGCGTTCGTTGGTCTTCGCAGGAAATCCTAGCAAACCGGTTTCACCGGTTTTCCAAACCGGTTTCACCGGTTTCTGCGCAGTCAGGTCTGTGTTCTGCGATTCCGCGTGTATGAGTGTTTGGCGCGGCGCGTTTTAGCGTCAACACACTTTTTGGCGACTCCGCTGGGGAACAAGAAAAAGGGATCTACTATCATGTCGAGTCTACCGAAGCCAGGCGAGGTGGATCCTGATAATATTCAAAGGCCGAGTGTTAATGAACTATCGGCTGAGGATCGTCATCTTTTCGAGCAACTCCTGTTGCAAGAAAAGGAGGAGATGGAACGTGCCAAGAAGAAACTTGAAGATAAGGCGCAATGGTTCCTCTCGCACTTCTCCAAGGACCGAAAAGGTGGTATCTCCAAGGACAAGGAGGTGGTCGTTCTTTCAGAAGGAGAAGAAGAAAAAGATGAGGTAACACCCACTGTAAGTGCTGCATCCGCGCCTGTTACCCTTGAGCAAATTAATGGCTTATTACTTTCTGGTCAAAAGAATCTTCTTGCGATTGTTCAAGGCATGATTGATAAATCTGTAGGAAAACAACCCTCGACCGTAATTAGTAATGCTATTAATTCTGATTTAGTGGGTACTTCACAGCACGCAATTGTACCTCAGAATTTATCGGCAGCAGTAATACCCAGAAATCCACAATATGGGATGCCGTTAAATCATTTGACAGGACAGAATTTTCAGGGATTTGGCCAGGCAAATCCGGTAAAACCGGTTTCTGTAACCGGTCCTACCGGTTTTAGTCCTAATGTTCAATACGGCCAAAATCCGGTTCAACCGGTTCCAGGAACCGGTCCTACCGGTTCTTACCCTGTTGTTACATATCAGACAACATCTGAGCCTATAACTAGTACATCAATTGCTCAGGCTAATCCTGGCCGAGTTAGTGGTGTTTCTGGTAATGTACCTACATGTATTCCAATGATAAATACTTCAAATCCTATGTCTTCCCAAAGTTCGGGTTATTTGCAACAATCATTACATGCATTACCGAACCAAAATGTGCCAAATGTCAATGATCAGCAAAGCTCAAATGATCTTTATATTCAGAGTCTGATGGAAGAATATAAAAAAGATTTGGCTATTTTGATTAAGGATACTTTTGGCGTAGAGGTTAAGAATAAAACTTTAGTATATCAGAAACCTTACCCTCCAGTTTTTGATACTATGCCTTATCCTCAAGGTTTTAAAGTGCCAGAATTTGATCAAATTTACTGGGGAAGACAATAGGACTACATGGGAACATATTAGCCAATTTAATGCACAAATGGGTATTCATGGTAGTGTTGATCATTTGAAAGTTAGATTATTCCCTTTGTCATTATCTGGTGTTGCTTTCTCATGGTTTTCGGCATTATCTCCTAATTCTATTCATTCATGGTCTCAATTAGAACATAAATTCCATGAGCACTTTTATAGTGGTGATAATGAATTGAGGCTATCTCATTTAACATCGGTTATCCAAAAGAATGATGAATCTGTTGCTGATTACATTAGAAGATTTAGAGATACAAAAAACCGATGTTATAGCTTAATTATTTCTGAAAAAGATCTTGCCGAATTAGCTTTTAAAGGTTTGAAATCTCATATTAAAGATAAATTAGAGGGTTATGAGTTTCTTACCCTTAATCAAGTTTTACAAAAAGCTTTGGTTCAAGAAAACCGAAGTAAAGATGCTAGGCCAAAATCTGATCGTCCTAACATGCATATGTTAAACAATTATTTAGTGGACGATGAGAATGAAGAAATATGTGCTGCTGAATTTACATGGCCAAGCAATTCTCAATCATATAGTTGCCCTTCACTTAAGCCGATCCACAAAAATCGGCAAGAAGAAATAAAATTTACTTTTGATGTGTCCAAATGTGATAGGATATTTGATGAGTTACATAAGAATGGATACATCAAGTGTGCATATACTTTACCATCTATTGATGAGTTGAAGCGTCGTGCATATTGTAAATTTCATAATTCTTTTTCACATGCAACTAATGATTGTAATGTATTTCGTAGGCGAATTCAATCGGCCCTTAATGAAGGCCATTTGACTTTGCATGAAATGAAGGTTGATTCTGATCCTTTTCCTAAATATTTTTCTGTCAATACCATTGAATTACAGAATCCTAAAGTGTTGATCCGGCCAAATCAAGCCGATACAACAAAAGGAAAAAAATGTAATCATTGGTGAAGCACGACCAGAACAGAAAAGGAGCAAGAAGGTATGGCAGAAAAAAGACCCTCAAGTTGCAAAAAGGAATTCAACACTCGGGGGGCAAATCAAGAGCAAGTGTGCCGGTTCTGATGGAACCGGTGGAACCGGTTTCTCAAACCGGTATAACCGGTTTTCACCTGGAAACTCTGATGGATCAAAGGAAAAGGCGAAGCCGACATTTGAAGATCTTCTGGAAAAACATAAGAAGAATGGAGCTGTCCAGAAGCAGAAAAATCAATCACATAGCACTAGAGATGCAGATTCAATACCAAGACATCAAGGTGAACAAAAATTTCACCGACACCAAGGTAATTATGTTGCTGCGCCATATTATTTTGGTGGATCATATATGCCGTTGTCTTGGCCATATCCTTGTTATTATGCTCCTAGTGACTATGGTAGTATGTACATGCCACCACATATTATTTCCTATCCAAATTATGGTGTCTTCCAACAACCGATTGCTTACAATGGTAATCCGGTTAGAAAAGATGCATGTACTGATCCTAAGCAGTGCGAGAACAATAGCAAATCAGATTCTAAATATATGAAGCCGAGGTGGTGTCCCTCAGGCTTAACTCTCACTCAAAAGAGAAAATTACAAAGAATGCGCAGGCAATCAATGGAGTCAGAAGTTGAACAAAGATCAGCGGCACCTACAAAGATGGTGTGGAGACCAAAGCAAGTTGCTTCAACTTCAACATAGGCGAGACGCATGACATGGCCGATGCTTTATATGTTTAGTATCGTCCAGAAGAACAATTTTGATCTTAGAAGTGTTTTCTAGTGCACAAGTTTACTAGAAAACAGGGGGGCATATGTTAGCGATCAAAATTGGCAAGGAATAGTTTCTGCAGGGAAACCGGTTGAACCGGATTTATAAACCGGTGGAACCGGTTTGGGTCACTGTGTTGCGTCTGACAAGCAAAACCGGTGGAACCGGATCTGGAAACCGGTGGAACCGGTTTTCCCCGAAGTGTAATAGGTTTGGACTCTTTTTGTAGATCCGACTTGTATTTGGACTTTCCTTGCGGGGCAAGACCTCCCCACCCTATAAATATAAAGGGTTGCGGCCGATTGAGTATCATCCAATCGATCAAACACAATTTATCTTTTATTTGTCTTTACTTTTTGCCTTTACTTTACGTTCTTCAAACCCTAGCCTCTTTCAAACCCTAATTGCTGTTCTTCCTTCGTCTCCACGGCGATTGAGGGCGTTCTAGGTGGCCTGACCGATCCTAGAACAACCCAAGGTGCGCACACCCTGACGGGGTCCCTCCCGGGCGTGCGTTCGTTGGTCTTCGCAGGAAATCCTAGCAAACCGGTTTCACCGGTTTTCCAAACCGGTTTCACCGGTTTCTGCGCAGTCAGGTCTGTGTTCTGCGATTCCGCGCGTATGAGTGTTTGGCGCGGCGCGTTTTAGCGTCAACAGATAGTATCGTTTTTTGCCCGACAGTATCGGATCGTAGGATCGTATCGTAGTATCGGGATACTATCAGATTATGCATAATACATATTTTATATAAGATTTGTGATATATTATATAGATTGAAGTCAATAATATCTACTTTGACTAATTAAAATGAATGTTTACAAGTTTAAGTGCTCTAATTGACATTATATTCAACACAACTTATCTTAAATAATATTTTATTATCATTTAATCATTAAAAAATAATTTATATCCATTATTATGTGGTATCGTAGGATCGTAGCATCGGGATACTATGAAATTTTATGTAAGATTATGTGGAACCTTTCTGTAGTATCGGGATACCATGAAAATTAAGATACTAGGTAGGATCGGTATCGTTTTGTCTGGGTAGGATCGTAGTATCGTAAGATACTACGATACGTATCGGGATACTGACAACCAAAAACAAAGATTGAGTTTAACCAGCAAACCACTTATATATACCATATCTATATCGGAATCAAAACGATAACGAATGGTATAAGATGAAATCAAGATGGTGCCTCTCATGTAAACAACATTTTTTTTGCACCATATAATGTTACACTATGGGTACTTACTCTGTACCAAAGTGCACTTGTCCAAGTGTATAGTCAAAATTGCATTTAATTTAGGATAAAGATAGTACATCAAACATAAGCAAAATAACTTGCAAATAAAATTACAAAACCAACTACCCGTGCTTTTCATGTATCGCTTATTTTATTTGTGTGAACGGAAAGCCGGTGTGCCCATGCTGCTTTTGTGCCTGCTGTTGGCTGTTGCTGGTAACGCTTCCGTTTATGGAGCGGCAGATGGAAAAGAAAAAGATGGAGCGGCACCAGGCGCACCTCCTGGCTGCGCTAGGCTACATAGCGCGGTGGCGCCCGGCGCTGCCCCCTCCTGATGCCGATTCACTACCCACCACTTCGCCTTCATAGCTTCCCTTCTCAGTTTGCCACTTGGAACGGGCGGCACAACGCTCCGTGGACGGGAGAACCGGAGAAGCCGTAGCTGGGAATTGACGACATCGATTAGCTGCAGGCGTGGGATTTAGCTATGGGCTATTGGGCCATCATATTATAAGTCATGAAATTGGGCCGGCCCATCTAAGCGTGCTTTCACAATCGCATCGTCTTCCACCTCGGAACATTGCTGCAGAACGCCGCCGCCGCACAGAACACCGATGTCGGTGCGGAAATCATCGATTCTCGGAGAAAAAAACATGGGGTCAAGGGTGTTTGCTGCCAGGGCGCCCTACCTTGCCCTATTGCTGGGTCCGCCACTGCGCATGAGGATTTTAGGTGGCATGTGGCATCTTTGGGAGGGCTGTCAAAAAAGCTCGAGGCTCGCGAACAACTCGAACTCGGCTCGCTAAATGCTCGGCTCGTAATCGGCTCGCCTTCTAATCAAGCCGAGCTCGAGCTTGACTTCAGGCTCACGAGCTCCGACGAGCCGAGCTCGAGCTACTCGATAGGGCTCGGCAACCTGTCATGTCTCAGCCGCCATGCAGTGCAGAACGTCTCGTCCGCCACCGTGATTCACTAGAGCTCCAAGAACACACGAGCAAGCTTCTATCCGCCTCTCTTCCTTAGCAGAAATCCAGCGGCTTGACTACTGTAGCAAGGAAGGAGCAGCACGCATCAATTGCTAGCAGTATTTTGGGCAGCCTTTTGACGAGCCTCTATCGCTAATTACAGTACTGCAGTGATATTAATAATACTTATTTAGCACATGCATGCTGCTGCTGTTATTTTGAATCTAGATGCTCGTATAGACATCATTTCTCTGTTGACAATTTGACTTGAGCTAACACCTAGGCAGCAGCGAACTGAAAACGAACCCTGAATGTTTCGTAACGAGCTTGAGCAAGCCGAGCTCGAGCTTTGACGATCTTTAAATGAGCCGAGCTTGAGCCTGCGTGCAAGCTCGCATGAATCTGAGGCTCGGCTCGAGCTTGGCTCGACCTTGTACCAAGCTCGAGCTTGAGGTTGTAAGCTCGCTCAAGCTCGGCTCGTTGACAGCCCTAATTCTTTGGTAGAACAGAGGCCGGCATCGATTAACTGCAAGGAAGGCAAGAAGTTACGGCACGGTTTCTGACTTGGTAAAGCAAAGTCAATGAAGTAACATGAGTCTAGATGGACAGGAACCTGAACAATCATAGTGTACCAGTTTTTTTTCCACTACGGGCAAAGCCTTGATTTTTTATCATTGGATAACGAAATTACAAGGTTCGAGTCACACAGTTTCAAAGAAGCACATAACCGAAAGCTGAAGCGACCTGCTAGACAACGGGTAAAGGCAACTACAAGTTCACAGCAAACAGAATGGTGTACCAATTTTTACTGTGTGCATCCACTTCTGTATCATGTATCATGCGCCCTATATCATGTGATCTCATTCATTTATCTGGAAATGGACGAACCAAAAATTAACAAAGTCATGAAGCACCGTGGATATGTGACTTTACTTCAGCAAGTCAGACGATCCACGGTAGAGAAGTTATTGCTAGTGCATTATGCCTGTTTGGACGTTGCTGAAAAACACCCTGCCTGGCCATGCCGCGAGTGCGAGGGATGAATCGTCCGCCACACGTTAGGCGAGCGATGGCGACAAAATTGGCACGCCTAGGACAACTCCAGCAGCGATCCGATGCATGAAGGGAAAAAACATATGGATGAGGGTTCGAGATGAGTATGTCCACTGGTACTGACCCATCGCATGAGGCCACACCAAATAAAAAAACTCTCATTGCTCTCGTCGCCAACTTGCTCTTGTGGCAACAGATGAAAACACTCTAGACAATTATTTAAAAACGTACGATCAGGGCACAACCCATGTGCGCCACTCCTCCCAAAACGCAAACTCTAGAATAAAAATCTCACAAAAATATTTAAAAACGGGGGGAAATCACAAAAGCAGAGATTATACCGTAGAGATGAGAGAGAGAGAGAGAGGGGCACACCACGCAGCTGGTCATGGGCCTACTTTTCTAGAGGTGTCATTTGGGCTGTGCCAGTAATAGCGATTCGTCGTATTTTTCTTTTCCTCTTATCTTTTTCAAAACACCACAAATGCTCACGGATGCACGCACACCCAGTCAGACACTCCATATAACTGTTCCTCATCACAATCAAGGGTCGTTGCAAGCTGCTGGCTAAGATCCAGCCATCAAAGATTGTCCAAGTAATGTCATCTTTATGTGAAATTCCACTTCTCGTTTTCCTCGTGATGATCTCAGTTGTTGTTTTGTTGCTCCTGCGTCTGATTTCCCCCTTATCTACTCGAGTTCTGAAGTTAAAATAAAATCCATCTCAGTTTTCCTAGGCCCTATAAAACTGCAGCCCTTGTCGTGAATTCATGGCATGCTGTTTCCACTACTTGGTCTTGCAACCTGCAATTATTGGTGTTGCATTTCATCGGCTGCTATATATGTGCATGCTATGTGTTCAACGAATCACCCATATCAGCACTCAGTTTACTTTGTATGAGCAGGATAGCTGCCTCAGTAACGGGTATATATGATTCAATAGCAGGAGATGGCACCAGCGCTGGCTCTGGTAAAGACCAAGGTAGGTTCAGGTCGACCAAACAATTTGGGCAGGGTCATTCTGACAGGAGCTTTGACATGAGTTCCTCATGCTTCCTTTTCCTAACAGCAAGGTTAACCTTATAGTAATTTGTTTTTTTTAAAAGGAATCATGCATGCTCTATATTTGAATAAAAGCAAGCTCTGTGTGAAACCACCTCTACAAATATACGCACGCAAACCTTTTACCTTACCCCTGTGAGCCTCTTCGAGAGATTGGGCCGGCTGTTCCGATCTTAAGATTGACGTCGTCCGATCTTGATATTGACCAAGTCACTACAGAAACCTCGCTCACGTCGCATACCACTGAAAGACCTAGAATAAATCTAAAAGAATACGACACCCGCGCTGAGTCAGGGACTCGCACATAGGTGGGTAGGTTAGGTTCCACCATAAGGACTAGCTAAATCCACCTTTGCCTCGAGAACGTAAGTTTGGACTGAAATAGAAAACTTCCAAAAGAAATACTCCTTAGAATAGTTTTTCTAAAGTTCACCAAACTTTGCCAACATGTTATTTGTAATGTGAATTTCCATTTTGCGTGCATAGGCAAAGGTCGATGCTATATAATTAGTATTATTACTAAATTTCTAAAATTGCAAGTGTTCTGTCATATATGCGTATAGAAGCCTGTCAGCCAGCCCACAGCCGATAGGCCTAGGCAAATGGCACTTCGAACTTTATGCTGTTTGGTATAGAATGGGTTTAGGTTACACTACCGGAAATCGGGCCACTGCCGTGTGCTTCACCCTTTGCCGTGAGCAAAAGCGCGGGCACACGGCAAAGACCCACTTTGCCGTGAGCCGCCCAATAGGCCCACGGCAAAGACAAAGCACACGGCAAACTGATCCTTTACCGTGTGCCTGCCCACGGCAAAGGATAGCTCACGGCAAAATCTTACCTTTGCCGTGTGCCTAACGCTTGGCTCACGGTAAAGGTGACGCCGCTGTCAGGGCCCGTCTGGCGTCGGATCTTTGCCGAGAGCCAAGCCCCTGGCACACGGCAAAATGGAGTGAATCTAAGGAGGGGAGTGAACTTATCTACTCTGCGAATCAACGGGCTCAAGAGTCATGACTACCACATATGGCTTGAGCGCCTTCTTCCGGTGATGGTTCGAGGCTATGTCCCTGAGCATATCTGGCTAGTGCTGGCAGAGTTGAGCAATTTCTTCCGCCAGCTTTGTGCTAAGGAGGTATCTCGGTCCGTGATTGCAGACATGGAAAAAATGGCTCCTGTGTTGCTCTGTAAGTTGGAGAAGATCTTTCCACCTGGTTTCTTCAATCCGATGGAGCATATGATTTTGCACCTCCCGTATGAGGCACGAATGGGGGTCCTGTGCAGAACCGTTGGTGCTATTCTATTGAGAGATGTCAAAAAGTTCTTCGAACTAAATGTAAAAATAAAAGCAAAATTGAAGCTTCTATTGCCGAGGCATACATTCTGGAGGAGGTGTCAAACTTCACAACAAAATATTATTCTGACAACCTTCCTAGCGTGCATAATCCACCCTCTCGTTACAATGCCGGCGAAGAAGAATCGAACCTCAGTATTTTTCGGGGGCAACTCGGAAAGGCAAGTGATGCGACCACCAAGACCTTGAATATTGAAGAGTGGCGCAATATCATGCTATATGTCTTGAAAAACCTTGACGAAGTGGAGCCGTACATACAGTAAGTTCTCAACGAACTTGTTCTCGAATATTCACTCTTCTGCATCCAACCCTCCTTTGCGTTTGTACAGGGAATTTCATTTGCAATACTGGCGTCCATCAAGACCACCTACCCTGCAGGAATATGACAACCTTCTTAAACATGGTGCGGGAAATGGGATGCCCGATTTCATTTCTTGGTTCAAACAGAAGGTAATGTCCTATTTAGCGTCTACTTAGTATGACATTAAAATTTAGCTCGTACTTCATATAACGAATTATCCTGATTGAACTTCTAGGGCCAAACTGATGCGTCAATGAGTCCCGAGTTGAGACAAGTTGCCGATGGCTGTGCCTTTAGGGTCAGATCATTTGGCGCTTATGACGTGAATGGATATCGCTTTCACACAACAAGACACGATCAGAGTCGGCCCAATCGAAGAACTACAAATACTGGAGTGTTCACGCCAGGAGACGATGGGGTCGAATACTATGGAAGAATTGAAGAAATATACGAACTCGAATACTATGGTTCCAAACCTCTCAAACCTGTCATATTCAAATGCCATTGGTTTGATCCTCAAGTAGTGAGACGGACTCCAAATCTTGGGCTAGTCGAAATTCAACAGTCGTCCGTGTACCCAGGCGACGATGTCTATATTGTGGCTCAACAGGCCACCCAAGTTTATTATCTCTCGTACCCGTGCCAAACCAAAGAGCATCTTAAGGGTTGGGATGTTGTGTACAAGGTATCGCCACACGGTAAACTACCTGTCCCAAACAATGAAGATTACAACATAGACCCAAACACATATGACGGAGAGTTCTTCCAAGAAGATGGGCTAGAAGGGAGATTTGAGATAGACTTAACCGAAGCCATCGGAATGGAAGTGGACAATGAAAGGCTTGTTGACGAGGATGCCGGAGATGAGGTTCAGAATGCAATGGACTTAGAATTACTTGAGCGATTACGTTTAGGCAATGACAGCGATGATGATAATGTTCCTCCTTTGGAACACAACGCCGATTATATCGAAATGCGTGATAGTGATGATGAGGATTATGGTGTAGCTAATCTCGATCATGATGATTATTTTTAACACATGTAAGTAATTTCATGTTAAATTTACTAGTAGCACTAATTTATTTACAAATTATACATTTCTAATTGATGTACTAATTGGCTTTCTCTTTTCAAATGCAGGTGATTGAATAAAGATGGTGGGGCGCAACCCGTTGAGGTCGGTTAACTCGCTTTATAAGAGAGTTACCGGCAGAGTTGAGGACTCCGGGACGGCTCGAGGTGACGCTGAGGACTCCAGGACGGCTCGAGGGAGAGGCCAGAGTCGAGGGAGACCCAAGGGTCGAGGGAGAGGCAAGGGTGGAGCGAGTTCCTCGGCGCCTCCATCTGAGGACTCCAACACGACACAGGGGAGGAGGGGGAGGAAGGCGAGGCCCTCGCTAATGGCACCAGTTTCGGAGTCGTCTGAGGAGGAGGAGGTTCCTTCTGTGCACGGCTCTGAGGAGGAGGAGGAGGAGCAGGGTGGAGGAGGAGGAGCAGGAGGGGAGGAGGAGTCGGGTGGGGGAGGAGGGGCAGGGGGGGAGGAGGAGCAGGGGGAGGGTGAGGAGGAGGGTGAGGAGGGGGGCGAGGAGGGTGAGGAGGAGGCGGCAGGCGGAGGAGCGCGTGTCTACCTACGAGGCCCCTCGAAGCTTCCGGAGCGGCCGATACCTTTAGAGAGTCGGCCGATTATTCGACCCTGTGGGAAAAGGCAAGTAAATTTACATGTTTTCACTACTTTTTTCTTTGATATGTTTAATTTATCTTCATCACTTATGCAGGTACTGGAGGGTGATCGCTCCAGGTGCTCACGGTCGCCTGCCCAATGGCATCCTAGGGCTTTTGTGCAGGTTACACTTCCCTGGCTTGGTGCAGCACGCCGGCAGCGTTGAGCCGGCGTATACGTGGGACCACTACATCGCCGTCTTTGATCAACCAGACCGGGAAGGCAGGTTTTTCAACACCAAGGCGGGGCGCGTGGTGGGCGAGCTGTGGGTAAGTCTTCCTCGCACTACATTGCTCAATACATCGCATTCATTTGACATTCTTGACTACATTGCTCAATACATCGCATTCATTTGACTACATTGCTCAATACATCGCCTCTATGTGCAGGATTTCTTCAGGTGCGAGGAGGGCTATTTGGAGAGGGCAAATGCGGTGGCTCACAAAGCCTGTTACAAACTGGTCACCGATATGCACTACGAGTCTCGCGTCCAGGCCATCGTGTATTACTATGGGACATACGAGAATTTGAAAGTTAGCAAAGAAGAAGCCAGAAACATGCGGTTGACTAAGGACCAATTCATGAGGGTAAGTATGTCATATACTTGATTGATGACTAAGGATTGAGTACGTTCAATTTTACATGTCATGTATTTGATGATGTGCAGGCGGTTCCTTGGTGGTGCGCCCAGCACATTCAGTGTTGGGAAATGATCGTGGATAAGTGGCTCGCGGAGGAATGGGAGGAGATCCACAACGCTGCCCGGGAGCGGCGTTTGATGATGCCAGGTGCACCACACCATCAAGGCAACCTTAACACCGAGGAGTACGCGGCTAGATGGGTACGTGAATTCATTTCTATATTCTAATGGTCAATTCTGATTAATTTGTAACCATCTTGCTGTCTTTTTTGCAGTCGCAAGCACATGGTGGCCAGCCTTGCACCCCGCTCATGGCATATGCTTTGTCCCACAAGGGTAAGGCAAAGTCCGACGTCACCTTCAACCCGCAGGACCCGCCTGAGGCGTACAGCAATCCAACCGTCCACAGCCGCATCAGTGAGTACTCATCGATGGCAAGGCAGGTCCATGGGCCGGATTTTGATCCGACCACCGCTGAGCTTGATGGAGAAGTGATCATGAGGGTGGGAGGAGGCAAGAAGCATGGCCGGTACTGGATGGCCGACAGTACACTCGACACGGCCAGTACTCCCACTCTCTCTCAGATTAAAGCCAGGAGCACGAGCTCAGCCCCGCCCATACGCCCACGGCCGACCGCTGCACAGGCCCAGATGGACGCACTCCAGGTAATTTCTGTTCTAACTGTTGTTAATTGATTCGCTTAAATATGTTTTGTATTGTAACATTGGCATGAAATATTGCAGGCCCGAATGGAGCAAGAGATGAAAGCACGGGAGGAGGAGATGGAGCGGAGGTGGCAGGCCCGGATGGACCAAGAGCTGAGAGCACGGGAGGAGAAGTTGAAGGCAGACTTTCTGCAGCAGCAGGAGGCCGACCGGATGAGGCTGGATCAAATGGCTCAGTACTTGCAGAGTATTGGGACGTCGTTAGGTCAAGCGCCGCCATCAACGCTATTCGCTCCACCACCTCCTGCGGATGTTACTCCTGTGAGTCACTTGTCAACTTTTGAAGTTTTATTTCCTCATAATGACTTAGAACTTAGAATGACTTAGAAAGAAGCTTAGTGACTTAGAATGACTTAGAAACAAGTTAGATGACTTAGAATCACCTAGAAACAAACTTAGAATGCTTTTTGTTCGAATGCTTTATCTTTTATGCAGAATCAGTCGGCGGCGTCGAATGATGGGCCCATCGCACCAGACATGTCGCCGCCTCAGCCGCCTCAGTGGATACGGTACGGGCCTTTGCCGCAGCTGCCTCCCACCACGTCGTACCAGCAGTGGCCGCAGCCCCCTCAGAGCTCGCCCTACCCGCAGCACCCTCACGGCTCGCCCACCTGGCCGCCACCGCCGCGCCCACCGCCGTCTCTGTGAGTTCTTTGGACTTACGCCCTTGTATCGACCTATATGGATTTGTATTGACCTTTTATCGGCTTGTATGGACTTGTATGGACTTGTATGGACTCCTTTGGATTTATATGGACTTGTATGGACTACTAGTGGTTGTGGATGAACGATACTTGAGTTTATTTGCATATGTGGATTATTTGACCATATAAACTGCCTGTGATGGTTATTGTGAATTATAAACTGCCTGTGATGGTTATTGTGAAATATATATGCCTGTGATTTGTGTTTGGGGTCTCATTTACCAAAAAATCAAAAAAAAATGGGGGGGAGGCCCCTTTGCCGTGTGCAATGGCTGTGGCACACGGCAAAGATTGGGCCTTTGCCGTGTGCCATGGCCATTGCACACGGCAAAGGCCCAAAGTTTGCCGTGTGCAATGGCCTTAGCACACGGCAAAGGCCCAATCTTTGCCGTGTGCCACGCCGTCAGGCACACGGCAAAGACCCTCACACCGTCAGTTCGGCCGTCAGGTTCAAAACCTTTGCCGTGGGCCAAACATGACACACGGCAAACCTTTGCCGTGTGCCCGAGGAAAGGCCCACGGCAAAGGCGCCTTTGCCGGCCCACTCTTTGCCGTGTGCCCTTTGCCGTGGGCGGCACACGGCAAAGCCTTTGCCGTGGGCAAAAGGTCCTTTGCCGTGTGCCCCTGGCACACGGCAAAGAAGTTGATTCCGGTAGTGTTAGGAATATGTTATTTTATGACTATCATGCCATCTTCAAAGGTAAGACCGTAAGAGTTTCATTTATATGCTGGGGGTATTTTTGTAACCTCGCATCTTTTGCATCCTAGTTCTTTTGCCGGAAGATTCAGAAAACCCGATTTCCAGTATATATGCATTTTGGAGAAGGATTGGTAGCTAACCATAATCCACCCCTTCCATCGGGAAATTGGCACGAAGCCGCGGAGAAGTTCGCATGGCAATTGCAGAGAGATATGCATGCCACAGGCGTTCCTTAAGGTCATCAGGCTAGCGCGTTTGCTCACTGGTACGAATCCGCGTCATGAATAACGACTGCAAAACTGTGAAAAGTGGAAAGAGTCGTACTATTCTCAAGTCCTTTGTTACGGTCACAGAAATGCAAAATCATCTACACCCAAAATGTCGCTGCCACCTCAACTCCTCCTCGCACAGAACAAAATAACTCTTAACATTCTCGTGTTATGTAAGTCACTACGAAAGAAACCGTCTTCCATCCTCCTCACTCGATAGTCCCTGCCGGTTTTAGCTTCTGGACTAATATATGCATCATTAGTTCCGGTTCCAACAGCTAGGGGCACATGGGGCTCTTTAGTTCCGATTGAAGCCACCAAACAGGACTAAAGAACCTCTTTTAGTTCCGGTTGAAGCTAACAACCTTGACAAGAGCCGGCACTCATTAGTCTTGATTGGCGGCTCCAGCCGGAACTAAAAGAGGTATCTCTTATATATTGATCCTATCTCCATCCATTGGGTGGTGTCTCAACACTTGTTTTTGGAACATGTGGAATGGAGATTCAAAAATACGTAAAACAAAGTATATTCAACATGGGTTTCATGGACCCAATGGTTGTATACAAAGTGGTCCTACGTGATCATCCTGGAGATACATTGAAAAATATATGCAAATAGATAACAAAATTACAAGACAATGATACTTTTTCTTACAACTTCAAGTGAGTGTTTATCATATTTTACCCCTTTTATTTTCCTGATAAAACTATGTTATATTAATCTAGTTCGGTGATCATGCCTGGCTTAAGTAGGGTAATTGTTATAGACTCACTGAGGAAACCAGAGTCAGACTTTCAAGACCTCATAGACACGCTCCAAATATTTCGGTCATCACACTATAACTCAATCAATATCAATGGAAAACTCCATTTATTCATTTTTCATGCACAGGTGTTGAAAAAAGTTACGTGAAAAACACGCAGACGCAGTGGTCGGGTTTTGAACTCCACGAAGCGCCAGCCTGTTCGCCGTTTTTAGGCGTTTAGAATTGCCAACCAGATTTGGCGTTTTCACGTAGTGTGAACATTTCGCATGCCCGGTGGTGCCTAGGACTTCCGGAGCCGCTTCCACGGCTCAAACTTGACCATTCTATTAGGTAGGATTAGCACGCACCAGACATGCACACATGTGAACAAAAGATATCCAGAGGAGGACACAAGGACAAGACGCGTGAGGGAGGTGCCTTTCGGTCACACTAGTCACTTCCTGTGTCGAACTCGGGTGAAGATTGTTGCCCTGATGCAGTGAATCACCGTATGGTATGATGTGGCACGGTGCAATTCCATGCCCAAATGGTACGAGTGAAGGAAGAAATGGAAGATAGATAGCTCAGTCTGACTCTACTGTGTAGATCTCTGGACTTCGATTTTATGTGCCGTGTAAAATGGAAGAACATGCACTCAAGTGATTACCAGTCGACCTCGTCTAGCCTGAAGGATAGGTCCAGCTGAAGTCAAGCAGCCGCGTGGACTCTGTGACCAACTGGACCATGTATATTCTTGCTAACAGCCATGACCCTGCAGCCTTCGATCAGTGTTGTGTTTGAGAAGAAAATTTGCAGCAATTATGCGGACCGTGAATCATCTTGTTTGCCTAACTCAAGTGAAGTTAACCATGTAAAACTTATCGGCATGGGAAATTTGGGTTGACGATCTATCAGTTTGGTAAAAGAAACTATATATATGTGCTCTCTGTCTATAAAACAACTTACATATTTATTCCTAAGAGTAAGTAAAAAAACTTGTAATGATTTCACAAAAAAGATAACTCTAATGCTTAACAAAACATTACCCAATTCTAGGAATTGAACCACCGACCGCTCTATATATACACAGGAACCATCACCAGACGAGCAGTCGATAACCTCCAATCATGAAGCCATTAATCTCTTTTTTACTCCTCGCTCCCATCCTCCTCATCATACTATGGCAACCTCTTTTGTTCATGGGCGCTGCTGCTCAAGCCAACCATCTCGATGTTGGATCCAGCATAACACCCACTCAATATTTGACCAGCTCCTCAGGCATCTTTGCATTCGGCTTCTGCAACCTTGATCCGAGCGCCGGTCAACACCAGCTCATCCTCGCAGTATGGTTCGATTTCGGTGCATCCGATTGCACTAACAAGACGGTGGTGTGGTTCGCTAGAGATCCAACCTCCAACAACGCAGTGATGGCCACAAAGCAGTCTGTTCTTAGGCTTGATGTCAACAACAGCTTATCCCTTGTCGATGGCCAGGCCACGCTATGGAGCCCTAGCCAACCATTTGGCTCCACTCTCGTGCTCCTGGACTCCGGCAACCTCCAGCTCCTAGCTGCCCAACGCCGTGTATCGTGGCAAAGCTTTGATCATCCGACCCATGCCCTCATTCCAGGTCAGAACATGACCAATAGCTCTGGAACATACCTTCTGTCAAAGAACACAGACACAGATTTCTCTGCTGGGCGATTCACTCTGATAGTTCAATCGGATGGTAACATCGTCATGTACATGAGGGACCCAGACCACATCCACTCCCTTGTGGGTAATTCAGGCAGTCCGTACTGGAATTCTAGGACCTGGCATAGTGGCCTGGTTCCAACTATTGTCTTCGACGACTCCGGGAACCTCTTCTACAACGACAACCTGAATGGCTACAGGAATCTGACAATGAATCAGCCACCCAACTCGGCCGAGAGTTATTACCACTATGCCGCACTAGATCCAGATGGTACCATCCGTGTCTATGCCCACCAGAAGAATATCACGGATGGCACCGTGTGGGAAGTTGTCAGTATGTTCCCAAGTGATGGTTGCAGCAGGATGACCAATTACAGTATACAAAGCATATGCGGCCCAAATGCATACTGCAGGAACTCATCCACGGAGCAGCGCATAAATTGTGTGTGCTCATATGGCTATGTGTATGTGGATGGACAACATGGATCCAGAGGTCGCTGGCCAATCTCTGTCCCAGCAGGACCATCGAGAAGCCTATGGCCTTACATAGTCATTGGTATTTTGGCAATTTCATTTGCAGCCTCAATTACCTATAACCTTTGGCAACGCTACACCAATAAAAAGGCCACAATGAGTAGGTTATCAGCAGGACTCAGAAGCTTCACTCACAAGGAGCTTGAAAGAGCAACCAATGGCTTCAAAGTGCTGCTGGGCGAAGGCGGCTTTGGCAAAGTATACAAGGGTGAAGTAAGTTATCTTGAACCACCTTATGTCGCAGTAAAGAAACTCATTAATTCGGACGAATTTAGTGAAAGGGAGTTTGAAAATGAGGTGCAAAGCATAGGCCAGATCCACCACAAGAATTTGGCTCTCATGATCGGATACTCCAAAGAAGGGGTACACCGGATGCTGGTGTTTGAGTACATGCAAGGAGGAACCCTTGCTGATTTCATCTTCCGGTCAGAGAGACCATGCTGGAGCCGCCTTGTTGAGGCTGCAATAAGTATCGCCAAAGGGTTGGAGTACCTACACGAAGGATGCAAATATCAAATCATCCACTGCGACATCAAGCCCGATAACATACTATTTGATGACAAGCATACTGCAAGGATAACAGATTTTGGGATTGCGAAGCTTCTTGGAGACCAAAAGACACAGCACACAGTCACCACGGTGGCAGGTACAGTACCATATGTCGCACCCGAATGGTTTGATGGTGGAGGCAAGGTGGACAGCAAAGTGGACGTGTACAGCTTCGGTGTCGTGCTGCTAGAGATGATATGCTGCAAGAAGGTCGCAGGTGAATGGAGGTTTAACAAACAGGGTACAGGAACAGTGTCTTCCCTGAGAGCCTGGGTGGAAAACTTGATCAGAAGCGGGAGGCTGAGCTATTGGTGCAGGGGGAAAGTGAGGCACTGGAGGACATGGAAAGCGTGAAGCGGTTTGTCCGCGTGGCAATCTGGTGCCTGCAGAAGGACCCATCAACCAGGCCTAGGATGCGCAAGTTGGTGCAGATGCTAGAAGGTACCATGGAAGTCGACCCTCTGCCTGACCCTCCAAGGCCTCCAAGCTTCTCTGCAATACTCCCAACCAGCAGTGGGAGCATTCACTCCGGTGGCAGAATTGATACCCTCCACGTTGATTAGCTCTATGCTCTGTCTCATCTATGTAAAAATTGGTTGGCAAATTGATGAGGTTTACAATCAAATTGTCAGTCATTTTGTCCATGGATAGTCATGGAGTATAGCGAAGTCTAGCAGTTGTCATTGCTCATGTTGTATTGTATTCCTGGGGATAGTGATCCTAGAGTTCCAGTGTGGTCATATGGTAATGTTTGTGGATTGTGATATATGACAATTAAAATGCATGTTTTAAAGAAATCTCTTTCACCCGTGGAAGCTCAATTAAGCTTGATAAATTTGGATCAAATTTTAAAAGGCATTTATAGAAACAATTTAGCACCACCTAAAAATCTAGAACAAGTCATGTACCTGTACCAGTATGACCAAGTCCCCGGCAAACTAGATTAAGTCGGCTCCAATATGCCAGCAATCTGAAAAGAATGGATGTATGGAATGAAAATTTCAGAACTTAAGGCATTAAAAGTTGAACATACAACAATATTAATGCAGAATCATCCATTAGGGCTCGATGCATCTGGAAACTAAAATTTTCATCCAATATTTCAAAAAAAAGGAAATAAAAAAACTTTTCATCTGGAAATTTACCCCTTTAGCCAGTGTGTGAACAATAGTGAAAGTTATTAAGACATTAATCACTGAAGTGTGAACTGAGAACTGTTATGGTAAACTTTGGTTTCCACCTTTAAAAAGAAAAAAGAAAAAAAAGTAACATGGCTCTACAATAAGACTGAAACATCAGCCACTAATGTCGCTTTGACAGAGCTTCATGGTGAACTGCACAAACCCAAGGAAAAGAAGGAAGTAGGGTTGAACTATAACTGATGCTTGCAGCAAACTAGGGTTCCTCCACATAGATGAACAAGTGAAACGTGTCAAAATCACAAAATGTAATTTTCAGCACAGTGTTATCAAGAAAGATTAAACATGCGGTGAGCAACTGGTAGGCATATTAGAACGGGTGAAGCAAAGTTCAAGACAGTAAATCTCAAAGTTCGGAACTCAGTACAGGAAATGGATGGGAGCTAAGCTTGTCAATAAAAGCTCACTTGCGATTGTAGTTATTAGTGTACCAAAATTCACACATAAGGAGTATGCGATCAGACTCCTTTGGTCCCAAAGCGTTGTGCTGCTGCCTCCCGGAGCTGGGTGACGCGTTTCGTCGAACAGGTGGCGTGCGCTGCTTGTTGCCGTGCCCCGTGCGCCATTACTAGAATGGAAGGATCCATGGCGACTTGCAGGCTTGGCGCGACACTGCATGAATCCCCTTAGCAATGCTGAGGCTTTGCCAATGGCAACTCTGCCTACAGAAAACCACGACGTAGAAGGGTATAGGGCTATAGGCACCTGGCGGCCTGCTGTTCCGTGCGTAACGACGCCGCCAGCGCAGGAGCGGGCGGGCTCGCGGCACCCGATCTGAAGACCCAGCGGGGAGCTAGAGGCGGTTACCCTCGAAGAAGGATGCCCCGCAGCCCGCGCCGCCGCGCACGGTCACGGTGGCGTGGTGGACGAAGGTGACGCCGCCGGTAGAAGCTCGTCTGAAAAAGTCTACGTAACCCCTCGTACTATGGAAGGTGGAATATATCACGCTCTGAACTGTAAAACTGGAAGTTTAACCGTCTCAACTATACAATATCGTTTACATAACCCTAAAGCGGTTTCAAAGGTGGTTTTTGCCACATGGCCGTTGACGTGGCAGTAAAGTATGCATGACCCCTCAAACTACTGAATATGAAATACTTCACCTCTGAACTACAAAATTAGATGTTTAACCCCTCAGTATATAATATCATTTAAGTAACATCGTAAAGTGATTTTAGAAGCAAATTTTGGCACATGACAGTGGACATGGATGAAGACATAGCAATGATCCACATGTTAGGTACATCCTCTCCCTCCCTCTCTCTATGGCGGAGCATCGCTTGAGCTTAGATTGGCCATCTCTAGGCTATGGCACCATAGCACAGGAGCGAGGTCAGAGGATAAAGCACGATATCTGGACAGTGAATATGGATTAAGGAGAGTGAAGATGGTGTGCCTAAGATGTAGGCTACTGCCACGTCATCATACTGATCATACGCTACATGACAAAATCCACCTCTAGATAGACCTCTTTAGGGCGTATTTAAATATTATTGTATACTCAAGGGAGTTAAATATCCAATTTTATAGTTCAGGGGGTTAAGTATTCCATACTCGATAGTTCAGGGGGTTATGTAATGTTTTTGCCACATCATCATCCACGTCAACCGCCATGTGGTGAAAACCACCTCTAAAACCGCTCCGGGGGGTTATTTGAACGGTATTGTATAGTTGAGGGGGTTAAACATCCGATTTTGTAGTTCGGGGGTGAAGTATTCCACATTTGATAGTTTAGAGGGTTACGTAGACTTTTTCCTTTTCCCATTGGGCCTGTTTCCCGCTCGCTGCCGCCTAGTCCACACGAGGTCGCAGGGTAGGCCGAATTGTGTTCGCGGGCTGGGTGGGCTTCGTGCTTGTGTTTCTGCTCCCGGGATCCTATATATCTTCTAAAAGATTTTTTTTCCTATTGACTTCCGGTGTTTGAGATTTGTGCGGCCTTTTTCTGCCACACGATCTCCTTCTTCCTCCAGCTTTCTTCCCGTCCGCGCTGTTCGCGCCGCCACCGCGCGCCGTTCGCGCCGTCGACGTGCGAGGACGGAGCGGTGGGGTGTGGACGGGGGCGGCTGGCGGCGAGGTCGCCGGCGGCCGCTGGTGGTGGTCGAGATAGCAGTCGTGTTAGGGTTAGGGTTGGGGATTGGGTTAGGGGAAACTCATTCATGGCCTGCGGTTATAGAGGGACGTCGGGGCGGCTCACCGGACGGCGAGGTACGGAGGCGACAGAGACGCTGCCGGAGCTGGACGGCGGGAGACCCCCGGTTGGCCTGAGGTAGCGGCGGGGGCGAGCACCGCCAGACACGAGCATGGAGGCGGTGGAGGGAGGGGCGAGCCGTCGGCGGCGTTGGAGAAGGAGAGAGGGGCGAGCCGCAAGCCGCCGCCGGCGTTGGAGAAGGAGAAAGGGGCGGAGAAGAAGATGGACCGTAGGTGGGATGGAAGATGGTTGGCTTATCTATTTTGCGGAAGGCATATAGGAGCCCCCGTTTCTGCTTTGGCCCCCATTTTCAAATTTTTGGTTAGTTTAACTTGTTAGACTTGTCCAATTTTGATCAATTTTTTTTTAAAAGTACCAACATCTATCACATAAAAATTAGTTTCGTTAAATTCTGCATAGAATACATAGGTGTGTTACGATGTTTAGAAAGGTACCGAGAGGTACCAGGTGGTACCTTCCTATCTTAGGGTGTGTTTGGTTAGGCTGTGGCTGTGGAAAAAGCTGCTGTGGGCCGTGGGCTGTGAAAAAAGCTGCTGTCGCATGTGAGCTGTGAGAAAGCTGAAAGCCGTTTGGCTGGAACGACTGTGAGCTGTGAAAAAAGCTGTTGTTTGCTAGGAAATGTCTGTAATACCCCTGAAGTGCTGAGGGCATGTTGATATTCAAATTGATTGTAAACAATTGTTCAACTCACTAAATTGCATACAAATTACTAGTTTAGGAAGGGAAACTTATTTTTTTTGCATTCAGTAATGATACGAGGTCCACATAGATACAATAATAGGAAGTCTACAAAATGATATAAGGTTCATACAATGATGTCCTTCCTTATCATAACTACGTCCCTCTCGCAGTAACCAAAGCATCAGCTATCCTACTGCGAATGACATTCATGGTTTCCTCATTCTCTTCATCCTTGGTGTCATTTTCTTGTGTTTGTGACATGGCAGATGGTTGTTGTAGCAGGTACTCCTCCTCATCATCATATCTATCAAACGCCCTATCTTGCAACTGGCTGTCACGAATAAAATTATGCAATGACATACAAGCTACAATTATATGCTTCTGAGTATGAGGAGGATAACTTAGAATTTTCTTCAAAATATGCCACTTCTGCTTCAAGACTCTGAAAGACCGCTCAATGACATTACGAAGAGATGAATGCAAAAAATTGAACATCTCGTACTTTCCTTGAGGAGAACGCTCATTTCGAAGTCAAAACTCTAGTATATGGTATGGCTTCCTTTAAAAGGGGCAAGATATCCTTGTCGGTTTGGATAACCAGAGTCCACGAGATAATATTTACCTATAAAACCAAATTAGCAAAGGCAAATAACAATACAAGTATTGGTGACAGTAACAAAATATGTGTACCTTTGGGAGGCACGGGAAATGAAGGAAAGTTTGCTAAAGCGTGATTCAAGATCCGTGTGTCATGTGCAGAACCCGGCCAACCAGCAACCACGAAGATAAACCTCATATCAAAATCACAAATAGCTAGCACATTCTGAGATGTATACCCATGTCGACATGTATGGCTAACCACTTCTTCTATAAGCACTACTACTTGAATATGCGAACCATCAATAGCTCCAATAGCGCCTTTGAAATGAGGCCAGAAACGGTCCTCTTTCACCTTTTCATGCTCAGTAGAGAAAGTAGAATCTCTTGGCTTGATATTGTCCCTTGCTAACTTGCGCAAACATAGCAATAGTTCATGAAACTTGGTGTGAACTGTCCATAGTGACCGTGTAAAACGGTTTTCAGCTTGGGAGAATGATTGAGGTCCTCCAACGATCCACAAGAACATCGCCAATGCCTCTATTGATGATACATTGCTACTTGATGTCAAACCATAGTTCAAAATGAGCAAGTCATGTAGTGCCATGAACATATCAGGGCTCATCCGAAACATCTTGTAGAAGTACCTAGGACGATTCATGTTTGTCAGAACCCATTGAAGTCCAGTTTCCACTGTTGACCTATATTCTCCTTTGTTCAAATACCGATCAGTGTATTGGTTCCCTAGTTCTCCAATAATTGCAGCCTGTTGGGAAAGGTCGTCTAGAAGCAGTAGTCCTTGCTGTCCCTTTTTGGCCAAATCTTCTCTGTTGCCATCCATCTACATAAAATATTAGTAAAGTATCAATAAATGGACAGCAGTAATAGCAAAATATTGACAGCAATGACAACAAATTATTTGGAATGATTCTCAGATAACACAAGCAAATAGTTATTCAGAGTACATGCAACAATAGTTCTCATATTACAGGAACAAATAAATGGTTCAACAATATGTCACAAGCTACAATAAAAAAATTCTACTGCCGCCTCATCAACTCCTTTGCATGCTCCCTTTCAAGCAGATCGAACCTTCCTTCATTTGTTTGCAATGAGCTAAAGACCTCCCTAAATTCAGGCTTGACAATCAGGAAGGAGGCTGCGTGCATTAGAGCAATTTTTTCTTCCACCCCACAATCTTTCACCATTTGCATTGCCTGTTTAATGCTAGGAACTTGGTTGGTTGGAGGGGCTGATGATGCTTCAACACTTGTGGATATCTTCTCTGCTGCTGTTTCTATTTTCAAACATGTGTTCTTGTACAGCCGAAAGAATGGGCTCTTCTCATCTTTCTCTCCAGTAGTACCAGTAGAGCTGTCCTTGCGTTTCCTTTTTCCTGGTTTTGCCTTCTTCAAAGCAGCCAACTTGACATCCTCATCATTTTTTTGTATCTCAGCCACATCTTCATCACTGGAATCAGATGAGGAAATATCATCAGGACAAGATGCACTAGCCCCGCTAACATGTGTCTTATCAAACAATAGATGCAAATCATCAAGGTGCTTCGGTCCTTGCTTTCTGAACTTCACATGATTGCATTTGATACGCAAATCAGGATTGTTGCATTTCTGAAATTAAATAAAAAAAGTTAGCAATTCACCTAGCAAAAGTTTAATCAATGAATAATGATCAATAACAAGTACAATACTTACAGCAAGGTGTTCATCCCACCATTCTTTAGAGCATTCAACAGTTTGCTTTGCCTCATTCCATCCAAGACCAATGGCACAATTCTTGAGCTCCATAAACCAATTATAGTCCTTTTTCATATTGTCCAACTTGTTCTTCAATTGTATCTTTGTTTGCTTCAGACCAGTTTTTTGTTCATACTGGGTTCTAAGATTTTTCCATCCAGTGCTAGTGAAAATTCCCAACGGCTTATTTCCAGCATCCATCTCTTTTTTGCATATATCAATAAGGTGCTTCACATTGGCATCACACCAATCTGCCTTATCACTCATTCTTCAAAGAAAGCAACCATTCCCAAAGTCACATACAGATACAGTAACAACTTGGGCACAAAATTGGTACACAAATGGAAGAAGTGCTACACAAATTGAATGATTTCTACATGTATTCAATGAATACTACTCAAATCAACTCGATTTTGGTCCCTAGCCTAACACAAAGGATAAAGGAGGAGGAGGACAGTACCTGTGCAGGAGGGGGAGGGACGCCGGCGCGTGCAGGGGGAAGGGCGCCGGTTGCAGGGGGGACGGGTGCCGTGCAGGGGTCGACGGCCGCCTCGCACAGGAGGGACACGGGCGACCGCGCAGAGGAGGACACTGGCGCCACGCAGGGGGCCGACGGGCTGCGCTCGCAGGGGAACCGCCGTCACGCGTACGGGGGACGGGCGCCGCCGCACGCAGGAGGAGGAGGAGGAGGGCCGCCGCCGAGGAGAAGGGGGAGGGCCGGCCGCCGCCGCCGCCGCCGAGGCAAATCCTGGAACCCTAGGGTTGCTGATGCCCATGGAAGGAGTCGGGCTCTGTTGCGGCATCGGAGGCAGAGGGAAAAAAGAACGCTGGCGAAACGTTACGTACATAACCGGTGGCATTGCGGGTAATTTTCGTCAACTCTCCGCCCTCACAGCCGCTCACAGCCGGTACCGAGCTGCTGTGATTTTTACACAGGGAGAGAGCCGGCTTTGGCCAAAAGTAGATGAGGATGGCCGGGCCTTTGGTTCAGCTTCTGGATTTTTTGGAAAGTCACAGCCCCTGAAAGTTGAACCAAAGGGAGCCTTAGTAAGGTACTTACTTTTCTGATTTTGGTACAGATCCCAACTATTTTGATACAGTTTGTTATTTTTTTCTAGGTGTCTCTTGGTACCTCTTATTTCTCAACCATCGAATTCAGCCTGATGGACAATCCTCATTTATTTCAACCATAGTAAAATCCCTCAATATATTTTGATAGTGTATTTTATTTCGTTTTGTGAAAAATAATATTCTTTGTATAAACTTGGTAAAAGTTAGAGATGTTTGACTTAGCAAAGTCAAAACGGCCACTAGTTTGATTCTGGTGGTGTATTAGTTTTCACTTCAGCTTAAAAAGCTAGATTCCACTGTCTCAGAGGGAAACAATGATAACTATAATTGTGCCAAGTTGTTGAATGACATAATGTGAAATACTCCGTAACATCCATCCATCCAATGCGCATCTTAATTACATTCTTATGAAAATTGACTACAATTTGCTAAGCGTGTCAAGTCGATCATATCTAACGTGCTTACGTTGCAATCTTCCCCAGTTTCACACCACAAAAAAACATTTTAGGTTCATAAATATAGATTGCAAAAGCCACATTGTGACGTACTCACTCGTAGGCTCATGCGGTGAAATTTTCACTCCACGTTTGACTTTAAAGAACTTCAAAATTTAATTTTCGGCGATTAGTATCTCAGTCCTCTGCAGAACGCAACTGGATGTGGTAGGACGAGGGTAGATAATAATACAAAACGCCAAGCACCAATTACACGACCATCAACTACCTTTGTTGAATTGGTGAAGATTGTTGCCATGAACTCATATGACCTCAGAATAGTGTTCGCCTAAACGGCCGTTTAGCCCGTTTGCACGTTGTGTCCGTTTAATCATTCGTTTAACTCAATTAACCTGTTTAAATGGCCGTTTAGCATGAATAAAAAGCTAAGCGATAGGTGACCGACTGTTTAGCGCGTAGTGTTTAGACTAACATCGCTTCGGAATCAAACTTCTTGCACATAAGCAACTGGTGCAGTTGCCACGCTGTCTTTTATAGAAAATGGCAAACATCATCGCTATACATAAATCAATTCAAGTTTCAAACTTCCTTATGATTACTTTAATTGTATTTATCACCTAGAAAATCTAATACCATTGACAAAAAAAAATTACTGGAGCCCGTGATGTCACTCAATATATAACGCCAATTCAACATACTTGTTCAACATTCTGGTTCATCTGACAGACCAACTCAATAATAAACAGTACCTGCAAAATATTGATATCGTTGCTTATGGGGAATAGTTTTCCACTGCACTACCACTTGGTTGTGAATACATTTCTGCAGCATGTCCAAATTTGTAAAATATAGAAATGTCTTCATCGCTCTGGCTTATTAACAACCAACACTTCGTTTTTTTTTTAAGAAAACAACCAACACTTCGTTGTGAACAAAGCACCAGCAATGGCGGTCCACTTGCTTTCTGATATTCTGACCGTGCGTGCTTCTGTACTCCACTTCCTGAATTTAACAAAGTATCAGTCGATTACAAAGTACAAACAATTAACTGCTCTACGACTACATATGCGTGAACCAAGAGCAAGAACCCAAGCAACCCGCCACCAACAATGGGGCCACAACTTTTCTTTGTACTTCACCTGGCTCCCATCTTCCTCATCCTACAACATCAGCCTCTCTTGTTCATGGCTGCTGCTACCCAAATGAACCAGCTGACTAGTGGATCCAGCATGACACCAACCGAGTACCTGACAAGCCCTTCAAGCGTCTTCGCGTTTGGCTTCTGCAACATTGATCATAACTTTGGCTCGAACCTCCTCCTCGCCATATGGTTTGACTTCGGTGCATCCGACTGCACCAACAAGACGGTGGTGTGGTATGCGAGGAATCCAACTTCAAACCACACAGTGATCGCCACGACACAGTCTGTTCTTAATCTGGACAACGGGCAGCTATCCCTTGTCGACGACAGAAGCATACTATGGAGTCCTAGCACACCATTCAGCTCCATCCTTTTACTTCAGGACTCTGGTAATCTCCAGCTCATTGATGGAGTTGGCGGCCTGCAATGGCAAAGCTTTGATCATCCAACCCATGCACTCCTGCCAGGCCAAAACATGACCAATTACCCTGCAGAAACATATCTTCAATCCAAGAGCACAGACAAGGACTTCTCTCTTGGGCGTTTCACTCTGAATGTTCAAAGTGATGGTAATATCGTCCTGTACATGTGGGATCCGGACCTTCCAATTGATACACGATTTTGCACAGCAGCCGGTTATGGATTACTCGGTGTTGGCTACGTGTCAGCTATATTCTTCAATGACTCTGGGGCCCTCTATTACAGCGTCACCACCAACAATGGAACTGTGGTGAAGCAGGGGAACCTGATAATGCCACTTGAACCGAGTTATGCAGAGGGGCACTACAAATACATCTCACTGGATCCAGATGGCACTTCCCGTCTCTACGTGCACCCAAAGAACAAGACTGATGATGGTATACCATGGGATGCTGTGGATTTTTTTCCGACCGGTGATGGTTGCGACAGGAGAACCAACTCCGATTTACAAGGCATGTGCGGCCCAAATGCATATTGCAAGGTATCTTCCTTGAAAGAGCAGCGCCTGGACTGTGTGTGCCCCGATGGCTATGTGTTCGTGGATGAACAACATAAATTCAGGGGCTGCACGCCAAACTTTGTCCCCCACACCTGTGATGGAAACAACCACTCAATGGAATTCACAACAGTGCAGATTGAAACCACTGTCTGGAACAATCAATCAGCATACAAGAAGCATCCACTAACAACTACATTCCAGCAATGCAGTACCTCATGCTTGAACAACTGCTTCTGCGTGGCCTTATTGATTGACGAAAGCGGCTGCATGGAGGTGCTGTCGCTCAAAGACGGGAAGCAGACAAGCAATGCGAAAATGACTACACTGGTCAAAGTAAGAACAACGGGCCCTTATGACTCGGTGCCATACCCAGGCTCAGCGGCCAAACCAGATCCAGAGTCACAGAGAAGCGTATTGGTATTGCTTTCCATAATCATCAGTATTCTGGCAATTTCATCTATGGCCTCTATCACCTATATCCTTGTGCAACACTATGCCAGTAAGAAGGCCAAAAGGAGCTTATCAGCAGGGCTCATAACTTTCACTCACAAAGAGCTTTACCGAGTAACCAGTGGCTTCAATGAGCTGCTGGGCAAAGGCGGCTTTGGTGAAGTATGGAAAGGTGAAGTGAGTTATCTACAGCCACCTCATGTCGCAGTGAAGAAGCTCATCAAATTGAACGAGCACAATGAAAGCGATTTCGAAAATGAGGTGCAATCCATTGGCCGGATACACCACAAGAACCTGGTCCGTATGATTGGGTACTGCAAAGAAGGGGTGCACCGGATGCTGGTGTTTGAGTACATGCAACGAGGCACCCTTGCTGATTTTATCTTCCGATGAGAAAGGCCGTGCTGGAGCTGCCTCGCTGAGGCTGCAATAGGCATAGCGAAAGGGCTGGAGTACCTACATGAGGGGTGCAAATCTCAAATCATCCACTGTGACATCAAGCCTGAGAACATACTATTCGATGGCATACACACTCCTAAGATAACAGACTTTGGAATTGCAAAGCTCCTTGGAGACCAGAAGACACAACACACGGTCACGACAATTGCAGGTACGAGGCCTTATGTGGCCCCTGAATGGTTTGATGGTAGGGGTAAGGTAGACAGCAAGGTCGATGTGTACAGCTTCGGTGTCATGCTGCTGGAGATGATATGCTGTAAGAGTGCTGGAGGAGGAGGACAGCAGCAGCCTAATGACCAGGGTCACAGCACTGTGTCCGCCCTGAGAGCCTGGGCAGAGAGCTTAATCAGGTGTGGGAGGGCCGAGCTGTTGGTCCAGGGAGAAAGTGAGGCTCTAACAGATATGGAGAGCGTGGAGAGGTTCACTTGCGTGGCGATCTGGTGTTTGCAGAAAGAACCGTCAGCCAGGCCAAGAATGCGCAAGGTGGTACAGATGCTAGAAGGCACCGCGAAAGTTGAACCTCTACCTGACCCTCCAAGGCCTCCGAGCTTCTCTGAAATACTACCTACCGACAGTGGGACTCTTCAGTCTTCACTACCACAGTACAGTTCTTAATCATACCCATCAGGTCGAATGATCCCGCACTGCTCAGCTATGTAAAGTTGTAAACCACAGCTTGTCATTTGGTAAGATTCACAGTAGAATTATCTGTTATGATGTGCTCAGATGTCAGTTAATTTCTTGTGTTCCTGGGACAGCCGTGGAGTGTAATGAAGTCTAGCAGTTTTCATTGCCGCTTGTTTGCTTAATCATGCTGTAATGGAGTATACTTGTATTTTATCACTGAGACAATAGTCTCAGCGTTCTAACGTGGTTATATTTGTGTCCATAGCGTTCGTTATGTAATAATGCCTGAGATAATAGACTATTGATGTTTATATGCTTAAGAAATCTCTACCGAGTCTTTGGAATAATCCCAGAACACCCAAGCATATCCAGCAATTTACTAAATACTAGTACTTACCAAAAGTCATGAGGGATAGAAATCTGTAGCATTGATATCTTGAATTGGAGATTTGTATGACACTCTTCCTCCAGCTGGTTCAGTTACCATCTCCACTTCTCCAGCACCCCTGAAAAGAGAAATGATACATGGATTACATGAGAATGCATAATATGCATACAACATAAAAGGGAGGTAATCAGTCCTTATGCTGTACAGGAAACGAAATAAGAGCACCTTCTTGTTCTTCACATAATGGCTGTTGACATGAAAGCAGGACCGTTGATTGGATAAATGGACAGATATTGGGTGATATGTCCATGCAGCAAAGCAATTTCTTGTCAACAGCCAACACTTTATTGGGTGATATTGGCTGCAGCATGTCCAAATTGGTAAAAATATGGAAATGTCTTCATCTCTCTGGCTTATTAACAGCCGACACTTTCTTGTCAACAAAGCAATAGAAATGGTTGTCTACTTGTTTTCAGATATTCTCACCGTGTGTGCTTCTGTACTCCCACTTCCTGAATTTAACAAAGTATCAATCAATTACAAACAATCAACTGCTCTACGACTACATACTCCCTCTGCCCAAAAAGAATGATGTTTTAGGATTTTTCAGACAGATTAAGGATGAATGGAAATGACGTATGTGCCCCTAACTAAAAGAGTAAGTTGAGGTGGAGATAGAATACTCGCACCGTTCGCTGATCCGATTTAGTGCCGCATATGGTAGTTGGTATAGTCTGAATCCTAAAACATCAATCTTTGTGGGACAAATTTTGAATCCAAAACATCATTCTTTATGGGACGGAGGGAGTATGTGTGAACCAAGTGCAAGAACCCAAGCAACCACCAACAATGGGGCCACAAATTTTCTTTGCACTTCACCTGTGTTGGACATTGGAGAATTTTCTAGTGTATTGCTCATTCAGAGCACCCACACTCTCTTCATTATATTACTACAATATGAAAGTAGGTCCTTTACATTTGTTATATTTACACCAACACTTCTCCTCAATATGGGCTAAATATATTCAACATACCCATCTTGCTACATGCCAACTCATTATTCTTAGGATCTAGACCTTTTGTGAGACTATCAGCTAGTTGATTACTAGACTTGACATACTCTAGCTTTAAAGCCCCACTATCGATCTTCTTTTTGATAGAGAACCTATCAATCTCCACGTGCTTCATACGGTCAAACTGAATCGGATTGTTTGCTATGTTGATTGCTGCTATGTTATCACAATGAAGCACCATGGTTTCATTCTTCAACACCCGAAGCTCCTTCAAGAGACTCTTCTGCCACATCATCTCACACAGAGCCAATTCCATTGCTCTATGTTCGGCCTCTGCAAGACTGCAGTAGATCGAGACACCACTGCTTGCTTCTTTGCTTCTCCATGAAACAAGGTTGCCACCCACGAACACACAAAATCCTGATGTACATCTCCGATTATTCCTACTTCTTGCCCAGTCAGCATCACAATGACCCTCCAGACTCAGGTGTTGGTTCACCCTAAACCATAACCCCTTACCAGGGGTTCCCTTCAGGTATCTCAGGATTTGATAAACCGCCTCCATATGCCATATACCTGCTCACCACACTCACTGCATAAGAAATGTCAGGTCTTTTATGGCAAAGGTATATCAGCCAACCAACTAGTCTTTGATATCTTTCCCGATCCACAGGTCACCTGATTCAGCACATGTTTTGTGGTTCTTATCAATAGGTGAACCACATGGACGACACCCATTCATTACTGTCTGTGCCAATAGATCAAGGACATACTTTCTTTGGGAGAGAATAATCCTTTTTGATGACCTGGCAATCTCAATCCTGAGGAAGTATCGAAATGGTCCAAGATCCTTTATCTCAAAGGCTCTAACCATAACCAACTTCTCCTTCAGGTTTTTATCTCCTCCACATTATCTCCAGTGATCATGATATCATCAACATAATCAACCAGGATAGTAATACAAGAGCCCCGATGTTTATAAAAGACTATATGATCTCCATTGCATTGAGAGTATCCCATATCACACACTGCTCTCCTGAATCTGTCAAACCATGCACGTGGTGACTGTTTTAGACCATAAAGTGATTTCTCCGGTTTACAAACCTTACCTGAAGTCTGCTCATTTCCAAAACTAGGTGGAATTTTCATATAGACTTCTTCTTGTAGATCACCATGGAGAAAAGCATTCTTCACATCTAACTAATGGAGTGGCCAACCAAAGTTGGCTGCTGTAACACCCTAATTTTCATCACAAGAAGTTGTAGAAACAATTTTGTAATTTTCTAGGATTTTTTTTGAAGGCATAAATAAATTTATGTGTTTTAATTGGAATTATTTAGGTTTGTTCGAATTAAATAATTAATTCATGAACTCAATAAGTTTTTGTCGCTTTCATGTTGTTGCATTTATTTTGAAATATTTTGTTCAAATTAATTTGAGTTCAATTCGTTTGGATTTAAATTGATTTGAATTTGATTTGATCTTTAGTTTAGGGGTTTTCTTGCGAGTCTAGTTTTGCTCCTTGAAGATTTCCTGAGTCCGCTTTGCCTCCCTCTACTTTTCTCTCTTCGGCCCAGCAACCCCGGCCCCCTCGCTCTCCTCCCGGCCTAGTCCAGCTCGCGCCGGCCCATTTCTCCCTCTGGCCCACGACCCCGCTTCCCTCTCTCTTCTCTCACCGCCAGGTGGGACCCGCTTGTCACCTTCTCCTCCCTCCTCGCGTCCGACTCAGACACGAGTCCGACCGAGCAAGGATCGAGCCGCGCCGCTCCCCTAGGCCCGCGCGCCAAGGACCGCCTCCGGCTCTTTATAAAGCAGCGCCGCCATCTATCCGGACCCCCCCAGGAACCCTAGCATACCGCGCCGCCGTGTTTCGAAGTTTCCGCGCGCCGTAAAACCCAGCGCTCCGGCCGCCGCAGTCGAGCCCTCTCTGCGCTGCCTCTCCATCCACGAGAACGCCACCAGGAGCTTTGCGTTGAGGTACTGAAGGTGCCCGTGCCGCTTGAACTCGTGGCCGAGCTGTCTTTGCTTAAGAATAGCTCACCGGAGTTTCCATCTATAGGTCGAAGCCGGGCCCTGCTGCCTTCTCGTCAGGGTTTACATTATCGGTAATGGAAAAAAACCGGAGGTCAGCGAGAAACGCGTTTCTCGAATTTCTCAAAAATTTCTCGGATTCGACGTTTTTCTTTCGGACAAAAATTAGAGAAAAAATAATGCACACAATGGTGCTCAGTTTATAATATTACAGTTTCCATCCATAGTTCCAACAAATACTATATAGAATCAGTCTGTAGTTCTAAATATTATAAGCACATGAACCACAACACACCATTCGGGTTGATTTTGCGCGTGAATTCAAAAAGACCGAAAAATTTGAGCGGTACAACAAAAAACCGGCCCAGAGCGAGAAACGTGTTTCTCGGATTTTTTTTTTATCGCCGAGAATTTTTTCCTGCTTCTCGTCTCGCTGCTGGAGCCCTTGGTCCGCGTGAAGCTCAACCACCAGCCACGTCGCAGCCGTCGCGGTTAACTCCGACGGTGTCTGTTGGTATGTGAGCAGACCTGACAATTCTCTTTCTTTCTCGATCGATCTGGAGTTTCCATGCCGCGTGCTGCCCTAGCCATCGACTACGTTGCTGCCTCCATCAATTTATGATCTTTGCCCTGCCCTCCACAGGTGTGATCGTTGGTCACCAATCACCAATCAAGCGAGCTGTTCTCAATCTTGTTGTCATTGCGTTGTCCTCTCTGTACATATCAAGATCAGAGAGGCTATTTTTTTTTCACAAGTCCAGAAAGACCACGACAGAAGAATAAGGTTTGCCGCCATGATTAGTTTCTTTGCCACATTAGTTTATTCCTTATTACTCTAGTGATGTCATGCATCCATCATGCTGAGCACCAATTTAGTTCTACTCCTTCAGCACATGCACGTGAGCAAGGCATGCATGTACGTGTAGTACAAATTGGTCACAATTCTGATCTGAACATGTTTGCACATGTCCACTCATCACTTATTTATTCACCATACATTATGGTTATTTTTTGACCACTCTATATCTTGCATTGTCAAAATCTAACACCACGGTAACGTGGTAATCACGAGACACTTCCGGTTCTTTCCACTGACGCCATTGTCACAACCTGGCCATCTATAATTTTATGTTTCCTTTAAAGACCCATATCTCGTTCATCTTTATTTCCAAGTTTAGTAATTCCTGTGCTAGCAGTCGTGGCGACACATTTGTTCATAGTCCTTTGTTTGCTCCAGGGGCGGTTCCAAAGGGGGGGGGGGCAAGGGGGGCTGGAGCCCCCCCTACCCCTATAAACTCCATTGAGCCCCCCCAAAGCCTCCCCAACAATTTTCATCCATGGTTGAAGAGAGGAAGAAGAAAATATGAAGGAAGAAGAAGGGAAAGAGAGGAGAGAGGAAGAAGAAGAACAAATTGAGCCCCCCCTCCTCTTAATTTCTAGATTCGCCACTGGTTTGCTCTGTATCGATATTTGGTGTATTGTTTCTTATTTGTTGTATTGTTTCTTGTATGTGCCCCCGTGATGCGTATAGAAGGTGCAACGTTTGTGGTATTCAAGGATCGTTTGTATGATTCAAGGATCCATTTGAGAAGACCCTGAGCAGTAGCAGTTATTAGCGGGATTTAAGGCAAGTGTATTTTTGATCATATTTTTCAGTCCTAATAACCATATGACATGCTCACACTTTATAGTTACGCTATGCTTGCATGCTTATAAACATGATGGGTCCTATTTTAAGGATGACTAGTTTTCTTTAATCATACCTTGTTAACCTGGGTTTTTACATTCATGTTGGGTAGCATTTGCTTAGTTGCTATACCTAGGAATGGTTTACATTAAATGTGAAGATAATAATTTTGTGATATCTTTTATATACATGTTAATGATCTTATGAGAATGTTAAACCAAGACCACATTGATTAATTGGAACATGGAGAACCACCCGGGATTTCCCGTACAACCACAATACCACATGGCTCTGGTCTTGGCTAAGTAATTAGAAGATCCCTTTGTTGTGTGGAGGCACTGCACGTTTGGTATGGGCTGGTTGCTACCGGCAAGGGTTGTGAGCAGAGGTGCGGGGGCAGGAAGGTGCGCCTTTTATAGACCCGTCTGGCAAGGGAGCACACACATTGGGAAATTCTTTGGAAAGGCTTCGTAGTGATTCTCTGGCCCCTCACCAAAGGAAGTGTTCAAAGGAGTAATTAACCCGGGCGTAATGAGAAACACGAATTGTGGGGAAAGCTGTACAACCTCTGCAGAGTGTCTAAAATCTATTGCAATAGCCGTGCTCGCGGTCATGAGCGGCCTAGACCCTCACATGATTAATATATCGAAAGAAGAATTAAATTGGTTTATTTATGTTGTTGATGATGCTTATGGTTTACCATATGCTTAATTGGGTTGGACTATACTTATACTTTAGTAATTATATGCTGCTAAATAAAATTTGATCAACTAAAGTGCTTAAAGCAATTTAATTAGTAGCCAGCTATTTCCTTGTTAAGCCTTTGCATGTCATATGCTTTGCTCTACATTTGCTGAGTACCAACCATAAGTGTACTCAACCTTGCTTTATCTGCGGCTCAGGCTTAGACAGGAGGTTTCAGTGGAGTATTTTGGAGATTTGCTAGGCATACGTGTTCCACCAGTCAGCTGCCTGTGGAGAAGTTTTGAAGTTTCCGCTGCTAGTTATTCGCTTCCGTGAGTGTAATAATGGTATTTAATATTATTTACATTTTGCACTGTCTTTTATATCACTGATGAAGTCTCATATGTGTGTAAACTTGATCCTGGCGCACATATGATAGTCATTCGGTTTTGTTTACAAAATCGGGTGTGACAGCTGCACATGAGACCAAAGTCCTCATTGTGCCCATTTTTTCCACAGGTGCAAAGGTTTCATCATAGTCAATCCCGTATGTCTGACTATATCCTTTCGCAACCAATCTTGCTTTATACATGTCCACCTTTCCTTCTGGAGTCTATTTCACTGTGAAGACTCACTTAGAACCCACCGCCCTTTTTCCTTCTGGAAGGTAAACAAGTTCTCATGTCTTGTTCTTTTGATGAGTAAATAGCTCTTCCTTCATTGCATCTTTCCATTTTGGATCCTGGTTCCAATCCTTCGAAATAGGCACTGCTTGTAGAGATGCAATAAAAGTTCTATATGCAGGTGAGACACTATAGAATATGAGACATACTTAGCAATGTCATGTTCAAAACCATAACGAGAAGGAGGTTTTCCAGCTTTGACTCTAGGATTTCTATGTTGTGCAAGAGGCAATTCTACATGTTCAAGGGTGTGAGGAGCATTACCATTCGTGTCTGACAAGCTTGATAGAGAGGAGTCCTGGGAGAGGTTTGGGACTGGACCTTCAAGTTGTTCGGGTTGTAGTTGCTCCCCCTGCTTCTTAACCCTCCTTCGTTGGTACACTATGGGTTGTTTTTCCTTTGCTCCTCATTCTCCTTGTCTCTAGTGGGACACGGGATTGTCACAACAACTACAACTTCTTCATCCTTCTCCTCCCCCTGGCCATCATTACTCGCATCAATATTCCCACAATTTTTTCATCACAATCATCATTAGGTACCACCTCCGGAGTCATCACCTGCTCCCTTTCTTGTGGGACCATGCCACCTACAATCACTTCTCCCGTGGTTCCACTAATCATATCACCACTATCTTGGTCACCAATCACATCCTCCCCCTCTCTACATTCACTTCTATTGACTGGAGAGAAGTCCTCTAGAAATTGATCAAGGTCACCCTTCTTTATGTAGTATGATTCTGTCTCACGAAATGTCACATCCATACTTACAAACAGTCTCCTGCCAATAGGATCCCAACACTTGTATCCCTTCTAAGTGGAGGCATAGCCCAAAATATACACTTGACTGCTTGAGGATCCAATTTACTTACCGTAGGGCGATGGTCCTGTACAAAGCAAACACAACCAAAGACCTTGGGTGGAAATTTAAAGTCCCATTGTCCTAACAGGAGCTCAGCTGGTGACTTCATACCAAGTATTCTAGATGGCATTCGGTTGATGAGATATGTGGCGGTCATCATAGCCTCACTCCACAAATACTTGGGTACATTCATATGAAACATGAGAGACCTTGCTACCTACAACAGATGACGATTTTTCCTCTCAGCTACACCATTATGAGGTGGAGTCCCAGGACAAGTGGTTTAATGAATGATTCTTTGATCTGAGGTATATGTCCTAAATTCATTATTCACATACTCCGTTCCATTATCAGTGCAAATGATGCGGACCTTTGCATTAAACTGATTAGCAACCAATTTATGAAAATTCTAAAAACATTGAAGCACTTCATTCTTAGGCTTGAGCATATAGATCCAAGTCATACGTGTGTAACAATCAATAAAGGTGAAAAACCACTTAACACCACTCATAGATGTAACCGAGCAACAACCCCAAATATCTAAGGGTATCAGAATAAATGGCTCACAACTGCGAAGACCAATACTTGGATAGGTTGATCTAGTGTGCTTGCCAAATTCACATGCATCACATACAAGCTTACTTTTGTCCACTCCTTTAAACATAGCTGGATACAACCGATTTAAGTTCTCAAAAGATACATGTCCTAACCGACAATGGAGTAGCAGAATTTCCATGACATCTCCTTCCACTGCTGCTGCCAATGCTGACTCCTCATGATTGATGAACCACAACCCATTACGCCTGACTCCAGTCCCAATCTTTCTCCCAGTCCCCTCTCCTAAAAGATACAAGATGTTTCATCAAATGTTACTATGCACTTAAATTGATCAATGCTTGAGCTTAAAAAGAGAAGATTGACTGGAAATGATGGGACATGCAGGACCGATGATAGACTAAGAGATGATGTACACTCTACAGACCCTACACCATGGATAAGTTGGGATGTGCCATCAGCAATTTGAACTGACTCAGAGTGAGTATATGGACTGTATGTTTTGAAAATCTATGTGATGCCTATATGAAGATGCAAGAGCATGTGCCTGAGTACCTTCGCCCATGTGGGCATAGTTGGCAAAGTTACCGAAGTTGTTGGAGATTGTAGTCACAGGATCAGATGAGGTACTGGTGGAGCTCTCAAGAGCTTTGCCTTTCTGCAATTGCTCCCACTATTTGACTTGCTCTCCCGTCAGAGTGACAGATGGAGTCTCTTCAGTGACTGCCACATTGGCCCTGGGGCCACCATGACCTCTACCTCAGCCTCCACCACGGTTACCACGACCTTCTCCATAGCCCCCACAAGTACCCACAGAACCTCCATGAGTTCCACCTCGACCACCACCACCTCTGGGATTGGGACAATTATAACTCATGTGTCCCTTTTCCCCACAATTGTAGCATTCTCTGTCCTCAACTGCAACATAGGCCGGCTTCACAAGATTGCCACTACCTATCACCCGAAGCCTACTCTCTTTATCAATCATGGCTGAAACAGCCTCATCTATGGTAGTAAAACTCTCCTGATAACAAAAAGCAGCTCTGCTACTCTCAAATTCAGGGTCCAGATTTTTCAAAAAAATGGGTCACTCTTCTCTTCTGTCTTCCACCCATTTATGGACAGTCTGGGCATCTCGTGGAGTCTCCATTTGGAGAGGAGCATAGTGATCAGCTCTCCCCACAAGTACTAAAGCTCATTAGCATATTGCTCCACTGATCTACCTGCTTGTTTCACAGTATCAGTCTTACCCTGAGTTTCCATCATCATCATCACATTCCCTCTCCTTGAGTATATGTTACTCAAGGTCTTTCATACTTGAGCTGCAGTGCGCATTCCTACTAACAGTGGGAGACATGAATGCCAACAACCATGCCACTATTACAGAGTTTGTGGTGTACCAAACTCGCCATTCAGGGCTGAGTTTATCAGCCGGCTCAATAGACTTCGCCTCCAAATAATGCTCCACTCCCTTTCCTCCTAGAATTATTTGCACTCGCCTGGACCAACTCAAGTAATTCTTGCTGCCCTCTAACTTCACATCATTTGGCAGGAGCTCCGATTTCAGCTCAGTTGAACCTGCATTTGCCTTGGCACCAATCAGACCCAACCCCGTGAGCTCCTGGATCATATACCGCATCTCACTCATCATCTCATTCTTTGTAACTCCACCTGAACCACCACTGGTTGCTCTCTTCATTGCAGCTTCTTTTTCCAATCTTTTTGCTTCCATTTCTTATGGACTCATCTTCACCACCACCTATTGCACAAACACACTCGAACCAGACTTCTTCCCCTCCCTTTCTTCTTTAGACAACAGCCTTCTCACCTCAAGCAGCAGGACTACATTAGTACCGTGGGCCCCACTCGCCATAGGCCTAAGGCCCAATACCTTCACACGTCCACGCCGGCCACCCCAAGCGCCAGCAGCCTGGCGGCACAGGCCAACACGTTCGGCCTCGCGAGCGGCCACACGCCCGCGTCCGCCCAGCGTCGCAGTGGCTCGNCCGCGCGCCCGCGCTTCAGCCGCCGCGCCTCACACGTGCACGCGCCCTCGCGCGTCAGTTCCACCGCCGCGCCTCACGCTTCCGCACGGATCTCAATCTCAGCAGCAGCACCGGCGGCGGTAAGATCTCCTAACCCTAGCTCTGTATGCAATGTTGAACATTGGGGAATTTTCTGGTGTGTTGCTCATTCCGAGCACCCACATTCTCTTCATTATATTACTACAATATGCAGGTAGGTCCTTTACATTTGTTATATTTACACCAACAACCTGGCTCCCATCTTTCTAATTTTACAACATCAGCCTTTCTTATTCATGGCTGCTGGCCTGCTGCTGCCCAAACGTACCAGCTGAGTAGTGGATCCAGCATGGCACCAACCCAATACCTGACAAGCCCTTCAAGCGTCTTCTCGTTTGGCTTCTGCTACATTGGTCCTAACCTTGGCCCAAACCAGCTTCTCCTCACCATATGGTTTGACTTCGGTGCATCCAACTGCACCAACAAGCCAACTGGTCTGATCGCCACGATGCAGTACGTTCTTAATCTTGACAACGGGCAGCTATCCCTCATCGACAAGAAGCATACTATGGAGTCCTAGCACACCATTTGGCTTCACTCTCTTACTCCAGGACTCTGGCAACCTCCAGCTCCTTGATGATGGTCATCTGCAATAGCAAAGCTTTGATCATCCAACCCATGCAGTGCTGCCAGGCCAAAACATGACCAGTTACCCTGCAGAAACATATCTTCAGTCGAAGAGGACAGACAAGGACTTCTCTCTCGGGTGTTTCGCTCTGAATGTGCAAAGTGATGGCAACATCATCCTGCACATGTGGGACCTGGACCTTCCAATTGATACACGCTATATAACAGTGCCCATGTAAGGAGCATCGGGTATGTCAGGTATTTTCTTCAAGGAATCTGAGGCCCTCTACTACAGCACAGCAATGGCACCATGGTGAAGCAGGGGAACCTGATAATGGCGCTTGAACGGAATCGTGGAGAGGGCACTACAAATATATCTCACTGGATACAGACAGCACTGCCCGTCTGTATGTGCACCCAAAGAACGACTGGTAGGCTGATGGCATATCATGGGATGCTGTGGATCTTTCCGGGTCAGTGATGGTTGCGACAGGAGCGCCAACAAAAGTTTGCAAGCCATGTGCAGCCCAAATGCGTATGGCAAGGTATCCAACTTGAAAGAGTAGCGCCTGGACTATGAGTGCCCAGATGGCTGAGTTTGTGGATAAACAACATAAATACAAGTTTGGACTGTGATTCTTGCCTGCTGTAGCATCAGCAACGTAGCTGACCTATACCAGAGTCGGCTGATTCATAAGTGGTGGCAAATAAGTGCCGATCAAAGATAGAGAAGGCTCAACGGAAGAACTTTGATGGCCTTGATGGTATACTACTGGTGCCACGTTTAGAAGGAACATAACGGTAGGACCCTTCCGAATGCAGCGAAACAACCTTCTGAAGGCTTATTGGTGCCGCCATTCAGAATATATTCTTGATTTCCAGCCTGTCTACAGAAAGGAAACGAGGAAAATTTACTCAACAGAAAATGAGACTTTCTCCACAGAAAAAGAATGGACAAACTGAATTCAGAATAGTTAACAGACAGATAACTTACCCTGTTTTTCAGAATACGTGCATCCTACAAGCGCAGAAACCTTGTTCCAATCAGGACCTTCCTTCCGCTGAAATTGCTCCTCCAAAGCTGGATGGCATCCAGTCAAGAAGAAAGATTTAAGCGATACAGGAAGACCACTCCTTGGCAGTGACCTCAGCTGACGGCAATCCCTAATGATTAGGGCCCCAAGCGAATAAAAGTCATCCATATCAGGCAACAATACCAAGTCAGAACAGTCTATAACCTTCAGCTTAGTAAGGGAAACAAGGCCACGCAACTCTCCCAATGATGACAGTCCATAGCAAGATTCTATAGCCAGTTCCTTCAATACCATCTGGTGGCCAGCACTCGACAAGCACCTCACTTTAGGGCAATGACTCAAATACAGTTTCTGAAGAAAAGGCATGTCATATAGATCCGGTAGATATTCCAAGTCATGACATCTATCTATACTCATTTGTTCTAGGGGAATCGATGCTCCAGACACTTCAAAAGATGTGAACCATTCACATCGACGAATGTACAACTTTTTTAGCATCCTAATGTTTACTGGTGGACAGGACATCTGAACAGTGTAACATCCTTCCAGGCTTAGAATATCAAGTGCTGAGAGCTTATTCAGCATCTTAGAGAATGAGGATGGTTGCAGGTAGCATTCCTTTAAGACAAGGCACTCAAGTGATGAAGGAAGCACAGTAGTCCCATTCTCATCCCATAATGTAGCAAGAACTGAGAGAGTATTGGCCCGATGCATGCCATATACCTCGAGATGTTTGAGAGATTTCATATTTTCAAACACTGTCCTCGACATGCCTACTACACTTTCGTTTACATAGATTTTCAGTTGTTCGACAAACTCTAGGTGATGAGCATGCAAAACATGAAAGAAGCTTGAAACCAAACAGCAAAATGTTTTTGATATTTCAACATTTTTATCCAAAAAAGCCTTAAACTGGATATTCTCCTTTTCCCTTATAGCTATATGTTCAAGTGTACGATGATGTGTGGGATATGCTCTTAATTGTGGGCATAGAGTGACTGCAAGGTTTCTGAGACTAGGAAACACTTTGCTGTTGTCTACAAGACACCATTCCAATTTCGGTAAGCGTTCAAGCAACAATGTCTCCAAAGTAGGAAAACCGGCCCGGCCAAAGAGCTCGTGGCCAAGGGTATTTAGCTCTTCCATTCTCCGTACCTCAAGTGTTTTGAGTAATGGTAGATCCCCTAAAGGTGGCAGTACCTCCCACCTTTTACAATCGCGTAGGCAAATAAATTGCACTCTGCTCAGCCAACCAAACTCCAGCCAAGAAGGAGACCTGGCACCAGGGTACCCACTTATAGTTAGCTCCTCAAGATCAGGGTGTGGTTTCAGGACATCAAACACTTCAAAACCCAGCATGGTAGAGCTATCACCGTTACATGATCCCCAGTGTAGCTCCAGCTTGGTTATGTGCTCCTTTAGATGTAGATGAGCCTTTGAAGCTTCCTCCCGGCTTTTTACTTTGTCCAGATACATAATGGCGAGTTGCCCTCGGAGCATGTTGAGGTCCTTAAGGCCTAGTAAACTTCCTTCGATCTTGTTGACATGGAATTCTCCAGAACACTCAACAGATGGAAGTATGTTTGTGCCTGATAAAATAAGCGTGTATGCCCTCTCTACATTGACATGCACCAGATTAGTAAGTTTGTTGATGCTTTCGAGAAGATGGAAGTGGCCTCCAACAGTCTTTACTTTCCCCTCTGAGGAATTGCTGTACTCACTCAGGGAATAACATGAATGATATTGCACGAACAAGGCCTGCAAATGATATAAAGACATGCGCTTTGGCAGCGGGTAATAAGTCCGCCTTATTCCAAGGTACCGCAGATGAATCAGCCCAATCACAGCATCTGGTAATCTTTCTAAACAGCAACCACTTATGTCAAGCACCCGCACACTCTTGAGCTTGCTAAGCACATCACTGTTCAGATTGACCTTGGAGCAAAACCATGACTCCCTCAGAACTATAAGTGAACGCAATGTCCCCAGCTCGTAACTCACAAGATTTCCAAGATTTTTACTAGAAACAGATAAATGCCTAGTATAAATAGGCACCTTCTCTATAGACTCCCACTCGAACCTAAGGCATTCACCGTCAGAAACACGGACTGCCAGGTCACTCATTATATCATGCATAGTATAGAATGTTTCATTGCCTCGTCTAAGCATTTGGAAAAAGGATCTAGTTAGCAAATCATCGAAGTATCTTCTTCCAGCATCCTCCAAAGTCATGTTTGTACCTCCCTCGATGTCAACAAAACCCTGAGCTATCCACATATGTATTAAACTGTTTGGATCAAAATGGTAATTCTTGGGGAATAAACTGCAATAAGCAAAGCAATGCTTGAGGTGTTCTGGTAAACCTTCATAGCTTAAGCGTAATATCATTAAAATGTCATCTGAGTAGAGGGTATTATTGTGAAGAACTTTGTTCCACTCTAAAACCCCATATTTGCCTTTTAAATAGCCTCCTATCACCTTTACGGCTAGAGGCAGACAATTAAGTTTCTGAACAATTTTTCTTCCAATTTTCTCAAGGTCCTCATAAAAATATTCAAGTTCTTGTTTATCAAAAAACTTAATCAAGAGCAACCAGCTGTCATCTTCATCAAGGCCCTGTAAGAAGAATAAACTTCTGGAGTCCAGCATTTTCGCTACTAACTCCATCCGGGTTGTCACTAGTATCTTGCTTCCTGCCAGTGAATTTTCCATGGGAGCTATCAATTCCCTCCACCTCTCTTTGTTAATATGTTCCCCAAAATTCTCATCATACCACACATCATCCAACACTAAAAGAAATCTCTTGTCCGAAATTCTCCTCTTAAGTTCTTCTTGCAGCATACTAAAATTAAAATTAGTCAGTTCAATGTCCTTGCCACCAGTTGTTTGTGCTATGATATCCTTAATTAGATTAACCTTATCAAATTCACGTGAAACACAAACCCACATCCTGAAATCAAAGGTGTCCGCTATTCTCTTATCATTGTAGATGAGCTGAGCTATTGTAGTCTTGCCAATGCCTCCGACACCAACAATAGAATGCACCTCCGGGGCTGGTAATCCTCTATTGCCTGTTGAAGGTACATCATTTCTCTTCAGCAATACAGTGACTAGTTCATCAACCTCTTCCTTCCGTCCAAAAATGGAATCCTCATGCAGAATAGATCCAGTAGTTCTTGCCGGGAATAATTTAAGAGGCTTAATGGAGTCAGTGCTCTCCACCGACATAACTCTCACAAGCATCTTTGCACAAGCTCTAACTCTGGTCACAGTTTCTATAACCTTCTGTAATTTCAGTCTGAACTTGTCAAGGCCAATTAAACGCTTAACAAGAAAAAGTGAAGACGAGGCTACGTGCGTAACCATGCCTTGATGCTGAGCCTTTTCTTTTAGAAGCATATAGTCAAATTCGTCCAACACATCTTCTGCATTGCAGATTGCCTCTTTCATTTGGCGCAGCAGCGCAACCTGATTCCTATCTGCTACAGTTCGCCTTTCAGCCACACCCAGTACCAGGAGTATCTCCATTAAAGTAGCCTCCAAATTCTTGAGGTCAGACATCACCGCAGAATTCCAGTTGTACTGACTTGATATATAGGACTGCACCACAGAAACCATTTTTCTAATAATAGGTGAGACAACCCATCCTACTGCAGTGGTTGCCGATATAGCAGCCATGTGATCAAGTAAATCCCTGCATAGAATCACAGTCAAATATTTGTCATAGTGACAGTGCCCAAATGTGTCGGAGCTATTCAGGTGAACACAAGGTAAACACCATATGTTCAGATATTCGTTTACAAGATGACCATCAACTAAACCACAAACAGAAAGGCATGTACAGTGTACAAGGTGGTATGGCACAAATAAAGGTCATTCTTCATATGCACAGCACAAGTTATAAATTTCGCTAAGGGGTGATAAACTGATAGTAAAGGTTTAAAGCTACCATAACTGAATACTCTGTCCAATTTGTGGTTACTTCATCAACTGATTAATGAAACAAAGGTTGTTTAGTGCTGAAATTTTCTAATTTAGGACATCTTACATTAACAAAATTAGGAATCTTCACCAGCTACTATGTTGCCAATTTGCAAACCAAATGCCTTCACACTCTGATCCCATAACTTATGTTCAGTTGTTCCAAGTATGACTGACGCATGCTTGCTAAAAGCCTCCAAAGAGAATTTTGCCAACAAAATCCATAGTTTTAGCTATTGACAATAACCAATCTTTCTACTTAGAGCAGATGCCCATTCCATTACATAACTTATCTAGCTACAAAAGTTGATCATGCTCCAAATAAAACAGCTACAAATTCAGAGATCCAAGAATTGCAGAAACGGAATTGAAAAAGAAAATCAAGTTGGCATATTGATAATTAGAAGAAACATGCTTTCAAAGAAAAGTTAGAAAGAACCGAAAGGGGAACGAAACACGGTAGTGCTCCAAAAACTTGGATGATCTGAATATAGCTAGACCTAATTGGCTAATTGTAAGTTCATAACCCACAGGATAAAAGACATAGGCACAATTTCGCATTTAAGCAACGAAATCCTGGATATTTAATGAACACTGATTCAAGGTTGCAGCACAATCATCAGAACACAGCGTAAACGCAGTACTTACCAACCCGATTGGTGAGGGGGCGAGCTGGTAACCCCAGTATCCTGCCGGAAAAGAGATCCAGGAGTGCCTCTTGCTGCTCAGATGCGAAGCTGCAGTTGACGATCAGGAGGAGAGATGGCTGAATGGCTCAATCAGAAGGAAAGGAGCATATGGACACACACAGCACACCAGGCTTGACTTGTATTACCTGAAAGCGGCCTATAGACTGAAAAGGTCGGCAGACTGCGTCCCAAATATCCAGATGTCAAACCGCAAAGGAAATAGCTCCGCAGGTTCCAGTGTGGGAGGCTGGGAGCAGGGTCTTCTTCTCTTGCTGTTTTTCCTCCTCCTATGGCTACTTTTCTCTGTCCTTGTCCACGGTTCCTATCTGTGGCGATGGAACAAGAGCCGTGTGATACAGAGTGGCGTGGATGCCTCTGCAACTAGAGAGTGGCCTCTCCTGCTTGGATACTGCTCACACCAATTATTCAGAACGTGGCACTCTAGACCAAACTAGAAAGGCGCGCGGCGTTGCCGCGCAGTGTCTGTATTTCGTTGTGGTATTATAGTTGATGTAGGTTTTATTTCATGAATGGAGTAACAGTAATTGTATGGAGGCAGGTGCAAAATTTTTTGTAAGAACGTAGTTGAGATAAATATTTTGCCTCGTTATTTTTGCATAGGTGTCATGGTTAGTAACATGTTGTTGCCTCTGGTATGTATTTTGAATGTTAAATTGTTGTGGAAGTATTGTTTAAGTGAAATATTATTTTGGGTATTGAAATGGAGCTATTTTTTCCTGTATTTATTGTGGAGAAAGAAGGCATGAAAGTATTTTTTTTTAAGGAGGCAATGTAGTTGTTACAAAGTGCGGGGTGTTTTTTTTCAATGGTGGGATGTAGAATATTTTTTGTAAAGACGGGGGGCTAGTTTGTGAGAACACACGGGACTCAATGTAGTTGTTACAAAGTGCGAGGTGTTTGTTTTTTCAATGGTGGGATGTAGAATATTTTTTGTAAAGCCGAGGGGCTAGTTTGTGAGAACACACGGGACTCAAATGTGGATTTCGTGTTGAGAAAGAAGGTGTAAAAGTATTTATTAAGGAGGCGATGCAGTTGTTAGAAAGTGTGGGGTGCTTTTTTCAATGGTGGGATATAGATTAATTTATGTAAAGTCGAGGGGCTAGTTCGTGAGAACACACGGGACTTAAATGTGGATTCCGTTAATTTTTTTAAAAGTGGAGGTTCTTTTTGTACTAATACATGGACTACGGTTTGGTTGTTGTAAAGTATATGACTTTCTTTATTAAATTTAGGCTATGTGTTGTTTATGGAAAAGTCGGAGGTTTTTTTGGTGAAAAGCTCAGGCCTTCGGGTCGATTGTTGGGAAATGCAGGGGCTTTTTTGTAAACTTGTGGGCCGAAAGCAGATTTTTCCAAAAGTTTAGGGGCTTCTCAGTAAAAATCTATGGACTGCGGGTTCAATTTTCACTAAATAGAAGGACCTTTTTGTAAAAAACCTGATCATCGCTCGATCTGGGCCGTCCACGCGACCGATCGGACGGCCAGGAAAGGGCCGCGACGTGGCCACTCTCCCTGGGCCCGATTTGGTGCGTGAATCGTAAGTTAAAGATTACCCCTAATCTTCCTCTTTCCCGCCATCCTTGCTTTCTCCCTGTCCCTGAGGTCCTGCCCTCAGCGGCTCAGCCATGGCCGCTGCAGCTTCTTCTCTTTTTTTTCGTCTTGGTCGGACATACCGCCCATTCGTCTCCAGTCAACTCCATGTTCCATCTAGAGCTCCTCCTGTAGCCGGCCCCTTAACTCATCCCTGCCTTCGTCGCAGCGGCCGTTCCCCTCTTCCTCCTCTGTCGCGGCATGCTCCGGGTCCTCTTCGCGCGTCCCCGGCTCACAGGCAAACCGTCGAGCATCGTGCGTGCGGCACTGGTGATGGCGGCTTCCGATGCCGCTGCGGGCCTGCACGTCGGAGATGATGCCGCAGCGGGAGGTGGCGCCGGTCGTCAACTGCTGCATCCGCCATGCGCGGCTGCGCGTGGTGTGCAAGGCCGCCGCCAGAGGGGAGAGAGGGTGAACAACGCCGCGCGCAGCCGCCGCCGCCGGAGGGGAGAGAGGGTGAACAACGCCAGGAGGGGGCCTGCTCATCGCGACAACTCTAACCATGACGTCGTAAAAGCGAGGTTTTCGGGATTGGCCGCCGGCGTGGGGACGCGATGCACAGCTGGGCGAACACACCAAGCCATCTGGGCTTGCCCTATGGCCAGTAATTCAGGCCCTCTTTGAATGGGCTAAACTTGAGCGCTAAAGTATATCACTTCTCCTTTGGCTAAAATTTTTAAGTCTTGACTAAAGTTTTACCATTCCAATTTTGGATGGCTAGTGCTAAAGTTTAGCACTTCACCTAATAGAACATGGATCCAAACACTGCCTCACTCTCTAGGAGCAGCATCGTAGTTATGGCCGAGTTTGGGTGGCTATCCCCAACCAGACCACCCCAGTACATGTTGCAGTTGTTTGGTTGCCTGGGCAAAGGTGCTAACCTCTCCACCCAAGCCAACGATCCATCCCTAGCCAGGTCAGCTAGAACGCCAGAATCGGGTGTTCCCAGCCAGCAAGGCTGGGGCTAAACAGGGCCACGCGCTTACTAGTAACACCGCTACCCCGAGCTGTGCAGCAATGACCTTTCCCCTCTCCCTTTAGGGTTACTGCACGCCCCAATTATGTCGCAGCCTCACTTTTGCTCTGGTCTGCTCCTCCTCCTCCCAACATCGCCTTGTTCACATCCGCCCTGCACGTCGTCCGAGATGCTATGGTGACCACCCCTTCCATGCACGAAGGACTCAAATTGGCTGCGTGCGGACACGGATCTGCCGACACAACATCCTTGGACAAGGCACATCCATGGCATCGCTTCGCCAGCACCCACAAGAGAGGAGAGGAAGAGTCGGGAGAGAAGGTTAGCAAGAGGTGAGCAGAAGAGAAAAAATGAGATAGGAGATCAAGTGAGGCTTAACGTGAGGAGGTAAAGGTACCAAACTGAGACAATGGCCATTGGACTGGGCTTATACAAGCCAACCAAACAAGTAGATGTGGGCAAAGTTGATGTAGACCAGTCCATTAGCCAGGCAAACAAACAAGCATGTACATTGGTTTGTCTGCACTTAGCCATCCAGCCAAACAATTACGCTCTATCTCCACCAACAGAGGGTAAATCTGACATGTCATAACTCGTAGCCAGGCTTAACAAGCCACATACGCTCTATATGGTTCATGCTTATTTTAATCATGCATTCCAATTTATTTTAAGCCTTGAGGTGGCATCATATAAAGAGTTGCAAGATGCAGAGGTGGAGGTTGAGCAAAGGTTGAGGGATGCCGGTCTCTGTACTTGGGCATTAATCACATCCAAATGACTTCTGAGTCATTGAAAAATTGTTGAACAAATAGACGTCAAGAATTTATTGTGCCACCGTCTTTTGAGCCTTTGAGCGTGTATCATTTTTGAGTCCATTAGGGACATGTCCAGGGGATCCATGGCAGATCCTAGACCTTATATTGAGTAGCAACCACCCAAGATAGGGTTTGGATTTTTCTTTTAGATACAATCTATAATGGACATTTGTCGTCCAATGGTTTGTGAGACCTCAAATTCGTGCACTTAATCAAGGTTTCTGCAAATTGAGTTGTGTTCTTTCTTGCTCTTGCTTGTGTTTAGATTTGCTTGTAGGAGATAGCCTCTGTGGCAAGGTCAACCGGATAATGCACGGTTGATAACTAGAAGAGACGTGGTGCTTCGATTGCGGGGTTCGGATCACGTTGATCGGAAGTCAGATCGAGTCTGTTTGTTTCCACCAAATCAAGAGTTACTATCACCGGACGAAGGATCGAGCACCCTTGTTCCCATCAGGAGAGCAGCGGGCGATGGCGTCGCACAACTTGATCTCGGGTGGGCCTTATTCTTCACACCTCAAGGCGTGTTGTGCCTCCGGTGGCACGTGTTGTGCCTCTCTCTCGAGAGGGGGCGGATCGAGCGGATCCACTCCGTTCACGTGGTGGTCGACAGTGAATCCACTCCTCGTCTCCTCCGAAACCATCGCTGGCCACCTTGGTCTCCCCTACCTCAACAACCTCGGCGAGCTGCTCACCTCCTCAACGTCCGTCGTGCTCAGGGAGAATGGGAAAGGTGGCGAGGAGCCGCAGAGTCCCTCGCTGTAGCTCGAGAAGGAGGGAGGGGAGGGTGGGAATGAGGAAGCACAAGAGGGTTAGGATTCATTGGAGCTTGAGAGGAGGGGGCGACCGCGTGGAGGAAGCATAGGTGATCGGAGTCGGCAGTTCAAGTGTTGATCGGGAGGAGTGCGAGAGAGGTAAGACAATTGGATTGTTGGTCCAGGAGAGAGAAAAATGGGTCATAACTTTAAAGGTTTAGGGATAGCAATTCATACAGGTTTGGGTCTAGGATAGAGAAAAATAGATCCAAACTTAACAACATTAGGAACAACAATTAATACATTTACACGACTAGGTTTTCTAGTACTCCCTCCATATCGAAATATTTATTGTCATTGGCTTTTATCACGACTTTGGCTGTTCTTTTTATTCAAATTATGTGCATATAATTTACTTTGTTTGTAATTTGTTTATCATGAGATGTATTTTAAATTTGACTTATTTTGTTGCATATTTATATAATGTTTTTGAATAAGCAAAATGCTAAATGTTTTAAAAACAACGACGACCAATATTTCGATACGATGCGGAGGTAATAGTTTTAGGCATATAGCAGTTCAAAGTAGATACGGTGCTCGACATGCTCCATCGGGCTGACGGGCTGGGGTCACTGAGATGTTTCTAACCCAAAAATACGCCACAGCTTTTCCAAAAAAAAAAAAAAAGAGGCTTTGTGCCAGCGGATCGGTTTGGGCGCATGAGTACGTGCCGGCAGTCCTGGACCATGCGAGGCCTTGCTACGCTCAGGCGGAGATCGCGCTAGATCAGGCGTATCTCACCGCATTCTCCGCCTCACGTACCCTCCCCTCCTCGGCTCCTCCCCTGATGCCAGCGTAATGAGCCCCGTCCGTAGCGAGGCACCGGCACGAGGCCTGCAATCAATCTCGATTTCAAGGAGCTAATATAGCCCTGCCCCAACCTCTCCGTTCCAACGGAGTTCTCTCTCACCTCTCCTCTCCTCTCCTCTCCTCGTACTGCAAACGTAGCCAATGCACGTTGCAATCTCGATTCGATGACGAACTGAACGAATGAATGATTCAGCGACGCGCGGCTCTTTGGTAAATGGCATGTTCGTGGAGGGCGCCAGTGCAAAAGACATTCCTGATTCTCCTCCGTCCTGTGTCCCGTCTTCTCCCGGGGCAGGCCCGGCAGCCAGCCACCGCGGCTGCTCCGGCGACCCCACCGCTGCAAATCCCAATAAAGCCGGCTCAGAAAGGAAGCGGCCAAAAGCACCCTCGCCTTCCCTTCTTCGCAACCCGCCGCGGTCCTCGGTCCTCCCCGGCTCCCCTCCCCTGGTGCCCCGCTCTGTCACCTTTGACTCCCCCCATACCGGTCTCCTCCTCCCCTTCCCACCACCGGCCAAGCGCCAGCACTGCTCATTTCAGTTCAGACAGTCCAAGAACAGCGCGCGCCACCAAGAAAGGGAGGCTCCTCTCCCCTCTCCCTCGCCATTGCTCGTCTTGCCTTGCGGCGTCCAGGTCTCCAGGAGCGGCGCCGATCAGGGACCGGAGGCTGGGGGGAGGAAGGGGAAGGCAGGCGGCATGGTGAGGTCGCTGCCGCTGTTCCTGCTGCTCCTGCTGCTCTGCGGAGCTGGGTTCGGCGAAGGCGTCAGGCTCGGCAATGGCGGCTACGAGGACTGGCGGCTCGGCACCGCCACCTACGTCAAGGAGTTCCAGTCGCACCCGCTCAACGACGGTATGCGCCTCCTGCGTTTCCTTGGCCTCGTAGCCGTACGCCAGATAGTTCTTCTCCCTCACCTTCGCCCCCTGCCGGTCATTTCTGCATTTCTGTCAATGGTGGCGAATGCTTCCTTTTTCCCCCTGGGAAAGAATGGAGAAGGTGAATGCCGTCTGCAAACACGAATCGATGGGCAAGGAGATTAGAAAGTGTAGTATTGTACAGATCCCGGCTGGTAGGCGAGGAAGTGACACCGAGATGTAACAGAAGGGGAGATTCAGGGATGGGACTTCACTTCCTGCCTCCCCTTTCTTCAGAAACATTCGAGTGATTCTTGCCTCTTGGGAGGAATTGGACATTCCAGGCATGTTCAGGGAGTAGCAGATGAGGGCAGCACTGCCTTGATTTGTGAAAGGCAAAACAATTGTTTTTTCAGGAGGGTAGATGGTGTAGTGCTGTCCTTGATAGCCAAAAGAAAAGGGATAATGGAGTACAATTCCGGCGCTAAATGGGCTTTAAAATTGGTGACCTTCTCCTTTTGAGAAAGTTGTAGTTGGAGGCACATTGAATGGGTGCTTTGACAAATTCTAATTTATGAGAGCCAAGCAAGTACTGCTAGTACAGTGTGAGGTTTTTCTTTACTGCTATTATGTTACTGTTTACACAGCTCGTGCATACAGTAATTTCTATCATGGTTGTAGAAACAATATGTTGGCAGACAATTCATTCATTGCAAGTGTGCTTTTTAGCTCTTGAAATATGGGCTTTTGATCCAGGCTAAACACTTGTTTGGAACGTTGTAATTTCGCAGCAACTTCCCTTCAAACATTTCAATTCTAAAAAAATGAGAAAATTTCCCTTCAAACATTTCGTGGATCAAGAATTTCCATCTTTGCATCGCTCCATGTTTCCTTTGCTGAACCGAAAGAAAACACGCTGCTTACTGCAGGTGTCTGATGTCTGATGAAATGGTCCCTGCAGGTGGCGGCGCCTGCGGGTACGGCGACCTGGACATCTTCAGGTACGGGCGCTACACGGCGGGGCTGAGCGCGGCGCTGTTCGGGCGCGGCAACGCCTGCGGCGGCTGCTACGAGCTCCGGTGCGTCAACCACATCCAGTGGTGCCTCCGGGGCAGCCCCACGGTGGTGGTCACGGCGACGGACTTCTGCCCCGCCAACATGGGCCTCGCCGACGAGGCCGGCGGCTGGTGCAACTTCCCCCGGGAACACCTCGAGCTGTCGGAGGCCGCCTTCCTCCGCGTCGCCAAGGCCAAGGCCGACGTCGTGCCGGTGCAGTTCCGGAGGTGCGTTACATGCCTGATCTTCAACTGCCCCCTGCCTCATTCTTCTTTCTCCAAGTCCAAAGGTAGCCATTTCTTAGAAGAATCCGCAGAAGAACCACGCATTGGAATCGTGCTAGCAATACTTAATAGGAGAAAGCAAACAAATTTCGAGAAAGCATGGAACTGCTCGCTGCTCATTCTTGAACCTGAATATGCAAAGCCATGGCACATGGCTCGCTATCATTCTTGAGCTGTGCATTCAGTGTGTTTTTTAAGCCTGCTGCTGCCCTACCTTTTGCAAAAGCCAAGAATGATGTTGGATGATTAGAATTGGATCGCAGAATATGCGATGAATGTCTGAAGTTGCTTTGGGATGCTGACTAATGGGTAGGAAGCATCAGGCTCTCGAAAGCACAGAGAAAAATACCAGCTTTTTCAGTCAGTGGTCCTTTTTTTTTCAAATCTAACTTGTGTTGTTCTTAATTATGAGCACTTCCCCCGCTTCCAGACAAATGCTATGAGTGTGTTCCAACTGCTGCAGGAGTATACTCCAAGTATCCTTTTTGTCGCAGGATACAAAATTAAGCTATCATGCCACTAGCACCTACTGATGATATTGTTTTTATTTCTGAAAATCGCCTGCTAATCACTTTCAAAAGAGGCAATTCCACTATCATCGCCAGCATGAGGAAATGGAGCATGATGCAACTGAACAGTTGGTGAAATATTGGGTGATGCAGGGTGAGCTGCGACAGGGCGGGCGGCATGCGGTTCACCATCACCGGCAGCGCGCACTTCCTGCAGGTGCTGATCACCAACGTGGCGGCGGACGGCGAGGTGGCCGCGGTGAAGGTGAAGGGGTCGAGGACCGGGTGGATCCCGATGGGGCGCAACTGGGGCCAGAACTGGCAGTGCGACGCCGACCTCCGCGGCCAGCCGCTGTCGTTCGAGGTCACCGGCGGGAGGGGCCGGACGGTCACCGCCTACAGCGTCGCGCCGGCGGACTGGATGTTCGCGCAGACGTTCGAGGGCAAGCAGTTCGCCGAGTAGATCGATGCTGCAGGAAAACCGGGCTCTGGCTGTGTGATTGTAAGTAGAATTATACGGTGTGTTCTTGCTGGGTTTCATGTGACCCAAGAACATGAGATGCAATGGATGGCAAAAGAATTTGTCATTATATAATCTTTTGAAGCTCTTTTCTAGAAAAGTGTCAATCCAAATATGAGCATTAGGAAAAACTCCCTCCGTTTGAAAACATAAGAGATACATAACTTTTGCTGTGAAACTAGACGTACATCGTATCTTGATATATAGAAAACAACTATGTATCTAGAAAAGCCAGAACGACTTGTAATTCGAAACGACGGAGTACAAAACATCACGCCGTGCAACAATCCAAATATTGGCAGCTCTGGCGTCGAGTCAAAAAAGTAGCATGGTACTACCTGTGAAGAGAGCACACTGCAATAGAACACTAAAATGAGTAAATAACTTGCTTTGCACCCAAGCATCCTTGATCCATCCAATGATCTAAAGTCATCCAGAAGTACAAATTTATGGCCTGAGAAACTGCAATGTTTTGAGAGCGTGAAACGCTCTTTCTACAAAGAAACAACTGATCCACAATATTTAAAACAAGCTATCACAGCAAATATTTGAATTTTAGGACTACACAAAAGGCTGCGATGTTTAAACAAGGAGATATATCCTGCTGCTGCGCTCCTCCAGTAGTCATTTCAACAAGGCCCAAAGGTATCAGCCTCCACGAAGAAGCATTTTACCAGTTGGGAGTAAAAGAACAGAGGCACTGTCAAGGAGTGATGCAAACATCTAGGGAAACAAAGCTGAATGAAATTTACTCTGTAGTATACAAAAGAACTAGGGAGTGAAAGAACTCCCTAGTATATACAAGAAATTTACTCTATAGTATATGAAAAAGCATTTTACCAGCTGGGAGTGAAAGGACAGAGGCACTTAGTCTGAAGGGATCGTGACATCCTAAGAGGGGGTGAATTAGATGTCCTAAAAACTAATGCTCCAAACACATATAAAAATATATTCCTATTTTTATTTAGATGTGCACTAGGTTTTTCTATGTGATGCTATCTCTACCATAAAAGAGTTTTGCACCCTAGGTTCCAATCCTATCAACTACACAAGGCAATTCTAATAAAGGTAAATGTGGAATGTAAAGGACACAATGTAAATACGGAAATGTAAATGATAGAGAACGCAAACTCTCGGCATGGTGATTTTTTTCGAGGTATCGAAAAGTTGGCTAACTTCCCCCTAGTCCTCATTGGAGCCCCTTCTTAGGAAATGCCCCTTCCTTAGGGCAATGCTCCGGTGGTAGGCAAATTCCGTGATAGCCAACGGGACGACCCACAACACGAGTGGGTCTCCGCTTGGCCTCTCGAAGGTGACCGCCGTCGTCTTCACTATGGTAGAGTTTCAGCAAACCACCAAGGGCCTCTCCTACCTTGCACAACCACCTGCGGCCTCTCCACAAAGCTTTGTCAGAGGGTCTCGCAAGACTACAACGCCCTGAGTTTATAAACTTGGTGCATGCAAGCACCGATAGCAAAGAGGTATGCAAACCTCACTAAACTCTAGACTAAAACCTAAAGCGAAGCGCTAAGCAGCCTAAACTAGCTCTAATCAAAGTCTAAGCCTTATTGCTAATTGCTTAATATTCTCTTAAGCACTTTAGTGGATGGAGCACATGAATTGGTGAACTTCAATACCCAATAGCTTCCCAAAACTTTAACACATCTCAAATGGCCGGGTGGAGGGGTTTTATAGCTGTTGGCATTTCTTAGCGTCGCCACCAGGTCCGTGGGACCGGCGACGCCGCTTAGATATGTCATGGTAGTTCTTACATTTACGTTATCAGCAAATGCATGGAATTACCGTTGTAGCATTTCACCCGTGAGTATTCAGGGATATCGTTATTTATATTTTCCCAAAAGATAGAATTTGGTGGCAAAGAATTACTGGTATGCATGAGTCGACATTGTGTAATAAGCTATTAACATCTTTCATAAGGGGTAAACATTATAATATTGAGGTAATGCGACACATCATTCAAGAAGCCATTCACAAGAATAAAGAATATCCTAAAGTTAGCAGGAGCAAGGCATAAAAGGTCCTATGGTATTACACAAGATCAGCATATGTTATACAAGACATGAACATGACTTAGTTCTAAGCACCCAGGCACAAGCGGGGAAACCAAACCGCACTGGTCTGCCAGCAAGCGAAAAGGCTTTATGTACCTCCTACACCGATACCCGAACGTGGGGGAATAGAAGGGACAGACAGGGTTGTCACCACCTGCCACCTACCCCTCAGACTCTGGGGCACAGTCATATTCGAAGGCTCTCGTCATGCCCGAGCACCACGCTCGTGCATGGGAGGACTACCCTAATTTTTCCGGGGAACATGGAACTAGGGAAACCCAAGGGTACAACGAACCGATGCCGTAGCTTAGATCGACTAGCCTATGTATGAACATTGTATAACGAATGATAAGGCATGAACATGATATAAACACTATAGAGATAGCATTTAGATCAAACTCCATACTTGTGTAAATACTGAAAGTGTATACAAAGACCGTACCGAAGGCCAAATGTTACGTCCCACGACGACCCAAGTACGACTTGAAATACTACTAAGAAAAACACTAGCCTTAGCTCCGCTNGGGGCCGGAAGGCTTTGCCGTGCGCCTTCTATCTAGGCGCACGGCAAACACTTCGCCGTGCGCCTAGATACAAGGCGCACGGCAAAGCCGTCCGGCCCCACCTGCCATACACACGCAGCGGACCACGCGCGCCCACCTGTACAGGCTTTTGTCGTGCGCCTAGATCCAAGGCACACGGCAAACCTTGCTATTTGCCGTGCGCCGAGGTCCAAGGCGCACGGCAAACATTTTCATTATTTCATGCCCACCTCCAAAACACTCAGATTCAAAATTTTGTAAACGTGATTTTCAAATTTTTCCTTCCAATTGTCAGGTAGGGCCTTAAACTGTACTCAATAACAAGAATATCAATTTTTCAATCACTTTTTTATATTTATTCGTGCAATTATAGCCCAAATACAATTTATGTCAATTAAAATTCTATAATTAGAGTTCATATAATAAAAATACCAAATGGATGCGAAAAATTACAGGAACTCAACATGAGGCATTTTATGATGTATATTGACTACGGAAAAGGTTTTGAAATCAAAAACCCAGTTCGAACTTTTGAAAGACTACAAACCTAATCAGATCACTCTCAACTCTCTGAAACTTCTAGTGAGAGTCTTTGATTTCTAAACATCATACGCGACGAATTGCTCAAAACTTTCTCAATTGTTCACCAAAGCCTTCACATGTGATATCATGAGCACACGACAAATCTCATGATTTTCAGACTTTATTTGGATTTTATATAATTAAAAAACATTTCAACTACACGTGGATTTTCATGATTCGCTAATAAAATGTTCAAAATTTCATCTAATTTCGTGGGTAAGGTCTTAAAACTGACCCAATTACAAGAATATCATTTTTCCACGAACTTTACTCTATTATTTCATGCACTTGCAGTTCAAATTTGATTTAAACGAAAAAAATCTTTTAGATGACAGAAAATTGTTAAATATACTAAACATATCGAGAAATGGATCAAATTAGAATATAGAGTACAAAGTAATGTCTTTGTAGTGGAGAAATAGGAAGAAGGGTTAAAATCAAATTTTTTTATTATTTGCCGTGCGTCAGCACAAGGCACATGGCAAACAGGTCTCTTTGCCGTGCGCCAAACTGAGGCGCACGGCAAATGAGTCTCTTTGCCGTGTGCCAGCTTGTGGCGCACGGCAAACCTGGACGGCCGTTTGCTGGCCGTCCACCGTCCTCACGGCAGCGGCACGCGGCGTGCACGTGAGGAAGATTTGCCGTGCGTCTGCGCCGGGACACACGGCAAACATCCAATTTTGCCGTGTGCTTCTTTTTTGCCGTGAGGGGCGCACGGCAAACCTCTTATTTTCCCGTGTGTCGTGTCTTTGCCGTGCGTTGTTGGGAAAATGCACGACAAACATAGTGTTTGCCGTGCGCCCGCAAATAATCGGTGAGGGTAGCACCGCAATAGTCTGTCGTTGCAGTAAGATTTTGGTATTTTTCAGTGACGGACCGTAACTTGCTCCACTCAGCATTGGTAGGACCTTAATAGTCTGTCCTTAGTAGTGGAAAAGCTTGTCAACAGGACCGACTATTACCGTGCTCATGACTGGGTAGCATAGCAATGGTCTATGCTCTTGTTTTTTTCGTTGAACCAAATGGACTGTGAAATGAGAGCTCGAGTGATTTATCCTCCGATCCGGTCATAATAACTATGGCTTATAGCATAGTTACTAGGACCGGACCGGACTGGACCGGCCGGAAAAACCAGGAACCGAAGCCTCGGCCGGTCCGGTCTACCTAAAAGATCGGATGTGCAATCGACCCAGAAAAAACCAGTTGAACCATCGGTTTTTAGACTAAAACCGGTATAAAACCGAAAATCAGACCGCTATAGAACCGGAGCGCACAGAGGAGCGAGGTTTTTAGATTGAAACTGCAAGCGGGAGAAAAATGCGAACAGGCGAGAGACAGAGAGGGAGAGAGAAAAATAAGCCAAAACCAGGTTAATAATGCGTGAGGGGCTAATAGAATTAGTTATATTTGAACCGGTATGAACCGGAGGTTCAACTGGTTGAACCAAATCAAGAGCTCAAGTTGTTCACCCTTCGGCCCGGTCCTAATAACTATGGCTCAAAAAGTTGGCCGTGTGCGCTGGCCGTGTGCATTCAAATGGCATGAACGCATCATTCCTGTTATCGGCCCATCCCGTATGATCAAATGGCGGAAAGGGAAGACGATAGCAACCTACTCGATCGGCTTTGATTTGCCCTCCCGAGAAGCCAAAGCATGCGTAGGGCCAGCGCAGCTGGTACGCGTATAGTTGTGTTTCATCAGGCTTTAATTTGGGTGATCGCCAAAGTCAGCACCACGATGATGTGCACAGGTGGTAGCAGCCACCACCCCATCTATAACAGGGAAACACACCACACAACTATCAAACAAAATAAAAAGATGTTACAACAATATTACATTCAATCAGGGAGAGGTATCAGCTTGTTCGAGAACTTAATTACATCCTCAACCCAAGAAATTAGAGTTGCCACCCACTATCAAAATCGGGCCAGGGAGCTCGTCAATGTGCCCTAAATCAGCTACCTACCTACCAACCTAGATACATACATACACAGGCACTAGGATTTGAGCACCATCGAGCCCTAATTTTTGTGTAACAGCTACATACCAATTAGTCGCCCCTCTAAGCCGTCTCTCCCTTGTCTGCTGGTTGAGTTAGATGCCGATCAGCGTAGTGTAGAAGCCGCCTCAACCTTAGGACCATATCACAGTGGAAGGGCAGAGCAGTGCGCCTTTCTGTGTAGACTGGACTTACTGTCAGCCAAGAAAGGGAGTGAAGCTCGGCGGCCACGGTTTCCAGCACATTATGCATCTCCATCTCGTGGTCTCTTGCCGATGCTTCCTGAGTGAAGTTCCTTGACTGTTTGGTCATGTTGCTGCTGCTACCAGCACCTCGGCCCATCTTTTCTTGAACTGTGCCAATGCTGCCCCCATAGTGATCGATGATGCTAACTGAGAGAACAGAGGGCCGGTCCTCCCTGCTAAGCTGTGCATAGTCCCTTCTTACGGGTGGCACGGCTTTGGAGACGACATAGCCCATTGCCAATGGAGTTGCAGTTCCTTTGCTGTGCAGTAGATGGGCAAGCGGTGGAGATTCCGATGTCAGGCATGTTGGGAGCTGTAGTGTTGCAGGAGAAAGGTATCTCATACTTGGAGATGGAACTAGGAGATATGCGTGTGATGCTGGCATTGACCCAATGGACTTCACTGGAGTGAAGCCTTCCAAGTAACTCAGAGGACCACCACTGCCTTGGTTCCCTTCACCTGTAAAAGAGGACACAATTTGACAGGCTTAAATAAATGTGATTCTTTTTCTTACTATTGATTCTATTACAGAAAAAGGAGGACTTTGCTAATGAATTTATACTCGTAGCAATTCATCGCTAACGGTTAAAAATGGTTTTAAGAAACTAAACTTATGTTGTTTATGCACAAAATGGTCAATAAGTGACTAGTAATTACTCAGTGTTGAAAGAAAATGCATCATTGAATCATTGAATCAATATCCACATCAAATAGGCACAATGTGACATCTTGTATACTAATAATATGACGGTATATACACAGGTTGTGCTTACCAGAAGCAGGTCTGGTCAACAGATCTGCTTGGCACATGAGATGCAATGAATTATCTTGAGAAACTGCAACCAGGCTGATGCTGCGAACTAAATGCAGTGAACCCCTTGAATTGTCCATCCCAGTTTGTTCCACCAGGATCTGCTTTTTGTTGCCTGATTGTCCAAGTCCACCTTTCATGAAACTTGATTTTGAATGAGGACTGTACAGAGGATTTGGTGAGGAAGGCATGTTTCTATCTTGAATTAAGGTCATGTCTTGCTGCTGGAGTGTAGGACCATTCGAATTAGATGGAATACCGTCAGGTATGGATCGCCGTAACTGCACAGGCCACTTCTTGACTTCATTACCACCAAAAGAATATATTGCCTTTTGCCATTCTGCGTACAAATTATATTAGATAGTCACACACTATTGTATAAAGAAAAGGAAATTGAGTATATGACAAAAGCAGTTAGCACCTTGAATTTCAAGTTCAAGGAAACCTCCAGTACGAGTAATTATGACATCTCTTGGTTTCATATTGTTAGCCTCAGGTGAAGAGGACATTATTTGACAACCCTGCTGCAGAATTTGAATGAAAAGACTTTGGAGAACTTTAGTGTCTTGGCGGCTACTAATACCACCGAAAGGAAATATTAAGCTATCCAACAACTCTCCTCTAGCATCTGTCCAGATGCATACTAACCATCGCCAGTCCTCAGTCCAACCATAACAGCAATGGAGACTTGCTGCTCTGTCATTCTCAGATCCATCAATTAGAGGGCTCACTCCACTATCAGAGGTGCCTCCTGAGATTGAGCCATAAACCCCGCTGCCACTTGCATCTGCTCCAGATTTTGACGAATCCATTGAAGCATTGGGATCAACTGACCCAGGGTCCGCTAGTATGAAAAGTGGCTCGAAGGCATACTTTCTATCATCTTGAGCACATAAATCTGGGATCTTACTTGGGTCCAGCAGTCCTCCAGCACGTGCAGGCTGCCATGAGTTATCCCATGTTGCGGACCTCATAGGTGCATCAAAATCTGTTTCTCGAGAAAGAGTTGGTCCAGACATCCGAGGAACTAAACATTCTTTCCAAAGGGTAGGAGCAGGCGATGTAACATGCATCATTGTGGACTGAGATCTACCCAAATAAGTAGGTGACTGAAACATGTCACTTGAGGAAACAGCTCGTGGGATTCGTCGCGCCTTGTTGTACACTGTGAATGCTATGTCCTTCAAAACAGCAAGCTCATTGCTTGGCTTATCAATTCTCAGTACAGTGTCAACAGTAACAATCTGCAAGACGAGCTTAGGTATACTGAACCCAGATAGCATTACAACATTTGATGCTGATAATTCATCTGCAGAAGCACTGCTGTTTTGTGCTTTGGCAGCCTGGAAATACAGCGATTTCCTTTCCCTCTCTGGGGATGAAATAACATATCCAATAGCAACAGAACATTCTACCAGTGTCTTCAGAATTGCACATGGTTCTGGAAATGGGCAGACTACATAAATTACCTGCATGGATAAAGGATCACTGGTCTCAAAAATGAGGTGAATAAATTACCATGTATGAATGGCATTGCATCCATTACAAGGCCTCTAGACCCGAATTCATGCATGTACATGTGTGTGTGATTGTGTGAATACACACAAAAACCCTTTGCACAACTAGGAAATACAAGACATGAATATATAATCTAACATGATTATATTATTGACTGCAATGCGCGACTTTGTTTGGATAGTCTGAGATGTTAAGGGAATAAGGGATCCCGTCCATCCAAGTGGAAATCAAATTAAGTTACACATGGATAATGTGGGTTTCTGGGTCATCCCAGACCTTCCAAACAAGACCGAAGTTGTCTTTCTAGTCCACAATACTACCAGGAAAAACATGTGACATCAAATCAAACCATGATGAGGCAAAAAAAAAATGAATATCATCCTACATACAACATGATGTTAAAAGGTTACAAGATTGAAAAAAGGTTCTGTAAAATGAAAACATATGAACAAGTAGAATGTTGAAAGCAAAATAAAGAGTTCAGTCATTTCCATGTCCCTGAAGAACTCAAAAACATGATAATTTAGGTTCAAATATACATTGCCCCTCAACATATCATGAGGAATATGCTGTAGGTGTGCTTTGCTAAGAAGAATGTAGGCATGTTGAATCAGTAAGCATGGATTGCACTGTCCAGCACCTAGGTGCCATGGTCCACCATTAGACAAGGGTAGTAAGGATAGATGAGAGAAACAAAAATGAGAGCAAATGACGGTTCAAAAGGAGAGGTTGATTCCATTCGTTTGATCCAATTTATTACATAGACAACTCCTATATGATTTTTGTTTACTATACCCTCCTACCACTGAAACTGAACCTTAACTTGGACCCTCTTGATTTTTTTAAAATTCAATTCAACTTAATTGGACTCCTCTTTTCTAGATAGTTGGAATCCTCTTTCTTAATCCAACTTTTCTAACCGACTTTACTCCCTCAGTGGGCCAACTCCTACCAAAGATTTCACAGCAGATTTCCCTAGAAAACTAAAGTCTCTTATCTGTTTTAACAGTTAAGTGCAATGTAACGATGGGCATTATTAACAATAGATGCATAATACATAATGTATGTATAATTTCTAGGGAGTCAATATTTGAATGATGGCACTTATCCATGAGAACATGATAGGAGCCCTGGTCATGATAGCATCAAGAAAGTAGAAAAGTTCTGTTTGCACAGATGAAAGTAACAAAAATCTACGAGTCAATTGAGGAACATATTGTGCCACAAAAAAAACATATGAACATCTTTATATCTGATAGTACAGATGAAAATCTCTAGTAAATATATAACAAAATCTAAAAAGAGGAGCTAAACAAGGCCAAGGGGCCAAGGTCTCTCTAAAAGAGAGGAAGAGAAAGGACAAGCAGCAGAAACAACTAAACGAGTGATCCTAGCCAAGAAGAAAAGGATATTTCTAATGCAGCTCTGATTCTGATTCTATGCAGTTGCAAATAGGCTTCCTTGGAGAAATCTCTTCTCCAGTTCTGGAATAGAGGACTGATTTGCCTAAAAATAGTCGTTTCTACTGCTTTGCCTAAAAATAGTCGTTTCTCAGTTTCCAGATAGTCCAAGATGCAATGATGAAGACTTCCACGAAAAATGAAAACAACTGAAACCTATTAATCTGATTAAAGGAACACCTAAACTTAATATAGCGACTTCTCTTTTCCTTTCGGCAATTTCATTTGCAAGGCCATTAAATTATTTATTCCATTTGGGATGCGGTTTCTCCAAACTGGTCTTGTTTGAAAAGGAAAAGGGCAAAGCCAGCACACAGTTGCAAAACATGAAACAATTATTGTACATGGAATAAAAAGAAAACACAAACATAAGAATATGAATCAAATCGATGGCAAAGGAAGGAAATGAGAAAAGGGCCTTACAGTGCAAGGTCCATTACTGCTCTCTTTTTGATTTGTAGAGATACTTGAAGTGAGCTTTATATCCCTAAGTATCCTCGACACAGATGTTATAAAGCTTTTCACACTCCAATGTTTTGAAAAAGCTTGAAGATAGTCACTTATCGAACTGATGGGACTTAAGTGGCCGCTGCCAACCTTCTTCACCTGATCAGGACACTCGACTAGAACAAGTCCTGAAGGCAAATATTTTCCAGGAGACAGTTCCATTTGTCCTCCACTGTTTTGTGGTGAATGAGTTCCCAGTTTACAAACTTCATAAACTACAACACAAAAAAAATACAAGTCAGAAAATGCTATAAAAGCACTTTGCATCATAATGAACTAGAACGGATGTTTGGAGATTAATAAATTGCTTAAATATGAAAATTTGCTGGAGTGACAAAAATATTTCTTGCCTACATCAGTTATGTTGTCAAAGAGGGAAGGAATGAGGGTTTTATGTTCATGACGGCATCTCATTTTGATGCTAACAATAATCATAGGTGCGTAGAAAAGAATCAGCTAAAATGAGTGTCCTCTTTGAGTTTTAAGCGTCAACTATTTCCATGTAAAAAGCATATACACTTTTATTTATTTGTTTAGTGTTCAAAGTTTGATATTTAGGGTGCATATATTCTGAAGTGACAACTATTTAGGAATGGACTCAACAGGAGTAAATTCTGTCAGCAATATATTCTTGAACTCTAATGAAAATCTGAAGCAAGAAGAGAAACGACCTTACCTGTTCCAAGCTGTGAGAAAAAATCAGTTGCCGCTGAACTGAGCATATCAATATCAGGGCAAAGTGCATAGTAAGTAACCTATATGAGAGAACAATGAGAAATTTATGAGATACCAACATCATGGGTCAAATATAATAATCTAGAGTCACTAACTGTTATTGAAGAAATATAATGTTGCTGTATTGTGCCACTTGCACTATGGTATAACTGTTACAAAAATCTTTACCAATATGGCTACGATACGGCTCAAAAACAATGTTAAAATGGTGCATTTTCAAGTAGTAGGCCCTATTTGCAAAAGCTTCTGTTTCCTCAAAAGCAGCATGAGGGGACTGGAGGGAAGGAAAGGGGTGGCAGAGCACTGCCAAACTAATCTTACAGGCTTGGGCGAGGCATAAGGTTCAAAAGGAGCTTTCTCCCAAGTTTTGAGACTATTCACCGATGCTTTCAACCAATCATCCTGGTACCTGCAGTTTCAATGCTTGCATCAGCAACTCATGCAGATATATGCTTACCTAGGAGGAAACAATTCATAAAAAGGAACACTACCCGACAAGCATAGAAGGTGACGGGAGGACAGCGATGGTTGGTCTGACACGGTGATATCCCTTTTGATGCTCTAGCTCTGAAGTGCCTGCATTGAACCTCAAAACTCCTGTGAAATCATTGCGTCTTCCCCTTTGGCAATATTATTTTTGCAGCAGAATTATCAAGTTCAGACAACAAGGCACAGCAGGCATACCTCGGTTGCTACTGGTCGGCTGAGGTGGGCTCATTGAATCTCCAACAATGGACATAGTGCTTGATGGCTCTCGGATGTCACAACTGGAGTACTGAAAAGAGTATGCATCTCCCGCAGCTGCAGACTCAGCTGGATTGCTTCGACCCCTGCACCAATCAATCACTGATAACGGACCATCCATGTTTGCAAAGGCAGCTTTGACAGCTGTCTTTATATCTGACTGCAGCAGGCTAAACATGGATGACTCTGAAACCTGTACCCAAAAGAAATTGAACATGAATATTGTAACATGGAGAAACAATGAGTGCACAATTATCAGAGATTAAAAAGGGTGAGCACAAGATTTTACCTCCGCACAAAGTGGATCAACTAAATCAACACCAGCGCAATCCTTCGAATGGCATGTTCCTAACAGACCACCACAGCCAGCATGAACCATTGAAGGGTCACAAGAAAAACCACGTCTCTTCTGCTCATCCATGGACAGCCAGAAAAAGGAACCATCCCCGTCATCCATATCAAGTGAAATATCAACAAATGAAGTAGATTGTTGAACAAGCAGTGCCATGGCAAAAAGAAGATCCACGACAGGCTGCCTTTGCATAGACAGACTTTGGCTTGCACCGGTTAATGATTTAGCAGACAAAGACTCCAGGGAGTTTGCCCCTTTAGGAGTAACCACGGGCCTCCAAACTCCCACACTTTCCATTAAGGATCTGTCATGTGTTTCATGCTCAATATCACTAGATAACCTTATGGGGATAGTTTCTTTCTTTCTTATGTCATACTTGGGGGTGAGGTCTGATTTATTGCTGACATCTATCTGCATAAAACTGGATGTTGAGCTGTTAAACTCAGCAGATGCTTTGCTTCTCAAAGACAATAGGGTATGCCTAATTCTGCACATGGCAGCCTGGAATGTGATGCATTCAAGTTCAGTTGCAAGAGCAGTCTTCATAGATAGCAGAAAATACCCGGCATTAAACATGCCGTCACTCTTCTTTTGTGAAACAAGAGAAGAACTAAATGAAGTCACGCCAGAAATAGGTGGTGACGTTTCTCCCTTACTTGGCTGTACGTCAGTACTGTTTAAGCTCTTGTCACTCTCTTTTTTCCCACCTTGGACAAGTATGTATAAGCTTGATGAATCAACATCACGTAAAGGATTACCAGATGTTAGTTTAGAAGACTTATCAGGCTTGTCTCCAGCGGACTCAGTTTGAGAACTTTGAGTAACATCATATGAGTAAACTCTTGAACTAAAACTAGAACTGCCGGGTCTCTTTGATCTGGGCAAGTACGGATTTGTAAACAACGATGCTGGCACCTCAGCAACAGAAATTTCAACAGCTGCATATTCGGGAGCAAATGTGAGCATTGCTTCAGCTTTGGTAAGATGATTAAATCTTCCAGACGATAGAACTAACGACTGGCCCTGTGCAGGTGTTGCAATATCTTTCTGAGGTTCTTGCACTTTAGAAACGGCATCCTGAGCAGGGGCCACAATTTTGTGGTCAAATGCATCCAAAGATGTGAAACCAACAGGAGAAAGTCTTTGTTCAGGGATATCCATTGCTGTGGACGGACTATCTGTGAATGTGACATCTCCACAATCGGAAGCAGGAATTACTAGAGCGTGTGATTCAGCAGTACCTGGAGGCTATATAAAATGGAACTTTAGTTACAGGAATCAATGCTTCTTTGCAGGTCAATCGGAAAGATGATATTCTAAACAGTCATAAATGTCAACATAGGGTGGTGACGCAATGTATTCCCCGTCATCACAGGTAACATACTAAATCCTTTCAGAAAACTTATGATATGCACCAAATAGTTCAGCTCCAATAAGCAGATAATTTCAATAGTCATTTCATGACAACTAGCCAAAGTAGAAGGTAAAAGGGGATGAGACTGCATTTCTTCCACAGGTTTTTGGTGACATGATAACTAAATGTTTCAATGTAAACATATTTAAGTTATGATAAGCTCTAGCAGAGGCCATTGGTTATAACTCCGACACTAACAAAAGCAGTAGTGAAGTTGTTGGTTACAATCTAGACAAGATAACCAAATTAAGCACAAAATGCAACTGCAGGAGCCTGTACACTTTATTTACAGTAAGCACTTAGCAGATAACATATTAGCAGACTTAAAATGTACTGGATATTTGAAACGTCGTGTACAATCAATATACTACAAGAAGAATATAGAATGCCTACCTCACCAAAATCTAACTCCTCTTCTTGAAAGAAGTCACTAAAATCTCCAAACTCCGAGAGAAGGATATTGATGTCCATCACAACACCCTCATCATCCCAGCCCCATGGGCGCCCAGTTTGACCATTTGCGCCTTGTATGTTTTCACCGACATCTTTGCCAGAATGAGAAGAAACTTCCGTTATTTCAGAACGGGGACGCTTGGATACCTGGTTACACAAAGCATCAGGATTACACTGATGGCCTTACATCCATGTACAGAGTACCAAAAAATACTATGACATTGTGTAATATTGCTAAGGCGGGTATTAAGAAGAGGCTAAGATATCAACAGTGTCAATAATGCAACATGCAAAAGGGAGATTCATTCACACAAGTGCACAGCTAGCTCCATTTAGACACGAAATAACATTCTGATTGTTTTAGCATCATTGAACAAACAAATGGGCTAAGTCTATGTTTTATCTAAACAGAGTCCAGGCAGATCTATATTTCCACACAAATTATAGTGGCATAAAACACTTATATGCAGAAAACTGGCCCAGTTCAGTCAGCAAGTAGGTGTACACCATCATCATCCAATTTCAAGTCCTCTTCAGCTCAAACTTAGGTGCCTATCTTCTAAATACAAATTGGGCAAGCTGCTTCTATCTGGTTCTGGCTCTTTTTCAGGGAAAACAAAAAATAAAATTCTACATGAGAAGGTAGGCAGGCTTCTATATACTGTGTTGTGTCATGTACTGAAATATATAGAAGGACTCAATTTATCTATTACTATCCAGCCTTGTGTTTAATTTTTAACTGCCACTTAGATCATCTATTACTCAAAGGATCATGCATTTTCAAACCAAAAGTATGAATATATTAAGTAGGTGCAATCCTTTTCACATTTTTGTGCATAGTTAAATATTACTTCATAAAATAATCTCACGATAGCATAAATAGTTCTCCAGAAATAAAAAGAGGAATATGGTTACTCACACTAACTATTTATTAGTTAAAGCATTATGCATTTACAAGAAGAAGAAAAACTGTTGACATGTTAAGCCAATTTATCCTCTCTTTTGCATCTGTGCTTCATTCAAGATGGTTGTCAAATAATTACAAGAGAATGATTGGTTGGATAGTTTTCTGTAGACAGGTATGTAACTACACAATCTCAATAATATAACTTATCAAAAAGAAAGAAAAAAGAAAATGAAGACTGGTTCACTAGCAAAACACAGGAGAAAGGTTAACTTAGTATGCTACAATATGTAAGTGAAGAAGGAATTGAATACACTACCATCTTGGTACCGGCATTATCATTGTTGGAAGGCATATCAGACTGACGGCATGCCATAGAGTCAGCATCGGCTAAAAGATCGCCTTCAGTAGCAACTGCACGTTGACTTCCGTCAGAAGTGCTACTCACACTACTAATACTACTAGCTGTGCTGTTGTTCTTTTTCCTTCTTAGTCTCAGAAAATTAGAATTTACTCCAAGTCCACGAGAAGATCCAAGGAAAGAGCTGTTAACAGAGCACACCAAATAAAGTAGGAGAAATCAAATCATGGACAGAACAGGGGTTATGACCAGACATATTAAAATAAACAGAGGATACATCATATAGAACAGCTTACTACTATTTCTTGGGTATGATGATCAATGGACAGAGTCAATTTAAATGATAGAAATATATTCCTTTTTTGTAAGAACTTTGGGGCATATGAACCATTCCATCAGCAAAAAAGGTATATACAGCTGTAAAGAGATCTCAGATGTACTTGGTAACTGGTGATCCTTGCACAAAGGACTTACTCAAAATTTAATAACAAGTTCATTCATAGAGCAAGACAAAGAGACAAATAATTTAAGATTAACCTGTTCTGAAAGTAAGAAGATGGAGAAAAATTCCAGAATGGCCATGCCTCCCATAATGAACCTCCCAGCGAGCCCTGTAAACACATTCTGCAAAGAACAGAATATAAGCCGTGTCTTCTAGAATTATAGCAAGAAAATTAGAGTAAGCCTAGTACCTTTTGCTAGAAAAACGAACAAATGCTTGATGGACCATAGGTACCAAAACAGCCTCAGGTGGGTAAATAAATGTCCTCTCAAGAACTGGAAGGCTATCAGGTGATTCAACCTTTCGCAGTCCTTCAGCACCCAACTGAGAGTCCTTCACTGAATCCATTTCTTTTTTTATTTGAATATGTTCTGATTCCAAAACTTTGTCAGCTGAAGCAGCAGGAAAGCCAAGTGCAACTTCAACATAGTAACTTTGGCCTCTCAGCTGACATACAGTTGGTTGAGTAAAACCTGGCAAATTAGGTGCCGAGGATTTGCTGAAATTGTTAAAGGAACTTAACATGAGACAACAGGATCAAAATGAACCATCTGTTTATATGGACATCTTCAAAGAATAACCATAACGAAATATCATTCATAAGAACATCTAAAAATCTTATACAAGTGCTTGCTTGTAGGTAAAATTGGCATCCAAAAGGTACACCAAACGAGTCTCACTCATCGGTAGGGATCTAAAGATTTTTCTTTTCATGAGAATATTCACACATGTAGAATGCAGAATGCAGCTTAACGTAATAGTAAATTTGATTTCTTTTGTACCTTGGGTATACTTGTCTCACAAGATCACTCGGACAACAGCCGATAAGTCTACCCAGCATTCCACTAGGAGCAACAACAACTGCAACATTCAATATAACCAATCATGAAATAAACAGAAAGCACAAATTACAGGTAAATGATGAAAACAACTGAGAAAAAGAAAAGGAATTTACACATCAATTGAATTTTGAAATCTCTTGATAAGTTGAGCAGCAGAAAAATTAGTAAAATCATCTCTACTCCTTGAGAATTATATTAGAATCAAATGGCCAACTTCAAGACAACTCCAAAATCAAACCATTATACGACTGCCATGCTAGTCTTGCTTACAGAATCAATACTTCCAATGACACAGATTCTTCGATCTCGATGTATGAACACAAAAGGGACATATCCTTGTACATCAAGCAATGGGGACATTAGCTAACTACCGTTCTTTTCTGTTTGTTGTTTTACCCTGCCAAAAGTGTTCGTTCTGTTTGCAGATATAGCATTTCAAGAAGAGACATACCTAAATACCCCCTATCAAAGTGTTTGCTACACTTTTTAATACCCAGTTCCTTGCTACACTATGTCCATTGGTCATCAAGAGGTGGTTGAAGAGGCAACTTAGTTTAATATGCCAACATGTTATAGGTTTCTTAATATCTGCGCAAGAAACGACAGACATTAGAATGAGGGAGTACATCTAAGCTGTAAGCTTCTTGGTTACCACCTGGCACTGTTTCTAAGTATAAAGGAAACAAATTTTGTAAATCCATATTTTAAATGAGTCACCCATTCACCATACACATTTTTACGAATATGGCTTTGAGCAATACCATTTCAGAGGATTCCATAGTTCCATATTGTAAGGGAAACTAAATTTTCAGTTTTTTCTGCTTAATCCTCAAATACATAAATACAACATAAACACTTTTGTTTTGCCAAAAAAAAAGAATAGTCCTCCAAAGCATTGCAGTGGTACCAAAAAAACAAGGGCAAGACACATAATTAAGTTATGGAACAGTAGTGCAGTACCTGGAAGACCTTCACCGACAGATCGAGGAGAATGCGTGAGAACTTTCTCTATATCGTCGCTACAAAGGTTCCGCATGTACCTTGTAGAATTTTTAGAAGTAAGGTCATCAATACAAATATGAAGAAGATCGGCAACATAATAGAAAGTCATGGGCACTGAGTGCTAACCTAGCAGATATTACGACGTGCACAAATATTGCTTCCTCAGTGGCAGCAAAGATAAACTCTACTGTAGGCTGCGCTCGCCTAAAACAATGATAATGAGAATAAAGGAATCAAGAAATGGCAGAGATCTTGAATAGTACCAGCTGCAGCAAGATGCACTTACACAGAATAAGGTAATCAAACAATCTCCAGAGCATCAATACATTCTCTAATAAAGTTAACTAAATGAAACAAAATATTTGGCAAAACCCACAATAAAAGGGAAAGCGGCAGACTATAAAAGTTCGAACAAAGTACTGTATCAGTAGATAAGCAGAAGCTTATTTGAATACAAGAGTAGCATACTCCATTATTATTATGTCACATATACACTATCATTTCAATTAAAATACTGTGCTAGCCTTTGTGACAAAAGGTCCCAGCATATCTCCTCCCCAACAAATAATGCATGGAACTCTGACAGCTTTTATCGTCCAATGATCAGTGAGCAAAAAAGGAATAAGCAAATAAAAGTATAGAAATCTTAGCTAACAAACCTAAAGCTGTTTTGATTTCTTGTAGGGGGATTGTATTTTGTAAAAACATCACCAAACCTTGCATAGGAAAGCCCTCTTAAGGATCTGCACCCAAAACAAAGATCAAATGGGAATATCATAACCCAAAGCACGGACAAACCTGTAATTTCTTGCTGCAACAAAAAAAAACTAAATACAAGAATACCTTTCTAAAGAATTTCTTAAGGCCTGAGACAGTGCAGCTGCTACCTCTTCTGAGTTGCCTGGGGCTACCCATAAACCATTTGAAGCAACTACAGAACAACATAAGCAGCAGAATGATGCGAATTCATAAGCACTGGAACATTGGACTAAGACACCACAATAAAAAGGAACATCAGCCAGAATCAACCTCTTAATTTGTTTACAGCAGTTTGGGCCATTTCAGATACCGATGAGTGGCGGCCAGGAAGAAACAACCAGAGCTTGATCTTCTCATCTGTAAGTATAACAAAGGCATGTGGTATGCATCATCTTAGCTCAAACTTAAGGGGAATGGAAAAAGGAAAATAAATACACATTTAACAGGCACCATGTATAATTTATTACCAGGGTTATGCTCTCCTTGAGATGGATCCCATGGACCAACAAAGGAATTCGTCCAGGTACTTAGGAAACCTTCACTTTGTAAGTGAAGATATGCCGACAGCACAATGTTATTAAGAGCATCTTTCTGCTCAGCCTTGGAACTGAAAAGGGAACAGCCGAACAGGTCATCCACAAAAGGAGCAAATTATTCCAAACATAAATAACAAGTGCCCAAAGACAATAAGATATAACACAAAAGGCCATAAGAGGAGTATATACAACACCTTCTCTCTTTAGTTGTACTTGCATCTGGTTCGATGGGAAGAAACTGAAACCATGAAACTGTTTGGAGCTCCCCCTTTTAGGGCAAAAAAAATAAAGAATAAAGCAGGAGCATGTCAGTCACGGGAAGAAAAAAACCTATGTGAGGTGCAACTTTTGGGGTTGCCAATGTAAAATTTGTTGGTCTGAGTTTTAGAATAATCTTGTCACAAGTTCATGGCATTTCTTACTTTTCCAGCTCTCAAGGTGTGGTTATTATTTTTTGTCCACACTTGTTAACTTATTGGAAAGTATCGTTTATCGAATCATGCAAGTATTTCACCTACTGAATGTACTCATATTATTCTCATATATCGCTACTAAGTACTAACTCAAAAAAAAATCGTAAGGAACAAAAGACAAACACAGCTTGCTAAGTGGCAAGGATTTCTAACCAGATTAAGTGAAACAGTAGCAAGAAGATGCAATAACAAAGACTGGAAGGAAAGCACTTCCACAGCAATGAGATAGGATGGAACAAATTAAAGAGTCTTGATGTTGTGTAAAAGGAGGCACAGCGAGCGGATACTGAACAGAACAGAAAATTTGGATCTGGCTTACTATTTTGAAAATGTTGGTCCACATATTCAGTGTGCAAGACAAGGCTGCTCCTTTATAAGATCACCACTGTTCCTGCCTTGGAAGCAAAAGGTGAAACCGAAAGCATGTCCTGCGGCCTGCCTGCATGTGAAACAGAAAGTTCGGTTATAGTATCTGCAGAAAAAAAAAAGGAATTGCATGGAATAAAGAATCAGATCGTTCAAATATGATGTGCAGACAGTGGGAGCATGGCAGTCTAAACTGTTCACTCCAGGTCAAACAAATGGCACAAATTATAAATGAGAGTGCATCGCCACTAAATACGCAGCAGATGGCGCAAATAAGAGCTATTCAAACCTAAATATTCAACATCGCTGAAAGAATCCCACTTCAACAGGTGCAGTGCTATACCCATGACACTCGAAACTCCCTTCGCTCACATTCCCCGCACATAGTAACCAAAAGAAGGTTTGCAGACTAACTGCTCACCGCCCCCCC
>CM014273.1:11364684-11389553 GCA_004135705.1 Alloteropsis semialata | reverse complement strand
TGTTTAGTTGGTGTAGGAGATTATATTCAAGGTAAATATCAATATCAGTAACCTCTTTCCAACGGTGAACGTCCGTTTGAGTTTTTAAAAACAAATAATGTTTGTGTACCATTTGCTTGTTCATGCTTTTGCTGGATTGTGTGCACATATTCTTGTTTTTAGTGTAGGATGTAAGTATGTAACTATAATTTTTCTTTTGGATGTAACTGTATAATTTCACTTTCACTTTTGAGTATCCTAATTCTTTTCTTTGATCTTGCAAGTGATTAGTTGGTTCCAGTCTGCTAATAGCATCATATCCTAATTTCTCTCTTTCGTAGCAAATACCATATTCTCTCTACAACATATCCTGAAGTTTTGCATTACTGAAGATATGTTGAGACAAACGTCGATAAGTGATGGTGACTCGAGGACCTTCATGAGGTGAAACAATCGCTGGATAAACTCCGTATGCTTAATGATCACACGTCTTGCTGACTTGTAGAGACAAAAAGGTTACAATCTACATGCCGATAAGATAACTATTTTTTCTTATAAATTGCCACAAATTACTGCCATTAGGCATACATTTCTCATTTTGAAATAATTTTAAAGTAAATCACTGTGAGGAAGGAAGGACCTGCTGGTAATGAAGGACAGCCAATTTGTTTTTTTTGTTCCCAAACAAATAAGCTCTGTACCTCAAATGCCCAAATTAATTGTATATGTTATTTATGCAGGAAATATGTGTGGAGCATATATCATATTGATGGTTATCTTGATGTTGCAAAGGCCGGATACAATATTTATGTTTGATGAATGATGGTGACTTTGTTTTACTTTATTAGATATACTCCAACAATGTCGATTTAGGTAATTGAAGACTTAAGTTGTTAAAGATTGTGAAAGTTATGAATTTGACTATTTATGAAATTCTTGATCATGTGTCATACTGCTTTTCCATTATTACTTTAATCCAAAAAATTTACTCCTATTTCAGGTCCACTAAAATTTAAAAGTATTTGAATCAAAGCAATACCCACAAGTAAGCACACTAGGTTTCACTGAAATCACTTCTACTCTCTTCTGGTATTCTTGAATTATGTTGACCTAGGATAACTTGCAGAAAATGTTTATTTTGTCTTTATCTAGAAATTTGGTGCATTCAGATTAATTTTTTATGAAAGTGCATTCAAATTATTGTCTTTTGAAAAATCTAAGAATTCTGAAATTTCTTATTTCTTTCAGCGCTCCTACTGCTTTGGTCATCTTCATTGAGCCGGCTTGGTCCCAGACTGATGGACCATTGGCTTTGTGCATGCCGGTACAGACTATGCTCATGCCAAAGAACATTTTCCTCTTAGTGGAAATTTCATAATTGTGCTGGATACTTTAGAGAAATGTCCATGTTTGATTTTTTTCAGGTATGAACACTGAATATTTCTCCATTCACTTATATAATGTTGTTGATTAGTGTGTTCCATGATTTAGAGGAAAATCATCAACTCTGCGCACGCACCAGCACCCGCACGCTTGCCGCCACATACAGCCATGAGGTGAGGGCCTTCGCGGACACCATGCTATTTCTCGCCTCCTAGCCAGTGAGGTCATCTACATAAATGTTCATTAGTTTGTGATTTGTAGGAACATGTGACCTGACCCTTTTGCAGTTTTGCTCTATGGTGTGGACTGTGGAGGCTATTCTTTATGAGTAAGTGAGCGAGTAATGTCTCTCCACTGGAAATAACATGACTCCTACACCAAATGTAATGGCGGCAGCATGCTTGTTTTTTTTTATCCTTTTCTAGATCACAGTTCATATGGATTTTCAGTATTCAGACTTACTGGAAGGACGAGGCATATTCAGTAATCATTGAAATTCAAGCTCATGCAGCATCTGTGGTGCCCATTCTTCGAAGGATCATCATATCACACAGTCCAATTTTAACACCTACGGGTTCTATTATTCTGGTGGTTGTAGCAGCATGCCAGCTACCAGAAGAGATTGAGAAATTGATTGCATGCCAGCTACATGAAGAGATTGGGAAATTGTTTGGTAGTAGAACCTGTGATATGGGAGAACCATAACGTAGAGACGAGAGAAACTTTTTATGTTATGATTATTTGTTTGAGCAAGGTGCTTTTCCCTAGCGGTGGCCTGCTTGTTATTTTTTTGGCAGATGTGTAGAGATAAACTATATAAGAGCTTCACGTGATTGATTACTTCAATGAGCGTGTTCTGTGTATATGCTTGTTATACAAGAGCTTTACGTGATTTGTTTTAAAAATATTTATGCGCACTCTACTCTTTTAACAAAGATGCACTAATATGTAGGCCTCCTTCCTAAATTTTTTGGTATATAATCTGATGGTCCATGATTTTTCTTCATAAAAAATCTTGATTTATTTAAACACGTGTGGGCAGGATAATTTCAATCTCTGGTGCTATAATACTAAATTTCTTTTTTAAAAAGACGCATATCATTTTTTCTATAAATATTAAATTATTTATACTAGATTTTTTAAATATAAAATTCTTATTACTAAGTTTTTGAAAAACGTGCCTGTGGCACGTGCCTCTCCACTAGTTAAAAAAAAACAACCAAAAGATGTAAAAAAACAACGGAAAGTGTATAAAAAAGATCAAGAAAAATATGATGGATCAATAATACAAAGGTTCGTCATCATGCAAAAATTGAGGATGAATAAATTTTGTGCAAGAAGAAAAATAATGAAAACCATATTAGAACTGCTCCGGTACACTCTTCAAAAAAAATAGCACGAATCTTGAAGTAAACATTAATTCTGACATAATATTTAATTATTTTAGTATTGGGTCTTACGTGCCTGGGCCTACCCATTTATCCAACCCTTTCTAGCCGAGCCCATGATTAATTGAGTTCATATGGATGGGATTGAGAACGGAGGTGCTCGGTTGGATCAATTTCTTCGATCTAGAGAAAGATGACCCGTTCTCGATCTCGATTGGATCAAGGCTCGTTCGTCATTCCAGCATGTTCGCTTGGCTTAGCAGCCACCAGCCAGCAGTACTTTTCTCTCACAACAAATCAGCACCAGCCACCAGCCAACAACTAGCCAGCAGTACTTTTCTCTCACAACAAATCAGCATCAGCCATCAGCCGCCAGCCAACCGAACAGGCTGGATTCACCCGTGACTCACCCGTGACTGAGCTGCCGCAGCCGCTTCATTCGATTGCCTCCGCAAATTACCTCATGGTTGCTCCTACGGGCGCCTTCCAGAGCGGTCTCCGATGTGCTCCTATCTACCAATCTGGTTATCTTATTCTTATCGATCCGATCGAGCATTGCGTCCTCCGGCGGCGGCCATGACTCGATTCCAATCCATAGACAGGACTTGGGCTCGGTTAGGCAGGGCCGGCCCTGGCGATACCCAAGATTAAAATAATTAATATTATAGTTTAATTAATCTGTTTACATCAAGATTTGTGCTATTTTCTGAAAAGGGTGTACCGGAGCAGTTCTCAAATCGTATTTATTGAGTCAGCTCAACGGTCAATGCAGATACACAGCCAGCAAATATTTATATGCTGATTTGTTCGTCCTCAATTTTTGCCTGACCATGAATCTGTGCATCATCTACTATTTATTTTTTTGGTTGATTTTTTTATGCATTTAACAATGGATTTTTTTAAGCGAGAGTGTGGTAGCTGGCAGCGAGTGGAAGTGGAATATTGATTGGAGAAGCTACCGTATCCGTGTGTGGGTTTGGAAACTACGTAGACGCATCGGGTCTCGGTCTCGGCAACTCCTGCGCGCGCAGTGGAGTTGACTGGTGCGTAGAGTGGCCAAGTTATGGAGTGTTTGGGTGCTTGAATCCCAGATTCCTAGACCAACGAGGCTCCCAGGATACAAGGTTGCCCATGATTGGATGTCTAGACAAGAGAGTCTAGGCGGCAAAGTGCAAATGCCCTCTTCACATTTGGCTCCAGAGAAAATCCTCCAATTTTCAGGAGCAAGGACGCTGGGTTTGGCAGCCACAGCCTCCACCACGACGCCAGTTGGGGCCTCGACAACCCCCACTACCGCCGAATCGCCAAGGTCCGCCTCCACCGCCGAATCGTCAAGGTCCGCCTCCACCGCCGAATCGCCAAGCACCGCCTCCACCCCCACTGCATCGTCAGGATCCGCCGCCACCACCACAACGCAATAACCAACAGAGGCGTGAGCAAGGGGGAGGAGGAGGTTTCCAAGGTACACAGCCTCAACAACAGTGGCAGGGACAGGAGCGCCGCCCCCCTGTAGGACGTCCGCAAGCCCCTCCACAGCAAGTACCACAAGCTCAGAGGCAGCAGCAACAGGCCCCCCAAGCTCCAGTTAACGGGCAAGAGGACCTCCCCTTCATTGATGAAAGGTATCGAGCTCTGACATGCTATAATTGTGGGGAACCTGGACACTTCGTGGGCATCTGCACTAAACCAAAAATTTGCTTTATCTGTGCCGTGCCGGGTCACCATATGAATGCCTGTCCAATGTGGAAATCTAATCACCCTATGGCTGCTTACATTGGTAGTGCTAGTCAAGGCTTAGGTTTTTTTCATGTGGATGTTCCTGATTTGGAGTCTACTCAGTGGCTGAATATGACAAACTGTGGAGTGGTCAGAATTAAGTCTGGGCATATTTCTATGGCAGAACTGGAGGTTGAACTGTCTGATATCTTCTGTAAGAACTGGCCTTGGCAAATCAGGGAGTTGGATGTTGGCAAATTCTTAGTGAGATTTCCCCCACATAAGAAAGTATCTGATATTAAAAACTATCCATCCTTTAGCCTAAGAAAGGAAGGTGTGATGGTTGAGGTGCTGGAATGGGTGGGTGATTTAGAACCCTATGCAGAATTACAGGAAGTATGGCTGGAAATCAGAGGTATACCTCCAAAGTGGTGTCACTGGAAAGTTTTTGCTCAAATTGCCTCTGGCTTTGGCATAATGACAGAGGTGGATTGGTCCACCCTCTTCAAATCCTTCTATGAGGTGGTCAAGGTGAAATTAGCCTGCAGAGATCCTAGCAAGATTCCCACTGAGAGACTGTATGAGATGAACAAAAAGCTATTCATAATCTCTTTTGTGGTGGAAGGGGACATAATCCCACAAATTCAAGGCAAAGATGAGGATAACAACAATGATGATGATGATGAGAATGATGAAATTGATGACCTGGGTGAAGAAATGAATGAGAAGAGTCAGATGGACCTAGATAAAGCAAGCAGGCAAAAGGGACAGGATCCAAAAACACCACCTGCTAGTAAGGCTGATGGATCTGGTACAGGTGCTAAGACAGTTAATGGAGGCACAACTCAAGAAAGTGATAAGATGGATCAGGTGGAACAGCTGGTTTGGTCTATGGGAAATACCAAGGTGAATGCTGCTCTTGAGAGTGGCTGTAGTGAGGATATTGTATGGGCAGAGAAAATTGATGAGCAAGAACATACTATACATGAGGGGCATCTGAATGCCAACATGGGATCTATTCACACTCCAAAGGAAGAATTGGCCAAGCAATTCACAGTGGACAGTACACTAGGAGAGCTGACAGAGAAACAAGAGGAGTCATCCCAAAATTCAAAATGGGAGGCCTTCAGAAATATGGGCAATGATGGGGGTGATACAAATGAATGCTCCTTCTTCTTGAGAAGTATGGAGTTGGAAGATTCTGAGGAGGAGGATGAACTTAAGGAGGAAGGTATGACTCTGGAGGAAGCTGGTTTGGTCAGCAAGAAAGATCTTCAGGAGTTTATTCATGATGAACAGAAAGACAACAGTTTAGAGATATCTCCAGTCAAGAAAAAGAAGAAGTGGGGTCCTGTGCAAAGGGTGGAAAGGCCTAGAAGATATCCTGAAGATGGAAAAACTGTCACACAACGTGCGATGGAATACACCAAGTACTTAAACTTGGAGTCCGACAACAAACCAAGTAAGCCTAACTCATCCTTTGCATCTTTAAGTAATGCACATCTACAAAATGTTGCTGCTAGAGTGAATGTGAAATTGGGCAATGATGCTCTTAATTCCAATAAGAATACTGAAATTCTGAAAGATAAGGAGATTCACAACAGAATGGTTTTTGAAACCAATAACCCTGAAATGACTTTACCTGTGAATTTAGATGTAGTTATACAGGCTGTGGACTTCCCCCCTCCCTGTAAATGGATCCCTATCCAGTGCCTCTCCTTTAAGAAGGGATCTGGATGAGGGAAGTAGATCCTGGTCCAAAATTGTTTCTACTAATATAAATACTACCAAGGTTTCCTATGATAGGTGCAATATGGAACATAAGAGGCCTGAATAAATCAGGCAAGATGCAGTGCATTGAGGACTTTATCAATGATCACAAGTTAGATTTTGTTGGTTTCCAAGAAACAAAAAAAGAACACTTTGATGACAGCTTCTTGAGAAGTGTGAGTAGGAATTTTATTTGGAATTACTTACCTGCAGAGGGGACTGCAGGTGGTATTCTAGTTGGGTTAGATGATAGTAAGTTTGAGGTTTTGAGTTGGCAAAACAGGACTTATTCTGTTTCTGCAATGGTTAAAAATAATTTTGATGGCCTTGTGTGGAGATTTATTGTGGTGTATGGGTCTGCTTATGAGGAAGGGAAATCTGATTTTATTAGTGAGTTACATGAGATTATGCCTAGCTGGATAGGGCCAACTTTAATTGGGGGAGATTTTAATTTAGTATGCAATCAAAGTGAAAAAAACAATGGGGTGGTTAACCACCACTGGACTGACTGTTTTAATGATTGGATTAATACTTGGGGTTTGATTGAGTATAAGAATCCTTCCAGATCTTATACTTGGACTAATGGGCAAGATCAGCCAATTATGGCTGCTATAGATAAATTTTTTGGTACTATAGATTTTGAACACAACTATCCCTTGGCTAGTGTGCAAGCTGTTTCAAGGGCTGGCAGTGACCATGTCCCTTTGATTTTTGATTTTGGCATCAATAATATTAGAAAACCAAGTCTTTTTAGATTTGAAAAATGGTGGTTGGGTAGAGGTGATTTCCATGAGCTAGTGAAATCTGTATGGAACACTCCCTGCAATTTTGAAAACCCCTTGGACACTTGGCAGTTCAAGATAAGGATGTTACGGAAGAAAGTTAAAGGGTGGGCCCTCAATATTGGGGCTGAGATTAGGAAGTGTAAAGCTGACCTCTTAAAGGAGTATGATGTTCTAGATATTTTACAAGAATCTACCTCTCTGAGTCTAGATGAGAAGGCTAGGATGCAGGAGATGTTAGGTCAGTTAGAGGAGATTTGGAGAATGGAAGAGGTTAAAGCTCGCCAAAGGTCTAGAGAAAGGAATGTTTTAGAGGGGGATAGAAATACAGCCTACTTCCAGGCTTTAGCCAACCAAAGGAGAAGGAAGAAACGGATCTCGGTCCTTGAAGGCCCGGATGGTCCAGTTACAGAGGATAGGGACATGTTGGCATTAGCCACTCAGTTTTACAAAGACCTTTTTAGTTATGAGGAGAGAGTTGAAGTATCTCTTGATGAGGACTTCTGGAGTAATGATGACAAGGTTACAGTGGAAGAGAATGGGCTTCTAGAAGCCCCTTTCTCTAAGGAAGAAATTAAAGAGGCAGTTTGTAGTTCATATGCGGAGGGTGCACCAGGCCCAGATGGATTTTCTTTTCTCTTTTACCAAACTTTTTGGGATATTATTAAAGATGACCTGATGGCGATGGTGTGATGTTTTGAAAATGGGGAACTAGAGCTTGATAGACTCAACTATGCCATGATCACCCTAATCCCCAAGGAAAATGAGGCCAAACATCTTAAGAAGTTCAGGCCTATTAGTTTAATTAATTGCAGCTCCAAGATTTTTGCAAAAGCCCTTAATAATAGGCTTATTAAAATTGTGGATAGGCTCATCTCAACGAACCAAACAGCCTTTATTAAAGGAAGGTACATCTTAGAGAGCGTAGTTGCAGCTCATGAAATTATTCATGAGGTGTTTAGGAAGAAAGAAAAAGGAGTCATTCTCAAGTTAGACTATGAGAAGGCTTATGACCGAGTCCATTGGGACTTTCTCGATGAGATGCTAATTTCCAGAGGTTTTGGGGAGAAATGGAGAATGTGGATTACGAAAGTGGTGAGGGGTGGGTCAATCTGTGTGAGGTTGAATGATGAAAATGGTAGTTATTTCAAACCAAGGAAAGGCCTCCGCCAAGGAGACCCACTCTCTCCCTTACTCTTTAACTTGGTCGCGGATGTTTTTACAAAAATGCTTATGAAGGCGGCAGGGGAGGGGCTGATTCGAGGCCTCCTGCCTGATGTAGTGGAAGGGGGGATTATTAGCCTCCAGTATGCTGATGACACTTTACTTTTCTTAGAAAACAGTACTAGCAAAGCGAGATATTTGAAATGGCTTCTAGCCTGCTTTGAGCAGCTGTCTGGTCTTAAAATTAACTAAAAGTGACATGTTAACAATTGGTTTAGAAGAGGAAGAAGAGAATAATCTAGCTTTGATCTTCTGTTGCAAAAAAGGGCAGTTCCCCTTGAAGTACCTGGGAGTGCCTTTACACTATAGTAAGCTGAGGAGAGAAGACATCCAACCTATTATAGACAAAATTATTAAAAGGGTGGCTGGCTGGAGAGGTAGACTCCTTTCTTATGGTGGCAGGCTGGTCCTTCTTAAATCTTGCCTAGCAAGTATCCCCATTTATCTAATGTCCATTATAAAATTTCCTAAGTGGGCTATTGAGCTGATTAATACTCATATGGCACATTTTTTTTGGGATAATACTGAGGAAAAGCATAGATATCATTTGGCTAAATGGCAATTAATTGCCCAGAAAAAAGACTTTGGTGGGATGGGCATCCCTGATTTAAGGGATCTGAATATGTGCCTGTTAGCTTCTTGGGTGTACAGATATCATCTACAAGATGAAAATATATGGAAACAAATTGTGAGATTCAAATATAGAACTGAGAACCCAAACTTGTTTTGCTGTGCACAGCTGGGAGCATCACCTTTTTGGAAGGGTGTTCTCTGGGCAGCCCAGGCTGCAAGGCTGGGATATATGTGGAAAATTGGTAATGGGAAAAGAGTTAGATTCTGGGAGGACCGTTGGTTGGGAAGCTCCAGTCTTGCTGTCCAGTTTTGGCATTTGTATGTCATAGCGGACAATAAGGGAGCTACTATTAACCAGGTTTGGGATGGTGTAGACCTTAAAATAACATTTAGACGTGCTGTGTCTCAAAATCTTATGAGAATGTGGGAGGAGTTGGTTCAGATTGCTAGTTGCATCAGTCTCACTGATGAGGAGGATGCCATTATTTGGGAATACAGCTCTAAGGGGATATATACAGTGCAATCCTTATATTCTGTTGTGACTTTTAGAGGGGTCACTCCAATTTATACACTAGTTGTGTGGAACCTTGTGGTGCCACCCAGAATTCATATCTTTCTCTGGCTTCTTTGTAACAATAAGCTTCTCACTAGAGATAACCTTAGCAAGAGGAGGGATGTGGGAGATTTAACTTGTGTGTTTTGTAGTGAGAGCGAAAGATTCATCACTTATTCTTTGGTTGTTGTGTGGCTCAGTTTATCTGGGATGTGATATCTGAACTTGTTAGTAAACAGATAGGTGATGATTTTGAGTCAGTAGGGAGATGGTGGATTAGTAATAAATCTAATATGGTTTTAAACTGTACATCTGCTGCTGTGTTATGGACTGTTTGGAAGTTCCGTAATAAAATGTGTTTTCAGGGAGAAGTCTGGAGGAGTGGAGAAATGCTGCTGCGACTGATCGCCAAGACACTAAGGGGATGGAGTGGGCTTTTAAAGCCAGAAAAACAGGAGGAGATGAAGTGCTACATAACCAAACTGGAGGAGAGAGCTGCCAGATCATCAAGGATCGCATGGACCAATCATGGCGAGGAGGAGAGATCAGGTTTGGGAGCATCTCCTGGGGATCAATCCCGGGAGGGCTACACAGCTGCGCCGGAAAGGACTGAGGCGATACAAGAAGATCATCAAGACGGTGCAAATGCTGGCACAGATGTCCATCAGTTGTTAAACTTGAATGGTTGTAATGGTTTTGGCGGGCGCGCCTCGAATACGCTTAGAACTTGAACCTGTAAACACTCTATACGCTTTGTTCTGGTAATGAAGCGGGGGAAACCTTTTCTCTAAAAAAATCCTCCAATTTTGTGCCGCCAGGCTCGCGCGGGTGCAGCAACCAGCAAGTCCACAGCCAAAAACTACCTTAATGCATGCATATCCATTATCTAACCAACCAATCGCTTTCTTCATGGGGCTTGGCCAAAGCGAACCAAGACCAAACGCCAATACGCCATGGCCTTGCATGCGCCCGGCCTGGCTTACAGGCTACGGTGGCCTGGTTCCTTGGTGCAAGCTAGGCTCACCGAGGAAAGTAATAACCACTAAGACCGGTTGCATCCCGTGGACCAGGCCAAAAGGCCGCCCACCTTACCAATCGCGCCCTAATGGAGGGTGAGGTCACTACTGAGCGGCATTCAGGATAGTTGGAGATCGCAGCTGAGCGTAATCGCTGCTTCGTTTGAGGCGTGGCGCATTTCTTTTTCATAAAAACGACGAATTGGATGGGTCAATTGGAAGCGAAGATAGCAGGATTCGATATGGACCAACACGAACACACTGGGAAAAGGAATACTCCCTCTATCCCAAAAACAAAGCAACTATGGGCCACGTGACAATTGAAGTGACAAGTTTCTGGTTAATTGTATTTATATTTATGACTCCAAATAAATTTATTATAAAAATATATTTTATAATTAATCTAAATATATATATTTGATATCATAAATATTAATATCTTTTTATCTTTGTCTTAACTTAGATATTAAAACATGATCCTGTCTTAAAATTGCATTCTATTCTTTTTGAGACGAAAGGAGTTGGCAGAGGCGCAAAAATTGCATTCAAAGAGCATTACATCCGGCAAGGCCCGGCAAGTCATTGGCCAATCGGCACGCCGCCTGCAACATCACACAGTATGAGAAGCCCTTGTAGCCCCTCATTTGCGAACGCATCAAACAGTAAATAATGCAATGCAAAGTTCAGACATGAACGCAGAAAAGTTCTACGGCGCACCGAAAAAATAAAATCTGCACCTACCCTATCTAGCCTTGCAGGCTCGCAGCGATTCTTTCCCCGCCTGAAGCTGCAACATTTTGAGAACGAGAAACACGTACTTACAAACGACTGACTAATCCACTGCTACATCTTTACAAACACCCAACACTAACACGTTAAATTCTACTGCACAAGAACTAAGGGATTATACTGCAACCGTGCTCCAACAGCAGGCATTGAAGGAAGGCCTCAGGCATCAGTCTTGAATTCCAAACAAAGCATCATATCTGCTGGGGGAGAAAACAGAGGCACTAAGTCTAACAAGGGATCACGCAGAAAATCTAGAGAAACGAAGCATAATGGTTTAATTATGTGAGGAAAAGGAAAAGAGTATAATGGTTACCTTATGTGAGGAAAAGGAAAAGAAAATCTTTGCAGGCCCCCTTCTTATCCTCTTTAAAGCAGGGCGAGGGACATCATCCTCAGTTTGTGAAGACGCGCCTTCAAGCTCATCTGAATGGGGATTTTTAGTGCATTCAAGATAAACAATTGAAAATATAGGGGATCTAAACTGTACAATGTTCATACCATCAATGTTCTTGGGCTTTGATGGGGTGCCACTTGATGATTTCTTTCCCTTGTTGACATCTAGGGTTCCCTGGACATTGAGTACAAAATGTTATTAAACCTTTTGTCCCCATGGCTTTGATCTTTGACCAAACGAGAGGAAATGTATTATATGCTTCAGGGTTTCTAGTTACCTTCGCATCTTCTTCATCTTGAGCAACCCTCTCAACCTCTAGGTTCTCAGACCTCATTTCCTTCCCTGGTGTCTCTCCTTGCTGAGTAGCCTTACTTTGTTCATCATGGCCAGATCTCTTTTCACCAATCACGATGACACCACGTCCCATTTGTTGCTCTGGAACCTCACATTTCCCATTGAAGGGTGGCATGTAGCAGAACCTGAAAGTGAGAACGTCATTGCTCAAAGGTCAAAACCTGTCAACAATTATATACAGAAAAAGGTGACGCCCATGTGTAGACTTTAGTGAACAAACATCATAAACCCTCCCATCTAAAAATAGCTTGAACTGATCAGTGAATTGGGATCCCATTGTTTAGCTGATGAGTACTAACTGCTGCATGAGCATCTATCCAGTAAGGTGAGAAGCTAGCAATATGATAGTCATTAATAAAGTGATCTAGTGTGATTAACATGCCAAACCATTAATTATTCACAGCATGGTGTAAGGTAACTCCGAAGAGCACAATGGTAAAACTACTACATACAGATATGAACATTTTGTATGATAAAGAGAGCATAATTGCCTGATTAACATGCAAAGAAAGATCACCGCTAATAAAAAAACTGCTTTAGTACAGTTAGCATGTAAATCAGTTGTCATTTCAGCTAGAAAGGCACAATATTAAAATCACGACTTCATCATGTATGAAAATCCTTCATGATACAAACCATTCCTCCGGAAGAGTGTCTATATCAAAGCCTGCATTCAACATTCTCCATTTACGACAGCTGTAGCACTGAACCCAGTCAGAATCAGGCTTGTGGCGCTCATTTCCTTTTCTCTGGATGAAGTTAACTAGAGTGAACACTTCCAAAAAAGAGTGCATATAATCTTTTCAGAATAATATAAAAGAATCTACATCAAGAACTTAATCCATATATAACATGAAAATTTAGCTCCTGGTGAAGAAAAAAAAAGGTTGCAAACTCTACATCCCTACACCTGGTATGTTCAGTCTATACTGATATGAACATTTAGCATTTCATGGCCTGGTGTGCATGAGCAGTGAGGAACATCTAATAACATATTTCAGAATAAACAAAATCATAATCCATACCAACTCGAGATTGTCAAAATTTCTATCCCAGTATTCGTCCACTTTCCTACCAAGCCACTCCTCCAGTTTAGCATACATTTCACAATCTTGAAATCCCTGCTTACTATTCAAAACCCATGAATTACCATCTTCATCATCCTGCAAAGCAATAGAGAATTTAATTCCATGGACACTAAATGAAAGAACAACTGAACTTCTCGCACTGAACAAAAATCAAAGTATAGGAAAACCAAGGTATTTGAAGCATACAATGAGATTTGTAATATCTGCAACTCCTATTACTCCGCGACCCACGTCTGCACTATGCTTTTGGCCCCCAACCCGTTTGTAAGACTGAAAAGCGAAACACATGATCAAAAGTACAAACAACAAACATTTACAGCGAAATAAACTTGGACATGAAGGTCAATGTAATTCCTGTAAATAACTGTTAAATCTTACATGTATTAACATGCTCAACATAAATTGAGCTACAATTCACTTCCAACTCTAATCTAGAAGGCAGAACAGAAATACCAGAATAGATAATCTCACCTCAATTAGTCGACCATGCCAATACAAGAAAATCCCACAATTTGTTCTGTCCCATTCTACCTTGCTCCTTCCCAGGGTCAATAGAACAACCCTTCCCATAATTTCACCGGACACAACAGATGTCTTGTTAAGGGTCTTCGCCAAGGGGCGGCTTCCGACCTGCCAAGTACAAAACCCAGTGAAGGAAAACAGGAATACATATACACTATAATATAGAAAGAAATGACATAAGAATATTTACCGAAGACCCTTGGACAGATATCTTCATCCGAGGATTCAGGAAGATAACCTCCAAATAGGACTGAAGAGAATAGTCCAACAGCACCTATGAATACGATCCATAAAACAAGTGATCCAATGCACGGAAACAATTCACAAAATTAAGAACTTTTGCCAACCATGACTTAACAAAGAAAACTGTTAGGATCAAAATCAGTCATTCAAATAGTTCAAAGTAGTCAATGTGCGAGTGGCATGCATCCTCATCAAACTACCAAAGCAAAGCTTACAGACAGTAAACAATAACATGAAAGCTATAGTATTCCATTAGAAAGCTACAATAAACTTCTGGTTTCTACAAGGTGAAACTGAAAATACCTCCCTAAAGTGATTTTTAGTATGGTTGTCTCTTGCCTCAGAGATGAAAAAAATGATGAAGAAATTACAGAGCATACCTTGTTACTTGTTTGTCCTGGACGTGTTCTGACTCTTCTTGAACGTATTAAAATGTCTCCACGACCATTGTGCACAGGATTTTCAGAAGATTTGCCAGAATTCCACTCCAAAGCATAATCATTACCCCATTTGTCTAAATTCCATATGTAAATTTGTGTCCCAGTACGCTCTTCACCAAATAGGCCTAACTTTTCTCCAATGAAATACTCATTGAAGGAAGAAAATTCCTTAATAGCACTCAGGTTATATTCTGCAGTAGCTTCAGACTGGATGCTCAAATCAACTTCCATATATTGCCCCTCCTTTCGGTATGCCACAACAGGGATCTCAAGATTCTGCAGCGAATTATCCAATTTGCAGATCCTCAATTGAAAGTGATATACTAGTGTAAGGGGCAATAAGATCAATACTTACATCCTTTTGTTCATTAAAAGACTGAGAAAGAAAGGCCACCGATCTGGAGGATGAAGTTTGTGTGAGCACAATTGCATCCTTTCCAAGTTTCATGGCACCAGTCTACATGTAGCACAAAGAAAAAGGTAAAGTTACTAACAACAACAACCTTCATACAATATAACTGCATATGCAAAAAATTGATTGGCCAAGACTGCAGGCATGATTGAAAGTATTGTTTACAGTGCTAGGAAGGAGATCTATGAATGAACCAGGAAGTCTGAACTGATAGAACTAATATTATTTGTCTTGAAGTAATGTAGCTAAACAAATCACATTTTCATTCATTAAAGATTTTGTGGCAGAAATGATGGTGCCTACATCAACTTGGAGGATAACACAACAGGAAAAAAAAACTAGCTAACAGAAATGACAATTGATTGTAAATCTATATCATTGTCATTGTAGAATGAATTGATTGCCTGGGACTCAATAACATAAAAAAATTCTCAGCATCACACGAATCAGTGCCTTCAGATAAATCTGTTACAGTTGTGCCATACCAATGGAACATATTACGTTCATTATTGGGATTTGAAGGTTTTATATATTTGATGGTAATCTAAAGCATAGATCACATCAACAATGAGGATAGAATGAGAGTGCAATCTAACACTGAGACTGAGTATAAATACTGAAATAGAGGAAGATCAAAGCATTCTATAACCAAGAGATGTCTACCTTAAATCCAATTCCAAATCTCCCAATCTGATCCTCACAATGTTCATTTGGTCTTTTGTGACCAAAAGAAATCATTCTCAACATATCAGCATGAGTCATTCCATGTCCATCATCGATTACAGCTAAGACAGGAATTTTCCTTTGTGCTTTCTTTGAAAACAAAGATTCAATGGAAATACTCAACCTTCCATAGCAACAAAGAACAAAAACAAGAAAGGAGAAACTAGTTAGCATGATCAAAGGGGAATAGCTGAAAACAGTGCATAAAATATGTTAATAACACATCTTGCAACAGGATTCTGAAAACTACAAATAGAAGAGTGACATTATGGTGACTTTTAATCTACAATCTACAGTTTAGTTTATTTGTTAAGAGAATTTTCTTTTTTCTTTGAAAATATTAACAAAGTGAGAACCTTTCTTAGGGCCACATGATAACATTTTATTATTAAAATATTTTCTTGAATAATTAGATTTCATGATACAACACAACGCACTATAGCATATTGCAAACTGGACAGAAACTGATTGCATAAATAAAAACATCATATTCTTATTACAGCATCATGAAGATATGAGAATACCTAGATGCACCAGCATCTCTGGAGTTATCAATGAGCTCGGCTATTGCTCCAAATATCCAGCCAGCATGTGTCTGACTAAGTGTTCGCAGATAACTAGGGTCTGCAACAATGAAATTTTTTGTAGGAGAAGCCGCTCTCCTATTCGCTACTACTGGATTCAAAACTCTAGGGCTGTCCTCAAAAGACTCGCATGGTGAGGATTCTGGAGCTGGCCTATGGGGTTCTGTGACATGTGGATCATGATGCTTAGGTGAAGTTTTCATCTCCTTGGGGTTCGATCCACTATCACAAATCTCCTCTTTAAAGTATGGTGGCTTAGAGTTCTTCAAGTCATACTGAAGTTCACTCTTGTTGGACCTCTTTGACGAATTCATTGCAGGACTATTAACATGTTTCCCTGGTGTCATGAATCATGAAGTTAAGAAAAGAATGGTCTATTAGAAAATCAATTTGAATAACCAAAAGTTCAAAGAATATACGGTATATATGATGCATATCATCAACTTCAAGCACTATAACCCAACACGTTGAAATGAGAAAGTAAACAGAAGATAGCTCAATAATGCAACCTTTAGGAAATGACATGGTGTCATCCACAGAAAACAAATTGTTAACGATGAAATTGAGATTATGGAATGTACCCATGCAATGCTAGTGAATTATCTTAAACAAGAGTTGTTTCCAAGCGGCAGCACAGAAAAAAAACCTCACCAGATGTTCCTGCCATCTGTTTGCAGTCACCAGGGCCATTTTGTCCACACTCGTACAAGAGCACCGCATGTGAAAAGTTTGAGCGCTCATCAGGTTGAGGAGCAAGTATGTGGAAGGTTGAGGGCCCACATCTAGCAATAGCAGCCTTCAAAAGCAAAACAAGAACAGATAACTAGATTGCGTGACAACAAAATACAGCACATAAACCCGCCCACAGTATTTTAGATGATTGAACAAAAAAATTCCTACAGCAGGGGACATTCAAGGTGATATCCCTTGGTGTATGCTCTTTGCTGATGATGTGGTGCTAGTTGATGAGAGTAAGGCAGGGGTCAGTAGGAAGTTAGAGCTATGGAGGCACACATTAGAGTCGAAAGGCTTTAGACTTAGTAGGACCAAGACCGAGTACATGATGTGCGATTTCAGCGCGAGTAGGCATGAGGATGGAGACGTTAGCCTCGATGGGCAAGTGGTGGCCAAGAAGGATACTTTTCGGTATTTAGGATCGATACTACAAAAGGATGGAGAAATTGATGAAGATGTTAGGCATAGGATTTCAGCTGGCTGGCTGAAATGGCGTCAGGCTTCTGGCGTCCTCTGTGACAAGAGGGTGCCACAAAAACTAAAAGGTAAGTTCTATAGGACGGCGATTCGCCCGGCGATGTTATATGGTGCCGAATGTTGGCCTACAAAAAGGCGGCATGTCCAACAACTGAGTGTAGCAGAGATGCGTATGTTACGTTGGTTTTGCGGGCACACTAGAAGGGATAGAGTCCGGAATGAAGATATTCGGGATAGGGTTGGGGTGGCACCAATCGAGGAGAAACTGGTGCAACATCGGCTGAGATGGTTTGGACATGTCCAACGGAGGCCTCCTGAGGCGCCAGTGCGTAGTGGGGTTTTAAAGCGGATAGATAATGTAAAGAGAGGTAGAGGACGTCCTAAATTGACTTGGGACGAGTCGGTTAAGAGAGATCTTAAGGAGTGGAATATCTCCAGGGATCTAGCTATAGATAGGAGCGCTTGGAGATTAGCAATCAACGTGCCTGAGCCATGATCTTTTTCTTTTTCCCTAACTCTACCTTTTGTCTTTTTTGCCTTTTTATGTCTCTCTTATCCTTGTTTCTTTTGGGTTTCATCTCTAGCCTACCCCAACTTGCTTGGGACAAAAGGTTATGTTGTTGTTGTTGTTGTTGAACAAAAAAATTCCTACAGCACATCATGCCCCTCTCCCTCATCACCTTCCCTTATCCTTCTTAATCCAGATGTCCGTGTTACTATACACTTTCTGTAACAACTTACACCGCGACCAAACAAAGTGACTACTCCCAGGATGGTAAGTTTGATTGGTCCCTAATCCTGACCCCGATTTCTATAAGAGAGTAATTAAACATAACAAAATCTACCTGCTAATTTAGTATCTTTATGTAGAACGCGGAAAATATTTACCCTTTTATTATATGAAAGGAAGCGCATGAACTTTCCCCATTCACTTTTCTGGTGACCATCTTCAGGATGAGGAAGCAGCGAAAATTTTGGGAAATCACTCTTCTGGTGGTATGCTGTAGTTGGCAAAAACGAAATGATTGACCAAATGGACGGCCTGCAAAAGGAGGAAAGCATAGTTGTGTTTATAGAGCTCAGACATCAAGACATGAAAAGAATAGTGCTTCTATGAAATTCAATAAAAAAATCATTCAAGTGGATGGAGCTAGTGTTGAACATATGGACAACAGTGTTGCACTTAACCAGTCAAAAGGCCACCTGTCCACAGTTACGTGATATGGAATAGTATGTTACATAAATGTGGACCATTCCATTTCTTTCACTAAAAGTTGGGTCCAAGTATAATGAGCGCTTAATATAACTAATTGGTCAGGAAAATTGTCAACTTACACTTCTATGGGAAGGTCAAAAACTTTGGTGCGGCATATGTTCTTACGATCCTTTTGCAGCAACACATAATTCAAGCTGCCACCTACCATAAAAAATCATATTCTTCAGGCCAAATCTTGCAAAATTTATTCGACTATATAAATATAGTTGGACAAGGCATAAAAAGGAAATAAGGTTCAATTTTGAGAAAAACTACACAAATTAGTAATGAAAAGTGCCATGGACAGCATGTATTCATGAGAAAATTTGGAAAAAGGAAATAAGGTTCAATTTTGAGAAAAACTACACAAATTAGTAATGAAAAGTGCCATGGACAGCATGTATTCATGAGAAAATTTGGAACCATTGCAAAGTCCAAGCCCACACTTGATCCATGAGCAATTCAATGTACATGGCTACAACTTAGAACTGAATGGCACAAAGTAAATATCAAAACCATAGTACGGTTCATATAGAAGATACGGTGCAATATGTAAATTTTAGCAGTACAGGTGGATTAGGTCCAATCTCATAAAAAAATGTTATGGAGCACCCACTGTATGAAAAAAAATGTGGCTACTTCATTATAACAAACTGACAACTATAGTGACACTCATACCTTGATTTTCATGTGGTTGCTCATTCAAATCGATTATTGTTTCACTTCCCATCTTTTCTACTACACCTGCTGAAACAGAATGAGAATTGGAGTGATAATCGATTATAAGATAAGATAATGCATCTCCAATCAAACAAAACTAAAATAATACACCTAGATCTAACTAAACTGAAATCTAGACTGCATATTGCACTGAAATTAATCAATTCTTCAGAGTCTAAAAACAAAATGAAAGGAAAAATATAAAGTATTCCTATCCAAGAAGCATGCAAAAGCATAATCAGGTCCAGAACTACTATAAACATATAGAACAATTACTCTTCCTAGATCAAGTCAGCAGGATAGTTTATGAGTTTTCCTTCTCCTAACACATGGACAAACCTACCCTTGTCCTTTGTCCTAGAAGTTGGACAGAAAAATCACAAAAATCAAAACTGACACAAATGTCAAAATCATACACAGTGAAGTGCCATGATTCAAGGTAACATCAAAATGGAAGATATATCGAATCAGCTAATACTTATGAAATTCAGCAACCCCACTAAACCATCACAATCACAGAGACAGGCTAAATAATAAGGCAACCAACAAAACCCAACCCAGGTGCGCGCGATGCAAAACCCAAGGCCTCAAATAAGGCCAAAAGGCCGTGAACCACCGAACACGCTCCTAATACAATTACAGGTCTATACAGAGTTGCACAAATTCCACAAAAAAAATTGAAGGCATCAAAGCGTCAGCGCAGAACACTGGGATTCGCGAAACAGGAGAGGAAATCTCGGACACTGGGTGCTTCGATTCGAACCGCGTAGTCCAGCAAGGAAACACATCCTTCAACCAGTAAGTTCATCCACCAGCACGAACTTAAATAAACCAAGTAATCAGAGCACAGAAATCAACGCAACCAACAGCTCCGAAGCCCCACATGAACAGTGCAACCATTTCCGCAACACAAATGCAAACAATCGCAGTCCCCAAAAACCAAATTAGTCAGTTAAGAGCGGGAATAATCCCCCGATCACGCACCGGATTATCACGCGAAGCAGGCCGTTACTGTGACGTAGAGGGGACGGAAAGCACGCACGCAACCCCACCAAGGAAAAGTGGAAACCCACCACCAGGCCAGGCGGAAAACCCCAAACAGGATCAACGAGCAAGCGCTACCCGGCGCCGCAGAGTGGCCGAGCACCGCGGGAGGGCACCCAAACAGGCCAGCGAAAAAAACCCCACTCAACCGCCCCGCACGCACGAGCACGCGGGGCGAAACGAAGTTCACGGCGCGGAAACCGCGGCGAGAGAGGACGGAACGGGGACTAGGAAGCGGGATCGGAGCGAGGGATTGGGGGCATTACCGGCGGAGGGGGCGGCGGTCGCGGAGGCGGAGGGTTTAGTGAGGGGAAGGCGGCGTTGGGTACACTGGTGTGTACGGAGACGGAAGATGCCGCGCGCTTCGCAGCGGAAGAAGCCGCAGCGGCGGGGGGAACTGCCAGGCTGGCCGTCGAGGGGATAATATACTGTGACGCGTGACGGAATTGCCCCCCGGGTTGGTTGTAATCTACGGAAGTTGCCACTCGTAATAACTGGGACTCTGACGCTGGTTAATCACGGCGCAGGGCAGGGGTGGTCGTCACTGGCTGACTGACTGCTGGTGCCTGAGCCTTTTGACCGTTTCGTCCCCTGCGTAGGTACTTGTGCAGCGCCTCCCGTGGAATGGATTCCGCTGTGAGGAATCTTTTGACTCCTCTTGTGATCGTCCACCGCTCCACGCCTCCGCCGCTTCAACTTTGGCCATGATTATCCTCTCCAGCTCTCCTCCCTCCCCGCTCCGAAAACAGAACGAATCAAGCGAATCTAGCGGAGAGCACGGAGAGCAGCATGGACAACAACTACTCCCTCCCTGCCCGCAAAAAAAAAAAACTACTCCTTCCCTTCTCTTTTAATTATTCTCGTTTCTAAATTTTTTTCTTTTCTATATTTGAATTTAAATTATAATATCAGATCTGTCAACTGTCATAAATAGTTGTTTCAATTCTCGTGCGGAGTAACTTAAGGCCAGTCTCAATGCACAGTTTTATTGCATCATTACCAAGAGTCAATGCACAGTTTATTGCACTATTACCAAGATTGGAATCTAGATAATCGTGTCAGCTGAGTTTCACGGAGATAAAACTCCTCTCACATATGATGAAACTTATTTTCTCTCTCTTTATAAAGACCTTGACTATGAAACTTTTATTGAGACTGGCCTAATGAGGGTGTCATATAAGCACTTTGGTGATGTGGCAAAGTAATTAAAATGGGAGAGAAAAAATGTTGTCTTAGGCAAAAGCCAAGAAAAGAATAAAAAAGATAGAGTGAGAAGGAGAGAAAAAAGAGGAGATTAGATGGCAATTTATATTGAAAAAAAACTATATATTAGACAGGTAGCTCCCATGACAGGCTCTATATGACATGGCAGTCATAAAAACTATCTAACAGTGTTTTCGATTAGGAATGGCTTGAAAGAAAGACCAGTGCATGCATATGAACTCGCGGGAAAAAAAACATTGTTTGTTAACTTGATTAATTAGATGATAAGTAAAGTTTTTTTTCATTGTACCAAGATGAAATGGGACTATCATAAAAGAATGGAGTAAGTATCTTCTATGGTTTGAGCTTTCTTAGCATGGACAACAGCTATCTTCTACGGTCCGGACCGAACTATCTCAGGCCAGACAGGACCTCAGGCCATCTCCAACCCTCCACCTAAGCTGGTGTCCATAGAATTTATTAGAATGCCACATACGCAAAAATCTGATGTGGCACAACACTTAATGAAGAAAGAGAAGAAAAAACCAAGAAACCGGGTCGTGCATGCGACACCGGGTCTTCACGTGGACCAAGGCATAAGAAACGAGGGAGTTCAGCGATGGGGGCAACTAATCGTTTCTTCCCCACTTGTTTCGCTCGAGCCGCCGATGCGCTGCGCCTGCCTCCATCCTAACGCAGATTGTGTTCTAAGAGACGGCGGTCCTCCAGCCGTGTTGTTCGAGCGAGGGCGAGACGTTTCCCAGCCACGACGAGCGGTGGCGCGGCAAGGCCCAACAGCCGCTGCCTTTCTCCGGCAAGGCGATGGGGAGGCCGATGCGGTGATGCCTAGAGCAATCCAGCGGCGCCGCATGGCAGTAGCCGCTGCCTTTCTCTGACACGGCGATGGAGAGGCCATGCCTAGAGCATCTTAGCAGCGGAACTCCGGCAACCAGATCACCCGCAGGCAACATCTCCGATTAGAGTTGTGAAATCAAATTCCAAGCAGCAATCACGATCTCAGACTAGCCGAAGCAATAGAGCAATTAGGATTATATTAGTGCTTCTCTCATGCCCAATTTGATCCCTGGACCATCCGAGCTCTAAAATTTGTAGAGATTGAAGACATAGCAGGTGATTATAGCATCAAATTGGATGTCAAAAAGAGGCGGAAAAAATCACATCGGAGCTTAATTTTGACTCGAGCTGAGAGTGCTGCGTCACATAGGAGCGCCGGAGAGAAGTGGTGGCATGGCAGAGGGCAGCGCAGGGAAGTGTCAGATCAATCACGAGTTTTTTTTGTGTAGTAATGGCTACGCAGCAAACTTGGCACAGCTGATCCTCGTACATGCACGAAGATAATTAACTTTTGTTATCTATGGAAACTACCGTAGACACTGTGCTTTGGAGAAGGTAGTGTCTAGTGTATATTTATTGCTCTCTCTCTCGTCTAGACATCACCCATAGACACCATGGGTTGAAGATGGCCTCAGTGACTCAGTAAGCATGAAGTACTCTGTACATATGAGCAAGCCTACGGAATTAATGTTTCCGCGCAACCTATCGCGATTTGCTAATTACTCCTTTGTCCCACGATCAGATGTTTGCGCGCAACCGATCGCGGTTTGCTAATTACTCCTTTGTCCCATGATCAGCACTGTTGTTAGACCTCCTTCAATGGTATGAGCTAGTATCCAACTCTAAATATTTTAAGAGTCGACTCTTTCGATGGTCATAACTTAGTGTCTAGCTCATGACAAGAATGGTCACACTCGTCATTCCCACATGGTTTAAAGTGTATGTATGAGGGTGTGTTTGGTTCCTAGCCACACTTTGCCACACCTAACTTTAGACAAATTTGACCAAGATGACTAGTGTTTGATTGGCAACTAAACTTAGACAAGATTCTTTTGGACTCCACTTGTCATAGACTAAAAAAGTGTGGCAAGATTCTCTTAGGCATGGCAAGTTGTGGCTCCAAAATTCTTAGCTACACTTGCCACACTTGCCTAAGGTTAAATGTGGCAACGAGACTATCTTATGATCAAGAGATAGTTTTTCTTTATCTTCATTAAAATATTTGATGATATATTAGATAGTTTTTCTTTATCTTCATTAAAATATTTGATGATATATTTTTGAGCTAGGTTAAAACTAATCATCCGAGAAGGCTTTAGGCCCTGTTTGGATCCACCAGCTAAACTTTAGCTGACTAAATTTTGCTATGGTGGATCCAAACAGCCCAGCTAAATAAGTAGCTAAAATGCTTCCAGCTAATGGGAACTCCATCTTTTTTTAGCTGTTCCAAACTAGCTAAAGCGGCTAAAATATATTCATAAACAATTTTGCCCCTCTCTTTTTCCCCTTTCTCTCCTCCCAAGGCCGCCCCCTCCTATCCCACTCCACCGGCTTCTCTCCCATCCATTTCTCGCTCCTCCTGGATGGATTCCTGATGAAAACTGGAGATCAGGGCGCGGTGGTGAAAGTGCATCTAGGCCCTCAAGTAGATTTTGGTGAATTGAGTGACAAAACGATTAAAGGACTAACTTGTTTGTTTAAGTGCATGAGCAGGGATCTATTCTTATAGTTCATTTACAGTTTATATGCTCATGATATATATATGTTTATTAATCAAAGCAAGCAAGTATGATCCCATGATTTCTAGAATGTTGAAAATGGCATGTCATTGGTATTCATGATGGAGACATAGTTCTATGATTCATATATGGTCTCTAATTGCTTAAGATGGACAGTCATTAAAATATTGGGATGTTAGTTTCAAAGAAGTATGCTTGGATCATTATTGGTCTCATGTCATGGATGCTCTTTGTACAAGACATGAGACACTATCACTATGATAAAGATAGAAACTTATGGATCAGTTTAGAAAAGAAGAATTATTGCATAAGATTGGATATTGCAATAAGATTGGATAGTGCAAGACTTTATGTATGTATGATAAAATGACATTAGCATATATGTTACATATTGGTCTTCAATTGGAAGGTTGCATTATGTGGTATATTCTTTGTCAATCAAGAACAAGCATTTGAAGATTCTTTCAAGTGGAATTCATTCAAGGGCAAAGCAAAGTCGAGTTGATGATACAAGGGTAAGTGATGAAGAAGCAAATCGAGATGACTAGAGCGAGGGACTAAGCAAGCTAAGGTGCAAATTGCTAGGGTGAAGCATCTAGTATCCGGAGTGTGTTCGAAGTATCATATCCAAGTCTCATCAAGAAAAATCAATGCATATATATGTTATGATTGATAAGGAGGGTGACCTAAGGATTAAAGTGAACTCAAATATAAGTTATGGAAAATCCTAAGTCACTAGCTCAAGGTGGATATGCTCAGTTGAAGATACAATGTTGAAAAGCCCTCAAAGAAGTGATTGATCAAGTAATGGCATGATCATTGACATACAAGCTCAAGTAGTTGAATTATGATTTATCTTATGTCTTGAGTGTAGGTATGTCGTACTATCAAGAGGGATGCAACATTGG
>CM014273.1:11303326-11357450 GCA_004135705.1 Alloteropsis semialata | reverse complement strand
CGAAATAGCGGACGGAGGCCGGAACGGGAAGATAGCGTTCGTTTTAGCGTCCCTCGCTGCAGAGGATTTTACGGTGAAGTGGTACTGGAGGATGGCGTACCGGATTGGATCCAGTACCCACTGCGGGTAGCCTAAGAGACTCATGTTCCCAATCAGTAAACTTTGGTGATATACTGATGTGTAGTTCTACAATCTTGTTGCATTTGTGAGGCAATAGATCTTCTATTTCCTTTTTTGTAGTTAGATTTTAAATGCTATGCAGGTTAGAGGCTGTGCCTTACATATTTAGATCTCATGTGCATTGCAGTGCAGGATATTAGATGTTGCTACTAGGCATTAGTTTTCAAACTTTTTTGGTGTAAAAACTCAATCTAAGTTCTTGCATCTCCTTCTGATCGTGTCAATTTTTGCATTTTAATGCTCCTGTGAAGCTCTAAAGTCTAAACTCAGTTATACTATCTGCATGCAGGTCGGAGGCTGCAGACGAATATTGATTTCTCTAGATAATCTAGACAATTATTGTCCAATCCGAATGGCAGGACTGAGGATTGAGGACACTTCTGGAAGCTGGTTGTATCAAGCTGATATATAGCATGACATTGTAGCTTTAAATGTATTTAAATCCTCTCTTATGCTTCAAAAGTTCAAAGTTCATACATGTTGTTTCTTTTCCTGGCTGTACCTAGGGCTGGTGCACTCCAACAAGCGCGCGGCAAAGCCGCGCTGTGTTTCTAGTCGAGCTATATTTTCGATAGAGGAATGCACCTTGTGCGAATTTTCATCGCTAGCTACCTATGCTACGATTGATTTTTACTAGGCAGTAATGAACAAAAAGTTACGGTGGTGCGCGTAAAAGAGGCAACGATGCACATTAGGAAAATATGGAATTTTGAAATAATGCACAACGGCAAAAAGAAACTAGATTATAGGCGGATATGCATTTTTTCAATAAATTTTCCATGTACATGCATGGGCGTCAGTCTAAACTTACTGCGTTCTGAGGTTGGGAAGCACCAAAAAAAAATATACTCTTTCGGATTTTGCCTCCACAACATATACATTATGTGACGTAGCAATTTTGTAGGCTTTTGCCATCGGTGCGCGTAGGACTCAACAAAAAAGCATATGGATTGTGTGTTTTTTTTTTTGAAACGAACCAGCCAGGAGAGTGTCCGATTATATTAAAATGATGAATAAACCAAGACTGGGCAAACAACAGAAAAAAAAACAATACTGGCCAGTTGGATTGGGACATCAACTCGTGCCGTATCACACCAACTCAACTCAAACGCACAACAACCGGTTGGATTGGGACATCAACCGGGACTCTCGCCAAATACAGAACAGAAAAAAAAAACAACTCCGGCGGGTCGGATTGGGGCATCGACACCACACAACACAAACAGCCCCGGTAGGTTGGAGAGGGTAGCAACCACCGAAACCACTCCTCATCGCCCTCGCTCGAGTACCAGAAGCACCACCGTCACCAGCATAGAGATAAACCAATGTCACTGCTAGCGTCGTCAATGTCGACGTTGTTCCATATGCAGTAGTAGCAGCCAAAGTCTAGTTCATGTTTCGTCTTTTGCTTTTATTCTTCCTCTCTCTAGTTCTTTCGCTAGCTAGACATGGTGCTTCTATGTTGCACCATCACCTATGCGGTCGATAATTTTTTTACCATGTCCCTCAGTCGCCGCTCACAATAGTGGCGATCTTGCCACCTTCCATTGCCAGCATCCACTAGCTTCTTGTGTTTTCTCCCCATCATAGACCCCACATCATCGTTGATTCTCCGCCACCTTACTACCCATGCTGCTACAACAGCTGATGGCTATCTATACCTCGCTGGTTTTCTCTCGAATTTGTTTGTTGCTCCGAAGCCAAATATACTACTCTTCCCTCGGTCAAACCAATGAGCTCCAACACACTCTGTCAATCACTAGGTGAACCATGCCTTCCATCTAAGAGATAGTAACCGTTACCAATTGACATGGAGCATATATTTCACACTGATAGCCATTTCTATCACAAAGAGATCATGTGTGAAATCTAGTCAACTGGGAGGAAACATTATAGCGTCTGTGCCTAAGGTTTAGAATGGAGTCGTCTGCTCCGCTACATGTGTACAAGTGTACGCCCGCTATCTTAAAGCACATGTTCATGTATTGGCACACTAAGTAACGCATGTTTCTATATATAATTGTATCCACCTTATTTCCACTTGTATTAAAACCAATTCTAATGAAAAATTCTATTTTTTGTTTCTTAAAATGCCACGCCAGCAAGCAAATAACAAAGTAACGGTTAAACCTACTCTATCGAATCTATGACGTTGTATCGTTGTCTGAGACATTAATGGTATTTAAATGTCACATGGGTCATTATGACTGGCCGCAGACTCGCATCATGTTTGTAATTACAAATAGGATAGGTGACGTGTACCAGAAACACACCTGTATTTGTAATTACAGACACGTGACGTGTACCAGAAACACGCCTTCCGCATTTGTGTAGATTCTCCCGCGTCAGTGTTTTGCTTGCCGCTCTATTCAGATTACATGATGTGGAGGTGGGGGAGGAAGTGGATAAGCCTCGTAAGCTGAAACAAAATATAGCTATGGAATGAGTGAATGAAACATATATCCTACGATGGAGGTCGGAGTGATTTAAATTAGATGAATATGATTTGTTCTTTCTTTTATTAAATTGCTATATCAGCGTAAATGCTTATGTGGTAGGTTATTCATCGAAAATAGAACTCCCTGGCTTGAATATTTAATGCTAAATAATAATTTTTTACTAGAGGAAAAACACGGAAAATGACAAAAATGGTAAATTTGGGAGCGCCCGGCTGCCCACGTAAGACTTCAGACTTTCAGTTCAAACCATCTCCCCCACTGTTCTTTCTCCTGACCTCTCCCTCCCCCGCTCCTCCTCTCTTCGTCTCCCCATCTCCGGCTAGGGTTTGCTCATCCCGCCGCGCCCGACGCCCTCCTCGCCCTTGGCACCGCCGGGAGCAGTGATGTCGCAAGAACAGGGTGGGGAGGAGCCGCCGCCGCAGGCGGGAGACGAGGCACAGCCGGACGCTGATGTCCCCATGGGCGAGGCCGCGGCGGGGGAGGATGAGGAGGAGGAGGAACCCGTCATGGAGGAGGGCGGCGCAGACGGGGCGGCCGGCACCTTTGATTCCGTGGAGGGTTCGGTGAAGCCCGAAGCAGCGGGCCCCGAGGAGGGGGCCGGGGAGGAGCTGAACGGTGGGGCGACGGTGGATTCGGTTGGTGTGGCAGTGAAATTGGAGAACGGGGATGAGCCCGTGGCGGTGGGCGGCGAGAAGGGAGGCTCGGCGGAGGGAGGTGCTGCAGATGGCGGTGATGAGAAGGGCGTGGATGGTCAGAATCAGCCCACTGAGAACCAGCTTGCGCTGGTGGCGGATGAGGAGGACCTGGCGATGTCCAAGATCTCGAATAATTCCTTCATGTTCGATTACAACACTGGTGGTGATGACTCGGGGACTGAGGAGGAGCAGGCTGCCTTCATGAAGGAGCTCGAGCGGTTCTACAGGGAGAAGATGATGGAGTTCAAGCCCCCGAAGTTTTATGGCGAAGGATTGAATTGCCTCAAGTAAGCACACAGACAGCAACCTTTTTTGTATTATTCTTTTACCTGTGACTATGCTGGATGAACTAATTGTATCTTTACTATTAGATTGTGGAGACAAGTTACTGGATTGGGTGGCTACGATCAGGTACCCATTTTTTATTCCTTTCTGTTTTGTCGAAGAAAACACGAATGATTTGATTTTTATTGGGAGGTTGTGTCATGAGTTCCATTTGCATCGCACATGCTCTGTCATTCATATTTTTGTTCTGCTAGTAAATGAAAACATTATGTCTGGAAAATGTCTGTTGCAATGAGTTTCTTTGTCTAATCCTAAGTGATTTCCTCACCTTATGTGCCTATGATGGTACTTAGCATATCATTCTCATTTAACTTTGTGCCTCAAGTACGAGTTGAGAATTTTGAGTTTTTGACTAGCTTGCCCAATGGTGTTCACATCTGTTTTATTTTGACCATCTAATCAGAATCGTCTTATTTTTGCGCACCCTACCCTGAAAGTCTGAAACTCAGGACTACTGTTTATCTGATTTCACCCTTTTCTCTTTCATAGTCATATACACAACCATCATATTTTACCGACAATTTGTTTTTTTTGGTGGCGTAAAATATGTTTAACCTGCTCACCTTGTTGGTATCATCCTGTGTCCAAGCTCAAATATTCTAGTGCCTATTCTAAAGGACTGTAGTGTAGCCTTCCTATGAAACACTAGGTGCTTCTGTTCGCCTCAGACTGTCAGTGATACACCATCCCTCTTCTTATTTACCCTGCTTGGCACTGTTTTCTGTTTACATATAGAGGTGAAATCTCAATAGGACGCAAAACCTTAGCCTTTATAAGCATGCATATTCGTTTTTACAAATCACCATTTGCAGAGTAAATAACTATCTTGCGCATCATTTAGTGCTGAATGTAACCATGGGGATATAGGCATTAACTATAGCAAATACCCGTGATATGTAATCTATTTTCTTTCTTGGTGGGGCAATAAAATATGTACCTATTGATTTGTTGTTGTGATTGTTTCTGCCCTTTTTTCTTGAAGAGTGGTTTTGATTGTTTAACTTTGTTGCATACTTTTTTTATATGCAAATTTTGCATCTTATGCTTGCTAACTAGTTGCATCAATACTCAACAGGTGACATCATGCAAGCTTTGGCGCCAAGTAGGGGAGTCATTCAAACCTCCAAAGTATGAATTTAATAGTTTTCAATCATTCAATTCATGGCTTCTCAATCGATGGTTCTCATCTGTCATTTTACTATGACAGAAATTGGGACATGGTTGACATAAACTCTTCTTTCTGCAATCTCTCCATGATTTGACCAGCATGTTTTATGCAGGACATGCACAACTGTTTCATGGACCTTCCGTAACTTCTATGAGAAGGTAATTTTACATTTCTCGGTTCGTGGGATTACCTGGTCCACCTAATAGCACTCTAGTTTCAGCACTTTCTTAGCACCTAGTTTTGCCATGTCAAATGAGTCATGCGAGCTCACGATATGCTGTTGGCTGGAAGTTTTTCCAAGCTATCTACATGGGATTTTGCCCTAAACTTAGTATCCTTATTGGCACAGAGCAGATCAAATCTGAGGCTAAATTGTGGGGTTCCCTTTTTTATGCAGAAAAATACAGGATTTCTATTTTAGTGGTAGAATCCTTGGGCCAAGATGTAAATATTTCTCTCTTTCTCCTGCAGGCACTCCTTGAATATGAGAAACACAAAATTGAAACAGGAGAGTTCCATGTAGCTTCATCTACTTTAGCAGATCGAATTGGTTCTGAGAGCCAGGTACAGTTTTATTTGGGCTAGCATATGTTGTTTTATATGGAAATGAGGGAATCAAATACAAATTAGCCCCTTTTTAGTAACTTAGCACAAACTAGATTCAGATTCAATGGAATTCATTTTGTATATAAGATCAATGGTCATTCCATGAACTGCTAAGGGTAACACAATACTTATTTAGTTTTGGTAAAACATGGAAGGACATGCGGCTTTTGAGATGTGGTTGGAGCCTAGAAGTTGATGATGTATGTTTCTACAGGTGGGTGGAAGCCATATATCTGGCTCTGGAAGAGCCAGAAGAGAATCCGCAACTCGCGCTATGCAAGGCTGGCATTCTCAACGCCTACTAGGAAATGGTGAAATTGCCGATCCTATAATTAAGGTATCAACTGCTATCAAGTCTAGGGCCACTAGCGATCTTTATTTTGTTGTATAATAGCCTTTTTTCCCAGGATAAAGGCACTATTGTCGTGAAGAAGGATAAAACTCCTAAAAGCAGTGGTACCTTTTCTGCATTATCTTTCACCAGACTTCCATTAATGCCATTATTTTCTAATAGTTGGATTTGTGTAGGTTCTGCCAAGCGGAAAAGAACACCATCCTTGGAAGATGACAGGGCGATGCCATATAAGTCTGATAAGCTACAGTAAATCCCTTGTGCACTTCTGTATATAATCTTCATGCAAACCTTGCGCTCATTTTTCTAGCTGTTTTTGTTTTGAGAACCATTTTTCTAGCTGTTGCTGTGAAAAAATCAGTAAGAATTGCAACATTTCTTCACAGCATAGGCTTCATTCTGTTCTTTTACATAGCAAATAATAGCCCTATGGGGCATAATATTCATTTAAATAACTATTTAGGCTTGGCATCACATTAAAGCAAGGCCATTTTTCCTTATTGCTCCTTGGACTTCAATTAATTGGATGAATTATTTCTATCTGGCAGAAATGATTCAATGGTTATGGACATGGGCCCTCCTGCTGATTGGGTGAAGATAAACGTCAGGAGAACTGTGAGTTTCTTTTATTCCTATTTTATCTGTTTTTAAATCTCATTGCTTTATGTGCTTTGGTATGCTTTTGCTGTATTTTTCTCCAGTTCTCATTTCCAGTAATTCTGAAAGGATATTTTTGTGATAGTTCAAACTGCTGATCCTTTGTGAAATGTATAATATCAGTTAGGTCTTATGGTTATTATGGATTTTTTTAAAAAAATAACATGGGTTAGAGAAATCAGTGAAACTGTGATCACCTGTGGGCATTTTTGTGAAAGAGTTTCTCTATTTTCTTGCAGAAAGACTGCTATGAAGTCTATGCATTGGTTCCTGGCCTTCTGCGGGAAGAGGTAAGTAAATGCAATATTTTTTTTACTGGTTGGTTATTGTCCCTTAATCATGCTTTCCCCATATCTGCTGCAAAAGTTGGAGTGCCGAGGCTGCTTATTGAATACCGATGCATGTTTTGATGCAGGTACATGTTCAGTCTGACCCTGCTGGCCGTTTGATAGTTACTGGAGAGCCTGAGCAACTAGATAACCCTTGGGGTGTCACTCCATTCAAGAAGGTCAGTCAACTGTTTGAGTTGTATACTGTTGGTTGGTTTTTTGTTTAAGGCTATAGTCATTGGACATTGGCACTGAAATGGGCACAACCTTTGCAGGTCATTAGTTTGCCTTCCCGCATTGATCCTCACCAAACCTCAGCAGTTGTCACTCTCCATGGGCAGCTATTTGTGCGCGCACCATTTGAGCAATCAAAATAGTGATGCCACATGAAGCACAATAATACAAAGTATGCACCCCTTTTATTCTCAGTGATACAGTACTAATTCTATGTTGTTTCACTTTGAACTGTCATCTATAAGAAAAGGAACTAAAAGAGAGAGATGCATCGTTGATGATTTTAGTAAAATAAAAAAGCACATATGTGGATGGTTTTTAAATAAAAAACCACACCTGTCGATGATTTGGTGTCAAGTGCCTTTAAAATGTTCACTCTTGTTTGTTCATGAGTCATGAAACTGAACTATTTGTGATGGACTTTATGTTCTGAATTATTGTTTATATTGTGTGCACTTGAGTTCACACTTGTGTAACTAGCTGTTTGGCTGTGGACTCAACACTTGTTTTGTACTTAACACATTACACATGCCTAACCGAACTTTTTGGCCCTCCTGTAGGTCTGCCTTAAGGGTGGGATTATGTGCTCGTGACATGAGCCTAGAAGTTCTCACCCTGATAATGGTCGAAAACTAGCTCCTTGCTGATTCTAATGCTTCAAGACTCCTCCCGTGTTGGATCTCTTTTGGATCAATTAAGCAAAACTCATTAGTTGACATAGTTCTGTCTGTATTCGGCTGTCTCCATTGGCTGTGATTTGTAGTGAAAGCTGAGCTACTAAAAGCCTTTAGTTTAGAATGTTAATAGCCTGATGCTCAACATGTTCATGGTTTCTTTTCAATTTAACCAGTATGAAGTGTACTGTCTGTAGCAATGTAGCCATGTAGCTTGTTCCTAGTACTTGAGTTGTCAGAACATATGTAGGTAGATTCATTGTATGTAACTGTTGCCTGATGCATTGCAATTCAACATGTATTGTCAAATAATCTAAACTCTGCGACCCCCTTAAACCTGCCTCTGTGCCTCGGCACCAGAAACAGGTAGCACAAGGTAGGACTAATCGGCTGTGTTGAGGACCATGGTTGTTGGTTTATGTTGCTTTCGGGAAAATGTTTTTCACACATTTAAGGTTCTGAATGTAAGTACCAGGTTGTTCGGATGGGCCATGACCTGTCCTTTGATGCTTGCAGCTGCAGAGGATTATCTGGTTCCGTACATGCTATATTCAACTCTTGTCTGCAGGACATATCCATAAACCAATTTACAGTACCCATTACATTAAACTTTAATGTGCATTAAAAATTGGAATCGTAAAACAATGAGTCATTGCTCCCACTTTTTGTGAGTACATACCATGAGAAATGTTTCGAATTGAATACAAGCTAGCATCATACATGTGCTGACCATTATTCATGCATGATATGCAGATGCAACTGACAGACGAGAACTGATGCAAATGACATTAGAAGACATCACGATAAAAACTTCTAGTTTCCTGCGGCAACTTTGTTTCCTGTTTTAGCTGAGTGATGCACAAATCACGCCATGTGCCAGCTTACCATATGTTATGAACCGACATCCTAAGACTTCTCTTTTGGGATGGGGCAGACATGGTTGTCATCCTAAAGGCTTCTCTTTTGGGATGCGGCGGCTGCCCCGCCCGTCATTATCTGGGTTGCCTTTGGTTATCGTGGGGTGGTCTTTTACATTGCCATCCTGGTGATGCTCATGGAGGCGTGAGGCACTGTAGTTGCTGCCTCCACCCCCACCACTGTTGTCGCTATCNCCTCCCCCTCCACCACCACCACCACCGCGGCCGCTGCTACCCCATGGTCCCCATCCCCATACCCTCTGCTGACGCTTAACATCAACCACATCCTTCACAACCACATCGCCGTGCAGGACGCTCTCGTCCCTAAGCGCCACGCCGTCGCGTCCCTCCTCAGCGCCGTGCCCGAGCTGCGGTGCCGCAGAAGCTCCCTCCTGCTCCTCCGCCAAGGCGAGCCGCAGGAGCAACGAACCGGCAGCGAGGAAGAGGAGGCCCAGCCATGGGGCTCTCCTCACCGACGCCGCCATCTTCACCTCAGGTCCTCACCCACGAGGAGCTCACTGCTCGATCGCCGTGTTTCCTATCAGTGTGAGCTTAAGGTCGTCGTTGCCATGCATGCTGGAGGTGACCGGGTGATGTATATATAGGAGCTTGACGGCAATGCAGCGGATGAACTCATTGTGACGAGCTCTGTAGAAACATTTAGCAAGCGGGTGCTAGATGGGGACAGGGACAAGTGGGGGCAGAAATGGAGTAAGTATAAATCGCTTCGGTTGAAACTTGAAAGCGATGATGTTTGCATGTGGCAGACTGACAGCGGCCATCGTATGCATCTAAGAGTGGAATAATGATGGCCTTCAAGCTTTAGGCTATTATCAGGGACAATGCAAGAACAAAATTGACGCATTTATTATGCAAAAATTGAGACGAGTGTAATTTGCGGTTCATTTCAAATTCTAATTGAATCATGAAGGTTCTCTTCATATCCCCTCATCTCCAAACAGGCCCCTACTAGTTCCAACATACCACAGTTACTACTCTTCAGAATGAAGCAAGGATGCCTGATTGGACTATAGAATGATGATCACAGTACATGAATACGTAGAACGTACTTCTACACAAAAACAATACTCTCTCTCCGATTTTTGTACAGGGCATATTTCACTTTGTTACGGACAGGCCTCTTACCCGATAATTACTCCATTAATATTTGTATGTGATATAAATAAAAATCGCAACTATTTTTTTAAAGAAATATTAATAATATATCTTTGTATCAGCAATTATGCATTAATTGAGTAATGGTTGATGTGAGAGTTGTCCTTTCAAACACGAATACGCATTTTTCGTCCATCTATGCAGTTAGTTTTATAATTAGATCATGTTTAGTCCTAATTAGCATCCTCAAACTTGATGTGAGATTTTCGGCAAATTTCTACTCCCAACTAACAAGCACTAAATGGAGGGAGCGCATACACGTACGTGCAGTACAGCACACCATAGCGTGAAACATGCATGAGTCATTTCAGAGAAAAGCAAGACAAATATCTGAAATGAAAGGATAGGGATGCAGCGCATTCACCAACCACGAGCACCATCTCGTTATTAGGAATTTAACAACGGAAATATTATCTTATGTAAAAACAGGCAAACACACACGCACACGCACACCATCTGATCGGGATGGGCGTCGTACCGGCAGAAAGAGGCCAAGCCGACGTGGTTTCTGTTCCACATCGTTGTCGGAATCGTTCGTTATTGCTCCCACACTAATAATTGCACCTTAGTAGTAGATCCTGACAGCCTTCGGACATAGATCCGCTTGCCAACGGGAAGCGACGCCACTTTCAGCGTTTTGATTGTGTTGTTGGTTGGTTTGGTTACTCTGATTAATACACATATATGAATGACCTTTCGCAAAGTCAATATGGATGATGATGCTGCCCAATATATCCATCATATCCTGCTCATGTAGTCATGTACAGTATAGTATAATACTATACTCACACGGTAATCATGAAAGAACAGCTTAACGAGCTGGAGCAAATGATTGGTAAATCGACACGGACACACGAGGTAACAAGTTTAATCCCCAGTGTACGTACATTGGTCTAAGCTTCTCCAAGCTAAAAGATAGCCAAAATGTTGAAGTGAAGCAATTACTAATTGCATCTCCATATGTTACTGTTCCAACAGATTCATGAGAAAAAAGGGAAGAGAAAAACCATCAGCTTAGATCTACCACTTGAGTTCATAATGCAAAAAATAATTCCATGCAAGTATAGCTTCAAATGGTAGAGACACCTCGTGTTTTGTGCACCCGATGAGCCGCCATGTTCGAGGGGGGACCAAAACAGATCCTACCAGATCATTTCCATGTCACCACGAAAAATAAACAAGTTTATCATCACATCGCTCGCACCATGCAAAAGTAAAAGTTTTTTCCAGATATCCTCATCGCTGTAAAACTTTCTTCGAATAATTTCTTAATGATGTCTGGATATGCAGCAAGCCAGCAATGATAGAGGCTACTAGCAAGAGAACGGAAGGTTACACTTTGCTTCCACTCAAAGTCAACAGCTTTAGCACCGCACCACTTACCAGTGGGAGGAGAGGCTGACTCACCCGAAGCATGCTGGTTTCTTCGGGCTTCTCCAAATCGAGTTACTCGTGCAGAAATGCTTTCAACCTCTGAATATGACACCTGAGGAAAAGGTCAGTCAATTAGACACACGATCTGCTTAAATCAGCAGGATCCTGATCCTCCGATATTTTCTGTTATTCAACAATGATTTCTTTTGCTAATCTGACAATTGTACAATGGTACAGGCGAGTCATCTCGCCAATGCTCAACTTGTACATTGTCCTAAACTACTGCAGCTGCCGTGCATGTGTTCTCTGATTACAGGTTGCAACTAGAGCTACAAAACTGGAGGGTTAATGGTACAGTAACAACACGAGAAATCCCGTCGGAGCACCAGATTCTGATCAGCATGAAGCGTTTTCTTCCTTAGAACATCCGAATTCCACTTGGAAAGCACAAGCAGGCCAGGAACTCCTGGAGCACAAGCAAATGTTCATTTGCCAATGTGCTTTTAGAGTGATCAACCTTATAGGTCATCCTCCATCAGTTCATCAGGAAGGTGTACTTTCTCCATTGCGGACTGCCATATATCAGACAAGCATGTCAGTATAAAATCGCAAAAGAATTCCACACAGCACGAGCATTACCGCAATAAATGAATTCCACCTAGTGATACCTAATATAAGGTAAAAGATCAACTAGCAATGATTGCTGGACCACTCTAGGAAGAGACACAGAGATAAGTTGGAAAAGAAGGTAGCCATATAGCAAAATGAGGATGGAGGTAAGCCAGATAAGGACTAATATTGTATTATTATACCTTAATTATTGCAAGATCGGCAGCAGGGGGTTTCAAATCCAAGGCAATGCCAAAGCAAAAAACGGCTTTGTCAAGAATGTTGAGTTGCTTGTAAATCTTTCCCATCAGTGCATACATACTACTCTCATGGGGCGCAATCTCCTTTAGCCGCTCCAACTCTTCCAGAGCTTCTGCGTATTTTTGTAGGCCTAAAAGGATTAAAGCCTTCTGATACTTGGGCAGTGGATTCTTCTTATCAGCGGCTATAGCTTTCTCCATCATTTCCAATGCCTCTTCATTCCTCTGACAAGATTGCATGCAGAAATAAATGTTTCATTTAACCATTGCCCGCAGATGATTTAGCAGGGGAAATTCAAACAAGAAACAACTCCATTTGATTCCAAATGTAAGTCATTTTAGCCCCATCTGCTATTTCCTAGAAGCCATTCCCAAAGGGCTATAACAACCTATATTTCGAATCAAAGGAGTAGTTTATTGTTGTCAGTTAATGATATCAACCTTTAGAGAATGCAGGGCCATCCCAAGATAGCACATAAGAACAGAAGAGCGAGGATTTATCTGAAATGCCCTTCTGAAATGATGCTCTGCAAACTCAAACTTCTCCTGTCGAAGATAGACCACCCCAAGGCCATACCAGGCATTGTAGTGCCTTTCATCTACCTGAAGTGCACATCGGTAGAGCTTGAGGCTATTTTCATAATCCTCCAATGCAGAATACCTACAGTCCCGAGGAATGGCGTTTGATTAGAAAATATGAAATCTTAGAAATGAGTTTTTATGATGAAGTTCAGACCTGCACCAGTTACAAAATGCCACTCCTATCCCAAAATATAAGGCATGCATATATTTCAAGATTCAGACCTTGAAATCCTTGACCAACAATTAGCCTTACGTGATGTAAATTTTATTGTACAAAAATATCATTAGATTGACATTGAAGTGCAGTTTACTATAATGATGACTTCAAAACATTGTAGTATGTGAGGAATTAACAGTCAAGCTAATTTTGGAGACCGTGCCTTCTGTTTTGGAATGGAGGGCAGGAGGGGGTACTGAAATATTAATTAGACATATAGCATCAATATAAGTAATTCATGGGAGCAAAAACATACTCGTGGCCACATAAAGTGTGAGCATATGCAAATCTTGAGTCAAGCTGTACCGCACGTTGAAAATTCTTCAAAGCAGTTTCATGATCTTTCCTCAAGGCAAAGCAATTCCCCACTGCACACCTGTTGCACAATCCAAAGAGACATATTAGAGTATGTAATATTACAATATATAATGAGAGGGGCCAGCTTAAAAGCATTTCCCACTAAGATTTAAAATTGCCCCCTAGACTAATCCAGCTGTTTTGCACTGGGAAGACAACAATACTACATCTGAAATGGCCAAACCAAAAACAATGCAGCCTTATTTATCCCAAATTCCCTTACCCCTCATACACACGACACAGCAGATTCGAGTATAGTTTCTATAACCTTGTGTTCAATTTCAAAAATGTCATCATAACAAGATGGAGTAGGAAAAAAAAATTGAGATACTCTGACAGGAATAGTGCGCAACATTTGTTCTTTCTAAAGTATAAGAAAAGCATACCATGCTTGAGGTGATAGTCGATCAATAGAAATAAGCTCTTGAGCAAGGTAGCTTAGTCTCATTTCTGCATTCAGATGCTGTACAAAATAACAAAAAAGCATGCACATAAATGTGGTGGTAATTTAGCCGAAGGTCCAACTGCAGTGAGTTCACTTACATAAAGAACAGTGGAGTAGATGTCCATTCCATCCAATGTACAAGGTGATAGTCGATGTGCTAACTCAAAGTAATGATCAGCTTCTAAATAATCGACCAATTCAAAATATGCCTTACCAACCTGCATAGTTGACTAGAATGAATACAGGCCTTTTATTGCCAAAAGAAATGAAATTTAAGGACTATCTTTTGATTTAAGAAATTACAGGGTTTAGAGAGTAAAGCATAGACTATAATTTTCCAATAAATAGTCAGTCATTATGCCATAGGGTTCACTTAAAACTTTAAAAGTCATTTAGGGCACGTACAACCCATAGGTGCTTAAATAGACTCTTAAGGAAAGAGATTAGCATAAGAGCCTTAACCTACAATGGGAAACGCTAACTTTTTAGACTAATCTTCTGCCCTAGCTTAAATCGTTAATTTCCATGATAAAAGTATCCTAGTGCCGGCCACTTGCGTGAGTAGTGAAGCCTGCGAGAAGCGCCTGTCCAAACTTCCATGAGGGCATAAAATACAACCACTGACAAGCGCCCAGGCGGCCCAGCTAAGCGGCCGCGTTGTACATGGCCTTACAAGGTCAAATACCAAGGACAAAATCAAAGTCCCTCACAAAACCCACAATAAGATGCAGACAGAAGCACACAATTACTTTATGTCATAAGGACTTTTTTCACTACAAGAATCAATGGCATTTTTGTAATTCTCCACTCTATCTACCAATGGTTGTACCTGGCATAGAACCCATCCAGTGTTAAATTGCGGCTCAGGGAGTTTCCTGTAGACTTCCAATGCTTCCTGACCATTTAGTTAACAAAATCAGTTTAGTGACATCACTGGATAGAAGGTTACCATCTGTAAGTTGAACACCCTATATCACACCTGGCACTTAAACAAGCAAGAAAGCCTAAAACCTTCCCCAAGTGTTCGCAAAAGTCCCAGTAGCTCCCTGATACCAACTGCCATTTTGGAATCTTGCGACATAATTCGTTCAGCTTTATCTTGCTCAAAGAATCTTCCATCAGTCATATTTAAAGAAGATGAGGTTGCTGGCATATTATCTGTCCACATTTCATCAACTTCGTATCTGCTTCCTAAAATTCAAAAAAAACACTATCATCATTCGTGGACAGCAGAAAATGCTACTCTATACAGCAAATAGCTACTGCGAAACATTACCTAGAAAATGATACCCCGATAAACAGTACCCCCTCTGATGACAAATATAAGCAGCTTTAGGTTTTTCCTAAGTCAATCATTTTTTAGCTTGGACCATCAATAGCTAAACAACAATCAGTTTTGCAACATAAGGCTGATACTATTCATCATGAAAGCTAATTCCATAATGCACAACTTTTTCGATTTAAAATAAATAAGATTAAGTAATTTCATAAAATTGCAACTAGGCACACCAAACTGTCAAGGAACTACAATTTTTTTAGATTGGTTACAGCCACACAAGTCCACATGTGGATCCATGCAAAATGTTGGTCCATACAAAATGCATGGGCACAAGTATGTAGTTATGTGAAATTGAACCCATATGTTGTAAGTCATGATAGTCTGACGCAAAAAGCTGTATTCTGTGAAATTATTAATAATAATTATAATAGATATGTAGTTATGTACATAAATTGATGGTAAAAGTTTCACCCTATAGACCATGTACGTCCTAAACTGCTTATATTATTGTGGTCAGAGGGAATCTTATAGCAAACTGCAAAAGCTAAGGTGATTGCATTGGAGATGATCTATTGAAGGAGAAAACTAAATGCCATAATAACTGAGAAGAATATTTTGTTGTGAAAAGAATTTGCCACCAGCATTTAATCATAACAATTAGAACAATGTTTAAAGTATGAATGATAAGTTCATACTAGCAAAGAACCAATACGCATTTTCCAGTCACACCTTATATATTTTCACACAGTTATTTTTTTCCTGGAAGAAACATACAACATCAAAGAAAATTGACAATAATCCTGCAGCTCATATGCTATGAAAAAAGGAACTGAGAATATAAAGACATGAACATACTTTATGAAATAAAGAGAGAGCGGATAATGTTCTGGTAGTACTATGCTAGCTTTTTACAACATTTGAACGAGCATTAGGAGAATCACTAAATTTTAGTAGGCAGTTTCATGCTTGGTTGTTAGTAAAACAACATTCTAAATGTTTGCACCTTGGATCATAACTGCAATTTCCAAAAGAAGTGCACCAACCATATTGATATGGGCAAACAAATACAATAACATTCTGGTAATCACCATCATGGGCACAAGAAACAACAAAAACAATAATAATTATGAGTATATAAGATATAACTGATGTAAACTCAATGGAACAGAGCATCAGGCAATATGCAGATAGATCCTGATCACACAGGTATATAACAACACATAGACCACATTTTGCTACGTTTATGTAATTTGATGAATCATCCACATTGAAATGATAATCACCTTCATCAAAATTTTCTGTAGCCCGTGGTTTCCCTTTCCTAACTTGCACGGAACGTACGGCTGTTGAACACAATTTTGATGCTGTGGACGAGTTTACTCGCAATTTACCTGACGAGTGATCTGTTCCATTCCCACCAAACTGAGAGATATTTGAATTTGAATTTATTGTTGTATCTCGAGAAAGTCTTGCACTTCTTCGAGGCATTGAATCACTACTCTGATTAAAAAGCCTTCCAGAAACCTGAAAAACATCTTCAACTCTAATATCATCATAGGCAAAACATGAGCTAAAACATTGTACTAATTACCCAAAAAAAAGAATATAACGGAAGGGTTAAGAGCCAGATTTTAAAATCTACTGAACAATAAAAACACAGATATACTGAAGAATTGATCTACTTGAAACCAAACTTAAACAAATAACAGTAACCACCATGTGACAGAAAACAAACTGCAAAACATAACTGTTATACTGATACTGTGGACTACCAGGTGATAAATACGAAAGTAACATCATAAAATCCTGATAACAAAGGAACATCACTGGAAGTCCACAGAAACTTCCATGAACTTTAAGTTTAAAACTACTCACATTTGATAATGAAGCATTTGCAAGCAGCATTAGTACGAGAAACTGCAAAATACCATCTGGCCCTCATTGCTTTATACTTTTCAGATTAGAGTCAGGAAGGGGATTGGTGTGATTTATTCTATATACTTATACGAGAGAGATATCAACTATAGTGATTGCAAGACTATAGGAATTAAGAGCCCTAAAAGTTCCGAAATAAGGCAATACACAAGTACAGATGTTACAGTAGAAGCATCCAATGATTTCAATCAAATGATAAGAGACCCCAACCTTCTTTAGCCTTGCTTCATCCAAGTATTTCCTTCTAAGCGGTTGGTTTGCTCCATTAGCTTTCTGCTTAGCGGGAGCTTCACCACTTATTGTATTCTGATAAGCATGGGCGTTCCTGAAGAGTGGTGGAGGTACAATACTAGAAGCCTGCAAGGTTAAGGCAAGTAAAATGCATGCCAGTAATAGATCAGTCACAAACTAAAACCAAAACTGAAGAAATGAGGTCTCCAAGCACAACCGACTCCAAATAGTGTTACATGTTTCAATAGCCAAGATTTTATAGTTCTCCGGTACTATAGAAAACCACTACAATTAAAATAGTTATGATCTGCCAAGACACACAGCTCTTTCTCATCAGAACTTTAACAAGACAGACAGATCAGACAATGAATGATGCAGGGCAAATGCTTTTTAACATATTCTGGTAATTCCAGAAGGCCTAACTAAGCCATCTATGCTAGTACCAAAGAATCTGAAACATATAAGACACAAATGCCACTTATCATGGTCATAGTGTTATACCAACTACTAATTACATCTAATACCTCAGGTGCACATTGCCAGAAAAATCTTAAGAGGGAAGAATCGAACAGGTTGCACTGACCTGTGTTGCAATTGGCGATGGGGTGTCAAACTGTGCTACATTAGAGGCTGTGCTGTTCTGCACATGCAGTGCAGTTGCTCTAACATGAGGGTAACCTGGTAATTCTGCTGCGTTGTTAGCATGGTGCTGTTTCATTTGCTTAGGGATAATATCCCCTAGACTTGAGGGGAGACTAGAAGATAGAATTCGATTTTCATTGGCAAAGTTTGACTTTTCCAGAGCAGATGTGGATGTGTGTTCCTGCTGGAGACGTAGAGCAGTTGCTTCACTAAAACATTCATCTGCATCTTCAGCAACACCTACAAGATGGTGACACATTCTAAATGTCTGTTTATTAATTTCACGCTTTTAATGAGGATGAATCATGATTACTGAACCATAATATAACTGCCAAGTAAAGGCAAATGAACATACTGCATGTAGCACACTAGAAATCAACTTATAACAACACCAAGCTAGCTAATATTGAATGTGTTTGTACACAAAACTTGGACAGTGACACTCAAGTGTTCTGATATTGCAGGAGTATCTTGTTTTAAATGTTAACATAGAAGACAGACATCTATGAGGTGATCTACAAGAAGGATACATTAAAGATTGACTAGAAGTAGCATATTTTGGAAGGTACATTCGGCAAAATCACTATTGTTTTCATTACATTTCAAAAGTTATAATATGAGGTGAAGCTTAATGCAAGTACTTTTAATATCACATTTAGTATAGACCTACTACAGAACTTCAAAGATGGGTGTATAATAAACCAACCAAGTATACACAATTCCTCATATGCTGCCCATAAAAGAGGATCTAGAGTCAACGCTTGTGTAAATTGTTCAGCTGCAGCTGACATTCTGCCGGTGCATCTGCAATCATACAAGACAATATTGAACTCTGCCCAGTATCAGAATTTGAAGCAACACAGATTTAGCAACCATGAATAACAAACCTGTAAATCACTCCAAGAAGGTAGTGTCCTGTAGCTCCACTGGGAACCTGCATAAAGGATGAAACCATTAGAAGTGACAAGTCCCCCCAATAAATGAATAAAAGCAAACAAAGATGTGGTCTCTTTTTTCTCACTTCTTCACCCCTGTAGAATCAATAGTAGTAGGCAACTTCACGTGAATATAACTAATGCCATGCCCCATAATAGAAAACGACAAGGAAAAAAAATTCCCTCCCCAACACATGCAGCACCGAGCATTAATTTTGTAATGTTAATGGCTTAATGCGTCTTTGGCACAACACTAAAGAAAGAAGCACAATAGGAGAATGGTAAACATACACATGGCTCTGAACTCAATAACATAATTGTTAGACTTAAGTATAAGACATAGCAGGCAAGATATATCAACCAGGCCTAGTATTTTATTTCGTAGACTAGGAAATGTGCGTGCTCCACTAGCAATCAAATTTTTAGTTTACAAAAACAAGCCCACCCAACAATAGTAAATATTTTTCTTAGAACAAGCTACTTTGTGAAACCCATTGTCCACAACGACAATTGCGTCAAAAGAATTAAGATGGGTATATTCTTATAACACCGTAGCAGCCAGACATTGTTCACATGGGACCCAGCGGCACTGCCTTAGTTTTTTTTTCTTAGTTGGGTTTATGTTCTTATACATGCATTGCGAGCATTAGAAATTAGTTTTTCTTAGGTTTACGGATTATTTCTTAGATGATAAGTTATGACATCCCTATAAGTACTCTATAAACTAGAAATGCATATATATAATGCACGTGTTTATTATGAGAACCAAACCAACTGCGGAAATTATGTCTATATTTTCCAACTAAAGAAGCTTGGTTGGGTCCCACGTGAATAGTTTGCAGTTGCTAAGGTACTGCATGAGCAATACCTACATTACCCTCTACACAAAAGCAAAACTAAGGTTTATAGACGAATTTGTAACAACATAAACAAATTGTTTTACAAACTTGCCGATATACCTCAATGTTTGGTTCATTGACCGGACATAGAGTATCTTCTGCTTCTCGTAAGAGGTTCATCCGAAAGCATGACATAGCAAACAAGTAACGAGACTCTGGCAGCTTCTTCCCTTCATAGTACAGTAGAAACAATATCCATAAATCATCCACACTGTGTTAACCAAACGTAAAGGGAAAAGATAGTCCAACATGCAAAATAGGAAAGAGAAATATTCCAATTGTTAACATTACTACACAGTAGTGACTAGTGAGCGTGGAGTGCGGAATTGTAACACTGTGAGCAGATTCTATTACCTTTCAAAATGTGGTATGCAGCATATGGCTGGTTGTTGTGGAGGTAACATGTCGCTAGCAACTGCACATTGGTCTGCAAATGGGGTACAGAGCAAGACCATTTAGTGTATACAACAATGGAAGTAAACAGGCTTACAAATTAAAATTAACTCTTAACGAGGAAAGATAGTAAACATGTCTTATAGCAAGACCTAGGCTACTGAAAACCTTAGAATGGCTTCAACTATGCCAGCCTAGAGTTTCAGACAAGGAAAGACACACAGCACACAGCAGAGCGTATACTATAGCCATTACACACTAACATCACTAGAGCTGGAAGCTGCGAAACTGCCCTCAATTCCAGGGGGTCATTCCCCTGGAGCAAAGTTCTCTGTAAACCCTAGACGAATAGCGCACAGATACTCCAATTCCTTACAAACTCAAACCACTCCAGGAAACAGCTAGAGAGAGCCTGTCCGGCTGTCCCAATTCAAATTCCCCATAGACCATACACCCAAATCCCACTGCTTTAGCTCTAAATGCATATCCCTAGCCACGTCAAAAAAAATCATGAAAGGACACTAAATCGAAGCGGGCAGGTGAGCCCCCGCGCTCAAATCGCGGCCTCGCCCCGACCACACTCCCGATCTAACCCGCACTAAACCATTCCCACCAGCAATCACGCCGAATCGAGCCGCACTGAAGTGCGGGGGCAGCAGAGGGGCGGCGGCTACCTCGGAGGGGAACTGCGCGCAGAGGCGCTCGCAGAGGAAGACGGCGTTGCGGTGCAGGAAAAGGCGGAGGCTGCTATGGACGCGGTCCACCATTAGGGTTTCCATCGCCGGCCCGCGGCGGCGGCGAGCGCGGGCGAGAGCGAGGGGAGGCGGTGGTGGTCTCCGAAGCGCAGGCGCTGCAGGTGGAGGGGTCGTTTGAATCGGACGTTTGAATCCGGCAGGCTCCTGGGTGTTGGCCTCTGGGAGCTACGCGATTTGGGTTGGGAATTTTTTTTAGGCCAATTTGTGTTGGGGATTCGAATCGAACGAGGGCGTGGGTGTGCGTGTGGAGCCGTGTGGTTTGAATGGTGTGCGTGCCTCTCTGGCGGGGCGAGCGGCGGCGTGAGGGCGGCTGGTACGGCGCTACGGCGGGTAGTCTAGAGAAGCGGCGCCGGTGCTGCTGTTTGGGTCTGTTTGTCAAGACCTGGTGAATCTGCCTGGCGCAGGCAGCCATCCCAGGCGTCCGATTTCAGACGCCTGCGGCTGGCGTTGCTGCCTGGCAATCATGCTGCCTGGGAGGGCAGGAAACAAACAGACCCATTATGTGCGACAGGTGGGCCATGGACTCCGGCTCCGATAGCGGGACCAGCTGTCAGTGACAGTCCGTGTGAGATGTGAACGTTGGATTGGATCAGCTTCGGCCATACTTTTGCGAGAATTATAAATTCACAAGATTACCACCCAACAATATCCCCCGATGGGCCGTAGTTATAGCAAAGAAGATGAGGATTTTTACGGTGTTTGGAACTTTTAACAGCCGTTTAGCTCTCTAAATCTAATGGTTCAAAATAAAAGGAACCAGTTACAAGGAACTAAAATAGTGTGGGCCAGCACCTAAAATTAATGGGCCAGGAAGAAAATAATTTGGAAGGGTGTTTTGGACTTTGTGTCGCCTCCAGCGCAGCTGTCGGCGCACCTCACCACGGCGTCCCCCTCATCGCCGACGCCGCTGCATCCCTTCTGCGGGCGCCGGTGAGACCTGTCAATCTCGGTCGTCATGTTGGCTCCTGCCTGTATATCCTCCTCGTCGCCGGTGCTGCTCCATCCATCTTCGTGGTCCGCTAGGCACTCCCACCAAGGCATCCAGATTCTCAATGTTGTCGGCTGTTCTATCCATCTTCATGACAAGCTGCCCAGGGATCAGATTAGCACAGCATGGGAGCATGATCGGCATCCAAGGCCCTGTACAAATGATGATCCGAGGCGCTAGCCAACGAGGACCCACAGCTGTGCGTCTCTGAGTGTCGGGCGCTTGGGCCACAGCGATGGCATCACCCATTGACCGCTGAACTGCGCCGCCACCTACTAGGAAAAGTGGATCTCTGTTTCGATCGGTCGTTAACTTATGGACTGAAAAGACTAAACTGTCTTTAATTACAATTAATTAGTTCTTTGGAGGAACCGGTGGTTCCTTCCAAGCACTGTAACAAGCCTCAAAGAAGATGGGCCTTGTCATGCATTTATACCGGCCGCAGTAGCTACTTCTGTTCAGGTCCATATCTCATACATCAGCCCATCAACCTGAAGCCCGTTCAATGAATATAGCCCAAGGCCCAAGCTCCTCAAAGAAACCCGCAGGCTGACCTGGCACATCCCGCCTCCCCCATTGGCCAGGCCACGGCACCACGCCGTGTGGGCCCCACCCTATTAAAGTGCGAGGAACCTTCCTCTCCTTCTTCGCGAAGCAAAACGTCCCGATGCGAAACAGCTATAAAGCCGCAGAACTGCGACCACCACGACAAAATATCCACCGTTCCCATGGACATCGACCTCTTCGCCGACATCGACCTTGAAGCCCTCCTCGCCTCCTTCTCCGGCGAGCCCGCCGCCGTCTCCGAGCTCATCGTGCCGTCCCCTCCTCCGCCGGCGCCGGCGACGGCGCACGATGCGGAGGCGGGGTCGCCGGAGTCGGTGACCTCCCGGGCGACCCCGCCCGGGGAGGAGGCGCTGACGGAGATCGAGAGGTTCCTGATGCAGGAGGGGGAGGCGGAGTTGGGCGGGGAGGTTGAGGAGATCAACGTGGAGGAGTTCTTCGACGCGCTGTACGACGGCGGCGAGGGGGAGCGGGAGGGGAAGGAGAACGAGGCGGGTGGAAGCACAGATGGGGAATCCGGAAGGGATGAGGTGGTGGAGGTTGTGACTCCGGAGGCGGAGACGGTGGAGGTGCTTGGCGATGACCCCGTCAGCAAGAAGAAGAGGAGGTATGCTGATTTTGTTTTGTTATTTGACAATTAGTGATGGACCATATGCTATATTGGGCTGTTTGGGTAGATTATTCGTTAGGTTTAAAGTGTGTTAGAGCCTATGCTTAGTTTGTATGTAGAGATCGTGCTTTATCCATCCAATTCATAATGTAATAGGTTTGAAAATGTTAGTACTTGATAAACTGTACCTAATAGAAGAGATTTCAGCAATTAATCACTAGGATATTCAAATTCCTATCCAGGTTTCAATCCCAAAAACTACTAGAATGATCATGTTAGTTTTGTCACCTTGGTTACACTGTTAAGTATTCTGTTAGAAATTTGGTCACCAGTCATTAGATGTGAAGAATTTTTTTTTCCATGTACATTGTTTTCTTCCAAGTCTAGTGCAATTTGTCTCCTATATAAAAGGGGATCTTCCTTGTGAATTTATCAGACAAATGAGGAACAAAGATTCTGCCATGAAGTCGAGGGAGAGGAAGAAGATGTACATAAAGGATTTGGAGACGAAGAGCAAGTATTTGGAGGCAGAGTGTCGCCGCCTCAGCTATGCACTTCAGTGCTATGCAGCTGAGAACATGGCACTGCGCCAGAGCTTGTTAAAGGATAGGCATGTTGGTGCTCCCACAGCCATGCAGGAGTCTGCCGTACTCGCGGGTAAGACACGTCGAGCATATATCCTCTTATCACAATTGGCAAGTAATTTCATTATCTGGATCCCAGCTCACAAGCCTTTCAAGATTTGGGGTGTCAAATCTTGAGAGGCTTGCGAATTAGGGCCCAAATAATGAAAATAATGAAATGGATATGATCAATCAATAACTGCCTTTTTTCATCGCGAACACAGTCATTAAATACGAAGCAACTGAATATTTGAAAGTACAAGTGCAACCGAATTTTGTTAGAATTTTGTAACATGCAGTTTGATTTTTAAATCCTGATGCCAAGACAATCTCTTATTTTCAGAAACCCTGCCGATGGTTTCCCTGCTTTGGCTAGTGAGCATCGTGTGCCTGTTCCTGATGCCCGGTCTGCCCAACCGAAGTCCAGCTGCTCCAAGCAGCGCCGGAAGAGATCTCGGGATGGTAGCCGGAAAGACAAGCAGTGAAAACCCAGATATGCTGGAACTCATCCTCCATGGAAGGCGCTGCAAGGGTACAAGGGCGAAAATCAAGCTAGATTCATTACCATTTCATGCAGCAGCAGCTTGCTAGGCTTTCCATTGGCCTCTTTTGCAAGCCTAAGTATGTAGTGTAGTTGCCAAGCCTAGCATGCCCGCCATATATGTGTCATGCAGCAGCCAGTTGATATCCATGGATTATCTTCTGTTTTTTGTTTTTTCTTTTGTTCTTTGTGGGTTAAATCGCTGTCCTCTCCAGATTCCAGAGTAGTTTAAAAATCTGGTTTTTTTGTGTGTTATTCGCATCTTGCCATCTTGTTGTTCCTGGATCTGAAGTTCCTGTGATCGTGAATATTTGGAAGTATTAGCACAGTATGGTATGATGTAATAAAATTATAAGACCAGGGCAACTCTTTGAGATTCATGATTTAATTGACACAGTCCCCCGGTCCAAAAAATTAATCTATGCTTCTGCGTAACCGTGAAATGTCTTCTGTATGGGTATGGGTTTCCTCTTGTTGGTTCATGTCGTTCTCTACACGGAACTCAACCGTTTTTTTCTATTCTAGCAATCCTTGTGTGGAATAGTTTCAAACTATAGTTCATAAGCGAGATGATCAGCGATTAACCCGCAACCACGTATTACTGCAAGAGATTCAGTGAAAGCCATGATCATTCTACGGGTAAAATCCCTGGGAAGAAAACAAACAACACAGAGTCAGTTTTCGACACTTTCTTTAACTTTGCGAACTCACTCCTCGTAGTTCGATAACCAAATTGCAAATTTTCTACACTAGCAATGATCAACGTGGAGGGTAACGAGCAGAATACCACACGCCGCTACTAATATTTTTCTATTACAATACTTACTACTGCTACAGTTGACGCCTTTTTAGGGCCAACACACGAGTCGCACACGAGCGTGCAGCGCGTGGAGGAGCTCCTTGCTGCTCCTCTGCGCGGACCGGTCGGACCGGTTCCGGTGACCGGTCTGACCGGTGCCGGGGTGAGCCGGCGGTAGAACCAATGAACGCCTGCCCGGGAGGGACCCCGTCGGGGCAGGCGCACCTTGGGTTGCCCTAGACTCGGCAGGCCAGCTAGGGCGCCTTCTCATGCCATCGAGACGCGAGAAGAACAGCACATGAGGTTGGAAAAGTATGGTAACGAGGAAGAAAGGTAAAAATGATAAAGATAGATTGATTTGATCGATTGTGATGTCTTCAATCGGCCGAATCCCTTTATATTTATAGGGAGGGTAGGGCTTGTCCCGCAAGGAGAGTCTTATTACAACTCAGATATACAAAAGAGTCCTAACCTAATCGAATTACAAGAAGAGACCGGTCTGACCGACCGGTCAGACCGGTCGGGGCTCTGACTTTTCCTTCTTTGCGCCAATCCTTCGTCTTGCTTCTTGCACCGACTCTTGCTGTGCCAATTTTGGGTGCGAACATATGCCCCCCTATTTTCTAGCAAAGCATGCGTGCTAGAAAACATTCCATGGTGGCCAACTGTACCTCCTTGGTGAATCACAAGTATAATATTGATAATCATAAAACGAGAACCAAGGATTATACCAAAACCATGGATTGTGATTAGATATATCTGAATATGCATTCCATGGCACATGCATCGACGGAATAAATGATGAAGACCAATGTGATGACCGTTGATGCTTCTTTGCTCTTGGTGATGAAGAACTCCTCCTTTGATGACCTTCTAACCGATTTTGCTTTTGTTCGGCTATTTTCTGATATTTATGTAACAATTCATCAAAGTTTGGCTTCTTCTTTACCGCCTTGCTCTTTGGTGCAACTTTCTCGGCTCTACTAGAATTTCTAGCATGACCGGTCAGACCGGTTGGAGCACCGGTTAGACCGGTTCCTTCAGAACCAGCCACTTTGAGGTCATCGTGCCCCCCAGCCGAACTTGATTGTTGCTCAGCTATATTGTTTAAAACATGTTCTTCATTGGGGACAATCTGACCAGTAGAACTAGCCGATGATTCTTCATTGTTCGGCTTTTCTATGTCTAGTGTCAAATCTGAATTTTGATTTAATCTACCATCCTTTTTGATACGATAGACTTGCTTGATCATCTTACGCTTATTTTTGTATGTGGACCGATTCTTTTGATCAAAACGGTCATTATGCATAGATGGTGATTCACTAATTGACGGCTCTTCATATATAATATGATCTGGATAAAAATATCTAGGAAGAGACGTCATATATGGATCATAAAACCATGAAGGATAAGAATAAGGCATGCTGCAATAAAATCCCCATGGCATAGATGTAGGTGATCCATGTGACGGAAACGGCATTGATGCAGGAGAAGTATTCCTTTGCCGATTCTGATCATGAAACCTCTCTCTTGGAGAAGATTTTGATCGTTTGGAATTTTTAGGCCGACTAGCACCATTGACATTTTTTTGTCTTTGAGACTTAACCTGAAGTTTTTCATTAGACTTCGGCTTTTCTCTTTGATGCTTGCTACGGTCTTTGGATTCAATTGTTTTCCAAACACCAATCTCAGGTTTTTTGGGCTTAACCATCTTTGATTTAGATTTACTTTGCAAAGCCCTAGGTGAAGCGGTTAGACCAGATGCAACACCGGTCAGACCGGTCTGGGCACCGGTCAGACCGGTCGTGGCACCATCAGCACCTTTGCCATTGTTCTGTTGCCCCCGAGCGTTGAAGTACTAGATGTAGTTTCTATGCTCTTGCTAGGGGATTTTGGGTCAACAACGTCGACCATGGACAGCCGATTTGTTTCTTGACCAACAACATCACAATTTGGCAAATTATTGCAAGGATTTTTATCAAGATTAGCTGGCTTTTCAATAGCCAACTTTTCAATAATAGGAACTGAATCTACGTTATCCACACGAAGCAAATTCTTGATGTAAATACGATCACTAGTGGATAAAATACTCGTAGACAGTACCTCTCTTAGCACGTCGTCGTATGAAGGCGACCCTTTATTCTCCTTCCAGTGTGAAAAACTTAGGTCGATCTGTACTCGAAGAATTTCTTCAGATAGCTCAAAAATCCTCTCCATAGATCTCCAAGTCCCCAGCGGAGTCGCCAATTTGTTGACGCCTTTTTAGGGCCAACACACGAGTCGCACACGAGCGTGCAGCGCGTGGAGGAGCTCCTTGCTGCTCCTCTGCGCGGACCGGTCGGACCGGTTCCGGTGACCGGTCTGACCGGTGCCGGGGTGAGCCGGCGGTAGAACCAATGAACGCCTGCCCGGGAGGGACCCCGTCGGGGCAGGCGCACCTTGGGTTGCCCTAGGCTCGGCAGGCCAGCTAGGGCGCCTTCTCATGTCATCGAGACGCGAGAAGAACAGCACATGAGGTTGGAAAAGTAGGGTAACGAGGAAGAAAGGTAAAAATGATAAAGATAGATTGATTTGATCGATTGTGATGTCTTCAATCGGCCGAATCCCTTTATATTTATAGGGAGGGTAGGGCTTGTCCCGCAAGGAGAGTCTTATTACAACTCAGATATACAAAAGAGTCCTAACCTAATCGAATTACAAGAAGAGACCGGTCTGACCGGTCCCCCGCACCGGTCAGACCGGTCGGGCTCTGACTTTTCCTTCTTTGCGCCAATCCTTCGTCTTGCTTCTTGCACCGACTCTTGCTGTGCCAATTTTGGGTGCGAACAGCTACTAATCAACTGAAGCTGGCTTTCTTCGTAGGGATGGCAACGGGTCGGGTGAGGTGCGGGTAAGGCATTTGCCCGCCCGCGAGCATACCCGCGACGCCCACCTTTGCCCGCCTGCGAGCATGCCCGCGGGCGAAAAACCTTGCCCGCGCCCGCGCCCGCCGGGCACCCGCCGGGTATCGGGCGCCCATCGGGCATGCTGTATATGGACTTATACAGGAACAGGATTCACAAAAATGAGTATACACACTTGTACTAGCATACACAACATAGCGATTCCACTTCCACATAGAATAATTCAAGTCTCAGTCACATATGAGTCTGATAATAAGTTCAGTACATGGCACTTGAGTACTTGACAAATGACAACAACCATACCAAAGGTACAATAGTTCTTATTCACAATAACAGAAAACATTGATTATTGAATGAATAACAGAACACAATAGTGGTTCATGCATGCACTTGCTGACTTGCACAAGCCAGCACTCCTGCTGTCCTGCACAGCTGCACCTTGCTCGGTTGCACCCAGTAGGCAGTCATGGATCAATGATGTCGGACTGGAGATCATCCTATAACAGAAAAATGGGAGACTTAGAGTAGTTCAATTTGCTTTTAGGGAGAATGAAAAGAAATGTAGAAGAACGAGTACAGTACCGAAGCTTCCTCTTCATCATCTAGACAAGTCATCAGTGCATTTAGAACAGGGGACTCAGGGCCTAATAATGCAAAGAATCACAAGTTAGTGTCATAGTAAATCATAAATAAATGCACATCACGGGTAATCCGCGGATTGCCCGCGGGCGAGGTTTTCTGCAAGCGCCCGCGGGCGAGATTTGGTGCCCATACCCTACCCTATCGGGTCGGGTACCCGCGGGTACCCGCGCCCGCGGGCAGAAATTGCCATCCCTATTTCTTCGTATGAACGGGCAATATGGCCTTTGCTTTTGCCTTCTTTTTTGTTGTGGATGGCCAGAGCGTATTAAGGCCTAGGAAGCTTGGGAATCAAGAAGGACTTTTACATGAACAATGTACGGTGTATAACTATACTACTACTGAACTTTGGAGATTTTGAGACTAGGATTTAGGAATTGATTTGAGCACACCATTTGAGAAAGCCAAGCTAACTCAACTAGGACAACTGATTTTGTGCGTGCGTTGTAGGAGTACAAGCATTTCAAACCAAACTTACTTGGAACGCAATAACTTTTTACCGTTCCTGTAGAAAATCAAAACTATTTCCCTACGAAAATCCCTGCATTTCAAACAGGTTATAAACTGATCAACACGAGTTTGAATTTTGGAGGAAATTCTACGAGGTTAGTTTGGAGAAGAGCCCTCGCCCCGAAGCAAGTAGTAGACGACAGGACGACACCGTTCCAATACTTGCAGCTTACTCACCGTTGATCTGTTCCAAGTCACCTTCCCTTCTGCTTCCCTTCTGCTTCCACGCTCTTTCTAGAACCGGTACCAACCAGCAGAGCAGAGCAGAGCAACGCGTCACCGGCCACCAGATCTCCCGTACCCGTCGCTCCCACCCGATGAGTCCACCCGCCGCCGCCGCCTAGTCGCGCCGCGACCGCCGCCCCGTCCCGCGCCGCCGCCCCAATGTCGTCGTCTGAGCCCGACGCCGAGGGTGCCCCGGGCGGCGCCTCCCCTGCCGCCCGCGTGCTCGCCCGCGCCCTCGACAAGGTCATCAAGCACTCCTCCTGGCGCCGACACGCCGCGCTCGTGGCCGCCTCCAAGTCCGCGCTGGACCTCCTCTCCGCCGCCCCCGCCCCCGAGCCCGATGAGCCCTCCTCGGCTCCCACCTCCCCCGTCCCGGGCCTCCCGGCGCCCGCCGCCGACGCCGCCCTCGCCGCGCTGCTGCTCGCGCTCGACCCGGGGTCCCCGAAGGTGGCCGAGCCGGCTCTCGAGTGCGTCGCGGGCCTCCTCTCCCTGCGCCTCCTCCGTGGCGACGTCGACGCCGCGGACCCCTCCGCCCCATCGCCGCCCTCCCCTGTCTCCAGGCTCTTCGCCGCGGTGCTCTCCTGCGTCTCGCTCGGCGGCGGCGGGGACGACGCGCTCGAGCTCGCCGTGCTGCGCGTGCTCGTCGCCTTCGCGCGCTGCCCCGCCGTCTCCGTCAGCGGGGAGTGCCTGGGCCAGGTGGTCAAGGCGTGCTACAACGTCTACCTCGGGAGCGCCAGCGGCGGGAACCAGCTCTGCGCCAAGCTGGCCATCGCGCAGGTGCTGGCCATCGTGTTCGCGCGCGTCGAGGCCGACGCCATGGACGTGCGCGTGCGCACCGTCTCCGCCGCCGACATGATGGACCTCTCCGACCGCAGCCTCAACGACTCCAGCGTCGTGCAGGCGGCACAGGCGTTCATAAACGAGGCCATGGAGGGGAGTGACGTGCCTGAGGAGGCGCCCCCTGTGGATGCGGCGCCAATCCAGGGCGATGGCAGTGCGGAGGATGGTGGAATGAGCAAGATCAGGGAGGACGGCCTGGCTTTGTTCAAGAATCTCTGCAAGTTGTCAATGAAGTTTGGTACGCCTGATAGCCCTGATGATCCAATGCTATTGCGGGGAAAGGTTTTGTCACTCGAGCTGGTTAGGATGGTGGTTGACAATGCAGGGCCATTCTGGAAGACAAATGAAAAGTATGCACCATACCATGACGGTTCTGATCATCCTTTTGCAATGTTCCATTAACTATCTCCTTTCTGTGTTATTGTTGCATTGAGTCCTGAAGAATGCAAATGATAAGGGTATAACTGTGGAAGCCTGGAAGGGTAAACTGGAACGTGTAGAAACATTTTACTGCTATCTATAACACCACTGATGGCCTGTTTGAACGAGCATCATTTTTCCAGGAATTTGGACTTGGTTTGAATTTGGACTAAACCTTTATGATTTGGATCCCAGCCCTTCCCAGCATACACATGAGAATGCGATTCTCACTTAACTCACTGGTCTGGGTAATAAGGTTGTCTTCCGCCATGTTTTGTGCAATTAGCTGTCATATAAGTTGTTCTGGCGAGGATCTGGCTAGTGAAGGAGCAACGATTGTGTGTTCCAAGGACAAGTTTAGTGTCTATATCAGACATCCTTGATGTACTCATGTACTCGCTAAAGCTTCCAACTATTGATACTCAACTAGTTTGCTCATATAACTAGAATTGAGTGCTGCAAGAGAGTACTGATGGATATTCATCCAGCTAGATTTTTCCAACTGTTTACATACCCCATGCTTGCTAACAGCACATGCATGGATAGTGGGCACCCTCTCAGATCTGTAGATCCAAATTGACACCGGCGGAGGGAGTCGGGGAAATAACTAAATGGTAGCCCTAATAAAAAATATCATATTCCTATGACTGATACTGTAAATTGTAACGTGCATGATTTTTTAACTATGCTAGAGCTTAGCCATGTGGGATGTATCCATTAACCAACAGCACCCGAAAGAATTCATAGTGGATAAGTGGAAGTTGTTTGGGTCATTTCATGTAGAAGTATTGAACTGATTATGGGTCCAACAGACAGATACAGTAAAGATCACTGATACTGCTTTTTTTGTCCTATTGATGCAGGTATCTTGAAGCAGTTAAGCAGTACCTTTGCTTATCCTTGCTGAAGAACAGTGCCATGTCTGCAATGAGTGTATTCCAGTTATTGTGTTCCATTTTTATGAGTCTAATATCAAGGTTTAGATCTGGTTTGAAAGAGGAAATTGGAATGTTCTTTCCTATGCTTATCTTAAGAGTTCTTGAAAATGTCCTCCAGCCCAGCTTTTTGCAGAAGATGACAATTCTAAACTTTCTGGAGAAGATATGTAAAGAACCTCAGGTTATTATTGATATCTTTGTGAACTTTGATTGTGATGTTGATGCACCAAATATTTTTGAAAGGTATGTTATTTTTTTCTAGATGGGCATTCTCCAGGTTAATATTTGTGATCAATATTACTCGTTAATTTTTCTTGTCAATATAATGAACCACTTGATACAGTGAGCATAATTGTTCTCTTCTAGTACTGCTACATCACAGATATGCTATTCCCTAAGTATAGAGTGAAGCAATGCTAATTCTACCAGGTCTTCACAGGATTGTCAATGGACTACTAAAGACTGCTTTAGGTGTCCCTGCTGGATCTACAACAACGTTAACTGTTGCACAAGACCAAACATTTAGGATCGAGTCTGTCAAGTGCCTTGCAACTATTATGAAGTCGATGAGCGCATGGATGGACCAACAACTGCGAATTGGTGAATTTTCTCCCAGCAATTCAGAAAATCCAAGTTCAATGGACAATCAAAATGTCCATAGTGGGGAAGAAGGGAGTGGAATGGATTATGAACTGCAGTTTGACACTAGTAACTCTGACATAACTGACTCTTCCTCACTTGAGCAGCGCCGTGCTTACAAGATGGAACTTCAGGTGTTTGCTTACTTGAATTTGGATTTCTCATTAATTAAACTTCGTCTATCTTTGGGATTACTGATAGGTCTAAAGTTTCTTTTTGCAGAAAGGAATCACCTTGTTCAATAAAAAACCTTCCAAAGGTATTGATTTTCTCATTCGTAGCAAGAAAATAGGCCAGTCCCCAGAAGATGTGGCTTCTTTCTTGAGAAATACTGCTGGCTTAAATGCAACAATGATAGGAGACTATTTGGGTGAAAGAGACGACTTTCCTCTCAAAGTTATGCATGCTTATGTGGACGCATTAAACTTTGAAGGCATGGACTTTGGTCAGGCAATTAGGTTCTTCTTGCAAGGTTTCAGATTACCAGGAGAAGCTCAAAAAATTGATCGGATCATGGAGAAATTTGCTCAATGCTACTGTAAATGCAATCCAAATGCTTTTACTAGTGCAGATACAGCGTATGTTCTTGCTTATTCTGTGATCTTGCTAAACACTGATGCTCATAATCCAATGGTGAAGAACAAGGTACGTTAATTATAACTTTCCTAGCATCTGGCAATGGTGCACGAAGTAATATATATTTTCTTGTGCAGATGTCTAAGGCAGATTTTATGCGCAACAATAGAGGAATTGATGACGGGAAGGATTTGCCAGAAGATTATCTAAGTGCACTGTATGACCAGATTGTCAACAATGAAATCAAAATGAGTGCTGATTCCTCAGTTGCACAAACTAAGCAATCCAATAGCGTAAGTAGGCTTTTAGGCTTAGACAATATTATTAACTTTGTCAACTGGAGACCAGCGGAAGACAAGGCAGTAGGAGCCAATGATTTGCTCATCAAGCACATACAGGAAAAATTCAAAGCAAAGCGTGGGAAATTAGAGTAAGATCACCATGATTTTATCAGTTAGAGTACTTATGCCCTCAGCGGCATTTATTAATTTGGCATTTGTGCATAATACAGGTCCACGTTTTATGTTGTTGCTGATGCAACCATTTTAAGATTCATGATGGAGTCCTGTTGGGCTCCTATGATGGCTGCATTTAGTGTCCTCCTTGATCAGTGTGATGATAAGGCTGCCACATCACAGTGTTTAAAGGGATTAAGATTTTCCGTGCATATCACTTCTGTTATGTGCATGCAGACACAGAGGGATGCTTTCTTAACATCCATAGCCAAATTCACATCCCTCCATTCTGCTGCAGACATGAAGCAAAAAAATGTTGATGCTGTGAAGGTAAGAGATCACACAAAGCATAGTTGCTTGTGTAATTTAAAGGTTACTCATAATTTGTTGCTGAGCAGTCTGTTTTTAGTAAGGTGTATTAAGGCTTATTTGTCCCCGTAAGCCCTTGTTGCAAAACATACCGATGCTTTACCTTCTAGCACAGTCGGGGTTCAAATCATCCGAAAAGTGATCTTCTGAATTTTATGATGATTTCTCCAATATGTAATGAATGACTATACAATATGCTGATTCTTATCTCAAACAGGAAAAAAAGGACAAATCTGCTAATTCTTGAACCTATTGAATATTCCTTGGGGCATTTCACATTTGCATGGTTGCCCCAACTTTGGGGCCTAAGCATGACTTTGCCCTCCTCTTTTTCACTTTGCACCATGGTCCTGCTGTTCCCACAGGGACAATGGTTCAAACATTTCAGAAACAGCAGGGGCAATTGTGCAAAATGAAAAAGGGGGACAATTTCATAGTTAGGCCTCAAAGTGGGGCAAACTCATAAATTTTTCATGTTCCTTTTATTTTTGGGTGAGGATCTATCTAATGTTTGGGATACATAATTGTTGAGTCACTGCAATAGTTCTTTATGCTGTACTTTATTAACACACTTGTTTGGTAGAACTGGCATTCTCAAAGCAGTAGGATGATAAGTTTTCTTATGTTCATGGACAGGCTATAATATCTATCGCAATCGAAGATGGCAATTATTTGCAGGAAGCTTGGGAGCATGTCTTAACTTGTTTATCACGGTTTGAGCATTTACATCTACTTGGAGAAGGGGTTCCCACTGATGCTTCATTTCTGACAGTACCTCTGATTGAGTCAGAAGATAAAACTCAGAAGTCTACTTCTATTCTATCTTCCAAGAAAACCAATGCTCTTCAGAATCCTGCTGTGATGGCTGCTGTTAGAGGGGGTACTTATGACAGCACAGTTGCAAAAACCAGTGTGTCAGCACTGGTCACTCCTGAACAGATCAATAATTTCCTATCGAACATAAATTTGTTGGATCAGATTGGCATTGTTGAGTTAAATCATATCTTTGCCCATAGCCAAAGATTAAACAGTGATGCTATTGTTGCTTTTGTGAAGGCTCTTTGCAAGGTATCAATGACTGAGTTGCAGTCTCCAATGGACCCTCGAATCTTCTGCCTTACAAAAATAGTAGAGATCGCGTAAGGAATTTCTCAGACCTGCTTAAAAAACCATACTTCACTTATGGCAACAGCAGCCATGACTTGAGGCCTTGTGACTACTCTAATTCCGAACTTTGTTTTGACAGGCACTACAATATGAATCGCATACGTCTGGTGTGGTCACGTATTTGGAAAGTTTTGTCAGACTTTTTTGTGTCTGTTGGGTTGTTGGAAAATCTTTCTGTCTCTATATTTGTGATGGACTCTCTGAGGCAGCTGGCCATGAAGTTTCTAGAAAGGGAGGAACTGGCAAACTACAACTTTCAGAATGAATTCCTTAGACCTTTTGTGGTTGTTATGCAGAGGAGTAATGCTCCAGAAGTGCGAGAGCTTATTGTTAGGTGTGTCTCACAGATGGTTCTGAGTCGGGTTCATAACATAAAGTCTGGGTGGAAGGGTGTTTTTATGGTAAGTACTGATTTTTATGTTTAGTTTATTCTCATATTTTTTAAAAATTTATCTGCAAGTTATTGACCATTGTCCTTTCTTTCTAAATTTCATCGACTTACAGGTTTTTACTTCTGCCGCCGCTGATGATACAAGAAGTACAGTTCTATTGGCATTTGAGACTGTGGAAAAAATAATTCGAGAATATTTTCATCACATAACTGAAACAGAGACAACAACATTCACTGATTGTGTTACTTGTCTTGTTGCATTTACGAGTAGCCAATTTAACAGTGATGCCAATCTCAATGCTATCGCATTTCTCCGATTCTGTGCTGTTAAACTCGCTGAGGAAGGATTTGTTTTTCAAGATAAGGGTGCTGAACATCCCAGGAATTCAGACACGTCAGGTGGAAATGCCACTGTGCACAAAGATGGCTATGTTTCCCTCTGGGTGCCTCTCCTTGCGGGTACATCATTCTTTTTCTCCTTGAAATTATAATATTTGGTTTATGTTATCATGCAGCTTGAGTCTTCTTGTTGGATGATAATCTGAAGCACATGAGCATTTTTTTTGCCATTTCAGGTTTAGCCAAATTGATGACTGACCCAAGACTGACTATCAAGAAAGGTGCTGTAGGAGTACTTTTTGACATCTTAAAGGATCATGGACACTTGTTTTCGCAGACGATTTGGGCTGATATCTTTGAACGTATTGTTTATCCTCTATTTAACAGTGAGATGTCCACACCCAATGATCAGATTTCAACATCTAATTTACCTGATCTAGAAACGCAAACATTGGCAATGAAATGCTTGGTGGGTTTGTTTGTTAATTTCTTTGATGTGATACGGCCAGAATTTGCTAGAACTGCATCCATTGTCACAAATTTTGTTAGAAGCCCCTACAAGCATTGTGCTACCACTGGTGTATCTGCAATTGTGCGTTTAACAGAGGGGGTTGGTAACAAACTTTCCGAGGAGGAATGGAAAGAGATATTGGTCTGCTTCAAGGAATCAGTGACACATACCTTTGTCATACTCTCTAAAATTGTAAGGATGATGCAAGATATCGAAATCCCAGATAGACTTGATTCTTATTCAGAATCCGAGCAATATCTGGATCATGAAATGTACAGTAATGATGAAGAGGAAGCTAATATGGAGACGACTTCTTATGCTATTGTCAAACTGAAGAATCATATGGCCCTACTGCTTGTAGTGATTCAGGTATTGAATTTTTTTTATGGCCAAATTTTATTTAGATTACCCTTTGTTGGATGGCTAGATGCCAGACTTAGATTTTTTGGACTTGACATAAGTTATCCTAAGGGCCTGTTTAGTTGCTCAAAAAGTGGTGAAAAGTTTTCACACTGAGAAGCGTGTCATGTGAGAGGGGGCACGGTTGTCGGTGTGAAAACTTTTGGGGAACCAAACAGGCCCTAAATTCAAAATGCTAGGTTGGTTTTTGTTCCACTAAATTGCCAACTTTTTTTTTGTGGGGGGTTGGGGGGGGGGGGGGGGGTGGAGGGGGGTGGGGGTTGAAATGACGGCATCGAGAGAGGGGGATGGTGTGAAAGTTGATGGGCAGTATGGTAGGCTTGACGTTCCCTGATATTGAAACTGCTAACAATGACCTTTCCTCGGGTGCTCCAGCTTTGGCTTCGGTCCGCATGCCATGGCACCTTTGTATGCAGGCTAAGGAAAGAGGAAGGATGTTGAGGAATACTGGCCCTAACAAAGTCGACCTAGGGATACCAACCAATTTTTTGGAGATAAGAGTAACATAATTAAAACTAACATATTTCTGTTTGAAGCCGCTGATTATGTCCTAGTCGCCGCCCTTGGTGTCAGGCTATCAACTGTGACTGGCTGAGCCTTCTTGTGATGCAGTCCAACTGTAACATTGGCATTGGCATATCCTGATTACTTCCACTTCTTAACTTCACCTTCCCCATTTGCTTCTATGGGGCAGTTTGCTTCTCTTAAGATGCCAGTATGTATGTCATATATTGATTTTTAGGCCACACAGGAAAACTTCTTTACTAATGGACAAGTAATCTCGAAGTGTCGATCATTGTTTTGAACTTTTCAGACAATTCTAACTCAAGATTCTTTCATGCAGAGCATTATTAAATTATACGAGGAGCACAGAAAGTATCTTCGTGCTGAGCATATGAGCATTCTTGTGGAGATGGTGTCAGCTATTGCGACACATTCAAGTGAAGTGAGCTCTGAATCTTCCCTGCAGATGAAATTTCATAGAGCTTGTTCCCTTCTGGAGGTATCTGAGCCAGCCATTGTCCATTTCGAGAATGAATCCTACCAGAGCTACCTCAAACTTCTACAAGCTATGCAACATGACTATCCATCCCTGTCGGAAGAAATGAACATTGAATCACAAGTACTTAATACCTGCGAGAAAATACTGCGAACTTATCTGAAGTGCGCGAGACACGAACCATGTGACGAATCGTCTCCCAGAAATCCATCTTTACATTGTGCAGTGCCACTGAGTGCTACTAAGAAAGAGGAACTGGCCGCTAGGACTTTGCTGGTCCTTCAAGTGATGAAATTGCTGGGCGATCTGGAGAGGGATTCTTTTGGCAGAATATTGCCCTGCTTTTTCCCGTTGTTGATTGATCTGATCCGTTGTGAGCATAGCTCAGGAGAAGTTCAACACGCTTTGTACAATATCTTCCAATCAGTTATAGGCCCCATGATACGAGTATAATGGCAGATTGTCACTCGCTGAGTGTACAGTTTTGTGACCCCATTTTGACGCTGTAGTTTAGTAACCTATAGGCTGGCACACAAGGTGCAACTGGTTAAACATTCAGACCGAATACAAGGTGAATACAAGGTGAAACATATCGGTGGTTCAAGGTGCCATCTTACTCTGTTGTAACATCTGAATCTCAGGGGGTATTTAGTTCACCCCCTTATGCATACATTTTGCATAATGCACGTGGCCCAATGCACTTTTTCTTTTTGTGCACGCGGCCCAATGCATAAACTTTTCACCCTTTTCACACATCTAAACACCCCCCTCAATTGAGCTGGTTGTCATGCTTCGCATACTCGCATAAAAATGCTGCAGACTTTGTCAGAGGTCTTAAGCATCTTTGTTAGTATTCATATCAATCTGTTCTGGGGGCAGACAGAATGACTCATGGATTTGGAACAAACGTTATGCACCGAGGCAATTCAAAATGTAGGTGGCCTTGACTTCATAGAGTTCCATACTAGCATTGCCATCCCCTCGATCGAGTGTATATAACATGATAAACAGATATTGTTTTAAGTCGAGGCTCAGATATCAAGTAGAGGTTCAGATATTTTTTTTTTCAATTCGAGGCTTGCTACTTTGTATTTTTTTGTGCAATTAAACTAGAGGCGGATGTCACAGAATATGAAATTGATTCTCCTTGTATTGGTCATATGTGTACTTTGTTCAAAAAACCAGATTAACAGTATAGTGGAATATTCTCCAGTTTTTTTTGTTTGTTTGTTGCAACTTGCAACAAATCACAATTCTTTCGCAGGCTAAAACTGTCATTATTTGATTACAGTTGACATAGGTGATATATAATTTTACAGTTTCAGGATAATAATGTACAAGACCCACCGATGATGCAATGACACAGAAAAGACTATGCCCTAATGCGACATGAAGACATGCACTGTAGGTAACAAAAAAAAAGTCCGAAAAAGAGGAATGGATATACACAACCAGATGTTCGAAAGAATGGACCTGTTCTACGATTTGGAACTACATGACCTATATTATACACAGGTTGGAGGCCGGACTCCAATTCCAGCATCCACTTGGTCCATGCACAGACCACCAGCTATCAGAATTTCTGGCAGGAGATGGGGAATGTACAGACACTTGACAGAAGTTGAGCAAGAGCGGCTTCACCTCCAGGCTCTTGCACTTTCCTGCCCCACCCAGCAGAGCAGATCAGAGACATTCACATTACAAGAATTCAGGTAACCATGGATAAGGACAACCTGCAATATGGTGAAACAGATGGATCATTCAACCAAGATGCAACATACTCAGATACCCTTGTTTCATCAAAAAAATGGGCACGCTGTAGATGCTAGATAAATGCAATAACTAACCTTTAGAGTGCAAAAGAAAACAGCTTGCAAGAAAAAGAAGCATGCCGCCCAATTTAGCGGTTCTGCTGTTCTTAGTCCTGCTGCAGACTATAGCATACCTAGAGAGAGGGAAACGAGATGTTACAACAGATTAATGGCGAATGCATGTAGGAGTACTAGAGAGATAAACATACCTCAATTTGTCACTTTCTGGCATCCTAGTCAGCCCGATGCTTGTTCAGAAATGTTGTTCTGTGGGAATGGTGGTGCACGAGCAGGGATCAGAATCTGTTGTTGAGGGCGTGGACCTCCTGTTCACAAAAGTACTTTACCAATTATAGGAAGAACATGATAAGATGGTCCTGAGCAATTGAACAAATATTCTTGGACAAGTATGTTTGATGTCAACAGACGAGTTGATTTCTTGCCTGGAGGGAAGTGTTGCTGAGCAGGTGGCATGCGCACAACATTTGCAGCACTAACATTCTGATTTGATAGTGGGAGAACATGACTTGGTGCATAACCAGGGGAATAGGCATGATCACTTGGTACAGGCTGGCCAAACTGTCCATATGGGTAGACTGCTGGGCCTACTGTCCTGGGACCACCGTAAACTGGAACATACTGTTGTCCAACATATGGACCATATGCATTCTACAAAGCTAAAAATAAAACAAATGAGCAATAATTTCAACTTATTACTATACAAGGAAAAATACACTTTAATGATTCTGAAGTTCTCCACCTGCTGATATAGGTATTCAGGTCCATATGTTGATGGCCTGCATCAAAAAACAATTGGTCAGTACTTAAACAGCTAGGCTGTTCACTTGGAAATAAAAGGTATTCTTGCAAGGGGAATTATCTACACTGCATCCTTCAAATCATAAGTTCCAGACTAGCTACAGCTTTAATCATTATGCCAGACATTCACAACCTAACAGGAGATCAAATTCATAGCTGTGCATGATCTTTGCCAACAATGCATTGAATGAACTGTTAACCTACCCATAAGAAGGATATACAAAGGCCTGTGAGTAGTTGTAAGGGGGTTGCTGATATGTTGGGCTTTGCACATACATGCCCCCTGGAACCGCCACACCTCCATTGTATGGGATGACCGGCCTTACAGGTGCTACTACCACATTGAAAAGAAGGGAAATTTTATCACAATAATTGAATACACACACACACAGAGGCTAAAAAGGTGAACATGCGTGCATCTCATTAAGCAATAAAAAGGTTTCTTAGAAACAAGTTTTTGCAGCAGAGACTAGCAGATGTATGAAGTACAAGGGAAACTTGTTGGCTAGTATACACCAGGACTGTGGGTGGATCATGGATTTATATTGCAGCTTAGACTTTCTACTGATGGGTCTTGGTCAGTAATCTTCTGAGAGAAAAGGTGCAAGACATTAATTTTCTAGTAAACTTAAGAAAACGTTGCTGTTACTACCCTCTTCCTCTTTAACAGTGTGTATAAATAACTAACCAAGAGGCCTATGAATAAACAGTAAACATCTCAAAAGCTTTGCATTCCATCACAAGCAAAGATGTGCATCTTCTGATGATTAATATCTGACATTCCAAGTTGCAGACTATGAAATAGATGTTTGACAAGTGGACAATTTTTATCGAAAAGCTGTGATGATTGCTAACCCTTTCTACCACCCACCAGCTCATACTCTTTCTGTTATCTATTATTCCCTTCAATCAAGTCCAACACTACTATCTCTCCCCAAACTTAGTTGGCAGCGAGGACTAGTAGCTGTATTGGTTTGTTTATTTGAAACAGCTAATACAGAGTACCTCTTTATATATGAGCTTGTAGAAGATCCTACAGCCTTCTTTGGTGCTATGAATGTGCAGGCAAGGAATTAAATATCTACTACTCCTCTGCTGACAAGTCATTTTCCTTCTTTTAGAACTAGTGTCAAGACTATCAGTTAGTGGTTGAAAAGAAGGGGCAGTGTACAAACCTAAGCATTAAATTTTTTGTAACTATGAAATGATAGAAAATGTAATGATTGTGATGACCCCAATACATTGGGAATAGGGCATTGATTAAGAAATTGCATTACACAAAAGAGGTTAAGCAGCTGGGAAGAATCATATGTACATTTGACAGCTGTGCAATTAGGAAAACAGGGTGTCCAAGAAAAAGAAAGGAAAACTAGGAACCAAGTTAGCAGACCTACCGAAAGGCATAGCTGGACCAGGCCTCCCTAAGATGGCGAGATTGCAATTAGCACGCCGCCCATCGATCACCGGATACGGGTCCATGCAGGCCATCCTCGCCGAATCTGGGTCCCGAAAGGTTACCTGCACACACCTCCACACATAATTAAGATGAATCAAAAGTAGGAAAAAGACGAAATATCTGAGCTGAATTTGGAAACCCCAAGTGTTCACTGATTTCAGCAGACCCCTATCAAAATACAATTATACAGTAGTTCCCTAATTCACGAACACTAAAATTTCGTTCTCCTTTGGACAGCACAGAATTGAAACCAAGATGCCCGAAAAAAAAATCAATATATAAACCCTAGAAATGGCTAACAGGGGAACTATTCACTCGTCGTAACAAGAACTTTTTCCCCGATTCTATCACTAATGAGTCAGCAATCCATCAAATTTCCTGCCACGGAATGCAGAACTGCCAAATTCAAAGCCTTTCACGGCCAATTGCCACCACTGCTGCCAGAGCGGATGATCGCAAAAACCTCCCAATTCAACCCACAAGCTCCCATCTTCGCACAGAGAATCACAACTTTCAGCTCCAGAATCGAGCCTGGCGCCTAATCCCCAACAGAAAACGGACAAAGCAGCCCCAAACCAGCACAGCAGATACGGACAAGAAAAAAGCAGAGGAGGGAGGCGTGCTCACGAATCCGTAGCCCTTGGAGCGGCCCGTGGCGCGGTCGGTGATGACGACGGCCTCCATGATGTCCCCGTAGACCTCGAAGTGCGCGCGAAGCCCCTCGCTGCGCGTCTCCCACGCGAGGCCCCCCACGAAGACCTTGGTGAAGGTGGTGTCCCCGTACGGCGCGCTGAGGTAGTGCAGCGCCGGCGTGCCACCGCCACCTCCTCCCCCTCCTCCTCCGGCCCCCGCCGGCGACCGCTGCGGCGTCATCCCTGCCGCGCCCAGCACACGCGCATGCAGCAGCAGCCGCAAACCCTAACCCTAGCTAGCAGCTGACTAAGCTCCACACGACACGACACGCGCGCGAGCGAGGGGGGAGCGAGCAGCGGAGGCGGCCGCGGGGTTAGCTAGGGCTGATAGGTCCGCGCGCGCAGGCGGGGGCGTAATTATAGCGGTGGGGATGGCGCTAATCTGATGAGCGGTTATAATTAGCGGTTGGATTACGCGGGAGAGGCCGTGGGGAAGGAAGTTGGTGAGGAACTGGCGCGGACTACTTGAGATGATGAGAAGGAAGGCGCGCGACGGAGCGAGCCTACTGGGGACGGCCGCGGACAGGAGGGCAGGGCTTGAGCTTTGGGGCCCGGGAAGAACCGCGGAGCAAGGTGGGGTCTGCCTCCCTCCTCGCCCGAGTCTCGTGGGTGTATATATACGCCCATATGATACTATGGGCGATGTTCCTGTTTTATGATATTTATGTGTATATACAAAAGTAGTTTTGTGTATTGCATACATTGAATTCTGTGTGTTCTTCCTTGTTTAGATTGCTAAAGTCTCTTTTTATGAGCGGCAAGGACGGCTGTAGATGGAAAGTGATGTTACGCGGCGCTTGAAAGTGGACTGTTTTGCCTTGTAAGGTGGTTAAAAGTGATAAGAGTCTGTGCCGGAATGGTTTTGGCGTACACTATCTTTGGGAGTGTGATCGATCTATTAGCTGGAAGGGGGCGGATCTTTCGGCGCCACTTTTTAGCGAAAAGTTTTTCGGCGCTAACGTGTTTGCGAGTACAACACTTTCCGCCCTAAAGGATGGAAAGTGGCCTGCGTTTCCGCCGTCGCTTCAACTTTTTTTCTCTCATTTGTAAATTGGCTTATTTAAAAAAAAATCTAAAAATGGCTATAAAAACCAGCGGCGGTATTGCAGTGAAACTAACACCTATATAATTCTTCTCCATATAGAATGAAGTTTTGTTGCTGTACAACATAATATAGGATTTTATATTGAATTAAAAGGACTGGGGTTGTTTGTGTCTCCGCCGTAGATTTTCTGTCTATCCTGAGGATTGAAGGTGGTTTGTGTTTCTGCCGTCATGGTGTAAATTGAGTTAGATATCAGGTTTGATTTAAATGTGGCGGCGGCTCAATTTTTCGATTGGTAACATGTGGTATCAAATGTCTATAAAAACACAAAAGATGCAATAAGCATATATTCAGGTAGGAGCTATATATATTTAGATACGTGCTTTAGTGCATTCCATTAGGAAAAAGAATGGAGGTACAAACGTATCCATTGATATCACCATATAGCTGCATATATCTTGGTGGCCCTCGCTTATGTGATTATATGTCCTATTATTTGTACAGGTCGTTGTCAGTGACTATGTGCTGTCTCAGCTACAGACTCGATCATCTTGGTGTAGAAGATTGAGATGCTCACGATTCGCTTCTTAAAGAAAACTCAGAAGCCGGCCTCTGCGAAACAAGTCGATGAATACACTATATTAAAAACAAATCTAAGCATTATATGCATTTGATCCTTATTAACGTACACATGTAAAAAAAACTGTGATGGCAATGATTTTTTTATTTCTTAATTATTACCTTTACTCAGTTAGTATTAGTAGCCTAGCTTGCAACATGTTAATTATACATATACTGTTTTCCTTAAAATCAACATGCATGATTGTATAACTACTACTTAGAGAGATGGATGGACAATGATAAAATTCAGTTGGGTTGGAGTAATGAAACTCACTATCACGGCAACAACCTAAATATTTCAAATAAAAAAATCGTATCGTTTTACGTTTCATATCGTCATCATACCTTTATCCATTATTCTCTTCCATCTTCCAATGACTTGCGCAAAGATTCATTGGAAGGTTCCATTATTCACCAATTGGTTGTGTGCCAATAATGTTCACAAAGACTGCCAACTAACTGATGAGCAATTCTACACGCTTTGAAGGAAGGTTTGCATTCACCAATTATTTATTTATGGTCCAATAATTATAGATAACACCGTCAACTAAACTGATGAGCAATTCTTATGATACATACTTATTGCGTAATCTGAAGTATACTAATTAATACGCACGAGCGCAAGTTTGTGCCCTGTTTTCAGTAAGTTATGTTTACGGAGTACATATACTAGACTGTTTTAGTGCTATCACATAAAAATATTATGCGGAGAGGTTTCTTTGATCAAGCTGGTTCTACCACCCGGCCCCTAGCTAATAACAAAGAACCACCACTGCCCAGAGAACATGGTGGTTAGCATCAGCCAACAGGCAAAGCTACGTTTTCATCGCAAAAAGCGAAGCTAGCTACTGATAGAGAAGATCTTTTACAGAGACCAGGGTTTCCCTTTCTCATCCTGTTCGCTTGGCTTATCAGCCACCAGCCAGCAGTACTTCAGTCTCACAACAAATCAGCACCAGCCACCAGCCACCAGCCAGCCAGCAGTACTTCAGTCTCACAACAAATCAGCACCAGCCACCAGCCAACCGAACAGGCTGTCGGCATCGCCCTACACTCCTACTCCCTACTTGCCATAAAAGGGGGTGCTATGCTATTGCGAGGAAGCACAGTAGGGCCAGGGCCCCCGGGCCGCGGAAAGCTTGAAGCTTCTTTGCTCAAATCCTGAAATCCACACCCGGCCACTTTATGCTTCGAGCATGCGCTTTTTGCCAAGTAGGCAGGTATCCTCCTCGCATGTCCCTTGCCACATGCCCACCCAGGCACCCAGTGGCCAGTTGGTTACTGGTCCTAGCAGTAAAAAATAATGATCGAATAGTGTTTTCTAACAAAAATTAAAGGTTCTCGTGTTCCAAATTGGCCAGGACATCAGCCGGAATAATGTTACTACCTCATAACGTCGTGGCGACATTTTAGGCTGCCGAGAGATATTGGTTCGTTTGCCCAAATGTTGTTTCAGGTGCTCCAGGGCAGAGCTGGAAGGCTCCAAACCTTGCTTTTGGCTGTGGAGACGCACGGCATGGCGCAATGGCGGCATGGGTCAACTCCTAGCACAGGGCAGGTGAAAGGACGGGAGAAAAAGGGTAAACCAGAGGCCCAGGCCCTTGCACGGACAGCCGGACAGCGCCATGGGGGGCCCACTTGTGGGGGGCTGCTTTCTTCTACAGTTCGGGCCCAGCGGCCTCGATGATCGGATTCGGGGCACTCCAGATAGGCTCAGCGTGGGAGTGGGAGGGAGGGAGGTGCGCAGAACGACCGGTGTTACGTGGACCCGGCAGCGCTAGAGTTTAGCCATGTAATATCGGATGTTTTGATGTTAATTAAGAGTATTAAAAGTAGACTAATTATCAACTAATTGCATAAATGAAGGCTAATTCGTGAGACGAATCTATTAAGCCTACTTATTTCATGATTTGACAATGTGGTGTTACAGTAACCATTTGCTAATGATAGATTAATTAGGCTTAATAGATTTATCTCTCGAATTAACCCAGGACTTCTGCAATCAGTTTTATTATTAGCTCAAATTTAATTCTCCTAATTATCATACAAACATTCGATGTGACAAGGACTAAACTTTAGCCCAAGAATCCAGACACAGCCTTACAGACGCGTCAGGGAAAGTTTCAATTTGGATCGGAACAACTTTAAACTCATACAGTCATACTCCCAGTATTTTTATTTATTTATATAAGGCGTCCACGTATATTAAAATTCAAACTTTACAATTATTAATCAATAGAAAAATCTCACTATGTTAGAGCGTATTTCTGAAGGTAGGATGAAAAATCAGCCTCGTAGAAAATAGAGGCAACCCTATATAAAGAAGATGACTTATTTAGAGAGTATTGCTAAGCAATATACATAAATGGCACATGAAAACTTGACCCACAAGAATATGAAAACACATGATAAAAAAAAATAAGACTATCAGTAGTAATGCAAGTACAAAGCAGATAATTGCAAGACGAGAACTTTTTTTTAGGAATAACAGCTTGGAGAGAGAACACAAAAATACAAGAATGTTAACGAGAGGACATAGAGGAAATCCATGAGGCTGGCGCTTATGCCATATCTCCTAAAATACCATTACAGATTGAGGCATTTCCATATTATTATGAATTTATGATACACCCAACTATTCTTCTCAAATCTATATCTCCTATATAGAAGCATCTCCTATATAGAAGCACCCCGCTACAAAGCATTGATTTCTATTTCTCTCAAATCTCAGCGAGCCACGTCATCCACAGAGTTTTAACCATCCAATTGTTTTCTCAGCCCCCTCTTCTTTGCTCAGTACCTTGGCAGATCAAGAGCCTCTTCTTTATTCGGTACCTTGGCAGATCAAGAGAGCATCAAAACTAATGGCATTAATCCACCATCAATCATCCACGTTTCCACTCCTAAAATTTGAAGCATCGCACTCCATTGGGCACGTTGCTGGTGAGGTATGCCATTCATGTCCTCCTTTGGATTCACTGAAGGTATGCCATTCATCTTCGCATTTGGATTCACTCAAGTTCTTCAATCGATTATTTTGTGCATTCTTGCTGTTCCAAACTTGCCCATGGTTTCGTGCAACCATCCTATTTGATCTATTGCCTTTTAGAAACTGTTGCTATTTCAAACTTGCACATGGTTTCAAACACTCAACCTGTTTGATATATTGCCTCTTAGAAACTCTTGCATAAAGCATTCTGAATTTTCAATGCATATCTGTAGGTTCATAGAAATTGATTTCGCCTCTGGAAATAGCAAGAGCATTGGCCTCCTCGAGTCATTCAGGTAACAAGCTGTGCTCCATCTTAGAAACTCTAGGGTACTATTAGTTTTAGTTTTTTTAATCCATCTAAATTGCACCATTGAACAATGAGTCGGTAAAGCTGTCACTATCGTCAAACTGGCAGTCGGTAATAGTGGTAACGAACTGTTGGTTGAAATATATTTGTGTGTCTGTAAAACTGTTTAGCGCATCGAACCGTCCGTCGCTATAAGTATGTCGGTCGGTACGCCACTTACAATGACTGAAATGTGTAGTCGGTATAACTTTATAGCGACTGATGGTTGGTCGGCATAGCGGCTTATACCGACCCATTTGTAGTCGATGATCTGGGGTTGAGGTATAGAGTCTTGCATAAAGCATTCTGAATTTTCTATGCATATCTGTAGATTCATATAAATTGATTTCGCCTATGGAAATAGCAAGACCGTTGGCCTCCTCGAGTCATTCAGGTAAGAAGCTGTACTCCAACTTTATTTGTTTGATCTATTGTCTCTTAGAAACTCTTGCATAAACCATTCTGAATTTTCTATGCATAACTGTAGATTCATATAAATTGATTTCGCCTCTAGAAATAGCAAGAGGATTGGCCTCCTTGAGTCATTCAGGTAATAAGGTATACTCCAACTTTATTAGCATTTCTAAGTGTGCAGTTGTCCTCATTCTGTTAGTTTTGGCGATTAATTGTTGTGTGGACATCCTTACTTTCGGCAATCAGTCAGTTTTCCCTTATTTTGTTACTTCCATTTTTACATGACCTTGGTGTCCCACGTTTGCAATTGTAAGAATCAGTAGAATGAATCTTGGGGAGAGTTCTTCACGCTCTTCACTTGGTCATGGACGGCCATGACGTTGTGCATCCCATGTTCTCACTCCTCAAATTGATCGTGGGACTCCTCATGAGAACCCACGTAGACGCAGATCACGAATGGATGGTACTAGAAGCACTGGTTGCTTTGGACCAATTTATACTCCTTCCTATATTTTTTTCTCTAAAATTCATCTATTCCTCCATGCTTATTTGTATATACATGTGAATTCGTTTAGTGCAAATCTATATATTTTCTCAATAATTTCAATTTTCATACCATACATAACCGCATATGTATCATCCTCACTTATCTATTAAATAAAATTAAATTTATAGAATAATTTACCTTCGTGTAAAAAAGTCCAAACCTTAGCTCTTTCCTGACTGTATCAAATAGTCATTAAAAAATTACACAAAATATCCCGCGGCAATGCGTGGAAAATTCACTGAAAGGCAACACACATCTTAGTGTTTCTACTTTCAAATTTCATCTTAAAATTTTATTTAAAAAATTTCCCGCGGCAACGCGCAGGAAATTCACCGAAGGGCAACACACATCTTAGTATTTCTACTTTAAAATTTCATCTTAAAATTTTGTTTAAAAATTTTCCAAAGTGCGGGGTATCACCTAGTAGCTACATACAACAATAAAAAACCTATAGGATTCAATCCTGCAAAATTCTGCGCAAATCATCCGTTAAAGCCTGTGAACAACAACGGTAATTTTCGATAGCTTGAGGACAACATGTTAAGCAAAGTGCAAAACTCTTGATAAAAAGGGTTACCCCAACAAAAAAGAAAAGAAGAAACGGAAAATGGGGAACACCCTCAAAAATTCAAACAATGAGCAAATCTAACTATGCAAGTCCATGGTTTTTTCTTGAGAGGTCCGTGTGTCCATCATGAATTGTGTGCCGACCTTTGGCAAAAAAAAAAGGAAAAAGAGAGAGAATTGTTTGCCGTTCACTCGTCGAGGAAAAAAAGAGCACGGAAAGGCGCCCAAAAGACAGAAATATGGCGTGCGTGTTTAACCTGGCTGCTGATTGTAATCCCGGTCAAGTTATATGAATGAATCTCCTTTGCTTAAAAAAAAAGGCAGAAATATGGCGGAGGCAACAGGAGCCTCCTATATGTCTACCGAAGACGCGTAACCAAATCATCTATAAAACCCAATCAACAATGAAATCCCAGGTGTAAATGGCAGCAGCTGGGATTCCGGTTTTACGTTCCGTTCCGCGCGCTAGACTTTTTTAAAGCGTGCGCGGGAAATGTACGTGGGAGGGGTGCATGCGCTAGACTTTTTTTCCTGCATTTCATTTTTTGTTGGGTACGTGGTTGCAAGTGGGAAAATTAACGGGTGGGTACCAACTCACAAAATAAAGTTTCAAGTTACAAATTGATAATATAACTTAAGAATTGTAGCTTCAAAGTACAAATTATAGATAATATAATCTAGTTCTAATGTTGCATTTGCTTCGACAATTGATCTTCCACAGAAACTTGTCAGCAAGTAGTGTAGCAAACACCTGTTAAGAATGAAACAATGCTTCAAATTAAATCATTATGTCAATTTTTATTGTGACTTTGAACATAACAAAAGAAGAAATGTTGAACATTTTCATTCATAATGAATATATTAGTGTTCAACATTGAACATAGTAAAGTTGAAATATACAAATGGATATGTTAAAATGTACAAATGGATATGTTGAACATTCAACAAATAAAGTTAAACATATTTCTTAAATATTGTAATAACAAATGTTGTGTAGAACAACAAAAAATGTTACCAAACTGTAATTAGGCATGAAATTGCATGAGCAGGTAAAATGTTGAAGATGTTGAAATACTATAAAAACAAATATTGAGAAAAATAAAAAAGTTACAAACCTGTATTTAGGCATGGAATTGCATGCGAACAACTAGATCAGCATCTCAATAAAATTGGCAGCGAACTTGTTGTACTTGTACGACAATAATTGAAGTAGAAACTTCTGACGCAAAGGTAACAGATCAACCTATTGAGCAAAGAAGAAAAATGTTATAAATATTGAACTAATATTTAGCCTTCTATGGCAGGGGTACATGTCCGCCTCAAACCCCAAAAATCCTTCTGAACCCGATAGGACGGAGCCACCCCCAACAACCCTGAACACTAACCAGTACGACCTTCTATGGCAGGGGATCCGAAACCTAAGCAATTTAGCGTTCTATGGCAGGGGGTATATGGCCGCTCCAAACCACAAACATCTTTCTGAACCTGATAGGACGGATTCGCCCCCAACAACCCTGAACCCTAAACAATGCAGCCTTCTATGGCAAGGGATCCAAAGCCGAAATAATTTAGCCTTCTATTGCAGGGGTACATGGCCGCTCCAAACCCCGAACATCCTTCTAAACCCGATAGGACGGAGTCGCCCCCAACAATCCTGAACACTAACCAGTACAACCTTCTATGGCAGGGCAGGGGATCCGAAGCCGAAGTAATTTAGCCTTTATGGCAGGGGGTATATGGCCGCCCCCAAATCCCAAACATCCTTCTGAACCTGGTAGGACGGAGTCCGCCCCAACAACCCTGAACCCTAACCAGTATAGCCTTCTATGGCAGGGGGACCGAAACCGAATCAATTTAGCCTTCTATTGCAGGGACATGATCGGTTCTAACCAGCAAAACCTTCTATGGCGAGGGGCCACCGTAATCGGAGGTCCATGCACCACCGCATCATGTTTAAAACGTTTCTAAACTAGTATGTCTAGCATTTTAAAATGCTGGACCCAATATTTTGTAAACCAAATTCAACATTTCAAATAAATCATTTTTAAAGAAATGTTGATATAGTTCATGAAAAATGTTGAAATAGTTCATAGAAAATGTTGAGCTAGTCAATCCAAAGATTTTGTGATTTAATATATTAATATATTTGAAACATTAAAATAATATAGTCAACATTTTAAATACTATATTCAACATTTGTTCAAACAAATTCAAGATTTTGAATACATCATTTGAACATTTGATATGAAAATGTTGAAATAGCATACTCAAAATGTTGAGGTAATTAACCAAAATTGTAGAATTTTAAAATACAATAAAACATATTCATATTGGATCTCCTTATGTTGGATTAAATCTCAGCAACACGGCCGTCTAAACGCAATTTGAAAAGAGTCCACTGTTTGAGAGAAAAATACATTTTAAGTTTGAAATCAAAAGTATCCTTCACCCACCAGGACCAAGCACAGGGCAACACGTGTACACCCACCTCCCTCAAACCACGTAAGCTCTTTCCTCTCGATGCATGTGAGCTCTCTCTGTTGTCCACTGCTGTGTAGTATGAACCAGTCAATCAGATGGTGTGTAAATGCGAGCACGAATCTTAGACATTGAAAGACGTTCAGGAAAAAATGTTCCGGAACATATATATATATTTTTTTGAGTGGGTACAACGAGGATGCTATAACTCACTTACGCCACACGCACGCACACCTCATACACACCAGGGAGAATTGGAAAGCCTAAAGCCTCTCGTGCACAGAAAACATGCAGTACCACTGAACACGCACGCGTGTGTACCCTAGCCTACTAGGACGGGCGCGCACCTGGCGCCTTTGCCAACCGCGCGTTCCGGAACATATAGGATCTCCGGAGCCAACAGGGAGAGCACGGGCGGCCCACTTGCCGTCGTCTGGCCCATCTTATGTCGGGCTGCTGGGCCGTTTTCGCATGCGTTGGCGGGATGCCAAACTGAAAACGCAAATGATACTAATATAGTATAATCGCAAACGTAGCCTGAAGTCAAGATGGCCGAGTTGGTCTAAGGCGCCAGTTTCAGGTACTGGTCCGAAAGGGCATGGGTTCGAATCCCATTCTTGACAAAATTTGATATTTTTGCTTGATAAATTAATACTTATATTTTAACTTTCTGTTTTTTTCCTGACCCATTGTTTACAAATTTATAATTTTTCCATCTTTCGTTTTGCTCCCCTGTATTTTTCTGTATTTTCCCCTTTTTGTTTTTGCTTTCCTGTGCGCCTTTTGCTTTTGCTTTCCTGTATGCTTTTTGCTTTTGCTTTCCTGTACCCTGCAAGCGCCATGATTTTTGGAGAGATCTGATAGCAGCTCTTTATATTACTTTATACGACACCATGTTACTCCTGTATTTTTTTTCCTTTCCTGCAAGTGCCTGGAATTTGGAAGATCTGGAAGCAGCTCTTCATATTATAGCATCTCCAGCAGATTTGATTGTCCCACTACCAAAATACCTTCTCTCTTCGTCTCCAATAGTTATTTTTGTGTTTTTGGCGAAACCGTTGCAGCAGACTATCAAAACCAATCACCACCACCAATAATCTATAGAGGAGAGGGTTGCATCCTCTACATAAAAGAGAGAGGAGCTATTGGTATCGAGAAAGAGATTGGTAGTCTGCTGGAGTGTATTTTAATATCCAAAATCTAGTTTTTTGGTAGGTCTGCTGGAGATGCTCACCGCTTTATACGACACCATCCGAAGTTTCAAATTCATATCGATCGAACATACTAAAATGAATCAAGCAAGCAGCAAAGCGAGACCAGCGGTATATACCATAATTGGGCCACGAACTCACGATCGAACAGGTCCCTGCATTTGACATGCGCGTCGCATAAACAGCTCAATGAATACGTACATGTCTACGTGGTTGGACGCCTGGACCAGCGAATCTCCGGATCTCCCCTGCAACAGTTGATCTCACCACACGCTGACACGCATAATAGCGCGGGGGTACCGGTAATTAGGGCTAAGTGTTTTAACAGTCCTAATTCTGCGCATGCAACATGTGAGTATAACATACGTTAAAGACACTTCCTCAACCAGGTAACCTCTTTGGCCTCCACGTAGTTCCGCCAGTGCATATCACTGTCGATGGGCATGCGGCCTAGTACTGAATATCACATTTAATTTCTCCAGTAAATCTTAATACGAGCACACGTAGTAAGTCATATATTTGCTAAAAAATATCTTCACGTTTGCAGATTATTTACATAGTCATATATTTTATATGTACTTGGATTATAATCTTCCTAAGAAATTTGTTCAAACACAATTTGGTTCTGGGTGGCGACTTAGTCTGTGGATCGATAGTTATACATGTGCTTGTATTCGCCAATACCAGTGTGGGTCGTGTGCATCCTACAAATGTAGAGGTCGGAAGTGATCTAAAGATAATAGTATCAACATGATGTAATTATCTTTATTTTAATGAAGATTCCTTTATCTAAAGCAGACATTTACGATATATTTCTCTGGAAACACAATATGACAAACGCCCACAATATTATCTACTCCCTCCGTATATTTGTCAATGTTAACATTTTCTAAAACATTTGCCCCTCTTCTTATTCAACTTTTTTATGCAAATATGCCAAAACATTAAGTCACACTCAAAAACATACATAATGATAAAGCAAAAAACAAAACAAATAAAGATATACTCATAATATATATTTTTTAGAGAACGTGCTTGACACGTATTTCATTAAGAGAAAAAGGAGGCTTACAGACACCAACGACAACACCCAACGACAACAACACACAACAAGCAAACACAACACCACCACCGACGGAACAACACAACGACTACACTAACACCAACTACTACTACAACAACAAACAAACAAGAAGAACTAGAGCTACACAGGCACGCTATATTGGAGAAGACCGAAGAGGCGCCAAAGACAGCAAACCACGACGTAAGAGGAGAGGACCTTGAATAGCTCTCGACCAAAGAAGCCGCGAGTACCGAAACGACCAAGCGACCAAAAGACAGGCAGGCACCACCACATCGAAGACGAACACGCCAGTGGTGGAGAAGGCGATTGAGGAAGCAAAGGGCCAGAAGGTAAAGCAGGAATCGTAGGTCGATGCCTTCAGGAAGGGTACGACGCAAAAAAGTTACGCCATCGACCGTTCGTTAGAGGACGAACCGGGTTTTCACACAACGGAACCAAAGGAGGAGGGATGGAGACCGTGACAATGCCCCAACAGGAAGAACTACGTAGGAGCGCAGCCATTACCGGCACCAGTAGAAGCTGTGCAAGATTTTCACCCTGGCGTCCAAACCCCTCCACCTTCGCTCTCAGCCACGACGACCCCTCGAAACCTACTCCAGTGAGGCGGGACAGCTCCGCGACCAGTGGACATGTGCAGAACTGCAGAAGGGGGGGAGGGGGAGGGGAGTGGAAGCGGACGTGACGCTCTATATCGGCGACCAAGGGGCGACAACGACGAGCGGAGGAGAGTAGATCTGGCGCAGGACCATCGGAGCGGTCCTCACCAGCGACCAAGGGGTTGAGCCACCGCTGCCCCTGCCCGAGCCAGACAGCGAGCCAGCGCCTGGCCAGGGTCTGTGCAGAAGGGGGGCGCCGGGCCGTAGGGGCCA
>CM014273.1:11284414-11302326 GCA_004135705.1 Alloteropsis semialata | reverse complement strand
GGTGTAGAACATTGATATCATTGAAGGACCCCGGCAAACCAAAGAACGCATGCCATATCCAAAGATCTTGTGAAGCAACGGCTTCAAGAATGATTGTGGGTTCCTGCACATGGCCTCTATACATTCCTTGCCATGCTGTAGGGCAGTTTTTCCATATCCAATGCATACAATCTATGCTCCCAAGCATTCCTAGAAAACCTCTTCGCTCTCCAGTAGAAAGCAATCTAGCTGTGTCATGCTCATTTGGAGACCTCAGGTACTGATCTCCAAACAAATCAACCACAGCTCTGACAAATTTTCTTAGACTCTCTATGACAGTACTTTCGCCGATACGAATGTAATGATCCATGAAATCTGCAGGAACTCCATGACTTATCATCATATATGCTGCACAAATCTTTGCAAACATGATAGGCCAAGCCGTCCATTTATATCTCTTTTTTGCACAAAATAATTGTCGTGTTGCTCTACAGCTTGCACAATTCGGACAAACAGAGGACGAGACATTCGAAACCTTCGCCGAAAGAAAGATGGACCATAGGTTGGAGCTTCTGAAAAGTAGTCGTGGAACAACCTCCAATGCCCACCCTCTCGGTCACGATGAACATACTCACGCCCAGGGACAGAACCACCCCACCGTGGAATATTCAGAGCTTGATATTGAATGTGTGCTTGATGTAATGCTGTGAGAATGAGTTCATCATCATCACTGTCGGACGATGAGGAGGAGTCCAAGAGGAAGAGATGACTCATCTTCCTGCATTGCAAAAATCAAATCAAACATCGATTGCTATGAAAAAAAAAGAAGTAATTGCAAAATTGAAAGAAAGCAATCAGCAAGCGGCAAGCAGCAATTCCAAAGGGCAAGCAGCAATTCCAAGAAGCAATTTGCAACTCCCGTTCAATTGGGAAAAACAAAAACTAGGACGGCTACTTGTTGCTTGGCTGCTCCTATCTACCTACATGCAGTAGCATCAAGTAGCAGCAAAATCAATCCCTCTCTCTGCTCAGATCTTCCCACACAAAGCAGCAGTAAAATCGATCCAATCTCACTCTCCCAGGCAAAATCGACAACAAATCTTCCATCCTCCCTCTCCTACAGGCAAGTACATGCACAAGCTGCAAAATCGATCCAATTCAATAGCCTACAGGGGTTGCGGCGCTGCGCATGGAGCAGCAAAATCGATCTGAACAACGAGCCGCGCGGGGCCGCGCCGACGAATCCGCAAGCGCACAGGGCCGCGCCGACGAATCCGCGAGCATGCGGGGCCGCGCGCCCGGAGGAGCCGTGGATCGACATGGCCGAGGGTGCAGGAAGATGGCCGGCGCCGCTGTGCAGAGAAGGGAGACGGGGGCGTACCTGGTGCAGGTGGGCGGCCGAGAAGACTCCGCGGTGGCGCGGGAGAAGCAGCAGTTGCTCGTCTCGGATGGATGAGAGTTCAGCTGGGAGCTCCTACATGTGGGGGGTCACGGGTGCTGGATGAGAGTCCAGATGAGAAGAGGGGGCAAGTAGGAGTTCGGTTGGAGACGTTTTTTGCCCTCAAAACTCTCAAAACTGGAATAGGAGGCCAATTGAGTAACCGGTTGGAGATGCTCTTAGGGCCTTAGCCAGTGACCTAAAGCACTGTTCTCTATTTTTTGAAGGTCACATGTTCTCTGTTTGCAATTACCTTGGAACCTCTTGTCCGTGTACAATAGTATACTATCACTCTATCAGTGAATCATTTTCTACATTGAAACAAGCTCCTCTCCATCCCCACGGACGCTTGACACGAATTACCTTGCATAGATTACGCCAACAATTTTCAATCAGACTAAACCCATGACCCCTACAATCTGGCCGCATAACAAAAATCTTCACGACAACGAGACAACATGATGCAAAATAAGGCCAAAGACGAAGCAGGCGCGGCGAAGCGCGCCAACCAACCTAGTTATTTAGCTTAGCAGTGGACACGAGCTGGTCCACGTTACAGCAACTCCACCAGATCCTAAATAAGCTCCTACTCTAAGTTTAGAGGGAAGATAAAAAAAAACTCCAGCAGACCCTTTATCTTGGTTCCAAAATAGGCGGCTAAAAAATAGAGGGTTGTTTAGAGCAAGGGCAATGATACAACCCGCTTGTCGGCGAAATAAACTCCAGTAAGGCATTCCAATTAATGCAGCAGCGGTAGCTCAGCTCTGCAGCAGCACATGCAACCAATGCGGAGCGAGTGTAGCAGCAGAGCAGCCATTAGAAGCGCAGCGCACGCATATCTGCCCGCTTCAAGCCAGCGTTTCACGAGACGGCCGCTTCACACACACACTCTCTCTCTCTCTCCTGTACTCCCTCCGCCAGCGGGGATTCAGCCGGCTTGCAGCCACCCATAATACTTGTCTTAGAGGGTATTGCTGGAGTTGGAGGAAAAATCAAGTACCTAGAAAACACAGAGATCCCCTATTAAAAGAAACAAAGGGCTTGTTTAGAGGGTGTTGCTGAAGTTGCTCTTACTGGTAGATTTCTGATAACTAGTATTCGGCTGTCACTAAGAATATTCACTACTACACAAGGCTTATCACAGCCGGTTCGGTTGGGCCTATCACAGCCGGTTTTCAAAAGTGGCGCTAATAAAGTGGCGCTGAAAATCGACTTTTCACAGTCGGTTTTTAATCGGCTTTTCACAGCCGGTTTTTTACATAAACCGGCTGTGAAAAAAATTCAAAAACCAAAATTCAAAAATTAAATAAAAATGTTAAACGGTTGCAAAAATAAATTTTAACCACATGGGAGGCCACCCCCATGAACCAGACACCATCACCTCCAACTACACAATTTTTTGCACTTGTTGCATTTTTTGTGATTCGAACTCATGACCTCTGGCTTCGCGCGAAACTCACCTTACCACTGCACCATACTACTGCTTGTGGCTAAAGGACTGATGCACTCCTCTTATATTAATCGTGCCGAATGTTCAAAAAATTCTATAGACCACATCTTTGATCTAATTAGGATGAAAATTGTTGTGGTAGTTTTTTACATTCACTAATTTCCAGGAAAAATATCAAAAAAATAATATAAAAATAAAAAATAGTTGTATGAAAATTGATTTTTAAGTGCTGAAAATTTATTTAATTCATAGAAAATAGCAAATCATTTCAAAAACTTCCTAAACTCCTCCATGGAAACTTATATGCAGTATAAAATATGTAAAAAAATATTTATATCTCATTTGAGAAAAAATAAGTTTTATGATGTACAAATATCAAAGTTTGCCTTAAGATGTATATGAAGTATGAGAAATGTATAGTTTATGAACAATGTATAATCTAATTTTCTTAAAATGCATTGAATTTTTTATGAGAAGGTTGCACACCTATAAAAGGACTCTATGACAACTTTTATAATTTTTGGACAAGTTTTTGATATTGTTATTGTTTTAAGTGCAGGAGTAAATACTAAGAATAAGTACCTAGAAATTCATTTAATAGTTAGAAAATAGCAAATCATTTCAAAAAATCCAAAACTGCTGCAAGGCAACATATAAGTTGTATATAACATATAAAAATTGTGTCCTTGTAATATGAGCAAAAATAACATTTTAAGGAGTGCAATCTAAGCAATGTTGCACTTCTTTAATATTAAACGCTTCGAATCTTTATGATTTTCTAGAGACCACACCTTAGATCCGATTGAGTTGAATTTTTTTGGTTGTTCCTTGTGTGCTCCTAGACCAAAAAAAATATCAAAAAAATAAAATAAAAATAAAAAATTTTTATGTACTGTTGCTTAGAACCGGCTGTGAAAATAGATTTTCACAGGCGGTTCGTGCCACGAACCGGCTGTGAAAATGATTTTCACAGCCGGCTCATGGCTAGAACCGGCTGTGAAAATGGATTTGATTTTCACAGCCGGTTCAAGCCACAAAATTTTCACAGCCGGTTCAAGCCACAAACCGGCTGTGAAAATCATTTTCACAGTCGGTCTACTTACTAACCGGCTGTGAAAATGTATTAGCGCCACTTTTTGAAAACCGGCTGTGAAAATAGTGACTAGAAAAGCAATTCTGTAGTAGTGATTGGTGTTTCAAATTTAGTCCATACTTCTGCCCGCCGTGCCCTCTCATGTTTGTACATTATTATATGTATAATTTTTAATTATATGATTTAAAGAATCTATATTCATTTTTGTGCAATATAATAGTTTCTTTTCCTATATTTTGTCAAAACTCTATCGCCTATTGAATTCTAATATATTATCAATAATGTAAACCCTAGAAGCGAGGGTGGAGGTCCGGCCACAGAGTCGGGTTAGCATGGTGGCGCGAATCTGACGGCAAGAGATCAAGGAGGAAAACACGACATGAGTAAGCTGAGGAAAGGAGGCACGAGCTCAGTTGGTTAGAGCATCTCCAACAGTTCCCTTAATCCCTTTCCTTTTTTTTCTAGCTATAGGGGAATTCCCTTTCACCAATTCAAGATATTGGGGAGTGTAGCTACAGCAGATCCCCTTTCCCTTTTCTCTTTCTATCTCATCTGACAAACGGGGCCCATCAGTCATTGACTCATTTAAGCTAGCAAGCCTCGCCACTGCAGTTCCGATCGATCGATCGGCCATGCAGAGGTGACGGCGATTGATCGATGGAGATGACTCAAACCAGTGGCGCTGGGGCCGTGCCGAAGCTGGAGGAGGAGGAGCCATGGTCACCGGCGAGGGAGAAGGAGAGCCGGCGCCGCTGGGTGCTGCTGGTCGCTGGCATGACGGCGTTGCTGCTCCTCGCCTTCTTATGTTGCTGGTCTGGGAGATGGCTACTGCCAAGCTACGGAATAGCAGGATGCCGCCGATTATGGTCACAGTGCCGGTGGTGGTAATAATGCGACCAAGGGAGCAGCCGCCGACGAGCTCCTCGGCGGGCTGCTCGCGCCGGGCATGGACCGCCGGTCGTGCCGGAGCCGGTACCAGTCGGCGTGGTACTACAAGCACTTCCCCTACGCGCCGTCGCCGCACCTCCTGCAGAAGCTGCGCGCCTACGAGGCTCGCCACCGGCGGTGCGCCCCCGGCACGCCGCTCTACGCCAAGGCGGTCGAGCAGCTCTTGTCCGGCCGCAGCGCCGACGAGGGCGTGGAGTGCAGGTACATCGTTTGGCTCCCCTTCGACGGCCTCGTCAACCGTATGCTCGAGACCACGGCTGCCCGCTCGAGCCCGCGGCCGGGCCAGTGACGGTTTGCTCGCCCGTGCCCGCGGCCGACGGCAGTCCGCCCGCTCGTGCCAGCGGCCGGGCCAGCGAGGCTCTGACCGCTCGCCTAGAAGAGCCGGCGCCGGTCCACCTGCTCAGCCTCGTGCTCCAAGATACATGCAGAGCCAAGAAATCATATGACTGGGTGAAATAGAAAAGAAATGGGAAAAAAAAGGGGAGGGGGGCAAATCCCCTTTGAAAGGAGAGAGGATGGGAGATAAAGGGGATTGAGAAAAAATTAAGGCCTTGTTTGGATAGAGGTGTATTGGAGTGGAACGAAGGGGATTGAGAAAAAAATAAACTAATATCCCCTTCAATACCTTCCATTACCCTCCAATACACTAGTTCCCAAACAAGAGGAATAGAAAAGGGTCTGTTGGAGAGAGTTTTTTTCATCTCAATCCCCTTTAACTAGGAATAAAAAAAATGGATTGGTTTTCTCGATCCGTTGGAGCTCTTAGAGCAACTCCGGTGGAGGCCTTCAAATTGAAGCCCCTAAAATCTATTTGCAGGCCGGATTGCAAAAATTAGGGGCCCAAAATTACCTCTCAACTCCAGTGGGAAATCAGCCCAGGCCCCTATTTTCTTCTAAAAATAGTGGGACCCAAGTTTTGAGGGGGGGATTGGAGGCCCTTAGGAATGGGGGCTTGGAGCTGGAATTTGGGTGGGCAGAAAATACATATTTATTTAGGGGCTCTGCTGGAGTTGATTTTTTGGAGAAAGACCCTAAAATTTAGAGTAGGAGCCCATTTAAGGTACTCCACTGGAGTCGCTCTTAGGGGACGATGGCAACTCTAGCATATGCCACCACCGGAGATGTAGAAGGTGGATGATGCGAGGCGACCTCCTCATGGTCGACTTCTTTCTACGATAGCCCAGATTTCATGCGCCTTTGTGTGGCCTTTGAGGTATGTCTTTTGGGAGCCCAATGGGCCAAAATACCATAGAGGAAAAGAATAAATGGAGACCCATAAGCTATTGTCAATCTTATTCGGTGGCATATGATTTATTTTAATTTTTCATCAAATCTTTGTTTGGCACGCATCATAAATTCGGACGTGTGAGTGGTTCAATGATAGGGAGTTCGTCCACTTTTTTGGTTGATTAATTTGGGTGTAAGAAATTGTAAGATGATCAACGGTAGGACCGTAGGAGATGGAGAATGCCCACATTTTCCACCGAGTAGCAATTCACACTCAAATTACCACTCTAGGTTTAGAATATTTGGAGTTAAGCTCTCCGCCATTTTGATCTGAAACCCACGGACCGATCAAGTGAATTTAAACCCCCAATTCTAAACTCCTATTCTCTTATGACAACCAAACAGAAACACCTTAAGATTTGAGAGGAAGAAAATAGGGGCCAATTGCAAACCAAACTCATGTGTTTTGGAGGCCCAAAAGACAACCAAATTCGTCATTATATCTAATCTTTCCTATTTATCCTTCTTTCTTCTTTTCCCCGTGTGTCCTAGTCCTGACGTCAATCCACGTGCATTCGTCTTCACCCCATCCTCATTCCTCAAGTAGTCATCTCTCTCGTCAGGCTAACCTGTACCAAATGAGCCATTATCGAGTCGCTCCAGCTCTCTGACCCTCCCCACCAAACAATCGCCAACGGTTTGTCCTTGTTGACTCGTAGTTCCATCCACCAATCACATCTACTGCCTGCTTAGATGGTCTTCCTTTCTAGCCCTAACTCTAAGCTCGCCATCGCTGCTCATCGAATCTCTAGCATCAACCAACACATTTGTGCTTTTTTGTTTTAGTTACTATGAATCTTTATTCTTTACTAGTGAGTCAATGATGGATACTGGCCATAACTGGGATATACTCAATTTTTTTTCTCGAGAAAAAAGCATTTGCGATTGCGGCGGCTGTATTATTGCTTCATCACCAATTTATTTCCCCTTCATTTTTGTTACACTTCGACGAGTCCAATCTCCACGACTCCACCAGTCATCAGTTCAGGATCCCAGCAGCCTTGAACGAGTCAATGGTGTCCCTGAGAGTCTCCGCCGCCGTCCTGAACTCCCACCCCAACGCCTGCATCCTCCTGGAGCTGACCCCCTTCTCGTCTTCCACCTGAACAAACCTGCGACCAATCGCCACCAAATGGAGAGTTTACCCAAATGCTTTTACAGTTTTAGCTTGATTGAAACGCGTAATCATGGTGTACTCGCAATACGATGATGAGGTTCTCACTTCCTGGGGTAGTCCAGCTTCAGGTCCGGGTGCAGGCTCCGGACGAGGCCGACAGTTTCGGACACCTTCATGGCGTGCGCGCTGCAGATGAACCGCCGGCCGGCCGCCTCCGGCGTCTCGAGCGCCAGGACGAGAGCCTCCACGACGTCGCGCACGTCCACCATGTTCCTCATCTTCTCGTCGGTGTTCTCGCCTGCTCATCAGCTTTGCTCGATCATGTTATTTCCTGCCTGTTGAGTGCTGCTTCATCAGCACTGATCATGGAAAGGTAGATCGAGAAAACCTGTGAGGTAGGTGACGAGGCGCATGCTGGTGGTGTTCAGTGTGGGCTGCAGCAGCGGCCCCAGAACCCACGGCGGGCAGACGGTGACCACGTCCATGGCCCCGGCGGCCTTCTCGCCGTACGCCACCGCCTCGCGCTCGGCCTGCGTCTTGGAAAGGCAGTACCAATTCTGACAGAAATGGCGAGGATCATAATCCCAAGTCAGAAGCCAGTCAAGATTCAGAGGTTGAACATTTGCTGAACATAGCAGCGATTTTTATGGCCGCAAAAGATTTTCCTTTTTTTTTTTGAAACACTGCAAAAGATTTTTGGATCGAGTGTGCCATGGCCCATGGCCATGGATACAGAGCACTGAACCTCGGTGGTTCTGCAGTAGTCCTCGTCGGACCAGCAGTCTTCGTCGACGACGGCGCCGTCGGGGATCCCGGGGTTCACGATCACCGCGGCGACCGACGACACCACCACGACGCGGCGGACGTTGGCGGCGTGGCTGGCCTTGAGCACGTTCTGCGTGCCCGTCACCGCCGGAGCCAGGATCTCCACCTGCACGTATGCATGAACCAGGCCGGCATTAAGTTATTAGCAGATGAATTTGTGTGATTCTTCCAACTGCTAGCTCTTACATCGGGGTTCGTCGGGTTGACGGCCGGGACGGGGCTGGCGACGTGGAAGACGCCCTCACAGCCGGCGACGGCGGCCGCCACGGTGGCGTAGTCCAGCAGATCGGCCTTGAACAGCCGCAGCCGCTCCCCGGCGCCGTCCAGCGCCAGGTGCGCGTTCTTGGGATCACCTGTAATTTATTTGGTCCGATCACTGCACGCAGGAAATCGATCGAGCGGCAGAAGAGACACGCCGCCGTGAATCGACCAACAATGGGGACCGATCCAGAGATCAGATGTGGAGGAGCTTACTCGGGTCTCGAACAGTGCCATGCACCACGTAGCCGCCTCCGGAGAGCAGGCGCCGCACGAGCCAGGAGGCGATGAAGCCCCCGGCGCCCGTCACGCACACCGTCTTCACCTTCGTCTTCCCCGCGCCGCCGCCGCCGTCCATGGCGTTGGTATCTCTAATCACCTCGCCGGGCGCCGGCCGCCTCTTGCTTATATAACAAGGCGCACGGTGGCTGTGCCTGCCGTGTGAGCGCGTGTCGCCGCACGTGACGTGGCCGGTGGCCCCTGACAAGTGGAGCGTGGCTCCAGTTGAGAGCCTCGCCACTCGTGCGGCATGGAGGCCGCGTGTGGCGGGACCCCTGCGCTATGCTGCCCGCCTGAGAGCCGGAACAAAAAAAAAAACTCTGACGCGCACGCGCCTATCCTCTCGCCTCCCATGCTCAGCCCACTGTAGGGTGTAGGCCCATGCAACGGCCCAATCGACTCGTCTTCGCCCTGACACCCTCCTCGTCACGCCCTTATCTCCCGATGACGTCTCACTGAGGCCTCGCCCGGTCGCCGCTGCCGCCGCGCTGTGTAGCATGGACCACGGGCCCACTATGGACTGACAGGCACCATCACACTTCACACCTACTAGCATTCTAGCATGCACCATGGCTTCCCTGTATGGCTTGTGCAAACTTTCAACAGGTGCGAAAAACACATCTCTAGCACATTGCTCAGAGCGCCTCCAACGAGTCAATTTGAATCAGCGATTTGAATGATGAACAGATCGTCTCCAACAAGTCGATTTGAACCAGCAATTTGGACGATGACTAGGCTCGATAATTTACGGTGGACAACAGAGAGCACAAAAAGCAAGTTGATTTGAGCCAACTATTTAGACGATGACTAGGCTCGGTAATTGATGGTAGACGAGAGAGAGAGAGCACAAAAAGTAACTTGGCAGACGCTTGGTTCGTCGCTAGCGAGAAGCTAGCTCATCAATGGAGTTTATGCCATGCGCTGGCCTATAGAAACGAGGGAAGGGAATAAATTTGCGAGGCCACAGAAGAAAGATAGTAGATAGAACAATGTAAAAGATCTTACAAATAAGTCCCAAGATGATGTGCAATCCTCCTAACTAGTAAGAGAAATTTCCTTATTTGCCATCCAAAGTTTACTCGGTGCCTTATTTGCCATCCACTCAAACTTTTGTTCCCTATGTGCCACTTCCGTCCACTTCCGTCACACTATGTCTCCGTTTGAGCCCTTATCCTCTCAGTTGTGTTTATGCATTGACTAAAATGCCCATATGGCAAGTGGGGCCTCCTTTCAGATGGGCCCTTGAGCCCTCACGCTCCTGTCCTCCTTCCTACGAAGCCACGAACAGAAGCCTCCCCTCCCGTGCTTTTCCTCCCCCGCGGCTCTCTCTCCTGTTTTCCCCCTCCTGCCTATCCAAAACCCTAGATATAGATCCTCTTCGATTGGAAGCGGCTGCAACGAATCCCTTTGCGAGGATGGGGTGAAGGGGCTTGGAGTCGCGATTGAAGGAGGGAGGTTGCGCCATTTGGGGGCTGCAAGTGCTCTCTGCGCGCTCGCTCCTCCTGCTGCAAGGGGCTCGTTGTGCGCTTGCTTCTGCTGCAGCAGAGGGCTCGCATCGTGCCTGCTCATACGCGTGGAGGCATGGCCGATGGGGGAGTCCACCTGCTCGGCATCGAGCCCGTGGAGGAGAACGAGGGCAAAGACGGGCAGGAGATGGATGCAACATGGCTCCCTGAAGGGTAAGTACTCAGATCTTTTATAGATTGATGCATAGAGTTGCTTGCTTAGTGCGGTTTAGGATATCAAAATAAATGTTGATTCTATATGTTGGTATTTTTATTCTCAGGATGGATCCCAAATCATGTTATTTACTGAAAATTAGACTTTTTGGCAACCCTAAGAAAGTCAGGAAGGAGTTCACATGTTTTAGTTTGGAGAAGGTTGTTGATTCAGATACAACAAATTTTAAGGACTTTGTAGAAGAAATTGTAGACAAGTACCCTCCTGGATATATGGAAGTGGCACATGTTCATTATTGTGACGATAATTTGAAAACTTTTCCAGAAGTTAAGACAGACCAAGAGTTATTGTCCATGTTTCATAGTCATGCTGAGACTAAGGTTGTGCACATGAACATTGCATATTGTGATCCTTCAGAACCATATGAACCTACATTTCGGTGGGATGTTGCTGGTACTAGTGGTGCAATGCCAACCTGTGAACCTAAGCAGCATAGAGGAATATCAGAGGAAGATAGTTATCTAGTAAATCCAGAACCAGAGAATGAACATGTTGGTATTAATGAAGAACACATGTACTTAGAAAAGGAACCTGCCCTACAAGTAGCTATATATCCTGATAATGATAAGGACTATGTGCCAGAGGGGGGATCTGAATCTAGTTCTGGTTCTGAGGATGATAGTGGTGTGGATTCTGAAATAGAGTCAGAGACTGAGGCTGTTGCTTATGACAAAGAGGACCCTCCAATGGCAGAAGGCAGCACATATCCTAATATTGAAGAGTTCAAATTGGCACTTTCTCAACATGCAATCAGACATGAATTTGAATACAACACAGAGAAGAGTGAACCGAGTAGGTTCAGAGCATATTGTGCAAGAAAAGTTGAAGATAATTGTCCCTGGAGGATACATGCTTCTACAACAGAGGACATGTGCACTATAAAGGTAACCTATTTTGTTAATTGTTCAATTTTTAATTGCACAATCCGTTGTTAAATGACTTATCTTAATCATATGTTTCATTTGTGTAGGTGAAGAAGAACCCTTTTACTCATACTTGTTCTAGCACAAGAAGAAAAAAAAGGTGAAGAATGCAGGCAAGCACTGGGTATGTGCCAAGGTCAAGGATTGGCTCAAAGAAGATCACAGACTAGGAGCAAAGGAGTTGCAGAGGAGAATTAAAGAACACTACAAGATAAAAATCCATTACAAGAGGGTATTTATCTTTGTGGACTTACTAATATATATGCCTGTTGAAATGGTATGAGATAAATGATGTACGTGGTGTTTAGAAATATTTTAATTTTTTATAAAATAAATGTTTGCGTATTTTGTGTATACATGTACTGTGAAGCCATTAAGAAAAAAAGGTCACAAAAAGTAACGTAATATGTTGGAGTGGTAAGAAAGGAACCAGGACAAATTTTATCACTTGTTATACATAGGGGCAAAAATGTCTTTTTGGGTACCACTTAATAGCAACTAACTGTGAAATGGATGGAAGTGGCACGTAGGGAACAAAAGTTTGAGTGGATGGCTGATAAGGAACTCAAAATTTTTCAGTGGCAAATAAGGCACCGAGTAAACTTTGGATGGCAAATAAGGAAATTTCTCAGTTAGTAACTATATATGACTGTTTGAGACGCTCTAATATATGTCCGTAATACAAAAACTTACCTTTTGAGAGATTTTGGATATAGAAATCCACTCCAGCGGACTATCAATCTATTCTCCAATACCAGTATTTTTTTGGCGACTGTCAAAAACTTAACTCCTATCCCCTGTGTAGGGAGGGCAATGAAGGAACACTCTGATGGGCTTTTGTGCTAGAGGGAAGGAAAAAGTTTGGAAATGAAAAGGTTGGGCTGGCTCGGTGGACGCTAGGCATTATGAGCTGGAGGGTCAAAAGGAGGAAAGAGTAACGCCGAGATGGATGTCAACATCATTGGGAAGCTGAAGATTGGGTCCATTCAGTTAGACTCTGGTACTCCAAACCATAGCATTCATTCAGGCAAATTCTTATGCATGTTTGAAATTCAAAAGCAACGACTTTTAATTTTGAAAGTAGAGCACTACAAAGTAATTTTTAGCACCATACTACACCAACAAACTTTGTTCCTTTATGCACATTATAGTTCTCAACTCAAGCAAAACTATGTACAAGAAAACACCTTTTGTTTTCAAAAAGCGAAGGAAGAGGCACACATGAGTACAGGACGCTGTCTATCAGTGGCGAATCCAAGGAGGGCTGGGGGTGCTCCAGCCCCCTACTTAAATGGAGCCCATAGAGCCCCCACCCGCTAAGCCCCCTAAGAAATTTTAGCCATGTGTGAGGAGGAGGATGAAGAAGAGAAATAGAGAAAGAGGAGGAAGAAGGGGGAAACGAGCTCCCTTTCTTCTAGCTCTAGATTCGCTACTGCTGTCTGTTCAATTCAGGACACCTGGCGTCTCAAAGGATTCAAATGTTGTCCTTAGGGTCTCCTCAAATGGCTTAATTTCCAGCCCAGGGCTTACAACTTCTTGAAACCGAAGGGTGTTTGTTTTACACCTGATTATATGATCTAGCTTGTAAGTTAAGGATATTATGGTAGAAGGCCATCATGGACCAAAGCGAACACCAGGTCAGGAATGGTCCAATTTCCAAGCAACCCAACCAAGAGGAGCTGAACATGCGGAAAAATCTTATTGGCTGTTCACCTACTATTTTTTTTCATGCTACTAGAGGTGCCAATTAGTTACCCTTCGGGGCACCTCCAATCCTCTTTAGTTCAAATATTACTACTAATTTTTCAAAATGAGGTCTCATTTTAAAAAATTAGTAGTAATATTTGAACTAAAGAAGGTTGGAGGTGCCTTTAAAAGTCTAAAGAGGGTTGGAGATGTCCTTAAAGGTCACCAATTGGCACTCCCACATGCTACTATGATAGGCCCTTCTGAATTAACACGCCATGCATGTGCGGGAGACCATGCTTACTTGGTGGCGCATTGTTAAGCTAGATACCGGCTCTTCAGCAGCGCTATGACATTAGACATGTGTCCTAGATGTCTCTCTCTACTATTTCTTATCTCTTATTTAATATAGTGCCACATAACCTAAACATCCTAGGTGGCAGTGTTATTAATGTTATAAAAAACCATTCTAGGTGAAGGGTTGGGAATGTGTAAGACATGCTCTAATAAAATTGGCGAAAGAATGAGAGATATACCAGATATTAATGATACATTCTACCTCTATACCCAACTATTATGTGGGTCGGCTATGGGGCGGAGCCAGGATTTGGCATTGGAGGGCAAATAAGTCATGAAGCTATGTTTATGTGGTCGTAAATGAGCGTGCTTAAAATAAATTTGTTGTGTACTTGTCATGTATGTTCACTAAGTCGTGATCCTTGAGTTATTTTTATAGGACCTATCTGAATCCACTAAAACTAATAGTTAGTTAATGTCGGGGGTATGTTATTAGCTGGCTAACTATTAGCTAGCTAACCGTTAACCACTGCGTTTGAGTCTGCTAGCTAATTGCTAATTGGATTTGCCATTTAGAGGGGCAATTGTCTATTCTACCCTTCTTTATTTGCAAGTGGACTTTAGGAGAGGTGCTAGAGGGGGTAATTTTATTCAAACTCATGGAAAATATGGTCTTTTAGCACTCCATTACCTAGGGTTAGTAATGTTGAACGAACTAGCTAGGTAGTCAAATAGGCACGCGAACATGTGCATTAGCTTTCCTATTTGGATACACAAGAGATAAAATTAGTTTGAGGGGACCCATACAAACCCTAAACTACATACTTGGAAGAAAATTGTGACGAGGTCTAAATGTAACGGTGCCCTAGTATAGTACAACTGTATGCCGGTTCCAACTTGAAATGCTGGACCATACTGAACCTTTGAAAAGAAATTCATTAACTCACTAAAAAATTATTAACTCATGCGTTGCGAACTAATGCATTTAGAGTTCATCCATTCTGTCCAAGTTACTAGTGTTTCCTTATTAAAATCTGATCGTACTCCATTTCACAAGCCACTTGGCAAGCAATGATTTTAGTCAACTAATTATTGAACCTCACAAATCTAAAATCTTGTTTTTCTGGGGAGGGGGGTCTGTCACTAGTTGCCTATTAGATTACCTAAAGATGATATGAGAACAACGTACAATCGACAGCTAAAAATTATTAGCTATGCCCTTAGCTGGTTCAAAATCGAAGTAACCCAAGTATCATCAAGTAATGCTTCAGTGGTATGATTTCACAGTTTAGTTGGGTTGAGACCGAACCATGAACAGGACTAGGTGTAGACTCACTGTTTCTGGGTCATAGACTCACTGTTTCTGGGTCATAGTTAAAGGGTTCAATTTGAATTTTTCTCGAAACAGGTAAAACCTCGAACAAAATTGACTTTTTCTGCGGCAAAAGGTGGAATAACCATGGAGTTTTGGGCTAAACGGAAGAAAAGTATGGAAACAAAAGACTTGGGCTGACTCGCTGGGCCCAGGACTTTATGGGCTGGTAAGGCAAACTGAGGAAGAGGTTAGGACAAGCTCACAAGCCCAATATGTTTGGGCCGGCATGGATGTCGGCATCATTGGTAAGCTGAACACTGAAGATTGTGCCCAATCAGCTCGACTCCTTATCGAAATCAAAGCATCACTTTAGGCAAATTTCTACGCAGGTTTAGAAATTAAGAAGCAAATGACCTTTAATTCCGAAAAGTAGTTAAGTAGTTCACTTCACTGTACTTCTAGCACCATACCACACTAACGAACTTTGTCCCTTTTTGCCCATTCCAATTCGCAAAACTATGGACAGCCGTACAGGGAAACAACTTTGGTTCTCGAAAAGCGAAGGTAGATGCATACAGTACAGGACACTCTGCTCAATTCAGGACACCTGCCGCCTTGAAGGATTCAACGCTGTCCCTGAGGGTCTCCTCAAACGGCTTGAATTTCCAGCCCAGTGCTTCCAACTTCTTGGAACTGAACAGAGGCTCGTCGCTCACCTGGACGAACCTGCCATTTGGTTTGGACCAAAGCGAACATCAAGGTCAGAAACTGAAAATGCAGAGGAATCATATCGTCTCACCTACTAATTTTGTCATGCTAGTGCCCTTCTGAGTTAACATGTTATGGATCTGCAGGAGACCACGCATGCTTACTTGGTGGCGTATTTGTAACCCGGATACAAGTTCTTCAGCAGCGCTATGACATCAGACACCTGCCTTGGGTGTGAATTGCAGATGTACCGCCCGGACGCCTGCGGAGACTCGTACACCAGGAGAAGAGCATCGGCGACATCGCGGACGTCCACGAAGTTCCTCAGCTTCAGTTTCACCTCGTGGTCTCCTGCAGAGAGACGACATGAGGACTCGCTTGGATGTGGTGAAGTTTCAGTTCAGACTTCAGAACAGAGCAGAATGAAGCAAAGCAACTCTGTAACCTTTCAGGCAATCGACTATGATGGAGCTGCTTGCGTTCACTGTCGTCTGAAGCAATGGCCCGATCACCAGGGACGGGCAGACTGACACCACATCTAGCCCTGTAATCTTTGCGTAGTCATGTGCTTCCAGCTCTGCCAGTGTTTTAGAAAGGCAATACCAGTTCTGGCAGAGTGAAGATTGGAGGCAGAATCAATTAGAAATGTGTGAGAAGCCACAAGTTTATTTCATGATTAGTTGTGCAAAGCTGAAGATAATACTACTTGACAGCGTCGCTATCAACTACCCAAGTTCAGCCTAAAGCATCATCCCTGTCAGTCTGTCACCTACTGTTGGTCGACAGCAATGAGCATATGGCTGTTTGTGCGATTTGTTTGTACTTTGTCTGAGAGGGAGAGAGGTTCAAGATAAACACAGATGTAACTGGTTGTTGCACTGGCCCACATGTCAGCGAGACAAGTGGCCCCACATGTAAGAGAACAATGGCTGTTAAAATTTAAAATCATACTAGAATTTCCTTGGAGCAGGGTGTGGAACATTGTCACCTGAGTGGTTCTGCAGAACTCGACATCAGACCAGCAGGATTCATCCATGACCTCGCTCTGCGGCCAGGAAGGGTTCACCATCAAGGCCGCGAGAGACGACACCACGACGACCCTCTTCACCTTGGCCTCGGAGCACGCCCTGAGGACGTTCATGGTGCCCGTCACGGCCGGAGCGAGCAGCTCGACCTGCAGCAAGTTGCAGGTGTCGGGTGAAGAACTGAAGATTGAACGGAGGCATGGCGGTGCCGAGGAAAGAGAGGGTCGAGGTGAGGTACCTCAGGGTCAGTGATGGCGTAGGCGGGGACCGGGGAGGCGACGTGGAAGACGCCGTCGCAGTCGGCGACGGCCGCCGCCACGGCGCCGTAGTCCAGCACGTCGGCCCTGAACAGGCGCAGCCGCTCCGCGGCGCCGTCCAGCGCCGCCAGATGCGCGTTCTTGGCGTCGCCTGCGCGCCACAGATCGTGATCCACATGTATATAAATTCCCGGACGCCGGCGGCCGGCCGGTTCTCCAAGAGCAAGAGAAGACAAGCAACGATTTCGCCGGTGAGGTTGATGTCAGGGGGAAAGAAGCTGATTACCCGGATCACGGACGGTGCCATGGACCGTGTACCGGCCGGCGGCGAGGAGGCGCTCGACGAGCCACGACGCCACGAAGCCCCCCGCGCCGGTCACGCACACCGCCGCCGCCGACCTCGTCCTCCCTGCTGCGCTTTCTTCCATTGGTTCGGTACCACGACGACGGCCGGCCGGCTTGTGTTGCTGTCAAAGACTGGCTCGGGTCTCCGAAAATTGCAAGCTATTAAACACGCCTGTTGATTGAGAGAGATATTGAGCACGTGCAAATTGTGGCAATTGACACTGTGGGGCGCTGGTTGACCTCTCGAACTACCGGAGGATAGCAATTGTGGCCATTGACTTTGGCAGAGAACTGAAGTGAGGATCCTATGCGCATGAGTACTCTGTGCGCAACAATACACACGGTGCTGCCCATTTTCACCGCATCTGGTGCTTGAGGCTAGTGAATCTGTAGGTAGCTAGGCCCGGGAATACTTCAGGTGCAGGAAGGTGAAGCTGGAAGTGATGGTGTTTACCACTGGCTCGGCGGAGACTCAAACCCGAATGGTCAGATTTCACTGCAGGAAATCTTGGGGGCGAGCATCTCAACTTCTGATATTCAAAGTTTCAAACGGCATGATGTCCTCAACTCCTCATCCCTAGAAATTCATATGCTTGTTGCCGCATATTACACGAACAAAGTTTGATCCTTTTTGAGTTTACATTACCCATCCTGTTTTTCAAGCCAAGGATGTAGGAGACCACGACTTTAATTTTGGAAATGTGAAGAGCACTATTTGGTCAATCCAGGACGCCTGCCTCCCTGAAGGACTCAACGCTGTCCCTGAGGGTCTCCTCCAACGGCTTGCATTTCCAGCCCAGCGCCTGCAGCTTGTTGGAATTAAATGAAGGCTCATCGCTCACTAGGACGAACCTGCATGCCATTGGTTTTGGAGGAGAACTCATCAGTACATCATCAGATCACAGTATTCATACCATTTCAAATTCATTATTCTGCAAAAGA
>CM014273.1:11253167-11282600 GCA_004135705.1 Alloteropsis semialata | reverse complement strand
AAGAAGGAATATAGGTTTGGTTTACAATTTACAACACACATAACAGGGAAAAAACAAAGATCGTTTCCAATTAAACATATACATGTGTAAGTGTCCGTATCTACTGTGTTTCGTAGAAAATAAATATATGGGTGCCACGTGCCAAGATTTGTTTCGCCAAAAAACACGAAGATCCCTTACAATTTAACATATGTGTGCCATGGGAGTGAGTGTGCATACGTGTATGTCGGTCTATGACTGAAAAGAAAATATGGGTGCCACGTGCCTGTTTTTGTTTCTCAAAGTAGGGACCTTTGTGACAAGATTTTAGTCAAAGGGGGAATAGCCCAGGTTAAAACTTACAACACACATATGGGGAAAAACAATGATCCCTTCCAATTAAATATATGCATACATGTACATGTATGCAAGTGTCTATATCGACTGTGTTTCGCAGAAAATAAACATGTGCATGGGTGCCACGTGTTAAGGTTTGTTTCGCAAAAAAAAAAAACCCGATCATTTACGATTAAACATATGCGTGCGATGGGAGTGAGTGTGTGTAAACATGTGTCTATGATGTGTTCTGAAAAAAAAAACATTGGTGCCACGTGCCAGGTTTTGTTTCTCAAATAGGGGAATGTTTAGCATGCCAATATTTTTGTCACCTCGGTGGTTTTGCAGAGCTCGACGTCGGTCCAGCAACCTTCGTCCATGGGCTTGCTGTCGCCCCACTCAGGGTTCACCATCACAGCAGAGAGAGACGACACCACGACGACCCTCTTGACCTTGGCCTCGGAGCAGGCCTTGAGGACGTTCACGGTGCCCGTCACGGCGGGAGCGAGCAGCTCGGCCTGCACACACATCACACGGAAATCATGGCGTGAATCTGACAGAGAACTTGAGATCGCACGCACACGAAGCCACGGCGAAGCCGATGAAAGAAGATAAGGGTGACGCGCGAGAGGTGGTGCCTCGGGATCGGTGAGGGCGTAGTCCGGGACGGGGCAGGCCACGTGGAAGACGCCGTCGCAGCCCGCGACGGCCTTGGCCACGCTGCCGTAGTCCAGCAGGTCGGCCCTGAACAGCCGCAGCCGCTCCGCCGCGCCGCCCAGCGCCGCCAGGTGCGCGTTCTTGGCGTCTCCTGCGCACGAATCGATCGTCAGTTCGTCACACACGCGCTCGCTCCAGGAGCAAGAACTCATGAGCAAGGTAGCTCAGGATCCAGCAGGGTTCAAAATCTTTGAGCTGCATTTCTAGAAAGTTACCGGGATCGCGGACGGTGCCATGGACGGTGTACCGGCCGGTGGCGACGAGGCGCTCGACGAGCCACGAGCCGACGAAGCCCCCCGCGCCGGTCACGCACACCGTCGCCGTCCTCCCAGCCTCGGCCTCCATTGCTACGCACGAGTTGCGCAACGACGACGGCGAGGTCTCTGTCTTCTCTCTTAGGACTGTATGGTTATTTTCCTTTTCTAATTAATAATACATCTAATAGATATATAATGATGACGAGGTATAGGCTGCAGGAGATTTAATTTATTTTTGGAATGGGCACAGCTGCACATACAACGCTTAACGACACGTTTGGGAGGGGATTTTACCAGCCCTGGTTTCACTTTTTTGAATAGAACCGAGATATTTTGCAGCGTAAAGCTTTTTACAAATTGGGATAAAAATATTCTGATGAGGTACACGCGTAGAGTACTGAGGAGATCTTGAGCGCCGTGCCTTGTATGACAAAAGGTACTAGAGGAGATCCTGTGGGCACCCTGCTTTGGAAGCATGAGGAGCATCCTTATCCTGGTCGTCCCTGGGCTAGGCATGTCTGGATTACAAGAAACAATTAGAAAACTTTTGGTACACATCTTTGCTGCACTGGCATCCAAGAAATAAAAAAGGGACTTTTGTACACATCATTTGCCTTTTGTTAGAGATGTTTTTCTTTTTGTGTATTTGTTGTACAACATATTTGGATGGATTATCTCCTACCTTGATTGTTGTTTTTTGTGTATTTGTTGTATAGCACATTCGGTGGATTGTTTCCTACATAGATTGATTCTTTACTTGTTAGCTTTATACTTTACAGGAAACAAACACTAACAAACCCATGAGTTCCATTTAGGGGCTGGCAGCATGGAGAGAACACTCGACTAAATTTCTTTTACACATCAACCCCTAAACTTTCCCATCCCAATGAACACATGAGGACATCAGCAATAGTACAACACAAATGTCGTTCTTTTCCTCCACTTGAATGAATAATTTCTAACAGTATCACAATAAACTCCCATCTATTTAGCACCCTTGATCAGTTCTCCTCCCCTCCGCAGCTAGATGGCTTTCACCGTCACCATCATAGACCAAAGAAAGTTTCAACTAGCCCCAGAAAACTTTAACAAGTTCAATAAGAACTTCATGTTCTCGAAATTTTGAAATTGGTACAAAAACCATCAAATCGATACAAAAGCATTCAACTAGTCATAGAAAACATTCAATTGATAGAAAAAACAACGAATTTGTTTGGGATAAATTTCCACTAAAACCATTGAACCAATCCTGAAATAACTTTATAAAGTTTCAAAGAAAATATTTTATTTCGAAACTCCTAGACAAATCAAAGTTTTTAGTCAGCAAACATAATTTACCAGATTTGAATGACCCATGTTGTAGCATGTTCCCTCCCAATTTATCCACACCCTGTTGGTTGTGTGCCACAACAACCACTCCAACGACGGTCAGCTTTTGCCATGGTACCGTGGAAATAGCCTCGAAGCTTTGTCCGATATTGAAGGAGGACACTAAACTAAAGAGAGAAGGTGGAGACCAAATGGGATGAGGGAGGGCCATGGAAAGGCGAATGGTTCTAAGAGAAGAATGGTTGCGCTCGAAGGTGATACAAAAGTCTAGGTAGGAGACGGATATATAGTGTTTCTTGCCCATCTGCACACGCATGTACTAGATGGATCATGTGGAAGTGTACGTCTATGTTAAGCAATATTGGTTGTCGCATCCTCCGTATCTTCTCTCTACATATGGTATCACCTAAATGTCCTTTCTGGCAATGCTCTGATGTCCTATCCATTGCATGTGTTGATCTCAATCAATATGTGTTCCCCTTGTTCCCGCCGGCAAATGTTCTCCATCATTTAGATAGGCACGAGCACAAGCATGGGTTTTGATACCACAAATGTTCTTGCTAGAATCTTCTATATCGTTGCCATCAAGACATAACTATCGCTCTCAAGCACAAAAGACTGAACTACATAAAGGTTCACCCATATCAGATATGATCAAAACAGTCTAAAAGTCGCATTAAATAGCCTCTCCACTGCCTCTCATAATGGGTGGATCAAGAATTTTGTGTCATCTTCCACGTGGTGTTCAATGATGATACACTTCTCTCTACCCTTCTCCTTCACCCATCCATGGTCGTTGCCATTGATTTAATTCCTAGTTTTCTCCATGGCAATATTACCCTCCAAAGCCCTTTACCCACTTCCTTTGATGTTTGTTAGAGATTTAGGTTTTCTTAGCAATATCTCATAGACACTGATGATGAAAAATATATAGGCTGCAGGAGACTTAATTTATTTTTGGAATGAGAACAAGTAGACATACAAAAGTTTAAATGACTGTTTGGGAGAAATTTTACTGGCTCCGGCTTCACTGGTTTTGCATAAATAAAGGTATGGTTGCGTAAAGTTATTTTATAAAATGGAGAAAAAATATTCAAGAAACTGATGAGGTACACATGCAGAGTACTAGGGGAGATCTTGGGAGTCCTACTTTGTAAGACAACTAGTACTAAAAGTGATCATGTGGGCACCTTGCTTTGTAAGCACGAGGGGACACCCTCGCCATGGTCATCCCTAGACTGGGCATGTCTTGATTTCAAGAAACAATTAGTAGACTTTTGGTACACATCTTTGCCGCACTGGCATCCAAGAAATAAAAAAGGACTTTTGTACACATCCTTTGGCTTTTGTTAGAGATATTTGTCTTTTTGTGTATTTGATGTACAACACATCAGATGGATTATCTTCTACCTAAATTGATTTTTATGTATTTGCTGTACAGCACATTCGGTGGATTGTTTCCTATCTAGATTGATTCTTTACTTGTTGGCTTTATACTTTACAGGAAACAAACACTAACAAACCAACGAGTTCCATTCAGGGTCTGGCAGCATGGAGTGAGCACTCGACTAAATGTCTTTTACCCATCAATCCCTAAGCTTTCCCATCCCAATGAACACATAAGGACATCAACAATGGTACAACACAAATGTCGTTCTTTTCCTCCACTTGAATGAATCATTTCTAACAGTATCACGATGAACTCCCATCTACTTAGCACCCTTGATCAATTCTCCTCCCCTCCGCAGCTAGATGTCTTTCACCTTCACCATCACTGATCAAAGAAAGTTTCAACTAGTCCCTTGAAACTTTAACGAGTTCAATAAGAACTTCCTGTTCCCAAATTTTTGAAATCAGCACAAAAACCATCAAATTGATACAAAAGCTTTCAATTAGTCTTAAAAACATTCAATCGATATGGAAAAAATCAAATTGATTTGGGATAATTTCCACTAAAAACCATTCAATCAATTCTGAAAAAACTTTAAACAATTTCAAAGAAAAACTTTTATTCCAGAACTTCTAGTCAAATTGAAACTTTGGTCAGCAACAGAAACTTACCAGATCAGAATGATCCCTTGTTGTAGCAATGGTCCCTCCTGATTTATCCATACCCAGTTGGTTGTGTATCACCCGGATTTATCCACTCCAAGGATGGTCGGATTTCGCCATGGTACTGTGAAAACAGCTTCATAGCTTTGTTCGATATTGAAGAAGGCCACTAGGCCGGAGAAAGAAGGAGGAGGCCACAAGGGGTGAGGGAGGGCCATGGAAAGGCGAATGGTTCTATGAGTGGAATGGCTTGCGCTTGAAGGTAATAAGGAAGTCTAGGTAGAAGATGGATATATAGTGTTTCTTCCCCGTTTGCACACGCATGTACTAGATGCACCATGTATAAGTGTATGTCTGTGTTAAGCAATATTGATTGTCATGCCCTCCATATCTTCTCTCTACGTATGCTATGACCTAAATGTCCTTGCTTGCAATGCTCCGCTGTCCTATCCATTGGCACGTGTTGATCTCTATCAATATGTTTGTCGGTGTGTACTCTCGATTCACATCGGCACAAGTTCTCCATGATTTAGATTGGCACGAGCACAAGAACAGGTTTTGGTACCACAGATGTTCTTGCTAACATCTTCTATATTATTGCTGTCAAGACATGCGTCACTATCTCTCTCAAGCGTAAGGTTCATCCATGTTAGGTATGATCAAAAGGACTAATAGTCGCATTAAACAACATCTTCACTGCCTCTCATAATGGGCCGATCAGGTATTTGTGTCTCCTTCCACGTGGTGTTCGATGATGGTACACTTCTCTCTACCCTCCTCCTTCACCCATCCATGGTCATTTTCAGTGAATTAATTCCTAGTTTTCTCCATGGCAATATGACCCTTCAAAGCCGTTTACCCAATTCCTTTGATGTTTGTTAGAGATTTTCTTTTTCATAGCAGTATCTCATAGATACTGATGACAACCTATAGGCTGCAGAAGACTTAATTTATTTATTTGGAATGAGCGGCTAGACATACAACAGTTTAAATGACTGCTTGGGAGAAATTTTATCGGCTCCGGCTTCACCGGCTTTGCACAAATGGTAGTGTAAAGTTGTTTCATAAATCGAGACAAAAATATTCTTGAAACCGATGAGGTACATGCGTAGGGTACTAGAGGGGATCCTATGGGCGGCACCCTGCTTTGTACAATGAGAATAGCGCATACCATGTACTAAAGGGTACAATGAGAATAGCGCATACCATGTACTAAAGGGGATCCTGTGGGCACACTTGTTGTGGTTATCTCTAGGCTGGGCATGCCTAGATTGCGATAAACAATTATTAGACTTTTGGTAAAAATCCTTGTTGCACGGGCATCCGAGGAATAAAAAAGAGTTTTGATACACCTCCTTTTCCGTTCGTTAGATATATTTCTCCTTTTGAATTTGTTGCACAACACATTGGATAGAATATTTCTCCTTTTGAATTTGTTGCACAACACATTGGATAGAATATTTGCTACCTAGTATATTTTGATTTTTTTTACTTGTTGGCTTGATGATTTACTGGAAACAAACGCTAACGGACCAATTAACTCCATTTGGGGGCTGGCAGCATGTCATATGAGCACTCAAATAAATTCCTTTTACCTATCAACTACTAAGCTTTCCGTTCCCAATGAACACATGGACATGGGACATCAGCAATGGTACAACAAAATGCCATTCTAATCCTGCATAGGGTGCCCCGCGAAGCAAGGGTGTGGCTCCGATAAAAGGGCCCCCACTCGACAGGGGCAAAGGAAGGACCCGAGAAGCCCTGCCTAGGGTGCCCCGGGATGACGTAAGGGAACATGTAGGACAGCGGATTTTGTTCATACTCCATCGTCCACAACGAAATTTTTTCAGACCTAAGGCGGTAACCACCTTTGTAACCTATAAAAGGCCCATGTCCGCATCCGGGCAAGGGATCAGTCCTTTCAAGTTGGAACCTGAAACTAAGAAAAAGAATAGGTAGGACATAGGGTTTTACGCCTCTGGACGGCCTGAACCTGTCTAAATCGCCCTCTCAAACCATATTAGGTAGCTCACTCACACCGCTTATACCTTTACGGAAGGGCGAGTTCGGGCGTACATTCCCTGGTCGAATCGCTAAATAGGGTCTCCTCTGATCCCTGCTTTAGGTGTTGCTACATCGACAGCTACTCCCTGCTTTAAGTGTTGCAACATCGACAGCTACTGCCACCACCCAAAGGATGGTCGGATTTTGCCATGGTACATAGAAACAACATGGTATTAGAGCTTTGTCTACTATTGAAAAAGGCCATTAGGCTGGAGAGAGGAGGAGGCCACAAGGGGTGAGGGAGAGTCGTGGAAAGGCAAACGGTTCTAGGGGAAGAATGGTCACAAAAGGGGATAATGAAGTCTAAGTAGGAAAAGGATTTCATCACGTGTGTACTAGATGCATCATGTAGAAATGTGCATATGTGTTAAGTACTGATTGTCTCATCCTCCACCTCTCATTTCATTCTCTCAATGTGGTAATCAGCCTAAAAATTTCCTTTCTTGAAATGCTCCCTGTCCTATCCATTGACGTGTTTTAATCTCTATCAATACGTGTGTAACCTCGTTTAAGTCGACTAGGTGCACATGTTCTCCATGGTATAGATTGGTACAAGCAAAAGCATAGGTTCTAATACCAAAATACATACATCATTGTCTCTCTCAAGCGCAAAAGTCCAAACTACACGAAAGGTTCATCCATCTTCAAGTCCATGTACGGTAAGATATGACTCTTCCTTCGTGTCAGGTAGGATCATAACAGTCTGATAGAAGCACTAGATAGCCTCTCCAGTGCCTCTCATAATGTGTGTGGATCAAGGATTCTGCATCGCCATCCACATGGTATTCGATTATGGTACACTTCTCTACCCTCCTCCTTCACACATCTATGGTCATTGTGAGTGATTCCCTACTTTTTCTCCATTAGCAATATGACCCTCCCAAGCCCTTCATCCAATTCCTTTGATGCTTGTTAGAGAAATTTTTCACCTGGCTTGCCCTCCATGATCGCTGCTGGACCGCGGATCGTCGTCGTCGCCATCATCTGCAACCGACTGCTGAATGTGCCTTATGTGATCAAGAAGATGAGACCATTGGCCACCTGTTGCTGGGCTGCTCGTTTAGCCGTGAAGTTTGGTTCCGGCTCCTGCGGCCTTGGGGTTTAACAGCTCTAACACCTGCTGCTGACAGCTCCTCCCTGGGCCACTGGTGGATTTCCTCCAGGCGTAGGGTCATCAAGGAAAACAGAAGCACGTTCGACACGCTGGTTATCCTCATCTCGTGGATGCTGTGGAAAGAACGAAATGCTAGAACGTTTGAAAACAAACTGCTTCAGCCGTCAGCTCTTGCGTCCAAAATTATGGAGGAAGGTCGGCTCTGGAACATGGCAGGTTACAACACCTTAAGTGTGTTATTCCAGGGCTTTTCAGCTAGTCGCGAAATTGGTGTGATGTAAATCTGTGTTTTTTCCTTTGCTTATGCTTATGCTAACCGGCGCTGTTCGGCTAAGCTGTCGTGTAAACAACTTTGCTTTCCTCTTAATGAAATACGCGTCCAGGCGCGTTCTCGAAAAAAAAAAAGATATTCTTCTTTATTATTTGTTGTGGTAGTCACTGGGTCAGAATATTTCTTAACCTAGATTGACTCTTTAGTTGCAGTGGCTTGCTGCTTTAGGAAACAAACACTAACTGACGGAGTCTATTCCTTTTAGGGTCGCCTGGCCTGGCATGCGAGTGCTTGAATAATTGAATGGATTCTTCCCCATCTCTTACCCATCAATCGTAAGCTCCACCTTCCCAATAAGCATAGTATATTGGGACAGAAATAGTACAACAGAAATGGCATTTTTGCTCTGCATGAATGAATGAGCTCCAACAATATCGCAAACCCCCCATTTCAACTCGCATCCTTCTTCATTGGTTCACCATCACTGGAAAAAAAAAACTTCCAACAAGTCTAAATAACTTAATGGGTCATGTTCCTAAACTTTTAATTGATTGATTTGAATGTATCTTTTAATTGACACAAAAACCTTAAAAATTAATTTGGGTAAATATTTCATTCAAAAAGCGTTCAACCAATCCCAACCAATCCCAAGATGTTTCATTTCATTAAAAAAAAACCTGAAAGTATTGAACAGTTTAAAACAAAACTGCAACGCGGGTTTTATTTGTGTAACACGAATTTTGACAAAGTTCTTACAATGCGACCGAACTTTAACACGAGTGTGACTTGTGTGGGTCTGGTGTGAATCTACTAATCCCATTTGTGTGGGCCTGGTGTAACCACTTTGGTTTTGTAACATAGCTTCTTGATTTCCCCCTCTTCCTCACCCCCCTCTCACAAATACATGTATGTCCAACTTTGCATATCAATACAATTGTTCAGGCCGGCTCCTTGCCTGCCGTAGTTCCCCTAAAATAAAATCTACTAATCCCAGCTTTAAACTAGCTGCAAAGTCTGGTTGTAGCTATGGCTGGCCTCCTTACATTTCTGGCAATGGTAACAGTCACAAGCCAGAAAATCGTCAACACCAGCCTACTCACTTTGGTGTGGAACCCCCAGATAAAACAGGCTGAAAAATACAGGGCTGAACCTCTTGTTCCCGCCTGATTCCCTTATTGACTCTGTCACAACCAACACGTCTGTTCCAACGTTTACACGAACTGGAGGGATTGGACTATTGGAGCTGCTTTTACACTATTTATTTATACATTATTTAGCAAGAGTTCGGAGGCAACAGCAGAGGAAACAATGCCTGTTGGATGCTCAGTTCAGGACGCCAAATGCTTTATAGGATTCAACGCTGTCACGGAGGGTTTCCTCTATAGGCCTGAAGGTCCATCCTAGCTTCTGAAGTTTCTCTGAACTGTATACCTTGTTGTCTTCCACTTCCACAAAGCTACAAAACATCAAAAAACAGGAACAATAAGTTCCAGCTGCATCAAGAGATTGTAAAACTGAAAGGAAGAACAATATGAACAGGAACCCAGTGGTTCACCAAAACATTTTCAGAGTTAAAAACCAACCTCCCTAAACTTTATGCATGCACGCAAAAATTAAAGCGATATAAATGAAAACTCTGTCATGTCTAATGGTGCGGTTACACGACGAACTGAAGAACTATCATGACATGAAAAATAGTGGAATTTTATTGTTTGCCAAGCCAGCTGCATGTTGTCATCCTTCTCTCGTTAGGTTATGCCGTCCGTATGTAATGTAGAGTGAAACCAGCGACTGAAGTTAAGAGGGACGAAACTGTTTGCTTACTTTTTGGGATAAGGGTAAGTTGGATATAAGTTCTTCAATATGTTTATCATATCAGAAACTTTTATCGGAAATGAACTGCAGATGTATCTTCCAGATGCCTCTAGCTTTTCGTATGCCAGAAGAAGAGCATCAGCAACATCGCGGACATCCACAATATTTCTGACTCTATTTTCAATGGTCTCACGATCTCCTGCAGAAAAAATGTATTTACTTCCATAAGAAAGCACTAAACAGCATTAAGTTGGTAAAGTGAACAACTTTGATCTTAAGTAGATGAAGTACTTTCCAGCTGTTGATCAATACACATTTTGAATGAATAATCAGAAACAAGCCATAGGCAAACACTGATTTGTAGATTATCATTTTAATTATATAACTGAATGTAAAATAATAGAAAGCTAACGGAGCATATTATTACCCTACCTTTAAAATAATTAAGGAGGATTTTACTGCTTAAATTTATTGTAGGCTGCATCAAGGGTCCAATTACCAATGACGGGCAAATAGCAACAACATCCAGCCCCGTTTTTTCTGCATAAGCAAAAGCTTCACGTTCTGCCAGTGTTTTGGAAAGATCATACCAATCCTGAAGGATAATGAAAAACTTTTGTTAGGTAAGCAGAGCAGGAAGTTTATAATGAGCACACAAGACCCGCACTAGTTTCTAGTACAAGAACAATATACGATACAGCAGGGCAGAGCAAGTGTTAATCATTGCTTCCCTTTTGGAATTGCAACAAGAAATATGGACAGAATGCAAGAAATGTAAATTCAGCATGTTAAAATAGCTAATAAGTGGTTCTAACTTCCAAACCATATGGTGGTTAAATTTAAATTAAGAGAGAATCCTGGATTTAAAGCTCTGCTAATATATCACTTCACCAGCCAAAGTTTAAACTGCCATGTAAGATGCCAACTGTGATAGACTGATAGGGCATGATAATTCTTTACTTGCCATGCTATATCTATGTTTGCATGTAAATATTGGCGCAAGCGAAGGCATTGTATTACTAAGGGAAAACTGCACCACCTCATTCTTCCTGCAGTACTCCTCATTTGACCAGCAGTCTTCATCAAAGGCCTTGTCCTTAGGCCAGTCAGGATTACTGGATACAGCTGCAACTGATGAAACCGCCACAACTCGCCTAACTTTCGCCTCATAGCAAGCCTTTAACACATTGGTAGTGCCTGTTACAGCAGGACCTATGACCTCCACCTGTAAATGAGTTTTATTACACAAAATGCATAAAAGTGGGTAAAGTACCACATTACATGCTTGTTTCTATAAATTAACCAAAACTAACGTGTACCTACAAAGTATCACAGAATAGACAAAAGTAAATGTAATATGCAACAGGTTCCATGAGCATAGGACCAGATAGATAAGCTAAAAATGATGCTGTGCAGAGCAGAAGTGACAAATCATTGTCTTTTGCCATAATTATGTTTATAGGGAAACACAGATACCCGAGAGAATGGTACATTGCACAACTCATGCTTTTTAATGATATTCAGTTAATTAACATTTGTCCTATAAACTAGAATTGGTAGTTTGAAGGAATATTAAAAATTTCCCTGTTTTATCTGATGAACATAATCTGCTACTGCTCTTTGCTCCTCTCCCTTCTCCTCATTACAGGCGCAAGTCAACCAGTTGGTGGCTGCCCTGTCTTGTATCAGTAGTGGGCTAGTGCCCTAGAATAGTTGGTAGAAGTACCTAGTAGTAGATAGCAATAGTGCCAAGTATGGCTGTAGTCTCTTCCTAGTTGTAAGAGTAGATGTACTAGTGTACTTTGAAGTAGGTAGTTGGCAGCTAGACATGTGTATATGAATCCTCTAGCAATGCAAAGCAAGGCAGTTCAGTTTTGCCACATTCAGAGTGTGTGTGCTGTGCTCATCTTCTTCTCCTACCTTTAGTCAAGAGTGGTGATCTTAGTTGCTCACCTTGGTGCAGTTGGTGGTGTGAAAGCCAACAACTAGTATCAGAGCTTGGTGTGCAGGGCCTAAATGGTGGACACGAGCGCGCCGGATCCTGAGGCTGCCGCTGCTGCTAGAGGAACCAGCACGTCGACCACCTACGTGGTCAAGCAGATGGTGCAGGACGTCGGCGGCGCGCAGTTCCCCATGCTCACGCACACCAACTACGCCGAATGGTCGACGATCATGAAGGTCATGCTCAAGGGCCGGGGCTTGTGGGCGGCAGTCACCACCAGGCCGGCGAACGAGCAGGAGGACCTCATGGCCATGGAGGCCATCCTCAAGGCCGTCCCGCCGGAGCTGGTGAAGCCGTTGGGCTCAGCGGAGGACGCCACGGTGAAGAAGGCGTGGGAGAAGCTATAGACGATGCGGCTCGGCGACGAGCGCATCCTCAAGGCCCGGGCGCAGCAGTTGCGCCGGGAGTACGAGGCCATCGCATTCCGCGATGGCAAGTCCGTGGAGGACTTCGCGCTCCGCCTCCAGGGGATGGTGAGCCAGCTGGCGGTGCTGGGCGACGCCATTAAGGAGAAGGAGGTTGTCACCAAGTACCTGCGCATTGTGCCGGAGAGGTACGAGCAGGTGGCGATCTCGATCGAGACTCTGCTCGACCTGAAGAAGCTCTCGATCGAGGAGGTGACCGGTCGGCTGAAGGCAGTCGAGGGCCGTGCTAGCAGGAGAGCTGGGCGGGTGGCCGCCAACGGCACTGTGCTCCTCACGCACGAGGAGTGGATGGCGCGCATGAGGCCGCAGACCGGGGAGGGATCCTCCGGTCAGGGCGGCGGCAGCGGCAAGGGCCGCGGCAAGGCGCCAAAGAAGAAGAAGGGCGCCAAGCCGCCAGTGGCCAGGGACCAGTGCCGGCGCTGCGGCAAGACCGGGCACTGGGCAAAGGAGTGCCCAGTTCCGAGGAAGACGTCAAAGGAGGAGGCGCACCTGGTGGAGGCAGACGACGACGAGTCGACGCTCCTGATGGCGACGTTCTGCGCACTGCATGACGTCGAGCCAGAAGCAGAGGAGGCGGCGGCAGTTGTGGAAGAGGAGCCGAAGCAGAGCATCAACCTCGACGAGCCGCGCGCACAGGTCCATCTTGGATCTATGGGCGGCGCAGCGGAGAAGAGGTGGTACCTGGACTCCGGCGCCAGCAACCACATGACCGGCTCTAGGGCTGCCTTCACCGAGCTTGACAGCAGTATCACTGGCTCGGTGAAGTTCGGCGATGGCTCAAGGGTGGAGATTCGCGGCCAAGGCATCGTCGTCTTCCGGTGCCTGAACGGCGAGCAACGCGCACTGACGGAGGTGTACTACATCCCGCGTCTGTGCTCCAGCATCGTCGGCTTGGGGCAGCTCGATGAGCACGGGTGCAAGGAGGAGATCGAGGACGGCGTTCTCTCGATCCACGACCAGGAGCGCCGCCTGCTCGCCAAGGTGAGACGCTCGCAGAACCGGCTGTACCTGCTGGATCTGAAGATCGAGCAGCCGGTATGCCTAGTGGCACAGCGCACGGAGGAGGCGTGGCTGTGGCATGCCAGGTTCGGGCACCTTGGCTTCGACGCGCTGGGGCGGCTGGAGAAGATGGTGCCCGGGCTCCTGCGCATCAAACACACCGGCGAGCTGTGTGACAGCTGCCTAGCGGGGAAGCAAAGGCGGCTGCCGTTCCCCAAGACGTCGAAGTACAGGGCGGCGGACACCTTGGAGCTCGTCCACGGTGACTTCTGCGCGCCAATTGCGCCGGCCACACACGGCAGGCGGCGCTACTTCTTGTTGCTAGTGGATGATTGCAGCCGGTACATGTGGCTGCGGCTCATCACCAGCAAGAACGAGGCGGCGGAAGCAATCAAGCAGTTCCAGGCGCGAGCGGAGGCGGAGTCCGGGAAGAAGCTGCGCGTACTGAGGACGGATTGCGGCGGCGAGTTCACGTCGGTGGAATTCACCGAGTACTGTGCGGAGCAAGGGGTGGTGCGCGACCTCACCGCTCCCTACTCGCCGCAGCAGAACGGCGTGGTGGAGCGGCGAAACCAGACCATCGTCGGCATGACACAAAGCATGTTGAAGGCCAAGAAGATGCCGCCGGAGTTCTAGGGCGAGGTGGTGAGCACGGCGGTGTTCATCCTCAACTGCGCGCCCACGAAGGCCTTGAAGGGGACGACGCCGTTCAAGGCGTGGTACGGAAGGAAGCCGGACGTCTCCTTCATCTGGACGTTCGGCTGCATCGGCCACGTGAAGAAGGCAAAGCCGTTCATCGGCAAGCTGGACGACAGGAGCACGCCCATGGTGCTCCTGGGCTACGAGGAATGTAGCAAGGCGTACAGGCAGGGTGGTGGTGTCCCGCGATGTGGTGTTCGATGAAATGTCGGCCTAGGATTGGGAGGATCCTGGCATGGAGGAAGCTAGAGGCGTCGGTGGCACGTTCACTATCGAGCACATGGTGATCCATGGTGGAGGAAACACCGGAGCAGAGGCGGAGGCGGCTCTGGACGCGCCGACTTCGAGCGCTGGAGCAGCGCGGAGCGAGCCGCCAAATCCTGGCGCCGAGAGTGTGGGCGCGTGGTCTCTAGCAGGATAGAACACGCCGCCGCAAGTCTCGCTGGCGCCAGCAGCACACCGAACACCGCCGGCAGCGTCAATCGAGTTCGCATCTCCGCCAAGCAACATCGACGAGTACGTGGACGCTTTCCACGATGGCGAGGAGGTGCGGTTCCACACCATGGAGAAAATCATCGGCGACGCGGCGGCGCCGGGGCTGGCAAGCCGGGAGCTCGGCGGCGTGGAGCTACACCTGACGAGTGCAGAGGAGTCATCCACCTTCGCGGAGGCAGAACGGGAGGCAAGCTGGAGGAAGGCGATGATGGAGGAGATGAAGTCCATCGAGGAGAACGCGACCTGGGAGCTCGTCGATCCACCTCCAGGCTGCAGGCCGATCAGGCTGAAATGGGTGTTCAAGGTGAAGCGCGATGAGCACGGCAACATCGTCAAGCACAAGGCACGTCTCGTCGCCCGCGGCTTCGTTCAGTGCGAAGGGATCGACTTCGAGGAGGTGTTCACGCCGGTGGCGCGCATGGAGTCCGTTCGCCTGCTGCTGGCGCTGGCGGCGGCGAAGGACTGGAGCATCCACCACCTCGACGTCAAGTCTACATTCCTCAACGACGAGCTGGCGGAAACGGTCTTCGTCAAGCAAGCTCCGGGCTTCACCGTTTCGGGGGCAGAGCACAAGGTGCTGCGGCTGCGGAAGGCCCTGTACGGGCTGCGACAGGCATCGAGGGCATGGAACACCAAGCTCAACGCCACACTTCAGGCGCTTGGGTTCGTGCGCTGTGAAACAGAGCATGCGCTCTATGCGCGGCGCCGGGGAAAATTCGAGCTGATCGTCGGCGTGTACGTCGACGACTTGATCTTGACAGGGGCGCGCGCGGCGGACATCAATGGATTCAAGCGGGAGATGGTGAATCACTTCCGGATGAGCGATCTGGGACAGCTCTCCTGCTACCTCGGCATCGAGGTGAAATAGCCAAACAGGTGAGCTGCGACATCAAGCTGGGCCAGCGGACATACGCGGAGAAGCTGGTGGAGCGCGCGGGCATGGCTGGGTGCAAGCCATGTGCCACGCCGATGGAGGAGCAGCTGAAGCTCATGCGGAACAGCACGGTGGCGAAAGTCGACGCAATGCTGTACCGGAGCATCGTCGGCGGGCTGCGCTACCTGACTCATACCCGGCCGGACACCGCATTCGCGGTTGGGTACGTGAGCCGGTACATGGAGGATCCGCGAGAAGACCACTGGACGGCGGTGAAGAGGTTGCTGCGCTATATCAAGGGTTCGGCGGAACAGGGGATCGTCTTCCCCAAGTCCAGCGACAAGGAGGCGCTGCAGCTCATGGTTTTCAGTGATGCAGACATGGCAGGCGACAACGATGGGAGGCGGAGCACCTCGGGCATGCTCGTCTTCCTCGGATCGGCCCCAATTTCATGGCAATCGCTGAAGCAGAAGATTGTAGCGTTGTCGACGTGCGAGGCAGAGTACGTTTTAGCGGCCACAGGGGCGTGCCAGGCAGTCTGGCTGCGCCGGTTGCTGGAGGAGATCACCAGGGAAGAAGCTCCTCTTCCAACATTGATGGTGGACAATCAACCCGCCATCGCACTCGCCAAGAATCCAGTCCTTCACGATCGGAGCAAGCACATTGACATCAAGTTCCACTTCCTCCGGAATTGTGTCGATGAAGGACAGATCATCATCAAGTTTGTCGAGACCGGCCGGCAGCTCACTGACATCCTCACCAAGTCTCTCGGGCGCCTTCGGTTCACTGAGCTGAAGAAGATGATAGGCATGGTGGACACTTGAGGTCTCAGATTAACAGCAGATTAGGGGAAGAATTGATGAACATAATCTGCTGTTGCTCTTTGCTCCTCTCTCCTCTCCTCATTGTAGGCGCAAGTCAACCAGTTAGTGGCTGCCCTGTCTTGTATCAGTAGTGGGCTAGTGCCCTAGAATAGTTGGTAGAAGTACCTAGTAGTAGATAGCAATAGTGCCAAGTATGGCTGTAGTCTCTTCCTAGTTGTAAGAGTAGATGTACTAGCAATGTTCAAAAAGGCGCTAGGCGCTACCTAGGCGGTGACCCACCGCCTGGAGCCTAGGCGGGATTAGGCGTTTCAAGGTGTTTTTCTAGGCGTTGCCATATACATACATTCACTTTGCAATACACATCATATACCTCTAAAAGAAAAGAAAAACAGGGATCAGTGGGCCTTGAATCGAAAAGAAAGGTCCATCAATAGCCCACCCGACCAACTTAGCCCACTTTCCACCCCTCCCGGCCCATCAAGAGCCCACCTTATCCCACCTACAACCAACAACCCCATCCGTGAACCCTATCCTCATCTGTTTGACGCCTCCGGCCTCCCTCACTCGACGCCTCCTTGTCCGACGCCGCTGCCAGCCACTGCCTCCTCGGACGCCGCCGGTTCCCTTCCTCCTCTGTCCATCCCCTGCCTTGGCCGCCGCCGGTTCTCTTCCTCCGCCACCCATCCCCTGCCTCGGTCGCCGCTGGTCCCCTTCCTCCGCCGCCGCCCGTCCGTACCTCGGCCGCCGCCGCAGCCAGTCCTCTTCCTTGGCCGCCGCCGGTCCTGTCCCCTCCTCCGCCGCCCCTACATCCACGCCGTCGGTCCTCTGCCTCAGCCGCCTCCCATCCCTGGCCCCTGCCGCCGCCCGTCCTGGCCTCCGCCGCCACCGCTGCCGCCTAGGGGTCCACCTACCCCCCTAGGCGCAGTGGTACCCCGCCGCCCAGCGCATAAGCGCGCTTAGGCGGCCGCTTAATTCCGCCTTTTTGAACATTGTGTACTAGTGTACTTTGGAGTAGGTAGTTGGCAGCTAGACATGTGTATATGAATCCTCTAGCAATGCAAAGAAAGGCAATTAAGTTTTGCCACATTCAGAGTGTGTGTGCTGTGCTCATCTTCTTCTCCTACCTCTAGCCAAGAATGGTGATCTTAGTTGCTCACCTTGGTGCAGCTGGTGGTGTGAAAGCCAACATTATCAAACTAGATCTTTAGGTAAATTACATATGTCAATTTATCCTTCACAGAGAGCTTGGAATATTGCCAGCAATAGCATCGGTTGCAGTCTAGAAATAACCGCTGTAAACTGTCTACGGTCACCTTATTTGACCTCATAAACTTTGGAAAAAAATATAAACAAATAGTTGTTATTGACAAACTCACCTCAGGGTTGGAGGACCGGCCAGAGGGGACAGGGCTATCTACATGGAAGACACCCTCACAGCCGGCAATTGCTGATGCAATGCTGTTGTAGTCCAACAAATCAGCTTTGAGAAGCTGCAACCTTTCCCCAGCACCTTCCAGTGACTTGAGATGTTCATTCTTGCTAGCACCTAGAACACATACAAGCTATATCTTCACATCTATATAAACAAATTTCTTGGTTCCTGATATCAAAATCAAATCATGGTCTATCATAACAAAATAAAGGATTTTTTTGAGACTGCTGTCAGTGAGTGTTGTTTTCCTTTATTTTTATTCTTTGTTTCAGGTTTGTATTTGAACTCTTTAACTTCTTTCTAGTGCAGCAATGTGCAGCTCTCCTGATTCTGCATATTCTCGAAAAAAAAAACACACAAATATTAAGCTAGAAGCTAGAAGCATACTAACCATAGCTGGAGAGGAAAGAAAATTATGGTCTCTGGCAGGGGCTCACATAGCTGGAGAGGAAAGAAAATTATGGTCTTTGGCGGGGGCTCGGGGGATTTCCCTTTTGATTGTCCCTACTTCAGATGGTTAGGAGCCTGGTGCTGATTTTATTCTGGCCGATCTTTCTTAAATCACGGGCGCGAATGTAATCAGGAAGTGAGAGGCGAGTTTGTGTGTGTTTGTGTATGAGGCTGACCGGCTGGCCGGCCTTGCTGTGTGTTGTATGGCTTCTCATCCCATTTTATTTTTTTAATATAGTGATTCGCAGTTCTTCTGCGTTTTAGAGAAAAAATCATTAAGAATTTATATTTTATAAAATTGATATTACTGTTCAACTAATTGGAGACTCGCCACTACATTCTTGTGCATGGAAGTATGGAACCATGCCATTTTCTACATCCCCACCGCTTTAGGCCCTTCCGATGTATTGCTTGTACTTGTTTCATGTTTTGATCGCTTTTTTGATCAAATTATACACCGAAATGCCACTTAGTGTTTATTATAACACTATATTCGATTATGTCTTGTGTTTTGGTCTATATTGATATTTCACAGAAATACAAGGCAATTCACTAATGTGGGCAGTTGGATATGGACTCAAATTTGAAAAAGTGCAGGGAGCGTATAAAAAGGATGGCCTCCACAAGGCCCTAACCCATAGGCTCACTCAACCAATCAAACTCCTTACTGAACATTGTTGTCCTTACTAGAAAACCCTTTATCTCTGTCTGCAATTCACTCGTGATAAATAGTTGCATCGGAATTTCCTGTTAAGGACATCTGGAGTTTTGGACACGATGTATGATTCTATCTCCATGTTACCATCGTATGGCTGCATCTTTAAAGCCTCTATTTCTCTTTTATGAAAGCCCGGGGAGCTTTATTTAAGTATTAAGTAAATTCTTTACAAATGAGTGAATTAACACACTCCAGATAACAAGAAAAACAAACACGTATGAGTTCACTAGGCTTGATAGCTAAATGTGCCAGCACATGCCACGTGAGCGATGGACTTTATTCTGCTCCCTGACGATCTTGGAGAAGACTAGGCGAAGCGCCTCCTTGATCAGTGCCCACACCAGTGAACGATTATAGTTATTTAGCAAGAGTTTGGAGGTAACAGCAGTCAGCAGACCAAACAACAGCTTCACTAGGACGCTCAATTCAGGAAGCCAAATGCTTTGTAGGATTCAACACTGTCGCGAAGGGTTTCCTCTATAGGCCTGAAGGTCCATCCTAGCTTCTGAAGTTTCTCTGAACTGTATACCGAGTTCCCTTCTACTTCCACAAAGCTACAAAACATCGAAACACCGAAAGAATAAGTTCCAACCAAGTCAAGAGAATGTAGAACTGAAAGGACGGACAACATGAATAGGAATTCAGTGACATTATAGTTAAAATCCAAGCTCCCCAAATTTGCGCATGCATGCAAGTATTAGATCGAAGGAATTCAGTGACATTGTAGTTAAAATCCAAGCTCCTCAAATTTTGCGCATGCATGCAAGTATTAAATCGATATGAATGCTGTTCTCCTGACATGTCTAATGGAGAGGTTACTGAACGATTAGGAGGGACTATCATAACATGAAAATATAGATATTGCATATAAAAGACAGCTATTGAAGAGAGGGACGAAAATGTGTGCTTGCATGTAGGAGATAACAAAATTACTTCAGAGGCAACTTACTTTTTGGGATAAGGGTAAGATGGATATAAGTTCTTCAATATGTTTATCATGTCAGCAACTTCTATTGCATGTGAACTACAGATGTATCGTCCAGATGCCTCTGGTTTTTCGTATGCCAGAATAAGAGCACCAGCAACATCGCGGACATCCACAATATTTCTGAGTTTATTTTCAACAGTGTCACAATCTCCTGCAGAAGAAATATATTTATATTAAAAAATAGTAAACATATAAATTATGTTGCTAAACTAAAGAGCTTGGTCTAAAGTAGATAAAGTACTTTCCAGCTATTTATTAATGTGCTTTATGAATAATCAGAAACAAGAAGGAGAAACACTGTTGAGTACATTACCATTTCAATTACCCAATTGAATGTAAACCAATGGAAAACTAAGATGACATGATAAATTGATAATCCTACCTTTCAAATAATTAATGAGGACTTTACTGCTTGCATTGATTGTAGACTGCAGCAAGGGTCCAATTATCAATGACGGACAAATAGTTACAACATCCAGCCCTGTTTTTGCTGCATAAGCAAAGGCTTCACGTTCTGCCAAAGTTTTGGAAAGGTTATACCAATCCTGCAGGGTAATAAAAAAAAACTTTTCAGGCAAGACAGAGCAGGAAGTTACTGTTGAACAAACACAAGACCGGCAATAGTTTCCATGGTTAGTACAATGATGTTATAATTATACGATACATCAGTAAACCAACTATTGACGATTTTGGTTCCTTTTTGGAAGACCAATGATAAAATAAGGATAGAATCATGAACAATAAATTTCAGCATATCGAATTAGCAAACAAGGGGTTCTAAACCATATAATGCTTAACTGTAAATTAAGACTGCATCCTGGAAATAAAGCTGTACTAAGCCTCAGTTTTGCAAAATAGGAACTCGGAGAGGTTTGACTGTCATTTAAGAAGTCAACTATGAAAGGACAAGATAACTGTTGTTATATTATCTCGATATTCATACATAAATGTTCGCATGAGCAAAGGCATTGCTTTACTAAGAATCAACTATATCACCTCATTCTTCCTGCAGTACTCCTCATCTGACCAGCTGTCTTCATCAAAGGCCTTGCCCTTAGGCCAGTCAGCATTACTGGATACAGCTGCAATAGAAGACACCACCACAACTCGTCTAACTTTCGCCTCATAGCAAGCCTTTAACACATTTGCAGTGCCTGTGACAGCAGGAGCTATAAGCTCCACCTGCAAATCAGTTTTGTTACACAAACGCACATGCTTATTTCTATATAAATACCAAAACTGACATTTAACCAGCAATACTATTGGTTGCAGTCTAGAAATAACCACATCTATAACCGCCTTATTTGACCTCAATCTTTGGAAATAAAAATATAAAATTAGATGTTCTTGAAAAATTCACCTCAGGGTTAGAGGATCGACCAGAGGGAACAGGGCTAGCAACATGGAAGACACCCTCACAGCCAGCAACTGCTGATGCAATGCTGTCATAGTCCAATAAATCAGCTTTTAGAAGCTGCAACCTTTCCCCAGCACCTTCCAGCGCCTTGAGATGAGCATTCTTGCTTGCACCTAGAACACAGACAAGTTATATCTTCACATCACATTGGTAAAAATAATTTCTTGGTTCATGGTAGCACATAATAAAATAAGGAAAAACTTGGTCTGTTTTCATTTGTTTTTGAGCCTGCTGTCAGAGAGTGTTCGTTTCCTTTTTTCTGTTTGTTTCAAGTTTTGTATTTGAATCAACTTATTTTTAATGCAAAAATGTGCGGCTGTCCTTTGTCCCATGTATTCTTGGAAAAAAACATGTATATGAAGCTAGGAGCTTTCTTAACTATATTTTTTTTCAATTGCTAGAGGATGTATTTCATTTTCTGGTTAGAAAAAACCGTGTGAAGTCTGTTATACATACTTGCGACGCAAAGGGGAAAAAATCTCCTTTTACCGCCATTTATTTCACCATATCATTCTATTGTTATCATATGAACAGTTCCCACTAGGTCACTACCAATTTAACAGACATGAGACGTTCTCGGATGAAAAAAAATCAACATGTATCCAAATAATTTTAAAACTTCAGACCTACTAAAGCTAGAACTTTTCAGTTATACTACCAAGGACTAAGCTACAACCTTCCACCAATTCCTATGATTCCCCCTCACCCTGAGGACAATATATTATCTCGAGTTCTCAACGAGGTACACATAGTATTTTTTTTCAGATATAGAAGTTGTGGATCTTAGAAGGATCCTTTCAAATCCCAAGAAATGCGATTCCACATCCGCAATGTCGCCCACCCCGCATCTGGCGCCGTCGAGCCTTACCACTTACCAGGGTCGCGCACGGTGCCGCGGACCGCGTAGTGGCCCCGGAAGAGGAGGAGCTTCACGAGCCACGACGCCGCGAAGCCGCCCGCGCCGGTCACGCACACGCGCTTCGCCGCCGCCTCCATGCTTCTTAGATTTCTGGTTCGATGGCGCTCTGGTGGCGTCTGGATGCTTGGATAGGCACGGACCACGCTGCCGCTGAAGGGAACGGCCGAGCGACTGCACAGCACGTGACATGAAGAAGGTCAAGGCGTAGAGTTTTAGAGCTAGACTTTGTTTTCGTAATTTTTCCTCTTTCTGGTTGTTGGCCGCTACCAGCAAGCGTTCTTCTAGTTTCACGACGAAGAGAGGAGGCTGCATCATATAGATAACCTCTCTATTATTTTAAATAGGGGCTGTATTTATTTGCTAGACTTCCGTTTTTTTCTTCCTACTCTAGTATAATATAACTAGCAAGGTGGCCTGCGCAAATAGCGCAGGAAGCTGGTGTTTGTTTTCTTGACAAATGGGCTTTTAGTTCAAATTAGGAGATGAAAGTAGTTTTTTTAGTCGTGTCATTGTAATTATTTTGTCGTATAAACCCAGAGTAATATATCATAGTTTATTTGGAATATGAGTTCAAATGAGAAGGGAATAGCTCATATAGAATTTTTTAGTTTTTTTATATAATTAATATAAATATTATGTATTTTTAACATGACTATATTTTTAAAATATCTAATTGGCGATGCACATTTTTTGTTGAAAGTTGTAGTGATATTGATAAATTATATTTCATGTTTACAGGGAGATATAGGTTATTGGCTCATTGCATACCATTTTCATTTCAGTAATAGTTAGAATTTAACTTTGAGTTTGAATTTGAAACTTTAATGGGCAATAGATGTATCGTTTTTGGTTTTTGTCCCATGCATACCATTATCATTTAATTTTCAGTTTAATTTAATTTTGAGTTTAAGTTTGAGATCTTGGTTATTGGCTCAATGCATACCATTAACATTTCTTTTTATTTTTCTCCCCCAATATCCAATTGCCATAGCCCCATGCGTGCTTGTTGAGTCAACGGCCCTCGCTATGTGTGATCTCTTCATTTAGTTGTGTCCCTGCCTCCATCATGTCTTTTTTTTCTCATCTTCCTTCTACTCTATTAGTTACTCAAAACACTTATGTTTGAAGGATGTAAGTCCTCGTCTCTCACGTTTGTCTTCCATAAGATCTTAGACAGTTGTTCAAATTTTAAAAATAAATGCATATATTGTTTTTATAATGGTGTCATTTATTTTTTTTCTAGAAGGATTAAACTAAAGCACCATCTATGTTTTGTCACTATTTTTACTCTATACATGCTTTCATAATAAATTTTTTATACATTCATTATTGCAGTCGGCATGATATAGCCCTCTTCTTTGAACTCATTCTCTCTCTCATGCTTCTGCTCCCAAGGTGTTTTACCCGCTATGCCGCGATCATTGAATATGTATTCCTGATGCTTAACACTTTACCATGCATATTCTTTTCTCTTTTTAACACAACTTTTAGCTTGCTATGGATGGATGTGTATGTCAAGTCTCGATTTCCATGTTGCTTTGTTCCGGATTTGTTAGAACCCTGCACGTAATTGCATCATCTATCATTCATTTTGTCCTAAATTTTTCAGATCTCATTAGTCCACTAATCACGATACTACATAGTAAGACATCACCATATTTCTATTTATCATTATGTTGCTAGTAGTTTATCACCATGCCTTGGTTGCCACGTTAGGATGATACTCGACCTTAACTGCCTAACTCTAATAGGATCATGTAGTGGCTACGACATGACTCTATAGTCGTGCTATAATTGTTGTGCTTCTAGTATTTGTATAAGTAAAATTCTTTAAAAATGAATGAAATAAGATACTATATTTTATTTTTTTTCTTATATTATATTTATTTGTGTTTTACATGTAATTTTTATTATTATATCTTCTTCCAAATTCATATATAATACTACTAATTATCTCTTGTTAATCGAATTTAACAAACTCATTGGAATAATCTAAATGATTATTATTATCTTATAAAATCAATATTTATATTATTTTTTATTAGCATGGTAATTTCAGGTCCTATGTCAAAACTAAGCTTTATTTGTATCCATTTAATTCTTTAGTAATTATATTTAATTCATGCTACTAAAAATGTATATAATATTTTTTAGTTACCAATACTAATAAAAAGATATACAATATTATGTTTAGTTAGTTTGTATCCATTTAGTTCTTTTTTAATTGTATTTGGCATGTATTTTTTTATTTAGCTATATATTGCTTCCGAATTCATACACAAAATAACTATATATGTTCTTATTTTTATTCTAAATTTAGTTATGTATTTATTGTGTTTGATATAGACTCTTGAGTTAATTGCTAATTTGTATTTTTTTAGTTTTTAATTTATCTATTTACTAATCATATTCAATATGTACTCTTTGGTCAAGTGTAATTTTTTATTTTTTATTTCAAATTTAACTATTTAGTAATCATATTTGACGTGGATACTTTGGTGCTAATTTACTGATTTTTTATTCTAAAATTAGCTACTATTAATCGTTTTCAATAAGGACTTATTTTAGGATAACATAGACCTATAGATCATCATAGTGTATATTTTTTCTTTTTGATTCATAAATCTAAGGTTATCTACATTTGCGACAAACCGTGGCTGGCCAAATTTTTTTGTCAACAAATTTGGTGGGATACTATTTGCACTAAAAAATCTTTATACCGTGAATTAAGCGTAGCTTAGTTAGGTTCCTTGTGATGGAATCTGTCCACCGGGTTCGAGTTCATAACTTGGCACGGGTGTTTAACAGCGAGGTGTCTGTGATGACATCGCCAATCTCAAGATCGGAACAGTAAGCTAAATCTTTCAGAGATGCACATAACGGTAGGTTTTACGTGCGCATATTCATAGGGGTGAGTGTGCATATGTGCTTAAGCGTCTGTGTCTATACTGGTGTTTCAAAAAAATCTTCATAACCCGACTCTAATGAATTGGACATCCTATCTTTTCTCCTTGTATGAATCTGTGTGGAGATTATCCCATCTATTTAGTGACAATATGGGATTATCCAATAAAGGGTCTAGAGATTGGATATATCAACATGCATGTTTGAGTGTGTAAAAACACATCAATTTCATAAATTGTTTTCTTTTGCAGCACCATCTGGCTAAGGGTAGCATCTTCTGAGTTCATCTATTTATCCATATGGCAGAGCACCTAACCTGCTGAATCACATAGTTCCAAAATAATGCAACTCATACATGCATATAGCTTTTGTGGCCTCCTTGATCTTGTTTACAATCGATCTACATGTTGTCATCGTCATCGATCGTTTCTGTATTTCAGCCAGTCATATGCGCATAGCTGTCATCAGCCGCAATCATGCAATTTATCATACCCCTGAATGGACACAACATGCGGACACGGCTTCAGCCCTCAGCCATATCATTGCTCAATTTTCACAACTGGTGTGTTGCCTGCCGCTGCCAGCTAGAGTCTCACACACATGACGGTTTGAAAGCTGCAAATTCAGACATAAAACCCGGTGTATCCTCCGTTTCTCTGAAATGCTCCTGCAAAAAAGTTGTCAACTTCTACTAATGTTTTGGCTTCGTTGACAACTATATATGCTGCTCCTTCGCACGGGCGGCACGACCTTTACATGACACATAGGAACCCTTTGATGGTGACATCATTCGCGCCACTTGTGATACTTTTGCGTTGATCTTGCAGGACTGCTAATTGGATCCACCAGAAGTCAAAAATAATAAAAATCAGATCGATGTTTTATTTGCATCTTGATTTAGAGTTATAACAGTATTCGACGTGGACACTTATTTCTAATTTGCTTTTTTATTCCAAAATTAGCTATTACTAATCATTTTTATGAGAACTTTTAGGGTTAAGGTAGACTGTTAGATATACATTAAATCCAATAGCATATATTCTTTTCTTTTTTGATTAACGTGGGAACTTCTAGGCTCTTTCAGTGAACGTGGTGGCTTCTAACTTTAACGGGTAAGATAGACTGTTAGTTATACATTAAATCTAACGGTGCATATTTTTTCTTTTTTAGATTAACGAGGGAATTTCTAGGCCTCTTTTAGGGGTAAGGTAGACCATTAGATATACATTAAATCTAACGGTGCATATTTTTCTTTTTTGGATTAATGTGGAAATTTTTAGGCCCTCTCGGTAACGTGGTGGCTTTTTTAACACTATTGTATTAATATAATAGATAGATATGTATTATTACAGTACGCATTAAGAAAGGAGCTGAAATCCTAGTACAACAGCAAATATAATATTACAGTACGCATTCAAAAAATGAAGGTGGAGTCCGAGCATAATAGGACATATAAATCAAATATTTTCAATCGATCATAGGAGTCAATTTTATCTGTTGGTATGTAAATACATATAGTAAACAAATGAAGTTGGAGTTCACGTATGATAGGAAATATTAATCAATTATTTTCTGTCTGAATCAGATGGGAATCAATCTTTCGTGTCCAAGCAAATAAAAGTGATTTTCTCTTTTTCAAAATAATATAGAAATTTGTAGACCTACATATAATAAATAAATAGAGTTGGAGTCCGAATATGATAGGAGATATTAAAACTCTTTTATGTCTGAATCAGATAGGAGTCAATCTTTTGCGATCAATCAAATAGAAGTGAAATATTTCTCTTTTTCAAAATAATATAGGAATTTGTAGACCCTTAGATTTACATAAAATTTGATGGTGCATATTCTTCTTTTTTTTGGATTAATGTGGGAATTTGTAGACCCTTAGATTTACATAAAATCCGACGGTGCATATTCTTCTTTTTTTTGGATTAACGTGAGAATTTCTAGGCCCTCTCGGTAATTTGTAGACCCTTAGATTTACATAAAATCTGACGGTGCATATTCTTCTCTTTTTTGGATTAATGTGGGAATTTATAGACCCTTAGATTTACATAAAATCCGACGGTGCATATTCTTCTTTTTTTTGGATTAACGTGGGAATTTCTAGGCACTCTCGACGAATGTGGTGGCTTCTTTTAACACTGTTGTATTAAGATAATAGATAATCTCTAAACAAATCTCTAATTTTCGTTAGTCCCATCCACTGATGTCTACTTTAGAACAAAGAGCTCCTAGAGAACTCTAGTCTTTGGGGGCGTGAGAAGGTAATCAGAGGGCTCCCCACTTTAGAAGCGAAGCAGAGAAAGTGTATTGGAATTCATTTTTTAATCAGTCCATCCGCAATCTAGATTATTGTAATCGCTAGCTTATAGGCTATCGTTGGAGGGAAAAAGTATATATTAGAAATCGTCAAACATCCACCTGTTGATCAACAGATTAGTATAATCATGATTGATGACGACGAGGACGACGATAGTAGTAGTCATGGTTTTCTAAAATCTACCCACCTCAACTTTTATAAAAATGATTTGAAGTAACATCTAGATTTTTATCTAAGTTACCTACATTCTATTATAAAAAAGATAAAGACCCCGTAATCTTCATCTAAGCTACGCACATATGCCATGGCAACAAACATCTAAAGAAACCCTTAAGTTTTGCACTTAGTACCCACATTTTCATTATTGAGGTAATATAAAGGAGCTGCTGAATCTATATATAAATACCAGTATTTGTCATTGTAGTGCTAGGAAAAAGAAAGATAAATTCTACATTTCATCACATACATCACATCCTTACGTTAAAATATAAGCACCATTGATAATAATAGACATCGGATCTCTTTTCTAAAAAAATTACACACATACGATTATGAAAATAGTCCAAAGAAACCCCACATTTCGTACGCGCACCTTTGCCAAAAATATAAAGTAACCCTAAGTCTTTTCACAACTCAACTTCACGTGAATTTGTGGTTGTGGCTTGTTTTATTATGCAAAATATCACATCTTTTGTTGTGGCTTGATTTATTAATAAAAGTTTCTTCAAGAATGACTTAAATTTGACTATATTTGCACAAATTTTTTGAATAAGACAAGCAATCAAACTTGAGGTCAAAAAAAGCCAAACAAATTATAATTTAGGACGGAGGGAGTATTTGATATGGTCAAGAACTCAGGATTCAAGAACTGGTCCACCCTTCAATCTTCATATCCGCATAATCCATAGTTTTTTTTTTTTTTTTTTTGANGAGCCTCCCACTCTTTTATGGGTCTAGAGGGAGAGGTGTTTAAGATTGGGCCCATATATGAAGCAATCTGGGTTGAAAGGACTATCTGTTTGATTGGACCACTCCACTTTGTGGGCCGCCCCGCTCGCTAATACATGGGCCACAAAGTAATGACCTAAAGCTTTGGTGCTCCGCAGCTACACCAATGTGCCAAGTGCCATGGCCAACTTTCTCGCTGTCGACCATGATCTCAATAGGTGCACGTGAGTGGGTTGCAGTTCCCTCGCCTTAAAATTGTTTGGCTGGTTCTTTCAAAAAAAAAATTGTTTGGCTCTCTTGGCATGCATCTGCTTTTGGTTTGTAGTATTTCCATGTCACATTTCGTCATTGTGAGCTTCACCTCCATATAGACCATATCCTTCCTATGACTCAAGCTCCTACCCAATGGCCTTGCGCCCTTGCCTAACTGTATGACAGTTTGAGGTCCACGGGCTCAGGACTGTGCTGGGCATTGATCTCATGGCGCTTCTGCTCGGTCATGCACGGGAGCTACACGAGCGAGCTCTTAGGGCTCTTAGAGCTAGTTGTACCTCAAGCCTTTGGATTGGAGATGCTTTGAGAGGCTCCGATTAATGCATGGTTGATGCAGCTCTTATTCCCTGCTAATCAAATTAAAAAAAAAAACTGTCCCTAGTGTCCATGATGTGAAGCGCATCTTCTAATGTCTAAATTACATGTACTACAGATTCATCCGTATAAATTGTGCACCAAACCTTGGGCCACCTTTGATTGGTTTTGGGCACGTTGTGGCTTGTATACACTAAATGGGCCTTTGGCTGTACCCCTGCAAATTATGGGCCTGCCGAGACCTTTTGTGTTATGGGCCGGCTCTTTATATTGGCACGACACACAGTTGGGGCAACCATCATCAGCAGACAAAGTGGATTTCTTGATTAGACTGTGACTAGGCTCTGCTCTGAATTTGCAAGAGGCATCATCTCTCACTTCAGTCTCAGGTGACAACAATTTGTAACTAATGCATACATCACTAGTCACATCAATCGTTTATTACTATAATTTTAGCATGAAGTTCCAGTTGTATGGGCCTGTTTAGT